>JAABNY020000108.1:21560918-21604033 GCA_015164015.2 Brevimyrus niger
AGCCAACCAGCCACACCGCACCCTGGCGGGCGGGGGCGGCGAGCGGAGTGGGGGGGGTGGGTGGGGGGGGAGGGGCGGTGGGGGGTCAGTCAGGACCCATGGCGTCGCTTTACCAGCATGGTGGCAGTCTGCTCCAAGAGGGCAGGCCTTCCGGCCCCACAGCCCAGCGCCAGGGGGACCGAGTACTGGGGCACCACTGCCGCCATATGGGGGTGGAGCGTGGCCACCATCAATGGGGTGCAGGAGCCCTGGTGGAGGAGGTCATGGTGGAGAGGAGGAGGACGGGGAGCACGGGGGGGAGGGGATGGAGGGTTAAATAACTTGAATAGTTTGGCGGGAAGGGCCGTTGGGTATGTCTGCCAGCTACCATCAACATCTGGCTGCAAGGAGAAAAGGAGAGTCTGACGTGTAAGCCTGGGATTTACTAAATGTACCGTTAAGACTTGAATCTTCATCTCATAGTATATTACTGCGTCATCATACATGTCAATGTAGAATAAGGATTAATAAATTCAATGCAGCAATAACTTCTGTTTTCATCAACTAATTCTTTTTGTAGCACTTAAGATAAGGCAAGGTAGATGGTGAAGTGGTGTTTTCCTCCTCAAAACGGGAGCTCCTGAACTCAGACGCAACAACACACTTAAATACTTGAGATTCTTGATCACGCATTCGTCATCAATAAAAGCTGTGGGTTTGCATAACCGCCATGGTAACCCAGTTCCAAATAGGTTCATGCACTCCGCGGACGGTTAATATACACGGTGTATATTTACGATATCAGATTAAGGGATTTCAATGAGTGCAAACACTGTGCCATTCAACAAAATGAAGTATTCGTGCTAATTAGTGAGCTGTGAATTGGAATAACATCCACAGTCAAGCACTAAATCAGTGTTTCCCAGTCTGGTAGCAGAGTGAGAACCAAAACCGGGACCAACTGAGGTCCCCAAGGGCCAGATTGGGAAACACTGCACTAAATGATATTGATCAACAATAATGAGTCACTAACGATTTTAAACTTCCCCTAAAGGTGCAAAGCCGCATGCATGCATGTATGTACACAGCCCGGCCAAAAAAGTTGGCATTTGAATTTTTCGTTGGACCGCCTTTAGCTTTGATTAGGGGGCACATTTCTCATGCCACTGTGTCCACAGGCTTATGCAACATCCCTTTTTCTCATCCAGATTTGCATTCATTCCTCACCACAATCCTGTATTAACAAGCGAGTTGAACCTCAATAAAGCCTCCTTCAGCACATCCCATGACCTTCAATGAGGTTAAGGTCACAACTCTGTGGTGACCAAGTCATGCGTGAAAATGATTCCTCGTGCTTCCCGAACCACTCTGACAATTCGAACCCAAAAAAAACTTGCCGTTCTGGTCATGGAATATGCCCATGCCAACAGGGAAGAAAAAAAAAAAAAAAAAACATTGATAATGGAAGAAGGTGTAACCTGGCCATTCAGTAGGTTCAGGTACTCAGCTGACTTCACTTTACTGCTGCATAACTTTGCTGAGCTGCAATAATGATCCAGTCATTGGTTCTTAAGTATTTGCTGATATAAATTCAAATGACTTGTTTTGGCTGGACAGTGTACGTATGCAAATATCTATGTATTATATATAGGTCTGTATATATGACTCACAGCCCTGAGCCCATCTGTAGTGTACACAAAAATACACATTCCTAATAAACCAATCTACTTAAAATACCCGACTCGTTAACCGCTAGCTTCCGAGGCGGAGCACTCATCACCACGAGACGTGGCTCTCAATACTCGAACCGAGGTTGTTACATGGATTTGTACAGACAAGTCAAAGCATAAGCAGAGTCACACTCCTGCTTGACAATACGCCATTTGTCTACTTCACAGTCAGAATGCAGCACACAGACTGGGTGGGGTGCGGGGGGGGGAGCTGTGACAGGCATTGTGGTGTAATTGTAAGCTGACAAAAAAAAAAAGCAACATCTTGCAAATACATCTGAGGACCTTTATACAAAGGAAGCTTAAATACAATAGCACTCAGTCCATTGCAGATCACCAAACAATGTGAAGAAAAAGACCCTTCATTTTAAAGTCATTAGTCAGTCCCAAAAACCCCTTAACCGCTGCTCTCTGAAACAAACTAGAGGCTCCTTTTATAGAGGGACAGAAACATCAACTGTAGACTGTAAATCTGAAAGGGCAAAACTTAATGTTCAACGGGGAAATGAAATAAGGATGAATCGGGCGCCTGAAGCAAAGAGCGATTTACTTTAAGCGGGTCTTTTTTTTTTTTTTTTTTGTCGGGCCTTACCTGTGTGAGCATGCCTGGCTGAATCTGTAGAGGTTGGCTGGATTGGTTCTGGGCGACCATAGGCACGGTGTTGTCCATCCTCACCGGAAAACTGGGGTGCTTACTGGATGACTGCAGCCCTAGCGAGACGAATTCGACAGGCCAACGGGGGTCACGTGCTGCCGAGTTTTTGCTTCAGAAATCATGCCACAGATGAAGCCATCTGGAGCAGCGCGACCTCTCGATCGTGAGACCTCGGTACTGCTTGGTACCTTGGATGGCAGGGGGGCACACGATGAGCGTCTGCTGGAAGGGCTCGGGTCGGGCACACAGCTGGGGAGGCTGGGCCGGCAGCGGGACACTCTGCTGGGTGAAGCCTGGGATGTTGATGGTGGCCTGCTGGTAGAGAGCAGGCTGGTAGTTGAGCAGTGGGACGTTGCTGCTCAAAGAAAGAGATGGGCCGCCAGCGGAAGACACCTGGAGCGAGCGCAAGACACAGTAGCTGTCAGAGCTGGCCTTTAAGAGCAGCAGCTGCCTTGCAGACAGACTTTGGGCTTCGCCACAAACTTCAATAGACTAATTAGGACTAACGATTCTCAAACTATGGTACATGTACCACTGGTAGCGCATGAGCTCCCTCTAGTGGTATGCAGGGGTCTCTCTATTTAAACGTCGGTCATAATGGCGGTATATGGAGAGCCTAATATGGTACACAGTGTACAGACACATTTCCACAGACGAGTACCTGATTGTGCTGGTTGAGCTGGCTGCTGAAGGTAACTGTGAGGTTAGTGGCTGTCCCAGGCGTGCTGTTGCTAGAGAAGAGGTTCTTCCCGTTGTCAAAGGCGGTGCACCGGCGCTTACATATCTCCATGTTCTGGAAGCAGGACTTCACGCTGCGCATGGTAAGAAACATGCCACAGCGAGTTTAACGAAAACCACGAACAGAAACCGCAGAGGTGCTTCGCATTCAACACTGCAGACAGCAAAAGATCTAGATCAGTGGTTCCCAAAGTAGGGGTCGCGACCCTCTGGGGGGTCGTGGGACATTGAGGGGGGGGTCGCGAGATGATTTCCAAAAAATCAAATATTTTTCTAAACTATTAAAAATAACATTTTATCAACATTTGAACATTTTATATTCACATTTTATCCATAACTAACAGAAGATAAAAATTAGTAGTTAATAGTTACATTTTTAAAAAACATGCAAATTAAATAAAAAAATATTTTTTTTTACCACTTCCGAGGATAGTGGGAGTCACGAGTCACCGGCACGGTTATTTTGGGGGGTCGTGAGCCGAAAGGTGTGGGAACCCCTGGTCTAGATAAGCATGGGGCTGGATGGAGAACTTTCTAGGGAGGCAACGTGGGTTGGGAGGGGCCGAGCATGCTTACTGCGAGCTGTGCGGGAAATGGAGCAGGTGGGCCATGGTGACGAAGGAGTGGCTCAGGGTCTTCATGGGCGTGATCCGTTTGTCAGCATCCAGGGTCAGCATCTTCTTCAGCAGGTCGATAAACTCCCTCCTATCCGCCTTCTCTGCTAGCATGTCAGTCCCTTCCAGATTGGTCATGTTCACCTGGGAGAGGAGATGAGCATTATAGACCAAGGCAGGCTCAGGTCCGCACCCTTCCGAATATTATTCATCATACGCATGTTAGTATATTAATGTTAATTCTTTCAAGATCCACTGCCAGAGACCTGCTTCTGAAATGCACACCTTAGCAGGCGAGAGGTGGAAATTTCAGGTCCAGAAAGTAAAACTCCAGACCAAGATTTTGCTTCAACCAAACAGTTCAGCATAAAGAGTCAGTCACAGAGGACTTAACTGGTTTGTTGAAACAAAATCATGGTCTGGATTTTTACTTTCTGGACCTGAAATTTACATGTCTGGCAGGTGTTTTTGGGATGTTAAGTCACACCCCACAAGTTAGAAACACAAAATGCTGTATGAAGGATAATTATGACTAGAAAATGCAATATCAGACCAGACTAACATCCAAAAACTGTCAAATTTAGGACTAACTGGGGGCTAACAGCATGTCCTGATGGACCAGAACCAGAGCAGCTGAACATTATCAGCTTACTTTCTGATATTTCGGAATCTAATATGGTTCATATGTCCTGGTGCATCTTCCTCACAGCAGACATACCAACCTAATATGGCTAATATGCCAAGACACGGAACTCTACCTGCATCATGTCGTCTAGGCAGTTAAAGATGTATTTACGAGCCTCCTTTGACTTTATGCCCATTTCTGCCTCGTGTTCTGCAGGTGTCTGTTTGCAAAATGAAAACACATGATGAATGCAATCATACCATCAACATGCACTGGAACAACTTACAACTAAGATCACTGCGATTTACAGATTACATGGCTATACTAAGCAGAGAGAGAAAGTACCTGCTCTAAATATCACCAAGAAAGATAGAATTACTCCAATATTACTTCTTTACTAAAGACAATCTAGGTCAGTCACAGTGATTTAACACTAAATGTCAGCCTTAAGGAGAACTTTTACCTTCAGTCTCCAGAGAGGGTAGCTGGAATCAGGGCCTCTATTGAAGAAGCGGCTGGTTTTGGTTCCTGCACTCAGAAGGTACTCAGCCGGCAGCCCTTGGGTCTGGGAGATGTAACGGATCTGTGGAACAGTCACAACGAGCATCTCTGGTCAATGTTTAGGATCAGCCGGTACCAATCCTTTCGAAACACAGATCCAGAGAACGCTAATGTTCTTCTATATCATTTTAAAGGTAAATGACATCTCCACTGAGCACATTCTTTTCAAGAAGGAAAAAGCACTTAACAGCACTTAAAAAAAATGATGTTTGTAGGAGTCTGGTACCTACTTAGCTACTGCTTTCACATTATTAATCACTGACCTGGTCATATTCGGAAGCTCCAGGGTACAACGGCCATCCGAGGAAGAGCTCAGCTATAACGCAGCCCAGTGACCACATGTCGATGGCTTCACAGAAAGGAAGGCCCAGGATGATCTCAGGGGCTCTGCGTTACGCACCACACAACGGAACCGTTAGCCGACACACGAGAAGCCATACCGTCAACAAAACCGCATCACATAATCCAACCGCCCTGTTAAAGACCTCCGTTCCTATGCGAGAAGTCTATCATTGGGAAACCATCAGGGATTCTGAGCCGTGAGATTCTGTTCACAGCCCTAAGCATCTGAACTGAACTAAAGAAATGCTGCCAAGTTAAGCGGGCAGCAGAAGAACGAAGGGGACCACACCACTGTCATGCCCACCCGCCCTGGCATTCTCAAGGACTACCCCCAGTGCACAAGGCTCACCGGTAATAGCGCGACTGAAGGTAGGTGGAGCAAACCGCCTTGGAGACGTAACTGGCGGAGCCAAAGTCGATGACCTTAACACGGAAGGGTTGGCGGACTGGGTCCACCAGCATGATGTTCTCGGGCTTGAGGTCAGCGTGGATGAGGCCCAGGCTCTTCAGCTTAGTGAGAGCGGTGGCCACCTGCTGCAGCACGGGCCGGATGGACTTCAACGGCAGCGGACTGAACTTGCTTTGCTTCAGGAAGTCGTAGAGGTTCTGCTCCAGCATCTCAAACACCAGACAGGTGTGGTTCTTGTGTTGGAAGCACTCAAGGGACCTCACGAAATTGAACTCGTCCGCGTTCTCCGTGCTTAGCAGGCTCAGGATGCTCACCTGAGAGAAGAAGCCAAGAGGTTGCTGAACACGGGCAAAATTTTACCTCCGTTTCAGAAGGTCAGGGTTCCCCATATTTGGTCATGGAGGGCCAGAATCCAGCTTAATTTGCAAAAAAAAAAATCCAGGAAAATCCAAAAACTGTGTTGGATTCTGACCCTCCAGGACTTAAACTGGGGAACTCTGAAATCGGTGCTGAAAGACAGCCATTTCCATGTCTTGAGTCTGTTAAGGGACACTTACATTGGCCTGTGAATGAGCCAACATTTGTTTTGGAAGGTCATGCTGCTACATATACTCAGGACAAGAAATAATGATCCAAAACTCTGTAAAACTATCTATAGTATTTTCACTGGACCAAGAGAAGTCAGTCAGGGTTTCTCTTCTACGTTTAAAGTTACTGAATAAAAGCTGTTGTAAGTAGTGACCATACGCAATAATTTGAATGACAATATCATTCCATTGACTTTAGTTGTGCGAGAACTGTGGTTAGTGGTATCAGTGAAGGCAGTCTACACAAAATATATGCATACCTCAATTTGCCCCTGGCGGGCATACGACGGATGGTTTTTCAGGATCTTAATCGCCACAATCTCATTAGTGCCACGCTTCCAACACTTGGCCACCTGCCCAAACGTTCCCCGGCCTAGAAACTCCAGAACCTCATAGCTGTTGGACATGGAGCAAAGGATCTCATGCTGTACCAGTTGGTAGTCCCCTTCGCTGTGGGAATTGCTACTCTTAGTGGTGGAGGTGGAATGAGCAATAGATTGGACGGCGGTTCCATCGCCGCCGACCCGGTGGGACAGAGCGGGGGCAGAGAGCTCTTCCAGAATCTGGACACTGTCGCTGCTGTCAACCTCTTCATTTTTGCGTTTCAGGTTGTGCTGCCTCTGGTAGACACCGTGAGACTTGGAGGAGGCGGCTTCATTCACGCGGCAGCTCGAAGAGGAGGAGGAGGTGGAGGAAGAGGAGGAGGACGAGGAAGGCCCCGGGAGACTGCCTGTGCTGTCCGCAGCACGGACCACAATCTGCCCACGGGAGCCCCCTGCTGGAGGGGGAATCAGGTTCGATGAGCCATATGCAGCATTAAAGCCAGAGGATGTGGGGGTGGCGGCATTTCCCTGAGAGGGGCTTGGCAGGTAGTACTTGCTCTCACCCGATTGGCTTGTTACATCCCATAAACAGTTCTCCACCTTCAGCTTTTTCACACAGGAAAAGGCACTGGAGGACACTGAAGGGGATGAAAAGACCTGAGGTTGGGAGGCCATCCTTACTGTAAAGAAAAATGAAGACAAAACAAAAACAGGAAACATAAGTTACAGATTCATATATAACAACGATCATAAAACCTTACAATTTATATTGGAACGTTGCATCTAGTATTATTTGATGTATGGGAGTAGAACGCAGCTCCAGCGATTTGTACGACAGAACCTGCATAACAATTTACACAATCTGCGTCGGAGTCGTAAACGTATTTTCATGCACAACAGGGAAATCCACATCACACGTACCTGTTTGCGGATTACGAAAACAAGTACGAAACGAAATGAAACAAAGATAGATAACAAAGCAATAGTTTCGTCGTGACAATTTATCGTTTAATAAAAAGCCTCATCCCCTTACAAAATTTAATTCACCGTGCTGCATTAGATATTTCCACTGATATTGCGGACATAAACCATGACAATCCACAGTCCCCGAATTAAGGCGAAAGCTACATCTATAACACTACAGTAATTCAACAAACATAACACTCTTTAGCTACAGCAAAATATTCGTATCACTGAATGCGTTTAACGAATCTCCTTACAATGGAAAACTCATCAACATATTATAAAATCCAGCTACTTACCATTTGATCTTAATTCATCTCCAGACTGATGCCGGACTAAGGCGGATAGACACCGTTTCCCCAATCAGCATCGTACCCTGGAAAGGGCAAATAAACGATAAAAAGCCACATAAACGCATGTTCGTATTAAGCATGCATCACGGCAGGTAGCTAGCTAAATAGTTTATCGGCTGGCCGTCGATATTTGCCATTAGTGTGTATAACAAAGCACAGGCAAGATTCGGCGACGGATTAACCATATAAATAAAAAAATAGCTAAATAAACACGCATATAAGCTAGCGATAACGAGAAAACGTCTACAGCTAAATACCTGTATGAATCTTAACCTCGCACGTCCATATAATCATTCGTTTTTCCGGCTCCCCGGTTAGGCCTCATTGTTTCCCCACGCCAACGTTAAAAATGGAAAAAAACGTGAATAAAGAAAATGGAAGGATCCCTAAATATTTAAACGTCACAACACGACTGGATTTGATTTAAACGAAAAACAACATGGTAAGACTCCACATTAAACACAGTTAAACAATTTAAAGACCGACGTCAAAGTGGAAAAGCCCACAACCCCATTAGTGTCAAAAGTCCCACTTCCGATAACGTTATCGTAAATGCAAAAGATTCTTCTTCGGTGAATTCACTGGTCGCTGATGATCCCCGCATGGAACTTACTGCCATCTACTGTCCGTAAACAGCATCGCCGCGGTGGCCTCCTCACGACACACCCAAAACACAGTAGTGACAAACAGTCACATCCATCCAAGGATCTTCCATCTGGCTCATTAAACTGAATAGTTGTGAGCGGCGATTTTTTAATTATTATTATTAATGGATTATAATAATAATAATGATAATAATAATAACTGTGCTATTATTATTGCTAGTGTTTTGTTGATATTTTTTCTTCCACAAGCTAAATATGTAAACTTTTCTCTTGATCACGGTTTCTACCTAGCTTTTAGCAAGTAAGCCCAATCTTTAGTTTTCAATGTTAACATGCTCGGGGGGTTGGGGGGTGGTGTTTGGCAGCCAGTTGATCTTGGAGCTCCAGAGGTTTTTTTTTCTCCCTACTTGGAAGTTTTTGGTTCCATTGTGCTCTGGCTTAATAAAAAAATACGCTGTTGCAGAAATAATAATATATATATTTTTAAGTTTTGCTATTCTATAGAACCACTTGAGGAGGTGTGGTTGCTTTAACTAGCTACAAATGTTAACTAGAGTTGAGGGGATCCTCAAAGTGTTATTTCAACTAATTGAAAATATCCCCAGATGTGGTTATCCCTTCCTCACCCCCTGATAAATACAGCCCAAGAAAAGTTGTGCAACAGCCTCCTAAGATGTTGAACCGTTTGCAAAAATATCTTTAAGTCCACCTAACCATCTCCCTCCCTGGCCTCACTGAACTCCTCATATGCATGAGTCCATGAGCTTTTGCCACCGTGGTTGCCTGTTCTGCAGCCCTTCTAGCCTATTGGAACCCTTCAGTTGTCACAGGAGAGCCCCATGCTAGCATTGTCCTGGAGGCCCCCCTCTTCAGCTTGACAGCTTGCCTCACTACTGGTGTCTACTGGCATGTCATGACAGCACTGCTATGACAGACAGCAGCTGCCTTCTGGTCACAGCAATGCGGTGGCTGCAAAGAGGCAGCAGAAAAGAACTGAAATGTTTTTAGTGAACTAACAGTGCAGGAATGTATAACCAAGTATTGATATAGTTATTAATTTAAATTAATATTCATTACCGGTTTTGAAAAAATTCTTTAAAGGATGTGAGATTTTGTTTGGCTGGTTGAAGAGAATAACAGCCCTTACTGAATATATATATAAATATATATATATATATATCCCCCTCTATGTCAACTTTTGCCATTAGTACCACACTAATGCCCAATTTATTAAAAACAAAACAAAAAAAACTTAAACAGCAAACTAAAAGGACTCTTGTGACCCAGGCATAAAATTACAACTGCTCACCTTGGGGTTTTAGCAAAGAATTTATTAAACATACAGTCAAACACTTTTATTCAAACCTCGCAGTTGCCAGTTCTTTTCAGTATTATAACTAGTGAGGATATCGATTTAGGCTCTCATAACAATAAACAGAAACAACGCTCTGAGTGAGCAAACAAGGAATAATAAAAATTTAAGTCCAGCATTAAAAAAAATGTAACTACATGGGACGCATTTGAAAAATATATAGCATATTGTCTTTTTTTCTTACTTGGATATTGTGCTCTGTTGTTTTGATCTGGACCCTGGTCCATTTCTATTGGTAGCCTCTGGTTACGAGTGAAGTGAAAACGTGAATCGAGAATATGGTCAGGAACAAAGTTCCTAAATATGTCTTTGTAAGTATCCGCAGTAGTGCCAACTGTTGCCTTAAGATCACTTGCATCCCATACCTCCCCTTCCGGTGTCAACAAACACATCAACTCCATTCGAATGGACAAAAAGAAACGAAAATAACATAGGATATAGAAGACACCAGAATTGTATGAATATTTATTTGAAACCACCAACAAATATTGCACAAAGATTTACACCTTAAAATACTCGAACACTAATGCATCTGTGTCAAGCATTGTTTACTAAAATGAAACAAAAGCGAAGATCTGGAGAACACAGATTGCACACTTAATCTGCGTATGGTAATCTGCATTTAGGGTTGTACAGTATCTAAAAGTGCCTTTTACAGTAAGTCTGATCAATTCCTATTTAAAAATACTTCATCTTACTTGGGGTGGCCGTAATGGAATTTCCCAGAACAGATTTTCAGGCAACATGGGCTACTGCAATAGTGTTCTGTCTTGTGTGTGTATTTGAGTATGTCGTTGTTTACTCCCAGGGTAACCAAAAAGGTGTCGCTCAAATTTATTTTACAGGTTGCATCATGGGCAAAGAGAGAACACTGTGTACTAGTTGGGAATCTTAGTCAGGCAGACAGGCTGTTCCCGTCTTGTTTCGGCTATTCAGTGTACAGCAATGCATAGAATTTTTTTTTTTGTTTTTGCAATTGAGCTTGTGTTGATAGTTTGTTCTTAATCCAAGTTTACTAAACCTACAAAAAGTGGGGCAGAAAATCCTCTGAGTGCAGAATGGTTTAAAAAATTATTCAAACTCCCATCTTGCAGGACACTAGAGGGTGGTAGTTACAAAGACGGCGATCACAAATCCCTGATTCAAGTGAAATGCTGACAAAACAGGGGCTGCACAGCTGGCTTGATCAATGACCTTCACACGCCCGCTTTTCTTGCTTTCTGTACAACGCGTGAAATAAATTACACAAATTTACGCCGTAATTTGGAGCCGGTGGGGTATAGGAAGTAGCCATCAGAGGATGGGTACATGGAGGTCCAATTAGTACTGGGATCTGCCCCTTCCTTTATACTAGATTGGNNNNGGGGGGGGGGGGCTGGCTGTTTTATCATGATGTGGCCGGCGTTGAGGTGAACGAGAGGGGGTTCCACGCCCACGCCCGACCACCATGGAAGTGCCCTCGTCCCTTGAGTCTCACAGTTCCACCCACTCCCTTGTTGGTCGGTTTGTTTTTATCGTTCAATTTGGGCTAATGAGACAGCCCCCTCAGCTTTGGTCTTCTCTCACTCCTGCGCTATGCTTCGCAGTACATACTTGACTGTGTAGGCAAAGGCCGCAAAGCCCACTATGACAAACAAGTTTGCCAGTGCTCCGCCGAGGAGTCCGTGATTGCGATTGGCTTGCTGGAGGCCAGGAGGGTTGACGGCCCCAGCAGCCGGGGGCAAATGCCCATTGAGGCCTGGGAAGCCGTTCTGCACGTTGTGGGCGTCTCCATCGGGTACCACATCTGGAAGGGGCAGAGCCTGTGGTCGCGAGCTTAACTCTTCCTGGGCTTTCTGGTTCTGCTTGATCTCCTGCAGAAAAGCAAACAAAACATCAGCATAGTATTCTGGGAGGTCTTCAACAAAATTCAAAAGTCAGGGACATGGCCACAGGAGTGATTGGCCCCAGCTGAAAGCTGATTGGCCTCTCCCCCTGTCACTTAACAACTCAAAACACATCAGTGGCTAATGACAAGATTTGCCTCTCTGTATGAATTATGGCTGCCCCAGGATAAAGTAGTCAAGTTTTGGGCGCTTAGAAAGAAATCTCTGTCTGACTGCTGGAAAATCAGCATAAAGGGGATTAAACACAGGTTATGTTATAGAGGGTTGAGTGTGGCATGCAGCTGACCCTTCTGGTTCGTGACTTCCCCCATCGTCATTTCGATATATCATTGGATCAGCATTAAAATTAACCCTCTGGGGTCTAGGGGCCCAAACTTAATTCATGGAAAATATATATTTCTTATATATTTGTTTTACCATTACACTCATCTTTATTTTAATGTATATTGTAAATATCAGATTTTTTTTGTTAAGTTTGTAATTTGACATCAAAGTATAGACATTGCAAAATGCAGTTTGAAACAATTGCAGACACATTATAAAAAGTACATAGTAAGCAATGCTGGCAGTTTGTTTTGATCCCAGATATCTGATCAGCAAAGTCTTGGCTACATGAAGATGACTAAATGGTGTAGTTGCAACATTCAGATAGATAAATAAGAAAAACCAAACTCATGTGACTATTTCTGGCTCCGTTCATTGAATATGTAGCAACTTTCATGTGTATGAATGAGCCATTGTCACCTGGCCACGTCTCTACCCCCCTTTTAAGGCGCTGATGGGGATGTATCTGGATCGTGTTTCACCATTGCGCTGTTTATCAAACCACCAGGCGAATGCGATTTGAATGCGCACTATTGTGGCTGTTTAGAATGTGAATAGTGATCTTCGGATGACAGCGGTACTACACGCCCCTGATGCAGGTAAAACAAAGTAAGGTGACTTGGTTTACTTTTCTGCCGATTTAACCTCATTTTAAAAACTAATACTTCAGACAACGGACGTTTTGAAAAGAGATTACGGATTTAGCCAGTGTTTTTTTTTTTCCATGATTCTACATTAAGATTTCAGTGAGATATAAACGGAAATAGACGTGAAAAGTACACTGCATCGCCGACGATGCACTTGACCCCACAGGGTTAAATTTGGGAATTTGTTGAAAAAGCCGCAGACGACACACAAAAAAGTTTGTGAGCCATAAATCCAGTGCATACAGGCATAAAACACATGTAGAGTCCTGGTTTGGAGGGACACCAACAGTGTTTACGACGGCCTCTCACATCTCATCGTGATCTTTGTACCTCGTGTTTCCGTATCTTTTCACTTCGCTCCGCTCGCCAAGTAGACCAAAAAACATTTGTGTTTGTCCCAGATTGCGGGAGGCCCGCGCCCCCAACCCCGGTGACACGGATGGTTCGACTATTTCAAATTGCTAATCCACATATACGTGACACCTTACTATCAAAAGGCATATATAATAAACCGGCATTCACATGCAAGCATGAATGTAAACAAATGAAAATCAAAAGCTGTACCAGCTCATTTTTCTGTGTAGGTCTTGGGTGACGGGTACTTACTTCAACAACATCTGGAAACAGCTCACAGAAAACTTTGTCTTTGAGGTTGAAAGCCAAGCTTTGGGCAGCGAGCTGTCTCTTCTGTCAGAGGAAAATACATACATTCAGCACAGGAGTATGGAGGCCACAGCTTGAGTCTACTGCCCACATTTTGCACAAATAGTATGTTTTTAGCAACTTATCAGAAACTTTAATCTAAAGCTACACACAATTGAGACGGCTGGGTCAGCCTAGAGCCTGGAATGACTGGGTTAAGGGCCTCACTCAAGGAACCCAACAGTAAAATCATTCTGCCAACCATTGTCTTTGAACCAATAACCATCTGATCATAAGTCTTAACCAGCAGAGCCAAACCAAGGACTTATCATGTGTGAACTAAATATCATAACCACTACACTATGGAGACCAACGACAGAGTAAGTACTTGTACACTTACAGTGAAGTCTGAAGTTTCAATGCTGCCCAGTGTAGGACCTTTCTCTACCATAAAGCTTAAGAGCCCGGTCAGTATGGTAGACACCGACCAAGCAGGGTTCCATGTGTCAGGATGGAAGTCTGTAATGGAGAGACATAATCTGGAAGAGGGGGGAGGGGAGAGAGAATGGTCAAGGTAATATGACAAAGGCTTAATCTATATGTGTAAAGATTACCAACTAACACAATGCTGATCAAACATCTCTAGGCCGACGGGGCTGGAGTGAAGATCTCCAAGTGTCATTTGGTAGAGATCTAGAGCAACTATGGGGCCCAACAGCCACACTTTACACAACACAGCAGTCATATTTTCCATAACTATAAATATGTCAGATGTTAATTACTGTACCCACAGGATAATGAATGATTAACAGGCCAGAAGAGAAGCCTCCTCTGGAGCTCAAGATCTCTCAGTCCTTACCTTGTGTTGCACTTAAATCTCCCATTTGGTGTTATCATATAAATACTAGGAGGCTTAAAGGGAAATTCTCGTGGGAATATGAGTTTGCCGTGATAATAACCACCTTAAAAACAAAAGAAACTCATCTTTAAACACAGGAAAACCAATATAATCTGACCAGCAGTATTGTAAACAAAGAATTCATTTTATTAATGTACAATTAAGATCCTTTTCATTTCAGCGATAAAGTTCTTAAAATGTCATGCCAATCACCAACTAAAAATTCTTCTAAATACAGGATTAAATTACAGTACCACTACAATACTGTACTCATTCCAAGTTGACCCAATGCAAAAGCTGACCATTAAGGTTCTTTAACTGTATAAGAGTAACCCCCGAGAAGCCACTACACAGCTTCTTGTATCAAAGGCAAGTTCAATCAGAAGTACATTCGAAACTCCAGCTACAAAGGCACGTGGCTGTTTCAACTCAGCAACCATATGTATGCTGCAACTAGGAACAGTCTCCAAGCAAAATAAAAATCAATATGCATTTCTAGAAAAATGATGCAATGGCTAAAAACTAAGTAAAAACGATTGGGCAGGGTTTACCTTCATAAGGGGTTTTTTCTGGTCCTCGAACAACATAGTGCCTAGAGGAAGACGGAAAGACAACGTGAACAAAATCAAGTAATTAAAACAAACTAAAATTTGATTGCAAAACACACAAATCGTTTGAGATCCCATGACAAAAAAAAGGTCTAGAAACTGCCAATACATAGTAGGGCTGGGCGATATACCGATATTATATTGCGCGTGCGCAACAATCACCAGGGCTTCAGATGACAGGTGAAGCATTTGGCCAGGCGACCAGCTTTTCGGTGAGATACGGACCTTTATTTAGACCCACAGATTTATAAGCAGTTTAGTAGTATGGCTAAAATATTAACGAAGCTTTGCATGACGCCCGAAAGTCAATATTAGTGTAAATACGGCATGTCACATTAATAAATGTGCCAGACTTTGAACTGCAAAAAGTACCACCACACCGCCGACGTCTTTTTACCTTGCTTATCCACAAGATCTCCGATTTTAAAAGAGGTTTTGGCTGTTCTTCTTCACCGCGACTTCACTGCATATTGAAATGAGGTATACCAGACCGTAGCGTACCAAACCACAGTATACCAAAACAGTATTACGTGGTGTGCTCCGCTAATCGAACTTAAGAAACAAAAGTCTATACAGGTCAAACCTCATTAATATGTAAACTACTACAATCTCCATACTACTAATCATCTTACCAAATTATGGGCATAAATTAATGTCCGTACAGCACTGAAAAGCTGGCGTTCGGCCAAATACTTCGCCTGTGATTGATCATGTGTGATATAATATTGATATGTTATCGTCCTCCCCTGATACATAGTCAACAGTAAACAAATTATTGTTCTTAACACACAGCCAAAAAGTGGCATGCCATATCATCAGAACTTTGATAGGACCTGACAACAGTGACAGACTTTACCATTCCAAAATATTTGAGGGGAGAGGTTCTGCACAAATGTAAGGCACAGGGTCTTTCTTTATTCGAAGGTAGTCCTGTTTTAATCTTTGCGTTGCTGTCGTTGGTGCTCTCTTATTACTGTTGTTGCTCATCTGAAATGATAGTACATTAAATAATGAATCACATTAAAAAGACCGAATACATTCATGGTAGCATTTGTCCATTCTTTCCTTGAGGTGGTAAAAATCCACACCACCACCTCACCCCAACACAAAAGGCAGTTGCTGTAAGCAAGCGCACACACTGTGTGTCAGGCATGCATGCACGTACAGTCACTCGCACGAGTTGATGCTCTGATGCCTTTAACCTGCAAAATAGCAGCAGCAGCAATAACATAAAAAAATCAGCTTCACTATGAATAAGAGTATTCATTTACACTCATTAAGAGGCGGTGGCTAACTTAATAGTAACAACTATGAACTTAAAGTAAACATAAGTAAAGGGGAAAACAGAGGCAGGGAGGGATTCGAACCCATGCCCGTCATGGGCGCACTGAACACCTGGAACGACACCCGGCCACCCGCCGGGCCACGATACCAGCCGTCCGCGGTGGGCTCTAGCGCAACTTTATTACACAGCCCACCCGTCAGTAATAACCTTGAAGTCCTAAGGGATCACCGGGCCAGCCAGCCGACGCTTACGAGGCCTAAGCGGCTATCGTACGCTACTTTGTTACAACAGGCGGGGCGTTAATAGCCACACATGCAGCGGAAAGTACCTGGGGGGCGACGGGCAGCCGCCGTACATTCGGCTCACAAACATCAGCCAGCCAGCAAGCTAAAGGCAGTTACTCTCCCCGTCACACAGAACTAAACAAAACAGAAAAAGAGCCAGCGCTAGCTAAACGGGGGCCCAGCGCCAGCCCCATACGCTGCCCGCCCCAAGCGAGCCGGGTCTCGGCGTTTACCTCTTACTGCGCCCCGGTGACTGGCTGCTAAAGCTACGTGACCGTCTGTTCTCCTTATATCGACGGGGAGTCTTTCAGGGATCCCGGGAAAGTCGGCTACAGACACGGCGACAGCACCTCCAGGTTCCTGTCCATTTCCACCGCGACTTCAATATGGCTACCCAGCGGCGGGGAGGGGTTTCTGGCCTCGGCGTTTCCGGATTACCGACAGCCCCGTCTCTAGTTTACAAAGAGCCCCTCAGTAAAATACGCTTTCCTCCCAACACATGCCAGCCGAACAATATTTACGTTATTTATACCATTTATAAAATATCAGTAAGCACTTACTGCTTTTTTACCGTTAGGGTCAGATAGGAAATTTACGACCGAAATGAGCGAAAAATGCTCCAGCCGGTAGCACCCATCAGGCCCATTAGACGCCAAAGCGGCAAAGTAAACGAGGATCAAAATAAACAGGCAAGTGCAGAACGCCACTAGGGGGCGCTGTCACTAAGAGTGCCGTTAAAGGCTAGGTAAGCAGCGCGTTATAATAAACAGACTACTGTAGAGCGCCACTAGAGGGCACTGTCACAAAAGACCCATTAAACGCTATTGTTGACCAAAGTACACAAAGGCTTATCGAAACTGAGCACAATAATCAGAGTAGTATGTCTCATCACTAGAGGGCGCCGTCACAAA
Source organism: Brevimyrus niger (assembly GCA_015164015.2). Classification (NCBI taxonomy): domain Eukaryota; kingdom Metazoa; phylum Chordata; class Actinopteri; order Osteoglossiformes; family Mormyridae; genus Brevimyrus; species Brevimyrus niger. The sequence goes on from JAABNY020000108.1 coordinate 21,578,260, forward strand.
AAACACAGTACTTGAAGAAGGTGAAGACAAAATCGCGGTTCCAGGTTATGCGGGCTGGGTGCAGAGTTCAGGTCCGGAAAGTTGAATCAGTTTAGTAGAAAGAGTCACTGTCACAGAGTACTCAATTTACTGATCGAAACATTTCTTTTTGGACATGGGTGGGTCTAGGATTTTTTTTTTCAATGTTAAAAGTTGTTTTGAGCTCTTTTAATAATAATAATAATAATAATAATAATAATAATAATAAAAGTATTTAGATTATCAAGTAGATAAAATGATATTTTAATGCTTGGCTAAAACATTCAGGGCTGGTTTTACTGAACAAGGATTAAAACTAGTCTTGGACTAAATTGCTGTTTCAATGGAGATTCACCATTGTAACTCAACGCTAGTCTAGGCTTAGGCTTAATCCTTGACTGGGAAACTGGCCATCAGGGTTTAAGGCCACTCCAGTACTAACCATAGTAAATACAGAGAGAGTATTTGACATCCTCTGAAACAGTGTAAGGGAATAAATCTAAAAAGTTGAATGTTGCCCTCCCTACTTTTCCAAAATTTGACTGCATTTTTTCCATCTGAAAATACACTTAAGTAACAAAAAAGTGGACTTTTCTTTCAACATTTTGGCCACCTTTACGTTTTTCAGCCGTTTTGGCAGTGTCACAATTTTTTTCTTGCCATTCTTATCATCACAGTATATTTGCCTGTTGTGTATTTTACCTAGATATAGATTAGTCTAAACATTTCATTTATTTGAAGTAAAGCAAAATTGTTGTTCACTGTTAGGATTATATATGAGGTTTAATTTTTGACAATCATACTTACTGCTCTCCATGAACAGTTCGTTTTACAGGTTATGAGTTCAGTTTTCAACTGAGCTTTTCTGAAACACAGTGTTTCATATCACAAATTTATCAAACATGTCCGCTGTGTAACTTGCTGTGATCGTATAGTGGACAGTAATCTGTGTTATGGCCACAACAACCCTGGTATGAAGCATGACATGGAATGTCAGTATATATGGAGTGAAGGTGGAAATATAGTTTGGTTAATCCAACCTGAAACACATGTGGTTCAGTCTTCGGTCGATTACAGACTTCATAGGGCCCCCAAGCCACAGCTACCTGAAAGATGACCTTGGTGAACAAACTGAACCCTTTTTGTTTTATGGGAGCTTTGAAGCGAACCATAGAAATATTGCTGAGCTACAGATTAGTGGGCCGAGTTCACGGACCATCACTGTGTTCTTGGAAAACGAGGTGAGCAGGACACTGAAGAGAGTGTTACACCAGAAAAGTAACAAAACCTCGCGACTTCCATGGATGGCTCCTGAAAGCCTGTGCAGACCAACTCATTCCAGTGTTCCCCCCATATTCAGTTCTTCAAGCCATAGTGTCCATGTGCTTCAAAGGGGTCATTGACGTCATAGGCTCCAAGAAAGCCCCCCCACAGCATGGCCAAGTGACTTCTGCCCAGATTACACTTACTGTAACAGTTATGAAGTGCCTTGAGAGACTGGGAAAATATCACATCTGTTTCACTCTGACCAATATACTGAACTCCATTTTGATAATTGTCGAAACATTACCTGTTTTTTTGATACAGTTCAGCTTTTAACAAAATTCTCCTTTTCAAGGTCATCATCAGGTTCAAGGACTTGGGTCTGAACACTGCCCTATCCGACTGGGTCCTTGACATTGTGATGGGCAAACCCTGGTTGTCTGAGTGGACAGGCACACATCATCAAACAGCACCCTCGACACAGGAGCTTCCCAGGGCTGTGCGGAGCCCCTTACTCTACTCCCTATACGCACACATGACTATGCTATATACACATGACTGTGTGGCCAATTGTGGTGGATCGGATTTTCAATGATGATGAGACGGCTACCGGAAGGAGGTGGAGGACCTGGCAGGCTAGAGTGAAGAAAACAATCTCCCCCTGAAACTGCGAGAGGAAACAAGTGAGGCACTACAACCCCTTCACCGTCAACATGGTACCTATGGAGAGAGACTCCGATTGCAAATAACTGGCTGTCCACATCATGGAGGACTCGACATGGACGACGTCCATATTAAAAAGGCGACGTCGGTGTTTCCACCGCACAAAAAGTTCAAGCTGCAGGTTCGGAAGATCCTCAGGGCGTTCTACGCATGCACTGTGGAGATCCTCCTGACTGGAAGCATCATCGCCTGGTTTTGGGAGCCATCATGCAGGACAGTCCAGCCCTGCACAGAGTGGTGCTTTCAGCTAAACACACTATTGGCTGTAATGTCTTGAATCTATAGGCTCCACAGAAGCAGCACTGCGGGGACAAAGCTCAGCCCAACGATGGCCTCTTCTCTGCTGCGGTGAAGAAGACACAACCGCAGACTGATGACCAAAACTGAGACTGAGGAAAAGCTTCTATCCTTAGGTCATTCATATCCTGAACCAGCACGTTATCCACCCAGTGTCATCGGCCGCCTTTTTCAGTTTTTGAGACACCGTTCTCTATTTTTGTCCGTTTTTATTGTCTATTATTATTTTTATGATTTAATTGTTATTTTTATTCTGTTAAACGGCTTTGATTTTTCTCTTTGAATTGCCCATTTTGTCAAGCACAATCCAAGAAGCAGATTTAAAGGCATGTCATTGCACAGTGGTACAGTGTATGATTGGGTGTGCGACAGAAATTGAAACTAAAGCGCAAAAATAAAATCAGGCACTAAATGTGTCTGGAGTATTATATTGTGCAAGGGAGCCAATAACTTACAATATCAATAAAAACAGATGCTGTTTACATTTATAGATCTTCTAGGAAGCTCAGTACTGTGAAGTATGGAAAGATCATAACAGGAGATTCATTGACCTACAGTAAATGTAATAACTGTCCAGTGAAATGCAGTAGTTTTCTACATATCATTAAGTGTTTAGTTTAATGAGTTCCATACAGTATAAGTAATGGGATCTCAAGGGTAATTCACAAAATGGATACATAATATCAATTTCCTTTTTGATCATTTCTCACTTTTCTGGTTCCTATACTGAAGAGCATGTAAGAGTCACAATTTAATCTTTTTACTTGACATCCGTTTTCATGCTAATTTGAATAATTTGAATGAATGTTCCAGAAATACATGCAATCACGGGCTATTTGAGGGAGTATAGTCGCTGTTTTGGTGCTGATATTAAAAAGCACTTCTGTCTTCAGAAATATCATGTAAGCACCCCAATCTACAATGCGATCTTTGTGAACAGCCGCACATGCCTGGACAGTTACATAATTACCCATAAAGCTTTTTCACTTAACACTGATTTTCTCTATGCGTAAGTTGAAATGTAAAAACACGAACAACAAATGAAACACAGAGTAAATATATCTAGTAAAATCATCATTTATTTTCAACCCAAAACACAGGCTTACCAAAAGGCCATCACATCAGTATTACAAAATACCATTAATTTGAGATATATTAGCATTTTGCTCCCAAAATGTTTAAATACATTGTGTGTGTGTGTGTGTATATATATATATATATATATATATATATATATATATATATATATACACACACACACACACTATTTTTAGCATTTTTACACAAATATTGACTACACCAGCATAGTCACCATGTAGAAGAATGATAAAAGAACCAAAATCATGCATAAAGATACCACCACCTGCTTTACTTGTGTTTAACAATAGAGTGTACAGGAGGCTTGCTTAAATAGGTGTGTTCAATTGCGTAGAATTGTATAACAAGTTAAAATACCTACCCTTTACTGTCATGAATACACTGTCATGTTTTTGTCATAACAACCACACCTGTATGGAGAAGTCTACGTTCAACATGCAAGTTACCAGCACAGAGGCGTGTAATACATCCTTATAGAATCAGATGCTGAGAAATGGAAATAATTAAATAGCACTTTAAATATGCCTGTTTTAGATGGATTCAAAGACTATTCAGTTTAACCTCAATACAGCTGACCACGGTCCCTCACCAGGAGACGCAGTTCAAGGATGGATAGACGATATAACTGACAGGCAGTCTTAGACAGATGGATGCAAGCGACTTCGCTTTTTTCACAGTGATTCATATTTAACTCACCACCATTCACCATTACATTGCACCCACTACCAAGTTCATCTCGTGTGTATGTTTCACATACCGTTGGACAAGAAAGTTGGACAGGACCCTTCTGTTCTCGTCAGGAAAAGTGTCTGATAGCCCAGCTCTGAGAGGTTAAACCTTACAGCTCCTCCATAAGGTTGCATATATATGCTAATAGTGCCACCAAGAAATTTTTAAAAAAGTCTACCGCAATCACTTTACATGAAATAGGAGGAAAAGTCCTGCAAATCCCCACAAAGCATAAGGCATAAATTATGAAGGATTCATACTAAAACATGGCAAACACTTCAATGTAACAGCAATTGAGTCTCTAGCAGTCACATGTTCCTGGCTAATCTGGCTCAGTCGGCTCCCATGAAAAACTACGTGCATTTTTCTGTCCCTCATTAGTAGCCAACATGACATAAAATCTAACTTAGCCCCTTAATATAGTTATCTGCTTCTTTTTGTACATCCTGTATAAGTACTCTGTAGTCGCATGGGAATGGTTATAGTCCATTAACCATCATTAAGTGGCGTTTCTTTTCAATAAGAATAACCCTCGGTGTTGATAAAGTGAAACAATCTTTACGAAAAGGCTACAGCATGATGGACACCTCTCATTTAAGCCCAGTTTTAGTGATTTTATCAGAAGCAGGAGCCTCTGGAGAAGGTCCCATCTAGTTCTCCGTCTCTGTCCATGGAGGTCCTTGGAAGGGGCGTCCCGCCGGAGATCCAGGCGGAGAGGACGACCACCCAGACAGTGACGGCGGCACCTCTTCAAGTAGAAGCCGGGGCCCCTGGCGTCCGGCCGCAAGCTACCTGAAGGAGTGGCGGAAGTGAACGCTACGGCGCTTCAGCTTTTCGGGGTCGTGTGACGCCATGTGAGAAAACTCCCTAAAGATGTCAAGGTACGTGGTGTCACCTAGAAGAGAAGGGGGAGAGGGTTACACTGGCGCCTGTCATCCCATCGTGGATCTACGGTGAAATTAAAGGTTCTAAACACCGTCTCATTTTTTTTCCCCCAGTGAGGAATACTCAAAAAAATAGTTGGGACATTTTGATTGCAGTCTTATAATGATATTTCAGGCAAATAATTTACATAGCTCAGATTCAGTACCACAAAAATAAAAATGGCATTATCACTGATAGATCTGATAATTTGGCAAAAGGTCTAGTGAAACTTAGAGTGTCATATGAAAAATCTACCAGAAATACTCATAGAAGGAGGTAAGATATCTTTGGGAATTTCCCCACAAGGAAGATAATTATTATGAGAATTTTATATTTTATATGGATTTCTTACATTTTTATACTTCATGCCTTTATTATTTACTGTAACCCATCTTTGACACTGTGTTTATAATAATAATAATGATAATAACAACGACATCCATTAGTATTTTCAGTATTAATAGTGGCATTTTAACTTCTTTATGCCACAAAATACAGTATCAGGACTAACATGCTGTTTATCTGCATTTGCACTGCAGTTCCAGTGCATTACATCAGTGTCATTACTATATCCACAGTGAAAAATGTAAAAAAAAGGACCTAATTTAAACACTTTGGTCACTGACCTTAAACCTACTAAGTTTTATTAAGGAAAACTTCCACCACACAGACCCATCCCAAGAGTTAATAGCCTCTGTCTGCGATTATCACCTGTACATGTTAGTGGGGGAACTTTATTTTATTTAGATTGAATTTGGGAAGAAAGAATAAATCAAAATCAGTACCATAAGACCCATGATGATTGCATTCTTTTCCAGTATATTAGAAAGCTTTGAATTAACGTATTGTACAGTATATTACCGTGCAATGACCATTTAACCTTTATAATTGGTTTATTAACACGTCAGTGTGCTTTTTGAAAGGAGCGCACAGGAAATACTTTGAAACTCATTTTAGCATGGAATCGTTCATTTCCTTCCCTCCTATGAACAAAAAGCCCACTTTGTGTGAGAGAAAAGCAGTGTGGACAGGAACAGTTGTGAAAGAGAGGGGCTCCTTAAATGAAAGCACCACACCCACAGAGGAACAAAGCCCAGCGTCAAGAACCATGACACTCCACTCACTCTATCCCGAAAATCCTTGAGCTGTGATTTCATGGCGGCCATGGCGACAGCCGTATCTATGGAGGCAACAACATTGTCAATGCAAATGTTACCCTGGTTAAATCTGACAGGCCCAGCTCATTAAAAATAAAAGATGAATAATAAAAAAGATTTTGATCCATTTCAAAATCTTTTTTTTTGTAATTGATTCTCTTAAATTCTTTATAATTGTATATACAAGACTACTAAAATGCAAAAATACTGTATGTGCTCAATCAAAACTGGAAAAACCTTCCACCTTCACCTTTATATGAGTCACTGTTAAATATAAAATGGACTTGAGTTACCCATGGACAGTAATTCAGTCCGGTCGTGTAATGGTAAATGCAACATTACTGAGATAAGTACTCTACAGGGCTTGGGCTACCAATCACTTGTAATTACTGAAGGCCGTGCACTTTTCAGGATTTTAGGTTATTCTTTCAGTATCCTATAATATTCTATTGTTTTTATTTAATCTGCAGTAACAGTTTGGCGACATTACTCTTATGAATACCATAGTACTTGGACCTAACCACTGAATAGTAAATCCATCCAAACAAAATCTACAATAAGTATTAATATAATGTGAAATAGATCATGGCTGAAAGAACAATGTCAGTAGGTGCTTTGCATATAGCTTGCATCGCACGTTCCCAGTTCATACAACTTTCATCAGCATTGCATAACTATTCAGAAGTAATGCATACTTTATAAATGTGTGACGTTAAAGCTTCTCTCTAAGCGTCATCTCAATAGACAAAGCCAAACAATCCATCCATCCCCCCAAACCCCAGTACAGGGTCGTACAATGGGGCTGGAACCTACCCCAGCACGAGGCTCAAGGCTAGGGGACAGAATGAGCAGTTCGGTGCAGGGTAATACTCACATTACTGGCAACGTGCAAATATAAAAGTCAGAGAAGAGCATGCAAACTCCACGGGCACAAAGTTGAGCAAAGTGTGCCTCTAATATACACATACAACTTGTCCTTTTGTCTTTACATGAGCACAGGCCCCAGATTCATGTCCAACCTTGCAAAACCGATATGCACAGAAAGTCGTACATTATTGCCCTGAAAGACCTGGCCCAGCGTTTTCTCCTCTCAACCAAGGTTGCTTGTCTGTTATCACGTAATTGCACTGGATGCTTGATATTAATCACTGTTTGTACCTTAATTCCCTCTCGAATCAAATGTGTCTGTCTAGCATCTGACCATCTTACGCACCAGCAAAGCGTGAACATTAGGACACTCAGCAAAGTTACAGTTCACTCCATACTTGAGGAAGTGATTTCTATAAGGGCCAGGCAAAGATAAAACTGACAGTGTCCCTGTACTTCCACTTGTGCAAATTTCAAATAAAGGTTTTCCTCATCATGAACCACTAACCGCTAACCATTGACCACTAACACCCATCAAATAGGAGATTGTGTGCTCCAGGACACTGGAGGATGGGGTAGGATAGTGTGTGGTGTGGTTGTTGGCATTAACAGTGATATCCAGGCCCTTCACACTCTCGAGTAAGCTTCCGGTATCTGCACTCACAAAAGGTTCCCACCCTCTCCAAGGTTAGCAATGTTAGCTACACTTAGCAGAGCAGAAATATTGTGAGACAGATTGAAGGAAAGAAACTCAGAGAGAAAAGGTTAAGAGTTCATCCACATCTTTCATTTATTAGTATTTTTTCAGTGTTTTAAAAGACAATGGTAAAAGGAAAAAAAAGAGGATTAAAAAAGACAGCAATAGGTATACAAGGCTATTCTGAGATACAATTTGTTCTCTAACAATATTAAGAGATTGTACAGATTGCAGCAAGAATGAAAGCAAAGAAAAATACAGGAAAGTTTCACAGCAATTTGTCAAATGCAGACAGTCAAAGAGTTAAAAGCATATTTACAGCATTGTTCTTCATAAGCATTTTCTACCCCCATTTACTACACTTACCCAAAGAGTAAATATTTAATACTTCAGCTGGTTCAGTTAACACCACAAGGTTTTGGTCACTATCCAATACTTCTCCTACATATCCTACATGATTTACCATTGAACAGCTTTTCATTTGCATCACTGAAAAGGCAAACTGCCCTACACACCTCTACCTTTTTTAAAAAAAAAAATGGAAAGAAGTCACATTTTGCACCGGTTGAACATTCGTTTAAAATCAGAAGACTAAAAGTGCTTTTTTTAACCATGTTGTTATGGCAATATAAAGTGAGTAAAGGTCATAATATGATCCAGTCAGGGCCTGACAACTCACATACACGCTACACTCCCTTTGAAATCATCAAATATTTCAAGTCTAATGGCACAGTCATTAAACTGGTCTATATATTTACACCGATGCTTGATCTCCTAAACCAGGGGTGGGCAATATTATCCAGAAAGGGGTGTTATGTGTGCAGGTTTTCGCTGCAACTCCCTAATTGGATTGCTAGTTAGAGCACTGATTGGCTGAAGAGTCCTCACACCTGGGTTTGAACAGCTGACCTAAAGGATATCCCAGAAATCTGGATACACACCGGGCCTTTGCGGATAAGATCGGCCACCCCCTGCCTTAAACTCTCCACTAACAGAAAAATAAAGTATCCCAATGTAATCCTCATTTAAAGAGGAGACAAGAAAGTGAGAATAAGATACAGGGATAAGATATCCTCTTAATTAGAATTATTTTCACACAAACCCTCAAATAATTGTAGGTCTTTGGCAGTAAGTACATGGGATACACTCTCAGCACATTCTGAGGATGCATCAAGCATTTCCAAACCATCAGGACAAGTAACAAAGTAAATGTACTCACATTTACACAATCAAATGGGACGTTTACTTTCCATGGTTTAAAGAATAACTGCCCTGGATAAAGTCACTGTAACAGTGATACATATAATACTGGCTCCATTATCTTAAAACTGTACCTCTAAAAGAAGCAAACAGTAATATTTTAGACCATTTATCAATCGAATCGATTTATGCGTGTATATTACCCTTTACATGCAAGACGAGCAAATTAATTGACTTCATTGTTGCAGTCTGGGTTAATCTGTGTGGATTCGTACAATGAAGAACGGGTCTCATTAGCCAGCACAGGATATAATAGATAAATAATGTTAGACTACGTAAGATGTCGGGCATGCACCTGAATTAATCTCATTTTGGAGATCCATTTATAAACAGACCAGTCTGGCCCTTATATACAGCAGATCAGTGTCTCTCAGCCACAAAGAGAGTATAACTTGAATAATCAAGAATCACATGAATGTATTACCTATGCACTTAATCTGAGGGCTCTGCTCATTCTGGAAACTCTTAAACTGGCTTGAATGTAGACATCAGGCAGTGGATCTACACAAAAACAGCTCACAGGCTAAAGCCTTTTTTATGTGGCTTAAATTTCACTACTTCAGCTAGCTGCTTTTTGAACAAAGGCCTCTGCATGATGTTACAAATTGTCAATGAAGATCTGCCATTGCACTGCAAGGAGTTCAGAAATAATTGGACAATATCTCAAATATTCACATAAACGGTGTGTGGACCAGAGTGACCTAGGCGTCGTGACCTCCTGCAGTATTTAATCAGGGATACCCTAATCAGAATAATAAATGTATAATAATCATAATACCTCAATCAAATTTTCAACAGTCCAGCAATTACACAATATTTGTTTTCATTTATATTAAATGGAGAGCACAAAAATAAGTTTGTTCACGAATAAATCCTATTAGTGTTGTGTTGACTAGCTGTGTGAAAAAACACAAAAATTGGGAAGTTAAAATCCTAAAGAGATATTCACCAGGTGCTGTCTGGAGTACATTTTTTTTTTTTTACCAGTTTAAAAAATACCATCTGTGGAGGTTTCTCAAAAATAAAAACAACATTTAAAAAACATTTCAGAGATATTAAAATAATCATTGCACTAGTCCTCTGGGCAGCCGATATAAGTAAAAATAACACGCAGCACACAGATTCTACCCCGTAAAAAGACAAACGTGATAAAATTGACACCAAAATGAAAAAATACTTTCGGGAAAAAGTGCAAAAAAATGCATGAAGTCTAAATAATATCCTAGCATTTTTATTTAAATAAGTCTTATCTAAAACATACCTTTAGCATATACATATTTACACGCGTGCGCTCCTCCCCCCCGCGGATGTCCTCCCTCTCACACACGTCACCCAACCTCATCTCACACCCTGTCCCACCTCTCTTTTCAATTATTTCTGCAAGGCCTCCGCATCTTACAGGCAACAATACAAAGAGAAATTGTTCACCTCATGCCACTGGAACACAATGATTACGGAAACGGGAGTGTGTAAATACTGCACTCGTGGACAAAAATATACATATATAAAAATAAGTTAGTAGGTGTAAGCTGAATTGTATGGACTGAAGTTGCATGTAGGCTGAACTCTGTTCATGTGGATTTGTGTGAGGGGTTTGAACCAGAATCTACTTCCAGGCGGGAAGGAGCAGAATTTAGCAGCAAAATACAGAATTATGAGAATCTGTTTCTGACTCAGAGGAGATGGCCGAGTTTGGGGATAGGTGTCTAGGTGGTACCTTTCACTAGTGACTTTGACCAATCTAGGCGATACCTTTCACTAGTGATTTTAACCAGACCTGGCTCACATCAAAACTGTATTATTGCAACTATATATTGAAAATGTTATAGCAAGTTGATTGTAAAGTTGGTCCCTTAAATGCAGTCAGTGGGTGGCCTTTTTTATAGTCAGTCCTAACCAATCACCTCCGTTTGGACACTCAGCGCTATAGGTTTGGACCAGCCGAGTATGTGATATAATGGCAGTTTACCTTAAGACCACAAGATCTGGACTGACACGCCAAAATGACACAAAGTGTCGCTGTATGCCAACTGGTTCGTTCTGGATCAACCCTTATTCTTAAATCGAGTGCAAACACTGGCCACTGACTCACACCCAGCCTATGTCCAGGATTTTATAAAGCAGCTCTCAGAAGAGGTATTTCCATGCATACTAATACACTTGTTGACTTCCCAGAGAGAACGCAGGAGGCCCCGCCTTCCCGGCTCTGGCTGTAATGGCTGGTGTTGTTCTGGTTTTTGGGCAAAGCTGAGAGCTATAGCGCCCCCTACAGGGGAGCTGGGGGAACACCGCGGAGACCAGGCGGGCGCGGTCTGGAATGCTGGACTTTCAGAGGCGGGCGAAGCGCCGCAAGGAATATTGTTAGGTAAAGGACATCGCTCGGAGCTGAGCTGATGACTTTCGGCACAAGATTCCCTGCGGGCCTGCCCCAAACCCCTACCCTTTGGCCTGCGCCACCCCTCCCACGGCCCAAACTGGATGCCAGAATGGGCCGCGGTGAAGAGGGTTGGGGGTGTGTGTTGCCTTAGCATTCATCTATGGTAAGGCAAATGAACTCCTGAATGCATTTCTTATACTGCTGCTCGGTGGGGCTACAGCTGTGATATTGACCTGGCTGTCCGAGGGGGCCTTCGGACTCTCGCATCTCCTCGTTCATCCGAGCCAGACGCAACCTGGCGGGGGAGGGAAGACGGGGGAAGGGAGGGAAGAGCGGGGAATATAACGGTAGGAAGGCAGATTGGGAGAAGAGACAAACAGGATAAGTCAATAATACATGAGCCTCCTACGGCAGAAACTGCCCATAGCAAGCTATGGTTCATACACATGCTAGGGGGGGAGGGGGCCTTTTTCGGGTCTGGCATGGGGCACGGCTGCAGCTGGAACCTACAAGGTGACGATGTCGGCGTTGGCGGCCTGCACGGCGATGCTCAGCGGGTCCTGGCCGTCCTCGTCTCCGTTCTGGTTAGCTCCTCGCTTCAGGAACAAGCAGACTTGCCTGGAAATGTCGGGCAGAGTGGAGAGGAAGTCAGCTGGGTTCTATAAATAATTCGATCAATTGTGGTACAAAAACAACCCCGTTTCAGGCGAGCCACCAGCCTGCAGTCACTTCGGTGACCGGCCAGAGCGACAAAGGACTCTCTATGATGCTGCGGAAAGCCTGCCACTTGAAAGTCAGAACTAATACGCGAAGTTATCCTAAAAGCTTAAAGATAGGCATCCGTTCAGTATTGTATATTCTTCAATTATTTCCCACTGATGTACCCGATTTGTGAAGGATGGAACAAACACCAAGTCATGGCCTTGCTACATACCCCGTGTGTCCTAGATACGTGGCGTGGTGGAGGGGTCCCCTCCCTCGCATGTCTCTCTGGTTGACGTCGGCACCATTCTGCAGCAGAAACTCGCAGGCTATCAAAGAACCCTGTGGCCGAGAGATCGAGCGACTCTTTTAAACAATAATCACAATTATTGTGTTACCGTGCATTGGGTAGATGCAGCCCACCATGTCATTCACGTCAAATTATGAAAAATCAAGGAAGAGATGTAAGGAACCAAGCACATAAGCTAAGATAAGGAAAGTAAAGTATTTTAACCCATCTGCTTTCTATTTTGGGAACAAATTCAGACAAATCTACCATGTAACATCGAAAAGAACCGTTGGATACTGAGAAGCTTCCGGATAGAAGCTTAGTGACGCCTGATTTCAAACTGTTAATCACACAGTACGCCTGTAGCAAGAAGGCGGTTGATTGGACGTCAAAAGGCAGAAGGTTGGTGGGCGGGGCAGCCCTCTCATCTTTTGTGGACACTGTAAAGTCTAATTAGAGCGTGACGTCAAGACCTCTGTAAAGGCAGCTGGCGAGTACTTATTGCTTAAATTTTTGCAGATATTTGGCAGGATGCATCTGAATCTGAAGGAGGATGATGCTCAGTATCTCGTGAGCTCGGGGTGACAGCTGCCAGAAGACTTCGGATATCCTGCTTATGAGGTAAGAGCGCAGCAGTGCCCGCGTCATGGCGCACAAGGAAGCGGGGAGGGTGCGCGGGGGCCGCGGCAAGAGGGAACGGAAATGCGGGGGCGGCTCACCCCGATCACGGCCTGGATGAGCGGGCTCTTGCTCTCGTCCTCGTCGTTGGCGGCGTTGACGTCCGCGCCGTGTGCCAGAGCCTCCGCCATGGCCGGAAGGTTCCGCGCTCGTGACGCCTTGTACAGGAGGCCGCCGGGGTGCAGGTCCCGAAGGTCCTCGGGGTCCGACGTCTCAGGCTCCAGCTCCGTCTCCCCGCTGGACTCCTCCGAAACCTCGCACTCTGGATATATGCACACGTCGTGCTTATTACATCACGGTTAGATCCATACCATAACTTAGAGATGCACGATATATCAGTATCGGCATCAGTCTTGATCGATATTGGTAGCCGATATCGGGACTTTACCGGCAGCCGTTTAGGGGACTGTCTGTATGTCCTTTTTCTCAGGCTTTGACATTTTTTTGAATAAAAACAAATGAAGTGCCTCACTTTTTAGACACTGGGCAGCCCTTATTGGTATCGGCATCAGAGAGTACCAAAAAGCAAGCATTAGCACTCGTATTCAGTCGGAAAGAAATGGTATCTGACCTAGCAGTAATAGCCCCACTAATTCTGTCTTGCATCCCGCCTGGTCTGAACCACTGACCACGACGATCCTCCATAATTTTTTCCCCACATCGCTGTTTAACAAACATGATTTCATTTATAATATCCATATCTTTTTCCACTTGTTTACGGGAAATATCCCTCCAGGCATATTGAAGAAAACGTAAAGCTACAATTAAAAGTAACATAACCCTGAACATATACATAGCTGCACTCAATGTACAATGCAGACAACTTCTCTGTCAAATAAGCAAAGATCCTGCTAGCGTAAATGTTAAGCATTTTATATGCTGCTATCAGCTTACAAGCTGCCCGTTTTCCCCCAAAGTACCACAAAAATACCCAGTTGAATAAAGCGGAGCTTTCCAGCCTTTACATTGATGCCTTATCACATTAGTCTCTCTTCCCGTGTGTGTCTGCGCATATGTCCGATTAGCTTTGTCACCTAGCTCCATTTTTTTTTAACATCGGTTATTCAGCATCATAATGCCGGAGGAGTTTTCAGTAAAACGTGTTTGCGTGCGTCTTTGTGAGTATATAAGCAAGAAGGAGGAATTATCAAAGAAAACATCATGCCCTTGGGGAATAAAAAGAATGACAGCGAATTAACGTCTGATACAATTTGTTCCAGTTCATATCGAAATGTATCATCTTGTTCCTAGTGCAGCCTAACAGCAGTGATACTGCTTCTGGGCTTGTTGTCAATATGAGTTTTTGATATTGTGTGAGTTTGTGACCCTGGACACTGATTTGCCTTCCGACAAAAGATGGAAAGTGCTTCTTACGTAAATTTAGATTAAAAAATTATTTTTAGCAAAAATAATGAAGGTAGGGCTGGTGTTTCTCTAAACAATTATTATATATTAAAAATTAATTTTGATATGGATTTTGAAATACAAATAACGAATGAACATAAATACATAATGAAAATGTCACTTTTTCATCCGTTTTAGATTTTCCAATCTCTGAAATAAAATTTGCCAAACTTGATGAGCATTTCCACAATGGGTGACGGTGAGGTGATTCCCAGTCCTCCCACCTTCCTCGGTGACGCTGTCCACCACCGACCCAAACAGCAGGATGTCCGTGCTGCCGTCTGTACTGCCGCCGAGGCCGCTGTCACTGCTGAGACCTGCGGGGCCAACGAGTGCCAAGCCGGGACACGTTACTCACTCCCGCTGCCTCAGCAGAGGGTGCCAGATCATGGGCCAAGTCCCACTTCTTCCGCCATTTAACACTTATAAATGTCCGGTGCCCCCTTCCCCCCAGAGCCGTGTTTCTCAACACTGTGCTTAGGGGTTCCCAGATAGTCTGCAATTTTGTTCTCGCCCAGCTGCCGGGTATTTGGTGTTTTCGACTGACTGAGAGCTGCGAGGACTGAAAAAAACGCAGACATCTGGGGGTTCCCGAGTGCGGGGTTGAGGAACACTGCCCTAGAGGAAAGGCATTAACCTGTAACCTCCAGAAAACCCTCTCTTAACCTTAACCTTCCCTCCCCACATGGGAAGACTCTACCAATCATGCAGATTAACCGAATACCAGATTAGCATGAGAAACGCCTTACTGCGAGGCCCGGAGCCCGTGTCGAAATAGGAGAAGAGGGAGTCCAACTCGTCCGGGCAGAAGAGCGAGTCCCTCCGAAATTTCCTCTCCAGTGCGGCAGCTACTGCAGTGAGTGGGTGAAAGAGACAGATTCCCAAACGGTTGAGTTTGCAGTTCACTGTCGCCTGATCACTGTCCCATTATGCATTACAAACATTATATTTATATAGCACATGCTTTTACGCGAAGTGACGAACAATCGGGAAAACGGGGTCAGGTGATCTCTGGGGCAATTTGGAGGGTTTTGGCTCCTCCTTCCACTGCGCCCACGTCATATAGTTACTACCAAAGTACGAACGAGCCCGTGTGACACAGCATTAGGTCAGGTGTATCCCGAAGCTATGCGTGTCACACAGGAGCGAAGGGGTCCAATCACCTGAAGACAGGGTGGCTGGGGCGGCGCCGCCGCCAGGCTCTTGCCGGTGCTTGCGGCGTGATTTGGGGGCTTTGCCACTGCTGTCGTGCCTCTGGCACGTCTTCACGCTCCAGCGCCGCGATTTCCGCTCGCCGTTCGCCAAGGCCTCGCCGCCCGACAGCTTCTTCAGGAACCTCTTCTCCACGTACTTGGCTTTTATCCAGGCTTCCTTCTCCTGCCTGGGGGTAAGAAAATGAGATGGGGGGGGGACCGTGAGGATGTGGACGCATGAGCGGTTTGTCACAAAAAGCCGGTCTGGGGTCAGCACCTGTGGTCACGCCGAGCCCCTTTAAGGCGGCTGGGGACAGCAGTGGTTTCGGGTTACGTCACACATGATCTGAGCTGGAAATGAAACCTAGACGAGTGTTCACCTTGAACTTGACGGCCCGGGCTTCTTCACACCTAATTCTTCGCAGGACCCTTCGTAAATGTGGTTGATGGTGCTGTTTCCCAACTCGCACATTAGCTACAGACAAAGGATAAAAAAAAAAAAAGGATCTAAAGTCAGTGGTCGCTGTAAGTACTTAAGTCTCAAATGGCCGTCATTTAAAGTAGCAATATAAAGCTTAACATAGACCGTAGTTAAACAGGCCAAACACTGAATTCTAAGCACTAAATAAATAACTGGCCAAGGTGATGCCTGACTCTTCAATGCAACCCACCTTCAATAATTCTGGTTCCCAAGAATCCAAAGTCAGTGAACGGACCTTGGAGCAGTGAACGCCCAAACTCCTGAAACACATTTAAAAAATCTATGAAGCAATATACATTTAAGATACATTTAAGTTTTACGGTAATGCCACACTCGAAATATGCAGCCTCATTTGTCTCCGATCTTAAATTTTGCTTTGTCTTGAGAGGAAGAGAGCGCCTGGCAGACGGCGGAGTCATGAAGCCTTACAGTCCGACCCTCCCCCGTGCAGAGCTCCCGTCAAGCATGCGAGCTGAAGGGCTCTTTCTCCTCTGAGGCCTCCAGCCTCCCATCAGCCAACCGCCCAACTCTAGAGTTATGTAACTCATGCTTTTTTAATAACCCAATTCCCAAGTCTTTGTTATGATCAAGATGGCATCTCGGTGAAGAATGCATCTCAGGAATTATCCTTCCTAAAAGTAAGAAGAATGCTAACTGATAACCTGCAGCATAATGCCAATCACCACTGTTATTAATCACCACCACTTTAACCTTCATATTGGAAACACAAAATACCTCATTGTATGGACGAGCTTAGTATGAATGTGACGCTTTTCATACCTTTTCATGTAGCCTGATGGGATGAATTCAAGAAAATAAAAACTAATACATTATTTTACATTGTTGAAATGTAAGAAAAAATACACTGTCTTCTAATTTTATCCATCTGTATAGATGTAGTTATATAGTTAGGTAATACTACTTTAGAAGTGCATTCAAGCATTATGGACATGAACAAGGTTAACGGTGGAGAACAGCTACCAGCTATTCAGAACACGATCTGCTATAATTGTAAAGCGCTTTGCTTAAAAGCGCTATATAAATGCAGTCCAT
Organism: Brevimyrus niger; assembly: GCA_015164015.2. Taxonomy (NCBI): domain Eukaryota; kingdom Metazoa; phylum Chordata; class Actinopteri; order Osteoglossiformes; family Mormyridae; genus Brevimyrus; species Brevimyrus niger. The sequence continues at coordinate 21,595,470 of JAABNY020000108.1, forward strand.
TTACCATTTACCATTATCTGCTAATGCTGAGCTGATCCAACAAGATCATTTACTCACCTCTTAAAATGTGAAATGTGTTCAGGCGGAAATGATCAAGCAAATTATCTCCTGGTGTGAAAGTAATGTGACAAAGCTACTGGAAATATCTATGGTTACATATTCCAGTTGAATAATCTGAAACCACAGGGTTTAATACCTTGGGAAAGTAACTGATCAGCCAAAAGTGCCATAGAAATTTCCCCCATTGTAGTTTGTAGTTTTCCGAAAATCCTTGGGGTCTTTTTCGGTGTCCAGGCAACCGATGCACCGCAGGAGTTTTAAAACTGCACACTTCCAGCCATTGTTTAAAACTGCACACTTCCAGCCATTGTTTAAAACTGCACACTTCCAGCCATTGTTTAAAACTGCACACTTCCCAGCCATTGTTTCTCAACCCAGTCCTCAGCAACCCAAAGACGCTCCATAGTTTTGTTTCCTCCCAGCTCCCAGTAAGAAAACATAGACTGTCTGTCTGGTCCATGAAGACCAGGTTGAAAAATACTGCTTTAAGCCATAACTGAGTGGTGAACAAGAAAACAAGGAGCCTTGAATATTCAACAGATGGTCTGGGGTGACGGATTGCAATTACGCAAACACTATTAATCATCTCTGGACCAAACTTCACTCTTACTACAAGTCAAAAACACTATGGCAACATTCAAAACACCAAAGAAAAAAGAACCCCACTGTGGAAAAAAAAAAAGTGAAAATATGATCGATCACCACGAAGATAACAGTGTTATCTATGTCTTCAGTGCCATTCATGTGACGACATACTAGCTGAGGATCTGGTGTGCAGAATGTTTACTTAATTGACTGCTGGTTAGTCCTGTTGGTACTTTCATAACCGTAAGTCAACAGACACAGAGCACATCCCTGTTCAAGGTCCTGTCTATAATGCCACCCCGCCACCCCGTTTTGCCCTGTCTGTATTGTTTCAACTGCCTTGCATTATATTTGCAGTCTTTAGTCACTTTTTAGCTGAGTGAGGCCATCCAATACACATTTTGCACATAACCTAAAAAGGTCTTGACTCTTGACTTATGGTTCAGTTAAGGCTTAGGAACTATTTTGTACTTGTACCCGCCGCACTGAAGCACCGACACGTACATCCGTGGTTTTTCCAGGGGGGTCATGACCCGAGTACCTGTGGATGCCAGAGCACTCGATGCACAGCAGAATGCCGAGGTTTATGCTGGCCCAGCGTGGATCGGCCTGGCCGCAGTCGCAGCAGGTCTCGTTGCCCGGGACGGACTGGACGCGGTGCAGTATGCCGTCCGCACGCATGCAGCGCTCCCGCGGTTCGCTGGCCGAGTCGATGCTACTGGTGGACGGCGAGGCTGTGCGGTCCAGGCGCTGTTTGAACAAACGAGCACGTGAGCAGTCTGTGAGGACACTATGGAGGCAACGAAACTGACAAGAGGAAGGACTTGTACAAGGGAAAACGGATGGACAGTGTAAAGTGATACATGCTAATTGCTAAAGTAATGCAAATGCAACTAACTGCAAGGTGCTAAGCATTATTTTTGCATTTGTGTTATTACAAGTAGTTAGGAAGAGTGATTTGTATAACTCTGATGAACCTGATTTGTGAATCGCATAGAAATTTTAGCAAAACCGAAGTTGTAATGCTGACTACTACATGCACACACTTAAACGGCGCAAGTTCTGCACAGTCTAACATGGAAATATGCAACTGCAAGTTACTGTAACCACACCGGTGTCAATAAGCCATACGCATAAGGCGGAGGCTGACCTCGATGTAGTACGTGTCGGGGATTTCCCGGTAGGCCGAGGCGATGCTGGCCTGTACTGCCTGGATCCAAGCCTGCCTCAGCTTTTCCGACTCCGCCTGCAGCATGCAGCTCCTAGGAAGGGGAGACGTGCTCCAGGTCAGACCTCCAAACACACTAATGCTCGCCGTCAGCGCCGCCGCCGACGTCCTTCCCATTCCACACGAGCAGAGTACCAATCAGAAACACGCTGGCATTTACTGAAATGTCCGGCACAGTGGGTCGCCATGAAACCCGAGAAAAAGGGGGAACTCCCGCTTCAGCTGTACTCTGAGGGCGCTGACTGTTTGTGACACGGGGAACGTACTTGGTGGGGGAGACCACCTCGAAGCAGAACCTCCTCTCGATGTCCTCGCAGGGCTTGACGGAACAAAGCCTCAGGTCCTCCACCACCACCGTCAGGGAGTCCTGCCATGGTACGAGAACAAGTGCCACTCAGCCTCAGCCAACCAACATCCCCTGATCCAGCTCATATATCTATAGGCATATCTACATAACGTATATCTATGGTATAAATGTATGTCTATATCCATGTCTAAATAATGTATGTCTATGGTGTAAATTTACATCTGTATATGCCTATGTATATGCATATCTATATAATGTTTATCTATGAACGTATATCTATATACTTAGATTATATATATCTATATACACATACACACCAATATATAATAAAAATAATAATAATAATACATTTTATTTTTAATGCACTTTTCATTAAAGCAAATCTCAAAGTGCTACAAAAGTAAAATCAACACATAAAAACACATAAAATCAGCAATGAAATGCTCTTTTAAAAAGGTGGGTCTTTAGGCCACACTTAAAAGTGGTTATGTTAATATATGACCTTTGCATCTTACTCAGGACACTAGTTGTTCCACTGTTTTTTATATTATGTTATTTCTTCAGTTTTGCTGTCTTGTTTAATTAACGCATACACACGTGCATGTGCACAATGTCAATAAAGTTGACTTTGACATCACCGTAATGATTCTGCAAACCACTAGAGGCCCTTTCGTGACTGGAGCCAGACGTGCCCTAATTCTGCTAGCTGGCTGGACTTTTGAAGTGCACGGCAAAACACAATATAGGTATCGAAAAACCATTCGAGACTGAACAACACTGGACCTGTTAGGCTGATACTGATAACGCCCTGCAAACTATCTGCAGTGTTTTGGGGTGTCTGACAGCTCTCTAGGTTGCCCTTAATCTCACAAGAAACACCCGTGTCGCATGAGATTTGCCGCTTGCCTTTAACTTCTTCTGATACACCAGCTGACTGTTTTGTATGGAGAACCAGCGCCTGGAAAAGATCCATTAATTCATGTTAGCTGATCATCCTGTGCAGAAGGTACAGTCCACGTCTCCAACAAAATAGCGCCAGGCCCTTGAAGGCTTTTGTCTGGGAAATTTCCCTGGGAAAATTCAAAAATCCAGATATAGATATCTACTATTATTAATTCACTTAAAATCAGTTGTAATCAAGAATTGTCAAATGATTGAAGCATCAGTCAGTGGGGGCAAAGGGGGAGACGATCATTTTTCTGATATGTGATGCAACAATCAATTGCAGAGGAGCCTGCGGTAGCAGAGAATTATTTGGATCGGGACACATATGGATCTCTGGCCATTAAAGTTAACGCTCTGACACTTAATCAAAGAGGATTGTGTTCTCAGCATGCCTGGTAGCCATCCTCAGCAGTGACATAAGCACACCCTTAGTACAGTAATTCTGACAATATTTACACACATTTTTTTCCTGCTAGTTAACTTTTAATAATCCTAATGACCAACTTGAAGTAGCATGCAGGAAAATGGTAGGTAAAACTTACATACAAAACAACAAACAAAAATAATTACATTCAGGTACACGTAAACATAACGATAATTTACAAAAAAAAAAATAGCAACTGCCCATGTGAGAGTGGATGTAAACATGAGCCAACAATTAATAATGAGATTCAGCAAAGTTCATGCATGGCCAGTGGTCGGCTGCTGTTAAGCCTATTTTCCCCGCTTGGAACCAAGCGCCTCCTCACCTGTTCCACGTCTTAAAGGCGTTGCTGGCCCTTTTGAACAGGTAGCCTTCCATCACCACACCGTTGGGAGCATCTACGTTGAACTCCACCTTCGAGTCGTCGTAGGAGAAATCCTGTCGGAGATATGCGAGGGACTTGAGTCGTACACGGACGTCCACAGCCGGTCAGTTTGCTGTTCCTGACAGTGTGGCATCTAGGTGCCCCAGGGTGCTCTTGTACTTTGGCTTCCCAAGCACCGGGAAGTAAGTGATAACACTTTTAAACTGAGACTTAGGCAACCTTCTCGGACGCAAAACCATTCCAGGCTTATTCCACTGGGTCTGTAAGTGCATGACATTCGTGAACACATGGCAAGAGTGTTCATGGCAATGAGTCACCTGAGAAAACTACATATATTCCAAAAACAAATTTTGCTGATTGCTTTCCCAGCACTAAGAAAAAAAAAATTGTGATGCATCTTAGGTGTAGTGAGACACTCTCAAGTATTTTGATTACAATTCTGGAAACAATTTTCTAACAATTTCCCTATTCGCTCATTTGTCTCCTGAGTTAAAAATATCTATAATGAAGTCTGTGAATGACCTACACACACACAGCACCACCCCTCTACAGAAAGGAGTATGCCACACTTTTAAAAAGCCACTGGGAGTTCAGTGATTCATCCCTGCCTTTTGGTGGTCCCAACAGATATGCTCGTTGGTATGACGCAAGTAGTTGCATAACTATCCCACTTCAGCCAAAGTATTCCTGCTGTCTGAGTTAATGTCTTCAAGGCTTTCGACTGGAAATCCAATTCGTTCATAAATCGCAACAAGCTGATAGTTCGGTGTTTGGGTCTAAAGTCTAAAAGATATGTCTTCCCTCCATTTTTCCTTTATTGATCTAAATCTCTTGGGGGGAAAAAAACAGCATGATCTCCATTATCTTTATCAATGACTTACACATCTCCCCAGCCCCTTCAATGATACTGGAAATAATCAATGTGAAATAGCAATAAATTGAGTTTTTTTTCCCCAAATATGCATCACTTTTTGGTATACAAAATATCCAAGGAAATCTGCTAAAATGAATGCTATTGTTATAATCATCACAAATCCATCTGTCTGCCATTTTATTTTCATCCTGATTATCCACCTAAATCTCATATTACAGAGTAATACCCCCAGACTCCTATTTGCTACTAGAAGTACCTGTGTCAATTCATCAAAGCCATGTCTTGGCATGAAAGATTCCCTGAAGGTTATTCAAAGGAGGTGGAGAACCAGGATGGGGCTTCCGTATGTTGACCACATAGATAGCGCTGAAGTACAACCTCATAGGCAGAAGCCGGGACGTGCAGAATGCGTTAAAGGAGACAGATTCCCACATGCACAGCCGAGTGCCTTTTTCCGACAATGCTTAGCTCTTTCAAAACGGATCATGTGACCAGCACCGAGGCGGATACTGCATCGCGCTGCCAGAATGCATCACACCAGACTGCACATTCCGAGCAGCATCACTGTCGATGCGCCCTTGGCATATGTAACCTAAAATGCTCCGAGACCGTTCTTAGTTATATTAAAAGTGAAGATGCTGCACTGAATGAACAATGCTGAAGGATAATAGGGTTTGCTACTCTTAAAACAAAGACTTTAAGCATTCAGACTCCTCTATTCAATACAAAAGTAAGGTGGGGGGGGCATTTCTTCCCCCAGGGTCAATGCCAAAGACTTACCTCTACATGCTAATTCACAACTAATGTAAAACCTCTGCGAATAGCTGGTAGTCTCTGGATAACTCTAGAATGCTCGCAAACGGCAGATGAGTGGTGTATGCATTTCATTCACATCAATCCCTTATTGTCTTCAGCAAAACACTTTCAAAACCAGAGATAACATCTAGCATAGATGCCGTGCAGCATGCACCAAGTATCAGCTGATCTGTTTTGTCATACCAGTACTTAGGTGTTTCTGGGAGAGCAGGGAAAGATGCAAAGCATGTTCTACTTAGTGACATGCTAAGTTTGTCTTACGTTGCAAGGTTACCTACGTAAAATCCATGTTGATCTTTCAACATTGTGAAACAGTTTGGGGAACAAACTGTGTATTGGTTAAAATGAAATGCCATCATAACTATTTATTTATTTTTACTTGTGGTTTCCTTAAACACTTTCAGAACCATGATTTCACCCACATAACGAGTAGGTGGTTATCTGAATGAAAAGCACACAGATTACATTTAAAAGAATGGCAACTGACACAAAGATTTAATAACGGATTTCATCACTTACCAAGTTTTGAAATTCACTCATGTTTAAGATTTTAACAGATAGATATATGTATGGATACAGAAGAATCTGTGTGACTCCGTGTATTTCAAAGGCAAATCCGTAATAATCCTCCGAGCCACCTTTAAATTAAGCACCAAAATTACATCGACACTCATATACAGGCAGTTACAAAGGCTACAGGATTTCCCTCTAGCCAGTTTCATGCAAAATCACAACAAATGATCATGTGCGAAGTAACCATGGATGCAAAGTTAAAACTCCGACATTTCACCTGTGGTCTGCAAACACTGGGTAAAAGCGCAGTCGCCCGACAATGTTTCGTTGAAGGAGTCAGGTAAACAACATTGGAAAGACGACACAGGCATCCCAAGGTACCATAAGTACCATCTCCAGAGAAAACTCTACTCTTGATTATTCACTACTTCAACACTGCTTCTCTGCTCATCAAATAAACTGTCACTTGAAAAAGATGAGTTCCGTCTGCAATCGTTTCAACAGCTAATATGACTTGCATGAAGTACCAAGAGACTAGAAAAATAATGTTAATACAGATAGAATTCTCAATAGTTTATTAACATAACGTAACATTTACAAAAAACAATTTGTCTCAAAATTTACTTAAAACGAGAGAACAGTTTAATGTCGTCAAACTACTTAAAATGTTGCAAGTAACATGTTTTCTCCCTTATTCAGTATTTGCACTGTACAGTAAGATCACACAATAAAAACGTAATTTAGCATCTCTACAAACTGCATATATAAATGCACCCAAGCTTGCAAACCCACCAACATGTAGTCCAACCTTCCAAAGATCTTCATTTTCACAATTTTCGTATATTCCAGAAGCATTGGAAAAATAAAATGTAAAGCAAGCTCCAAAATTGGTAAAACAAGCAGCACAATACAGCTCACAAAGAAAAGGATTTATCAGAGCCAATTTTCAGAAAATCGGCATTTCAGTTCTAGCGAGACGCGAGCGGATGCCGGGGACGGCAGTGGCGGACTTTAAGCTCGGAGCGCACGAGCCACCTGCTTCACGACTTAGAATAACGCTAATTATCATACAGCTGACATTTTATGAGCAATAGAAACGTTGTCGTGCCTGACCCTGCCTTTTAACTCTCCCCTGACCGCAAAAATGCTTTCACAGGACTGCCAGCCCCTCCGCTGATCCTGTGGTTTACGACACCTCAGCTCCCTCCCCAGTCCAACTGCTGCGCGGGATACGCTATTGGTCTGGGCGCTATACGGAAAGTCTCACGTTGGGGATTGCATGGGTCCATCTGGCTACCAGTCACCCCACGCCATTCTTATTTAATCAAGCAGATTTTATTGCCACTGGGAAGGCAGGCGTTTCTCGTACCTACAAGACGGTAAATCACGCAACAAGGCAGAAGGATGCACAAATTCCTCAAGGCAGTTTTCGTATTTTCCAGATGAGTTTTACACACACACACACACACACACACACACACACACACACACACACACACACACACACACACACACACACACACACATATCGATTAAGTCATTCGTTGTCTACTAACAAATCTAACAAAGGTCTTACCTTTACCTTAACAGAAGCATAGTCAGATTAGACTGTTAATAATTATCGGTAGACAGGAAACTGGCTGAGGGTGAAGAAGAAAATGCAGAATCGGTTTGTTACGTTAAGTATAAAGCAATGCTCTGTTTACAAGCCCCAACTACAACAGCTGTCATCCATTTTTAATAAACTCAGGACTTGGATTTGAAAAAGCAACACACATTAAAAATGGATCAGTGAGTATGAAAATTAGGACATCAAGGGGCAAATGCGCAAGTAAACAGAAATCTTGAGCTGTTTGTTCACGCGATATGCATAGGAACAATATAAAAATGTACCTGTTTTACACCATGCACGCAAAACACTAAATTTGTTTGAGAGTAAAATAGTTTATTATAATCTGGTCTTATGTATTGACGCCACGTCTCCGTAACCCATGAGAATCATATAATAAAGTGAAAAGTAAAGATGTAAAGGCAAAACAACATTTAAACTGTACAAAACACCAAAACGTTTTCCCACTTACCACTTCCAACAAATTATTTGTAAATAATCCGTTTTCCCATACTTAAATAAAAAAAAAAAGTTGAGTAACGCCGTCAATGCAGCATGACAGAACTGTGGTAAAATCCTTGGGGTGCGATCAAATTAGTCGGGGTGAATAAAAAGCCTTAACAGCCAGGCAGATGTCCTCCGAAAGACATCCAAAGTACTCTTATATCAGTTATAAGAAAGAACTTGGTCCCTTGAGGAGGGGGGGGGGGGGGGGGGGGGACCACACCAAGGCCTTTTGGTACCCTCAAACACTCGCCTGGGAGAAAACAGCTGCATTTTTGCAACTTTCCACGTGGAAAATGTCTGGCAGCTGCACG
>JAABNY020000108.1:21613177-21623208 GCA_015164015.2 Brevimyrus niger
CACCAGTTTATAGTGCAGTATTTGTTAATACATCTTTAAAATGCAGGTATAATTTAATGAGAATTCAACATAAATTAGTGGAGTACCCAAGTATGTATATCAAAATGAACTATTCTCACAAAGTCCCTAAAAATGACTGAAAAACATGAAAATACATGAAAAGACATGCAGGACTAATTTAGTATTTTTTTAATGTAGATGTACAGTAATACATGAGTTATTGAGTGGTATCTTTATCTATCTTACTGCCAGCCTGCGTGCTGCTATGTTTGCTTTTTGTCCTTGCTTGCTCGGCAATTTCATTTAATGCAATAGTGATACTGACAGCTGAGATGCACAGCTTTGCCAGGGATTATAACAGTGCTGGTTGCTTCGGGGTCAATGCCAAGTCTGCTTAACAATTCATAACTGATGGTAGCATAACACAGTTTTTTTAATTGCATTCCAGAGTTCAGTTCTTCTACACGAGTGTTTATTGCATTGCTGTAACGCGCTATGCAGAATAATTGTATCTTTTTCTTTTTATTTCCAACTTACTACTTGGCAATTTTGCCACTTTTCTGTGCACATTTTGTATGGGGGAGGCGGTTACACACAGATGGTGGGTTTCACCCATGTTTCCTGTGGCTAAAACCTCTGATAGAGAACGACAGTCATAAGGTAATATAGAACCGGGTCGGAACAGAGACAGAAGCTCACTTCACAAACTGCAGCTAAAGGTTATTGATAAAAGGATCAAAACTCTGGAAATCAGCGCTGCTGTCGTTCGCGACAGACGCCCCTAGGATTAGCACCTTAAGGCTCTTAATTCTACGTCATTAGATACTTAAGCCATTCACTTGTCTTTTAAACGAAACGCTTCCCCCTTTTTCCAGATTAATAAGGATGAGTCAGAAGCCCCGCCAGGCGGCCTTGGATGTCAGTCGCGAGCCGGGCGGTTAAGGAGGAGGAGAAGACGAAGGAAAGAGTGGGAAGGGAAGAGAGAAGGAGAGAACCCCTACCCGCTGCTGAATGGTGGCGTGCTTGTGCTCCATGTCCCTCTTCTCTATGGCCGAGTCGATCACCAGCTGATCCAGCTGCGGGAGAAGAGCACAAACGGCAGAGATAGGTCAGCTGGGGCAGCGAACCGCACACACTCACAGTCCCAATCCGAAGTATTGCTAATGGGTAGCAGGACTGATGAGAGAGGCTGCAGACCACAATGCCCACTCTCAGGTCACCCTCTTAGCTATTTGGACAGCAGTAATTTGCCATTTGCACATGTACATGTGCAGGTACATTGAAATGCTGCATTTCACATATCTACTATTGCTCCTTTGAGAGACACACACACATATCTACAGATTAAAGTGAGGCCTGGGCTTTCAGCATCGGGTCAGGCCAGATATCAAGAGCGCAATGTTGTTATTCTGCTGTGTATGGGATTCAAACTGGCGGCCTTTCCGAGGACGGGACTTGAACTAACAACCTTCCAGTCACAGGCACAAAGGCCGAACCCACTGAACGACACACCATCCACTTAGCATGAGATCAAACTCATTAGACGACTGTAAATTGTTTTCTGGGGGGGCTGCACTCACAATTCATGAGCAGTGCGTCTAAATGTATATATACTTCCAGGTAACCTCAGCAATGGGAACCATGGCTGTCTTTGTGTTAGCTCAACAAGACATGTTGGCTTAGAGTGCTTTGCTAGTTGATTCATGTTTTGCTCACAGGATATGTGACAAAAAAAATAAATAAATGAAGCAATTCAGACACAATGCATTCAATCGGGAGAAATCACAGGCGCTGTCCTTGAGGGCAAAGTCATTTTAATCAATCGGTAAAGCTGTGTCGATACGCTAATTAAAAAGTGTGGAGCTGTCCTGAACGAGTTGCTCCACTGTTGCCTTGACAACAGAGCCGACAATCAGCCAATGCCTGTCTTGTTCTTTAGCTTTGTTGCTTAGAGCAGGAGTTGGCTGATTTAGAATGTGACCTACGTTCAGTTCTTCCCAAAATGTGAGCTTGAATCTGCCCCTCAAGAAGTCAACTCAGCTGAACCATCCTGAGTGAATAAATGGACTGCATTTATAAATGGACTGCATTTATATAGCGCTTTTTTCCAAAGCGCTTTACATTATGCCTCACATTCACCCATCCACGCTCACACTCATACACCGGTGGCGGAGGCTGCCATGCAAGGTGCCAACCAGCACACCGGGAGCAATTTGGGGTTCAGTGTCTTGCTCAAGGACACTTTGATGGGGTCAGGAGGACCCGGGGCTCGAACCTGCAACCCTCCGAATAAGCTGTATTTTCATTGCAGAAATATGCCAGTTTCTGGGACCGGGTCCTGATGCACTTATTCACAGTATATTCAGCTCAGTGCAGCCTTTCTGACTGCCCGTCTCAAAATCTCATTTTGGCAAACACACTCCTGCCATGGTGATCTGACCAGGCAATCAGGTTGCCCATAATCCCCCTCTCCCAGCTTCCATCACAAGGCCAGAAATCTATCATCTGACCACAAAAGAAGCAAGGTGACAGTGTCCATGTAAGCAGTTTTAATTGATGATAATGATGATGAGGATAGAGATTATATATATAAGATCATGGGCAGCAGTTGGAACAGTGGTTGAAAAAAATGCCCGATTCATTCTCCAAAAAGGGCTTTAATGTCATTCTGTTGATAAAACTACTTCAACAACATTACTGATACACCCAGCTTTGTGGTAAACTATATAGCTATAAAGCAAGCAGGTAGGCTAGCTATGTAATAAGACTGGCGTGTATGCAAGCAGTAGTGGTCATGATTCAAATCATTGCGAGAGGCTTAGCGGTTGCAGCCCACAGGGAAAGCAGCTGCCTAACTTAATAAAGGCTGTGTAAAGTTAGCAGACGGCGGACAGATTGAGGGTGTGATCTCTGCAGGGCATTGATGGATGGGGGCGTTCATCACTCAATCGGGAGTCCCACCTCTGCCGCCAGTCTCTTCATGTAGGGATTGATCTCATCCAGGAGGTTGTATCCCTGCTGGAAAAGCGTGTGCTGGGCATGCATGAAGGACAGCATCTGGAGGAAGAGGAAGAGCAGGTCCGCTTACAACAGGAGCAACAGCGAAACCTCAGTGGCCAACGAGAAAAAAAGGTTCAGTTCTCAAAAGCTTCTTACCGAATCTAAGATTTCAAACTTCTTCTTTGCCTGAAGAACATTGATCTGAAATGTAAAAAAAGATCTAAAGGTTAATGATCTTGTTGAGATTCAAATGAATACAAAGCATATAACTGAGTATAACTGGATACTGAAACTGAGCCTTTGTGTCTGTTCTAAAAACATTTTAAATCCATGATCGCAGGATTTCTAAAAATCCCCCACATAGGTAGGAGACCCTTGTGCTAGCGCACAAATATCACAGATTTTTAGGTGCAAAGCTTTAAAATCCCGCCATCTTCAGGACATTACCAGTAATGCAGCCCAATATTTGATAAGTCTGTATAGTTGCATTTAGAGTCATGCAAGCACAAAGGAGTCACTGTAGAACTCGCATGATTGCATGTGATCCCTGCAATGACCTCATGGTGTTTACTGTCCACAGTCATCATCTATTACATTTGCTAGTCTGACATAGGTTAAATAAGAATAATGGATTCATTAAATGTTGTATTATTGTCATGTAATTTGTCAGAGGGCTTGATTTGCAGTTCTTCGGTGAAAAGAAATGTACCTGCACATACATTTACATGTAGCAATGTGTTCAACCTATAGCAGAACCAAACACGCCCCACATCTGTATCACTAGTCATTTAATATGTTAATCGGTCACACTCTGTAATTACAAAGACAATGCATGATGAAAGATGTGTAGTACTTAAGTGTGTACTACAGCTGAAAGAGAACCATGGAAAAATAGCACACTTGAGGATTGCTGCCAAGGCAATCAAATAATCCCGACATGGAAAGCAAAAACAAAACATCCAAGGCTACATTGGAGATGTCAGGCATATGAATTGCTGAGCAGGGTGACCTTTTCTGCCTCGATACGCAGGCGTTTAAAAACAAGGAGGCCTTATTATAGCCATGTTTACGTTGGCTGAGAGCAGGCATGGTGTATGATCCCCTGGAACGAAATAATCACACTGCACCAGCTGATCTCTCTCCAAAGGAGTCAATGTCTCCATGGAAATAAAGCAGGTTAGCCTCACTCTCTATGGGAGCAGGAACTCTAAACCAAGGGGAAAGAAAAGTCTACAAACTGTCGCCATCTTGTGGCCAAGCACAGCATTCCAGGCAGATCTATTCTACGGTGCAGTAAATACATCCAAGAACGTAAGGCCCATGGCAAGCCTACAAAAAAGCAAGGATCAGCATAATGTAAACTTCTAGCAAATTCATGCAGATGTATAGTAATACATAAGTTTGCACTATGTTTCTGAATCTTTTCTATTAGTGCTGGCTTCAAAATACAGTCTTCATAGCCTGGCCCAACTGCTATAAGCCGGAACACGCCAGCAGATCTTCTACGGTATGTGGTTCTTCCCCAAGAGAAACATTACGGAATGGCTTTGTGCAATGTCTTCTCTTTTCATTTAAAGGTCACTGAGACCTGAATGGCGTGTCACTGACTGAAAAAGATGAAGAGTAACGACCGTCGCTCAGGGGTCTGAGAGAGGGAAGCCTCGCCGTTGAACGGGCGATCTAGGAAGCCGGACGCCCACAGAAAAATGTCAAATGTGACTGTAATTCCCCTTAAGCCAGCAAGGGAAACTATTTCCTTGCAAAGAGGGGAAGGACTTCATGTGATGCAATCATTTATCTGCTGACTGATATAAAAATGAACATCTTGGTCCTGAGACCAAAAGGATAATTTTATGCCACACTTTATTGATTCCTGCATATCAGTCTGTTCATGAACCACTGTACTGGACAAATGTGTCACTCATCAATTATATTTTGACTAAACGGGGATTCAGAAATGTAAAAAAAAAAAAAAAAAACTTGTGCTAAAGAAAAGATAAAGTTTAAATGTTGTTTAACTGAAAACTGGCAAATGTAAGAGCTCTGGCATAAAATCTTATACCTTTGAAGGAAAAATTCTAAACGCATCCCATGTCACATGTGCAATACGGGTAACTGTGCGCACAGATTTTTCATAATTTTTCTTTACTTTTTGTATTTTGTTATTGTATCTTTTGGTCTGATTTTTCTATTGCCATTTTATTTTAGGCTGTGGTAACAAGAAAATTACCCCCGGGCTGGGATCAATAAAGTCTTATCACATTAAAAATGTTGTAATAACATTTCAACACATATCCTGGTGTTTAGACATGTCATGTGTCTATTACGATGGCAGGATAGACGTGTGTGTGTGTGTGTGTGTGTGTCACCTGCAGCACGTAGTCCAGCGCCAGGTGGCGGAAGCACTTCCGGGTGATGGTGAGCGTGCCAGTGGCTTCCTCCACCTCGTGAGGCTTGTTCCGCGGTGCCTGGGCGTTCTTCACCTGGGCCATCTCCATGTCCTCACGCACCCTGTCAAACTGCTTCTTGGTCTCCTTGAACCTGCGCACATCCCTGAGCACCAGAGGGGATTAGCGGGCGTTAGTCATATCACTGACTCTATTTGAGGATGAATACCGGCACCATTAGCCAAAGTGCTTTACTAAAGGATGAGAGGAGCACTCCTACTCAGCAAAATACCCCAACGAGCACTGGAAAGGAGCCATTGTTATTTTATACCTGTTATTTAGATAACAGCTCATCTTAACTGAAATAACCAATCAATCATTTCCATCCATTGCCACTTAGCCTATTCTGGGGGCCCAGAGCCCACAGGACACAGACTCATTGCAGAGCGTAATCACAGCAACAAGCAGCTTGATAATTCCAAATAACCTCAGTAAATTTTTGGATTGTGTGTGGGGGGGCACCACAGTACCAGGATGAAATCCCATGACAACACAAGGCGACCCTGCAAACTCCACACATAGAGCCATGGTGGAGACTCAAACCCGGGTCCTAGAGGGGTGAGGGAACAACGCTAAGCATTGCACTATCCCAGTCGAGCACTTTTTCATTGTGAGATATTTTGACAGAAGATCCTGGACTTACTGAACTGGAGGAACTTGTGTATATCAAACCCTAAAGATACTGTCCATCCACCTCAGTCTGACCCATGCCTCTTCAGACACATGAGCTCACTGAAGTGTCTTTTCACCACGCAATGTGAATTGCTAAGCAAGATTCCAATATGATTCCTCTGGCATGTCTGCTTAAACCAACAGGGGTACTGTGCTAAAATTTCAATAGGATTGGGGCCATTATACACAGAAATACCTTCTTGCCTTCCTGAAACATCGACTGTGAACACAAGGCAGTCCAGCTAACAGCTAAGTGTAAACCCCCCCCTCGCGCAGCTAAACTGAAAGCCTTCCCAGACCATTCTAGGAAAATATCAGCCAACCCAGAACTCAGGCTGCCAAAACTTTTAGTCTGGACTCTGCATATTCTACAGTCTTCTAACATACAACATCTGCCAGACAGGAGGACAGAAAAATGGCGGAAACTGAAAGTGTAGACTAGGGCCAATTCATCAGGTCAGCAAGACTCAGTAAAACCATGAACAATAGAGAAACCAAATACCTAGTACAGAATAAGAGTCCAGCATCTTTGGGTCTACACTTATATATACGGTACCAAAATTAAAAAAAAAAAAAATGTTTAAATAAACATTTTAAAATGATTGAGTTTTTCTCTTGGAGGTAAATACTTCACAAATACTTCCCGATACCTAATTATGCGTCTTATTGTACTCTTTCAGAGAAGGACATTAACTTTGGTGTTACCTACTCATCACATTCTACTTAATCGTGTTCTGTCTTGTAGGTGATTGCTGGCTGGGACTGAGGAGATTAACTCCAAATCGACGACTTAATTCTTGTGCTTCAGAAACAGTTCAGATTTATGCTTTTTTTTCCCTTTCAGCATATAATCATGCAGAAAATCTCCTGACTCCGTTCCAGAGAACTGCCAAGCTGAAGCCGTCTGACTCTGTGTGCTTTTGATCTTGTGAAAAGATTACAGGATATAGAACTGCATCACTTGGTTTGGAGCGATTTCTTCAGAAGTGCCACAAGTGGACAGGCATAGTCATGCCTGCTGTCAAACCAGTGACCTCTCATCTTCTTTTTGTACTAACTCAGCAGAGTACATGTCAGCATTAGTCACGCATTCTTCAGAAAACTATATAATATGGGAAAATAATGTGACAGCGGATGAACCAGTCATAGATATGACACACGGGAGGGAGAGTGCTGACTTTACTTACTCTTTGACGAAGTTGTGTAGCTGCTGCTTGACTGACCTCTGGGCTTGGTCGAACAGGATCTGCGAAAGCAACGAAAAAGTACAATAAAAAAGTACAAAGGCTGTCGCACTACAACATGTGGATGTGAGGCAGCATTTGGAAACAATGACTTAAAGAAAAAACATCAAGCTAATGCTTGGCGCCCTGAAGGAGCATGACGCTAACGTTAGTAATTTAAGTAGTAATGATGAAGTTTATGCACATAAAATGCTTAACATTTTAATTTCAAGACAGGGTCAAACTCATATGGGAAAGTAGGAATTTGCATTAAATCACCGACACCAGATAAACAGTGGCTCAGACATGTGATCGGTGGGTAGCACAAACAACTCAACTTGGTATTTCATTAGATTCTGTGAGTCATCTCTATTCCAGTAATGAACCATATTAACCAGCAGAGGGCGATCATTCCGACTTTTCATTTATGCCAAGGGAAGAATGGGTTCAGTCTGGTGGAGCACATGCACGTCCCCCAGCCCCCATCCCCATAAGGAGTGTCACTGTGGCTGCCTCCCCCTAATTGCAGGTACAAGAAAAAGGGCTATTTGTACGGGAAAGAGGCTGTAGGGACACCGTGATCAGACTGTCAACCTCGCGCCACCCCGCCCCATAAGCTATTCATTTGTGATTGGACGGCTCCCTCAGATTTATTGTCACCCCAATTTCGGCAGTCCCGAACTGGCAGGAAACAGGAGTTATTTTCATGGGGCCTCCCTTTGTTTGTCTGAATTAGGATATCAGGGCTGATTTATCCAGACTCCTTAAACCTAAAGCCTAAATCCTCTCCAGGTTTGGTGTCAAGCTTTAATACAATTGCAATTATCAGAGTCCAAAGCCCATGTGAACGCATCACTCACAAACCTGCAGCATAGTATCCCTGTCATGAATATAACGGAAGAAGTCTTTATTTCCATATAAGCTGCTCAATCATCTCGACGACACTGCTCAGAAGCAGAGAACCAGTTAATGCAGTTACTCGAGTAAGAGGAGACCCCGGTGAAGTCATGCTGTTGTTTTCTTGAATGTATTTGCGCCCGTGAAAGTACATACGGCAATTGAAATTTCATCTGGCCCCGGAATCACTGGCCCAACAAGCATACAGCTTTTCCAGTGACTGGCACCAGTGACCTGGCAAGTGAACAGCAGGTAAGGCACAGAAACCCGAACGCCTGAGATGACGGCGAGTTCGCTGTTTCGGTTGCTCCTTTGGCCCTGGTTCCACTGGGCGCGGCCTGTGTGCCGACCGAAATAACGAAAATGAAACTAAAAAAAAAAACAAAAAAAAGCGTCGAAACTCCAAGGTCTTTCACAACTTGCCCGCGGGTAAAAAAAAAAACAGGGCAGAGCGCGGCGCCGCACGTGTTCACAAGTACTGCCAGCCTTTGTCCGTACCGTGACGCGTGAGAGACACGAGAGACTCAACGACGAGCGTGAGACGGCGGCGTTAACGTAGCCTGTCCGGCGTCGTGCGGCTGCTTCTCTGGCAGGGTGACCCGGCGTGATTTGAGCGCCTACTAAGTGCCCACTGTCGATGTAAATCTCAAGATGCTGGCAAGCTATGAGAAGCGGCGGGGTCTCCTACTCTGCGGCCAACTGTCTGGCGGGACTGATTTAATAATCCACCAGACAACACGCTAGGCGTCTCGTTGACTTGAGGCGCAGGACACAAATGGAAAGTGGACAGCAAACCACACTGCTAGATGGTTGGGGTGGGGGGGGGGGGGTATTTTGTTCCCACATTTAAATTCCTTAGCAGATGCTTTCATACAAAGTGACGTACAGTTGAGAAAGCAAGGTCAGATAATCCTAGGGGCAGTTCAGCTTTGCTGAGGGGCACAATGGTGAAATCACTTTAGCAACCCGGGGATTTGATCCAGCAACCATCTGATAACAGCTACAGCTTCTTAAACTGCTGAGCTACATACCAGCACAACACAGGGACTGCGCCCGTGTGGAAATGGAGTCCTGGTCTTTATGGTGCGTATGCAAAGGATGACAAATGTCATGGGTGTAATGCTTAATCGCTTGTGATTCTGTGAAAGTTTTTCTTTCCCCATATAGCAGACGCAAGACGCAAACTACTTTGGAAAGTTCTGAGAGATTACCAACATTTGTGTGTGTGTGTGGGGGGGGGGGATTCCACAGTCTATGGCATTCCTGGGGCAGGAGAAGAAGGAGGAAGGGATGTCTAGGGCCATGGATTCTGCATTGGCATGTAGCCTCAGGTGCTCAGTGTGTACCACTTACAAAGTGGGCTGATTTATTTAACGGTTTCCCGGAGAATAAGCTGCGCGTGACACACGTGGCTGAACTATGTCAGGCGTGTGCTCAGATCAGAAAGCAAAGTCAGTGCCCAGCAAGAGTGATCGAAATAACAGGTATTTTAGGAATGCAACGTGACAGGTACAGTTCTACTGGAACATAGCTTTAGACTGAATGCTGCATTCTTCTCAAATAAACAGACATACATATGAAGCTGAACACTTGTGGCAGATCAATACATTTAAAAAAGCTATGTATGCTACATATGTAGAGTACAGAATATGGAGAGATTCTGCCAATGATACAAATTTTGTGAAACTGCTTAAATGACTGTGCCTCTGATGACCGACCCCTCATTCGCTCAGAAAAGGATTTGTCAGCCGACAGGAAAGAGTGCCCCCTTCTGCCTACGAATGCAAATAAC
>JAABNY020000108.1:21648610-21666722 GCA_015164015.2 Brevimyrus niger
GGGTGTGGGAGGGGGGGGGTGGTGTGGGGGTGTGGTGGGGGGGGGGGGGCGCGGGGGGGGGGGGGGGGGGGGGGGGGGGGGGGGGGCGGGGGGGGGGGGGGGGGTCAAGCAACACGCGCCTATAAATCACAGCGGGGAAACTTTCCGCCCTGAGTGTGAAGCTCAAGGGAGGAAGTGACATCAGCAGAGCAACCGGATGCTTCCCACAAGGACACGGTGTTTACAGGCTTTTAAAAGGAGAATATTCACTGCTCAGTTATCATGCGGCGTTCCTCCTCTGAGAACAGCCCCGGTTTGCCGTCGGTTTATTTTGGCTTTGCTCGTGCTACGTAATCTGTTAAAAAAGCCGGGGTATCTCTACCGGAGTCAACGTCCGACTCGGCCAGAAAAGAGCCCCGCACTGCGCCGACTGCGCAAGACTCACTCAGAGGGGCCTTAAAAGCCGGACGGGTGGCCGTATCGTGAGGGAGAACTGAGAAACGGGGCAGAGCTAAGACCGCAGACTTCATAAAGCGCCGCACGTTGACTGTGCAGAGCACGCTAACAAGAGGCAGACGAGGAGAAGCGGAGCAGCGGCATCGCGGGGATACCAGAGGTGTAGAGACACTATTCTCAACTGGGGCTCGGAGAAACAAAAGCAACTGGCCACTCGAGGGACAGGGCTGACTTCACCTGACCTCGGAGTTACCCCCGGAAATCGCTGGACCCCTGCAGAGGGAAGAGCTTCATATGTCCTCAGCAGGCTAAACTTCCCCCACGAGCGAAAGAACAGGCGAGGGACAGTGACGCGATATTGCACGTCCACAGACTAGCAGGACACATAACCCGAGGGGGGTCTGCCGGGTTGAAGGTTCATGCAGAGACAGCCAAACAGAGTCAGGGATTTGCTACTGGAGGCCCGATGCATCTATCCAGGACTCACAAACTACCCCAAGTCCCCTTATGTAAGAAAAACCTGAGCTGCAGTTATATAACTCATACTCGCCCACTAGGTCCTGGGTAAAACAAGCTGATGTGAAAAAATAGAAATTGAGAGGATGCTTTATTTTTGATTCTGCGGGGCTAAGGGCCCGACAGACACGTGGCTATTCTGCTGTCCTTTCAATCACAGGCACAGGGGCTTAACCCACTGCACAAACCCACCATAACAGTATTAAACAGCATTAAATCATTTGTTACGCATAAAAAAAAAAAAACTGCAGCATAAGCACTGGTCCTATCAAATGCAGCTCCCTGACTTTGGATGAGAGGTTCTGCCTACATATTTTTGGTTCTTCCAGTCAGCCACGTCCTCTGATTTTGTGTTACCCAAGCAATGACATTAACATTGCCGCTAACCCTTTACCCGCCCCAAAAAGAATGCAAACCATATGATAAACCAGCATCTGTGGGCTCCAAGTTTAGCAAACAGCTGACATTACTGATGTATGGGAATCATTTCTTCATGTTTAAGTGGTCTGGCGTAGACCATTGATGTGTGCTGCTTAAAAATGGATGGTACAAAAAGCTCCAAGTGAAGGGGGTTAGACGCAGGAAGGCCGCAAACAGCCAAAGCAGAAAAAACACTTGTTTTGAGTTTTGAAGAGCGCTCCCTTGCAAAACTCCCATTAAAGTGGCCCCTTTTCGGTCCAAGCGTGCAAGACTGGGACATCCTTCACAGATATACCAAGACTTTCTACAGGGATGTCTTTCACAGTGTTGCTCTCTTGGGCAAATGTTATCCTTTGACAAAGGTGCACATTTTTTAAGGTATTTATACATTGAGATGTATCCTCCCTCCAACTTTATTGCTCAGATGTCTAAAATCGCAAAATTCCATCCATCCGCCTTCTGAAACTGCTTATCCCATTCAGTGTCACGGGGGGTCCGGAGCCTATCGCGGAATCCATGGGCGCAAGGCAGCCAACAACTCAGGATGGGCTGCCAACCCATTGCAGAAAACGGTAAAATTACTTCTATAAAATATGCAAAAGCACAGCTTTTAATTTTCATGTCACATATGGTGTGCAGTTATGCATAAAGCGAGGCTTGTTCACTCAGCTACTAATTAATCTACGCAATAAATAAATAAAAATACCGTGGCTGAAGCTGAGGATCTTATAACATGCACGTGAAAAAGAAAACTCTATCCTTCCATTGTGTAACTGCTCATACTGGTCAGAGTCACAGGGAAAGAAGCTCTAATGTGTCAAAATTTCCTAATGTCCATATTTGGATATTTTGGAATATATGAAAAGGGCTGTTTATTAACGTTGACATTAGTGTGACACTGGAGAGGCTGAACCCTCTAAGCCTAGGGACTGACATTTGGAATTTATCCTCCAAATTGGTGTGTGGTGTAGCAGGCTCACATGCTGTGCTTGGGCTCAAAAGGTCATCAGGTCAAATCCTGCGTTCAGCAGTATGATGTCACCATCAGGCCCTGCAGCAAGACCCTTAACCCCAATTGCTCCGGGGATCATCTGTTACCCTCCTTACTCAAATTCATGCCAATTTGAATAAAGGCACCTGTTAAACACAGCGAATGTAATGTATTAGGAATGGAGTATGTGTGGCTGGGGACCATTCATACATTGCCAGGAGTGGTCCAGACCCTAAGTAGTAAGAGCTGACTAACAAAAGCCAAGAATGAATCCGGTGCAGGGATGAGTGTGACTTACTGTAGCTTTATTTCCTCAACACAAAGGTGCAGAAGAGCCTAACTTACTGGCCAGCCTGCGATGACTAAGCAGTCCAAAAGACAACCTGGACTTCTGCTCATAAAAGCTAACAATTTGAGATTAAGATTTCACTGCATGAAAAAAAAAACTTCAGGAAATCAAGAGCCCATCTCTATTATAAACAGAATCTAGGCTACTGAAAATGGCTTTACCAACTGGGTGTGACATAACACTGCCTTATCAACAGGACTGGCATCCGAACGCCACGTTTGAAAATGTTCTGATAGATCAGTTGCCATTCACCAATGTCACTATTGTAAACAAAACAAAAAAACAATCGATACCTTCAATAAGCAAGTCATTCAAGTTTCCTTGATACACTCATAAGCAAAAGGTCTTTTGATTCTCAGTTTCAGCGTAGCTCGGAAACAAAACGGCTCTATGCTTGGACATGGCAGACTCTGCTGTTCCTCCACAGCGGAGGTAGACCAAGGGAAACCTGGACAATAGCTTGCTAGGTCACACATAGGTGGAGGTAGGACCAGAGGCTAATAGGGTTTTTGCTGCAGACTTTAAAGTGTCCCGTGGCAGGTTGAAAGCCAAAGATCACTATGAAGGTGTAGGACAGGAATGTTCAAACAACATTTCACTCAACGCATTGCTCAATAAAATGCAAGAGCAATGGTCAGATTTTACACATGCATCCTAATCTTCTGTTTGTGTAGTTTGGTTAATGGGAGGATAACTTGCAACAACAGAGCCCAATTAGAGCTAAATCATGACTTCATTTGCCAGGACTTGTCTGAGTCAATAATTGCTTGGGCCAGGATCGATAATTTGTCTTCAGATAGCAAAAAAAAAACACTATAGAAACAACTTCACTACAATTTGTATCATTTTTTTCCAATTAGGTAATCTATAGAAGTCAGTTAATCCCTGTTTTGGTCATTTCGTTGAAAGATATATGGATGAGAGACTAATTCCCATGGACTCTATGTAGTCCACTTCCCAGGGCAGTCTGTTGTCTTTGTTATACAACAAGCCAGAGCACAGGGCCCCAGTACCTGCTGGGACGTGACCATTAGGCTGCAGCCCCAGGGGGAAATGGGGACTAACTGGCCACACATTATTCACCACAACAAAAGCCGGAATGGGACGGGAAGCGATGACACTTGGCATGGTTTTACTGTTTCAGACCAAACCTTTTGGTTCCCTTCTCTGTTACCGCGTGTTTTTTTTTTACCTGACAACAGCAACACACCAGAAGTGACATGGGGACAGTGGCCGATGGTGCTGGGACTTCATGGGACTGAGTGATTTAATGAAACGCTACATCATACAGATATTCGACTGAGATATTTGGGCAACAAAAAAAACTGTTTGGTACAAACTTTTGGCCTGAGCAACAACAGACACTGATAGTGTCGCGCCTAATGTTACATTTTTGTTTGCTTATTTACAGGCTTAAGAAAGAAATTTATCGTTTTTTTTTTTTATTCACGTCAAAAGGTGACGGCTGCTGTTTTATTTTTTCGCTAAACGGATGAAATTCACGGGATAGATTAGAATCTTTCTTGTAAAGGAATTTTTGAGTGGTGTGGCGGGGATCTGTTATTCTGGATGGAGGCACTGGGAGGGAACACAAAAAGCAAAACGAGAGCTAGGGGTCAGGATATGAGCTGTCTCCGATGGTGCGGTAGGTTTATATTAACACGGGGTGGTCCGGCGTGACTCAAACGTGCAAAAATGTCAAGGGGGATACAAAGAGAGGAGGCAGAAGGAGACAGAGAGCAAAGTGAGCTCATTACATAAAGAGGGAACCTGGAGAACGAGGAAAACCACGAGGCTCAGTTTCCGAACTCGGGGAAGACAATGCGCCGTTGTTGAGCGCCCTGCAGCCAAGCAGGAAGGCATGGATAGACCCTGGCCCAGTGCCCAGCTCTCGTCATGGTAGGACGCCTGACTCTGCTACCCCGATCGCAGAGGATGTGGGGGCCTTACAGGTTTAGTAAACGGCTGATGAAAAGTAACAAAAGACACGTGTATCTATTTCCTTAAGCTATCTGTGATAGATCTACACTGTCCCAAGGTCCCCCTTATCTGATAAGGATCACATGGGTATGCCAAACGTATGTCATGTATTTTGTTCTTAGTTCTCCAATCAGTGGTATATACAAGCGGGGGCAGGGGGGGGGGGGGTGTTTGGGGTGGCCCCAGCTGAAAGCCCATTGGCCCGTCTCATGCCCCCCACCTTAAAATCCTAGAATTCATCCTGCCTGCAATGACATAGTTGGAAATAAGAGCATTTTCCTTATCACTAAGGATTATTTTAAGGGAAATCATTTTTCTCATATATTTCTATTTGTGCAGGAAGAAATACTGATGTTTGCAAAGTCATTTATATGAAACATGTGTTGCAGCAGCTGGTTACACCCTATTCTCATCTTAAGACTATTTGGTAACTTGCTGGTGACTTGATCATTACAGCCCTTGTTGTCCTGTGCTCTGTTTCCACCATTAAATCCAAACCTTAAATCAGCCTAAAAACCTTGCAAAGAGAACCACACAACATGGCACGCTAATGGGGTAAAGCAAGAGTTATTTGTCCATGATGGTGGGAAAGGTGGGAATCTGTGAAGAAGTAGAAAAATGAATGAGTCAGCTGTTTGACAAAATACACAGGACACAGAGCAAGGATCAGGTCAGAGGAGAGGCTGCAAGGGAGTAGAGGAACTGGGGTTTGGGGGCACGTCCTAGGAGAAAAACACCAGCCATTCTTGTATTAGTACAAATCTATGATATTATGGGAATGGATACACTGTAACTTATTCAGGAGTACGTAGTCAGTATTTCCAATGAGACTTAAGCACAATTCTTTTTCCAACCAGGCATTCCTCATTGCCTGCGACATGAACCGAGTAATGCGGACTTCAGCAAAACTGAGCAAGAGATAACAAGCAGAAGCCAGCGAGAGACTTTTGTGACTCCCAGGTGCTTCCTGTGTCCCGCTGACCCAGTACAGCATTCCTGACGTCATGTGACTTTTCTTTGCTCCTTCCCGTTATGGGGAAACTGAGCTTGGCAGTTCTTGTCAGTGATTCCGCAGGAGGTTAGTACAGACTGGCAAAAAGGAGAGAGCCAAACACAGTAACGTCTCCCTACCTGTCCATGGTTACCTTGCTGGGATTATCTATTACGACAACGCAACCTAGCTGAGACGTTCAGTTCCTGTGCAGAATCCACTAAGCACCCCAGCATATAAATTAAAAGCAAACTGAGGGTCAGGACTAAAAGTGTAGACAGGACACTTCTTGCTTCCTAGATAAATGATACGTGATAAGTGGTTTTCCTCTGCATCTGGCCCACGGCCTTTCCGTGGGTTTCCGGTTGGCGCTGCGCCGGATCTCTCGGGGCGCAGGGAAAGTGAGAATGGAGGAGCTGCATGCAAGGAAGGGCAGGCTGAAACCTTGGTGGGGTGGTATAATGTCAGTCACGCCTCATTGGACTCCTCCGTGAACCAGAGGGGCAGCTGACAGCAACAGATACCAATGAGACCTGCCAGCAATGCGGTTTCAGCTGGAACAGTCAAGGATCCAACAAACATACATTAAGACATATAACAGGGGTTATGTACTTATCAACAGAACAGCAGTAGCTTCAACCTTTTATTAACTGCTTAATCACCGCTTGTTACCGTCTTTTCCGTTTTCTATTGTTATTTGCACACTGCACCATTGTCTTATGTGATTATTGTATTTCTATGGCTAATCTGAAGAATTCCAGAGATGGATATGCTGAGTAGGATTTCAGGGTCGCCTTCGCCGCGTAGAAACCTTTGTCAGTGACCATGTGCGTTTCTCCATGCATACCTTTTCATAGCAGGCTATGAACTCACAATCCCCTTAAACTGAAGGCTCTTTGCCTTCAGTCGTCATTAATATTTTAAAGGCGTGAGTCCATTTCAAACCCCGAATCCACCTCTTCATGCGTAATAGCTCAAACCGGACAGGAGGCCACGCTCACAGGAAAGCTGGGGGTGGGAGTGGGAAGCGTGGGGGGTGGGCCAAATCAGAGCCAGATGTCGTGACTGGGCTGCACATGTGATCTGGCATCAGACACCAGTATGCGTACACATTCTGGGAGAAGTGACTCCAGTCATATCTACACCCCCCATGACTCCTAGGTAGACAAGCATGACACGCCTGGGGTCCAGAGAAGTGGAATGGGGGGGTAGAAGGTTTTTGACTACGACTACAAACCCCTTTGTGAGATACAACAATGGAAAATTGGACCGGATGACCGAAGTTCTCAGATTGCCCTGCACCAAGACACAGCACTGTCCCCAGGGAGAATGACATCCTTTAAAAAAGGAAGACATACAGTCCATGAGTGGAATCTGAACAGCTGTCAATGGTCCTGCTCTAAAGCCTGTCAATTCCTCTTTCACAGAAGCCCAGGAGTGACACGTTATAGACCGCAGCCTCTGAGACAGCGCCAGTGGTCGGCCTAACTGAAAACCTAATACCTGCAAAAGCCTCACGGTGCCAGCATCAATATTCTGAAGAGCTTGGACCTAATCACTCAGGGACACACTCAGACTCACAGTTTTGATATGTACAGCACGTTCCTCTGCGGATCTCACAGCACCAACATCTCAGTCTGTTACTCATAACTTATAAGTCATCTGAGCTGAATATCTGTTCCAGCAACGATATCCACTGTAGGGTTATGCAAACTCCCACACCAAGACTTTCCAGTTATGTCCTGCTGCAGAACATTAAGAAAAGGAAGTCGACTGTTAAGTTAAACTCACCAATCACGCAAAGACCTGTTGTAATAAATATATTCCATGCTTATGTTAAGGAATACAGGAACTGGAATACCTTCCCCAGGCACAGTTCAAGCTCTGCTTCCATTTTTTAGCAACAACCTTTCAAGGAAAAATATTCTTGCCTTCATTCAGGGCTGTCCCTTTATTTAGCAGATACATCTCTCTATAGTAATTTACAGCTCAGTCAGTACAAGTGCATTAATCAACCAACAAAGATTATGAACACAACCATGTAATAAATAACTACAAAAATGACTGCTGCATTGCTTTATAACCATTTTAAATGCCAAAATTCATCCAACCAACTATTATCCAACTGCTTATCCTGAAAATGCTAAAATTGGACTAGAAAATGGAAGTACAATATCCATAGTATGAAGATATAATGTGCCTATTTAAGACACGCAGTAATCACATATTAACAGCAATTGAATATACAAGTGTTCAGAAACACACATGTAGTATTAGTGAATTGCCTGGACAAATTGTCAAAGAGAAATCTGAGACCCGAGCATAAAGCCCCAGATATTAGTGTTGGTGAGTAACGGTGATGAGAGCTCACTCCTCCTAACCGTGCAAATCACCACCAGATGGAATCTTAGTCACAGGTTTTGAGTGTGCATCCACATCTCTGACAGCGGCAAAGGCTTTTTCAAAGCCACTTTCTCTACACAGAGTCAGATGATCTGAACAAGCTCTGCTGCACTTGCGTGAGACATCTTGGTACAGCGTATGACCAAGCTTTTGACAAGTGAAAAAAGGGAATCGTCTGTCAGGTCCTTGGGTATGGAATAGAGGCATGGGGCTCGTTGAGGACCCACGATGGCCAGAGGACAGAGATAAAGCAGAGATAAACTCTTTAAATCCAGCTACAGTAAATCATATAGTTGTGGTTGGTGGGCTGATTCCACTTGAGGGTATTAGTTGAGCTATTTTTAGCAACCGGATTACAGGCGATTTAAAAAGCCAAAACGAACGCTCAGGCCCTCCACAATCCAGTGAACTCTCTCTTCTGCAGGTCAGGCCTGTACAACACGGATAACGCTAATCCTCATTTGGGGATACTCTAGTGGTGTGGTTGGCCTTGCCACATTTCAGAGGCATTCCTTTAAACAATCTCCAGAGCAAAAAGATCCCAATGAGAGCAGCACAATTCCACAGACTAAATTGAAAAACTCTCGTCTCCATACTGGAGTCTGAAAACCTTTCAGTGCAGCTGTCACCTGCTTATAAGAGCCTTAGTAAGTTCCTCCTTTATTCACAGCAGCTGAAAAGTAGGGAAAATCATTGACTGGGCTTCTGCAAGAAAAAAAACTAACGTGACCAGGCAAAGATGTGTCGAACCGAAATAAATCAAGAAGAAAGCTTCGTTCAGCTTCTTTCCAAAGAAGCAGATTCATATACTTCTTCAGTTGTTTGTTATAGCTCAGTTTGCCGTCGCCGTCCTATTTTGAACTTTATGAATTAGCCACAAGTCTCCTGGCGCGACAGACAATGTAATTAGTGCCACGAAAGAGCGCGGCCACAGAAAGAACGTCTCGAGTAAAACCGGAATATCGCACGTCACTGTTCTTAGGAAAAACGGATGCAGTAGACTGGTACTATACATCCAACTAATATATAACTCAAAATGTTATATGTTTTTCTATCAGTATATCCCTGAAGTATAAGCAGAACAGATTGACTTGCTATATTAATTTGAGATGAAAATGAATGAGAGTCAAAATTGGAAAGAACTTGGATGGCGCTGAATGTTTAATGAGTCACTCTAAGGAAATCCTGCAGAAATATGCTATGTTGGCACAAGAACCACTTTCTTAAGTTCCAAGGGGCATAATGTGACTGTCAGCTGACTGATCCTCAGTCCTACAAGACCGGGACCTGCGTCATAAGCTGGCCGCATCTGTTCTACTAGCTCCGTTACCCTGTTATTATTGTTAGTCACACAAAATTGCGGTTAACTATACCTGCAACTGTTTTGGGGTGCCATGCGCCATGCGCCGAATGCATCCCAAGCGCTACAGGGATGTACTGCAGACCCACAAGGTACGCCAACGTTTGAGGATGAAATGTAGGTTTGAGGCAGCCAGGTTCTGCTAAACACGTCCATGTATACCACACACTCCCCTCTTAAAATGGATCATAACTGCGGGGTAGATAACAAAAGAAATACAGGCTAGGGATTACTGCAGAATCAGCTGACAAACTGCAATGCAGGACAAGCCAATCTGCAGTATTCACTGATGTACTGAGTCATAATCTAGTTGTTGTCAGTGAATTACACAACTGAAACTGTAAGCTATTCCACGTTATTGTATTTGACACAGAAGAAAAAACAATGGCCAGGTTACAGTAAAACAACAATTAATCACCATTAAACTCTTTACTTCAAACAGTCAAGCATCAGATTTACTCATTTATCATTTTTATACAAGAACATTGGAAAAAAATCCTTTTATGTCAGATGTCTAATTTTAAGATAAAGAAGGAATAAAAATGGCATGCCAATCCACATCAAAAGCCAGCCATTCCATCATCATTAATCCCCATATATTAGATTCAATCGTCTTTCAGCAGCATCCTGCATATTAGATGGAAATTTAGCATCCAAATGCTAACGCAAATTCGATGGGGAGAGCAGCACATGTAGCATGAATATGCTGAGAACCCCCTTCTGAGACGCCTCACTGGGCCCCCGCAGTCACGCATTCCTTCTCACGATTCACTCTCTTCCTTGCTTGTCCATGGAAATTTTCAAAAAGTAACGCACTTGAGGGGAAGCGCCGCTCTGAAGGCTGGCCTGGATCGCAAGGCCGCCCTTTGCATGTTTCGCAGTTACTCCTGGCAAAAAGCACCGTGCCTCCATCCAGACCCATCAGCTCAAACAAAAAAAGATAGCTTTGCGTGCAGGCTTAAAATATAGCAGCCTTCCTGAAGCAATTACAGAAGGGAAGATGCCAGCACTTAGTGCAGATTTTGCGAATGGAAGGCCAACTGGTCTTATGATGATACGCAATGTGATCTAAGACCAGATAAGCTTAACTGACTAATCCCGGGTCAGAAATGGTCCAAAACTGCAGTTTTTTTTATCCGTATCCTGCCTAATCACCATTAGCACCTGTCAATATAGCGCTTAACAAGACCTGTTCAGGCGAATGGTGTGCAAATGTCTGTCTCCCGACCAAGTTCCCGTGTCCGAGAATAAGCTCCAGCATCATCCTAAATCGTGCCCAAGAGAATCAAGTTTTCCTCCTAAAAATACCATCAAAACTTTCCTGACACTTTCCTGTCACTTCCGTTGATGTCCAGCATGAGTCCTGAGGTGCCGACAGGAGTTAGGAAACAAGCAAGTTCTAACAGAGCATCAAAACGAAGACATTGCAAAATTCAAGTTCAGTTTGACAGTGCGCAGTTTGGGCCACATACCATGGGGCTGGATGTTGTCAAAGAGATACGACTGAGGTTCTCAATACACAACACATGAACTGAAAAGAGTACCATCTCAAACATGTAGGCGGGCATACATTCCTCTGTGCCTCTTCATATATACTGTTGGATCTCCATCACCGCAATGACTGACGTTTGGCTAACAGACAAAAAAATGTACATTAAGCTAATTAAATGCTACATACCTGGGGGTATTACATGTTTTTGTGTGTTTTGTGTTTGGATTTTTAAAGTGTGAACTAATTGAACTAATTTTACGTGATTAATTTTTGAAACACTGGGCAAAGCAAAGAATCTTCTTTAATAGTAGTGATGACAGAAGTAGTCAAGCAATTTCCTCAAGAATTAAGTTTAACCTCCTTAAACATAGTATACAGACACTTTAGGAACTGGTTTTGAGATGACATCTTTAAAGTTAGAACTGGGATGATGCAGACTGCCTTTTGTGTCACATCTAATCTAGTATTTCAATCAAAGCTATAAGGAACCGAGCAACACTTTCACTTATTGTAATAGTCAAGCTATTCATTCAAAAAACCACCAATGTAAAATTTATGTATGTTAGATCTTAATGAGCAGAAGTAATCTTGGAGCCCAAAACGATGGATGGATAGAAGATGTCTGCATCCACAGAGAGCTTTGTCACACTCGACCCAGCACAGGTGATAAAAGGGTCCCTTGGGCGTATTGTCCATAGAAATACCATCATCATGTTTGTTTCCATTTCCATCTGAAATAGGATCATTTTGGCCAGTAAATTATATAGCCCTAAGATAGTTCACATGTAGCACAAAATATTTTGCAGTGGTTGTTAGGGCTCCGAAGATCCTCTTCAGCACTAGTGCTGTTTCCAACACAAAACATTAAAAATAATCCCTGCACACTCTGCATAAATGCCAAAACTAAAAGCCCTCTCCCTGGTATAAATCTAAGGCCTGAATACTACAGATTGTTGAATTTAAAAGTATATTCTCAGTGTTGACTTCTGCTTACAAGTGTTCAGGTCTCATTGGTTGACTTATATTAAATGACGTACCACAGGCCAAAGGAAATTATGGCATTTTGATAACACCTCAAATCTCTGCTGGAGAAAGCAATGAGCTCTTGAGGAAAGGACCATAACTACTGCTTTTTGAATGAATGGTTGCTGTTCAGGCTTTCTGTAAGATTCTCACAGCAAATGGAAGGTGCTGTGTGCCTCAACATGGGATGTTTGTGCAACTCAAGAGGGTCATGGGATGCTGACCTCATCATCATTAAGAGAAAAACAGACTAAACACAAGTTCAGCCCGTTTACCAGCCGCAAACATGAGAGCACAAGACAAGGCACAAGTCCCCACTGTCACTTCCTGATTCTTTCCCTCCAATCATGACTCCCTCAAAAGTCCTCGTGCTTCTCCCTGCAGCTGCCCTATTGAGTATGAGGTACGTGGAAACGCACTGAACTTGCCCAAGGCTATGCCCTCGTGGATGAAAGGCCCCAGTATCTTTGCCAAACACAAGGCTTCCACTAACAATGGGTGTATTCTGCAAGCAGACTGAGGAAGACGCAGAGTCACAGAGAGGCGTGAGCCAGGGGCCATGTCAGTAAGTCCGAGACGGATGGAATCAACAAGCTCCGTATTACCGCTATTGGCACACTGATCAACAAACCAACAAATCACTCACACTCCGCTTGGAACCACAAAAGTAGAACACAGAGTCACAGAGGGAACCAGACATGCCGTAAATCCTGCTTATGCAAATAAGCTTCTTTACTATCCACCATTAACCTGTTAAGTCAGTCTTGCTTGAGTGTCAAGTAAACATTCATATAATTGGATGCTCAACAAGGATGAGCTACGTGCAAAGCATAACTGTCTAATCCAAGTAATAAAACTTTCAAGCAGTTTGTATATTTTATTGCTGTCCATCCAAATTGATTCTAAGTCACACTAAATTTATATTCCCTGAGGAAGCTCAGTGTTTTTACTCAGCAATCATAAAGACGAAGCAAATATGAGTTAACCATAAATTTACTTTGCCTTCATTAGAAAAATACAAATCTATTTACTTCCAACATAACAATAGGGTTAGGAGTCCATAGAAAGTTGTGCTCTCCTTTGTTGTACTGGGGTAAGACTCTGACATTGAAGGTGAAGGGGTGCTAGTCAGCATGTATGACCAGAGTATGCAAAATAAACACTGCCCCTAGCCTGCATTGCATCAGAAACATTTACATTTCCAAGTGTTGAGCTCATGGATACATTCACCACGATGTGCAGTCTAAGACACGGGACCACACAGACTGTGATGACAGGTACCTTCCGACAAGCACTGAGTGTACGTAACTCACATTAGGGTAAAACTGGGGAAATATTACAAGCCTAGGTGAGACTGGACCAGAGTTGGGTAATTCAGGTTGAAACAAAATACCCGGGCTGGACTTTTACTTTTCTGGACCTGAATAACCCAACTCTGGACTGGACAAATCAGCGCCAGTGTTAAGAAGAATGTGCACTAAATGGCAATTCAGAATCCCAAGCCAGGATTTTAAAAATACCAAGGTCAAGTGGTAGCCCTACCTAGATGTGCCCTGTAATGGATTGTGGTTATTGGAGCTGCAGAAAAAAATACCGAGGACTTGACCTCAGTGTCCTCAGTGGTAGGCACAGGCATGCCATAACTCAACACAGCGTTACCTACATTTAACAGTTTGCTTGGGCACTGTAAATGAACTGTACACAGAGGGAGGGCCATTAATTTAGAAACATATATCACCATTAGCAGGAACATGTGACTTAATTCATAATCTGGGCATGAAATATTTGCTTCCTGTAGTACCCAGTGGCAGTGGAAATCCGTAGACTTTCATCTTTTATGGAGAATGGAAAATATTTTGCCAGACTTCCACTTTCAGCATTAATGGAGATCCAGCACTAGGCTACCGAAAGTCAGAATAATGAGCCGCGTGTGGGAAGATTGTACAGCAAATCATTTGATTATTAAATTATAGTAAATGTCAAAATATCCCTGCTTGAATATTGCAGGGTGAAGCTATCTAAATCATCGCTGATTCCAGCCTTCCATTACCTGTGAGCCAGGTGTGAAACCTCCAGCCAATCAGAATTGGAGAACTGAAAACGAGGCCTGGAACCGAGGGCCAGACTTCAATATGGGGGATGTTTACATCCAGTTATTTCCTAGAAGAGGTATCTGTATATATATCAGTATATAGTTTTGTTAGGCTTGTTTCGTTTCACATACTCTGTTTTTGTGTGACCATGTCAACAAGAGCTGCCTGCATGCAAATAATGAAGAAAAAAACCACGGAGCACAAATGATTTAAATAAAATATGTAAATGATGTGTTTTATTTTTAAAATGTACTTTTAAAAATGTTGTGCTGAAGCACACTGCTATAATAATATAAATAAAACAAAATCCATTTCCGAGATGTACGACCTCATTGTGATTTAAAAAAACGCTCCACTTTTGCTTGCCTTAAGGACTTTATAATTAGAGACCTTTTGACCTCGATCAGCTGTTCAGCTCATACATCTGAACCATTGGCCCAGCACTAAGAATTTACAGCTTGTAATTCACCTGTAATAGTAGGACACAACAGATAGGTCATTACCGGGCCATTTTGGGCTTGAAGCTGCTGTGGCTGTACTATGAGTTACTGAATTACCCTTATGGGAATTTCAGGGAGGAAACCCATTTGAGGCTAATACTGAGCCTGATTACAGTAGAATCCCAGCAGTGCCGTTTCCCCCGCAATGCTTTCCGCAGACACCAAAAAAGCTAAATGCTGTCTCCTAGGTGCACGTGTTCTAATTTTAATATCATAATCTGAAATGTTTCATTTACCCATCTTAAGGGAAGCCATTCTGTGCTCTGCCAATGCACAATTACAGTGATCCAGCTTGCTCTCGTTTCTATCCGTACATACGCTTAGGTTTCTTAAGCCGTGATGACTTTTCACCCGGGAACATTCCAACGGCATTACGTAAACTGCAACAATGACAGGCCCATATGAATCCATCATTAGCTGGCGACGCACAGCATGCATTGCTCGAGAAATCTGCAGGGGGAAAAGAACCAAAAGCCACCAAACGCCTATGCGCGCAGAGTGGGCTGCGGCCACTGCATGACTGATGCCCCTAAGTGGCGGCTCAGTGCGGGTTTATGAGTCAGGCAGAGGGGAGTACTGTGCATGAGTTTTATAGTGCTGATGGTACAGTCCAAGGCCAGAGCCCCAAACTTTCCACAGCTGTAGCAGGATAAAAAAGGTGAAAGGGTATTGTAAGGATACATAATCATTTCATCGAAAAGGTGAAGGGACCATACGATTTCAGCAAAAAATGCACTTTTCGCGCACCCCGCATAAATTAAATGGTACGTTCCGCTTGACAGACGCAAACAAGACAATGCGAAGCATGTGTTTCACAAGCATTTGGCCATAACTGCATGTCATGGGAGCAAAACAGGAGAAACTTAATATGTGGTCCTTATAAAACATGTGGTCAGCGTAGCTGCAACATAAACAGTGGAATTCCGGTGTGACAATCAAGGAGGGCCATTCTTCAAATACAGATGTCGAGCCTCGCAGGTCATGAACTCACGTCTTCCTAGAGTGGGGAAGAGGGCCTGGTTTTCTGTAACCATGGAAAGTACAGAGAAAAGCAAACCGTGCCAGACCTGTGACTGCATAATGCAGAGGCTGCCTGTGACCTCACCAACCAGTCTGACTGCTTCCTCCCCCTATAACGAGGGAGGGTGTTCAGTTTGACTCACGGCAGACACGATATCATTACGAATATGCACGTCTTGTTTTCAACTCAAGGTTTACTAGACTGGAGCTGAGTTCCAAGTCTTTGTTCAGCTAATTAATGTTAATTAGCAAAGCATTGCAGCAGATTTAGAATCCAGTGGTAAAGTCAGCTATCCTTTCATCCATTTATCGATTCATCCACCCGTCTATCTTTGACAACTTTCATCTCAAGTAGGGCCGCAGAATAAACAATAAGCTTGGGGATCTTATTTGTGATATTGATATCTTGCAAGCTTCTCCCACTGAAGGTAGAGGCAGGTCCGACACAGAGTCACCGAGGCATTGTCTCGGCACAATCAAGCCATTTGTTTAATGTTTCTGACAATACAGCTGGCTGCTGGAACGCGGTGGGTGGGGGCGGGTGGTCGATCTGAAGCCAGGCGTCGGCCAGATCGCCGACTGAAGGTCTCAGATTGCTTTTCAACAAACACAAACATCAGCCCGCTGACGCCATTCAGCTGGGCCCGTGTGCCTGACAGTTGGAGGTATTCCCAGGACAAAAGCCAAAGCTGTTACGCATGGGAAGGGACGCCACGTTCCCACTAAGGAAAGAACCGACGGTTTAACTAGCATCCGATTGCTGCACCTTGAGCTAATGGATTTGCGGGAGTTGGAAGGTACTGCGGTCTGTCAGAGAGCGCGTCCGTGACCACGACGAGCCTGACAAGGTGACAAAGCCGCCTGCCGGGAGGTAGGGAAGTCTGGGTAAATTTACTGGTACAGGCAATTGTAAGTGGCGGAACACAAAACAAATACCCCTCAAGTGAGAATTGGACACAGGTGATTTGAGCTGCAAAACAGCACCGTTTCTCTGTTCCTGAAGTCTGTTAAAATTCATTAACCTGGACGACCGGCTGTCCTGTTGTGGGCTGTACTTTTCATATATATATATGCATGTTGTCTTTATTCTTTATTGTATCTATGGAAACTTTCTGCACCGCGCTACTTGAATTTGCACAAACCACCGCATGCATCACATCCCTTGCATTTACTCCTCTCTGTTTGCGTATCTTGTGTTTATTACCTGTCTGCATTAAATCCTAATAGTTAGTTGTCTATTGTTGTTGTGTCTCCAACAGGAGCAAGCTGTGCCAACAGAAACTGGCAGGAAGTGGCAAGAAAGGCTCTGATTCTGGTTTCGTCGCTATGAAATGACAGCTTCCAAACATTCCAAACATAACAGAACCTGAAACATGTGTTAGATCCTATTTAAGGACATACACCCCATACTTGTGCCTAATTTACTCTATTAGCTGGTGTCTTGGATTTGCCAAGTATGTCAGCCGTTTGTGGGAAGACTAAAGAGAATGAATAATGCACAGAAATAAAATATATCTGTACAAATATTGCTTTCTTTTCATGGTGCTTATCTGGCAATCAAGTAGGTAATATTCATATTATTTAAGGCAAGACTTCAAAAACTGAAAATAACAATGATAAAGAGATATACAATCCTCCAAATAAAAATACACATTATAAAATAAAAATTTGTGGAAAATTATCCATAAACATTCCAGGATCTTGGGATGCATTAACGGCCGGGGCGAGTTCCACTTCGGATCCTGGGTCTGGCTGCTTTCCACATAAACACAAGAGAAAGTTCCTGTAGAAAACCCTTGACTCGCCACTTCCTGTGATCTGACTCACGAGCCCAGATGGCGGTCATTACGGAACCACCGCCAAGTCTGGAAGTCTTTGATTTGACGGCAAGTCGGTTTGTGCAGCACCCCTCTGTGGGGCGGTGGAGGACACACAATGGACGTAGACGATGGGTCTGGGGAGGCGGCGGAGAGTGTGGGAGCCGATGCGAGGAAAATGGAAATGTGTCCGGGAAATGCCTGCCTTGTTTTCATAACCCCCGATACAGCGCACATGTTGAGGGTCAGGAGGTAGTGCTGCTTCATAGCACTATTCCAAGTGTCTTGTTAATAAAGTACAGATGCAAAATGGAAAGAATGTTTCTCCAATGTCAATACTGCAGTAAATCAAAACCATACCGACCCATAAAAACACTCCCTTCACTTCGGGAGACTGTCCGGTAAAATGTACAGGCAACGGTATAATAACAATCAAATATTGTATTAAAAATAACATGTGAAACTTTGCGTACAAAACTAAAAATAAAAAAATCACCATTGTTATTGTGGGGGGGGGGGGAGAACTGTATAGGATCTACTGAAGCTTCCCGCAAAAGAAGAGTTTCCTGGAATTCCCCGGAAGGTTATGACCTCTGACCTTCCCTAAAGTACCCAACAAATGTCCCATTCCATCTTCACAATTTCTCACAAAAAAAAGGTCTTTGAATAAATCTTTCCCAGGGTCTGTTTGTCAGTTTTTTTTTTCTTTTTTTTTTTTTTCT
>JAABNY020000108.1:21679989-21702533 GCA_015164015.2 Brevimyrus niger
CTTGACTGCGTGAGCAAAACAGTCTGTCACACACACACACACACACACACACACACACACACACACACACACACACATATATATATATACATATATCATATTCTATCTAATAATTCCAACTAAGCACGTAATATGAAAGACGAGGCACCGTGGCCAACAATTTTAAGTCATAGTTAAACTTAATACATCGTCTCCTTACACCCTTCCAGCTGGGTAAGACTCTGACCAGCGATTCAGTGTTGTTGTTAATTTTCTCCCCAAAATGGAGAGTTAAATTCGTATAGTTTATAGAATGGGATTAATTACGATACATACGATTCGTTCCTAGAAAAAATCATCAGTTCCAGGGATTTGTTTCTATCAGATCTAACTTTGAACTGATGGACAGTCAGTACTGATTTATTTGGTTGTCGTTTTTGTGAATTATCTATATACTATTAGGTTTAAAGCAGACTTTCATGTATTCTGAGAAGAAAAAAACACGGTTAGATTTTTTTTATTATGCTTTACAAAAACACAAATGCCACGTGGCAGTGACAATTTTCACTTTCACGATCAATATATCGTATTGACAAATTACCCAAAGTTTACTAGCCCTTTGTAAGAGAAGCTACATTTTCCAGATTGCAACCAAAATTTTGCGCTGTGAAACGCGTCACGTGGGTGGAACAGGTGCTCTCTGTCCTACACGTATCACAGGGTCATTCACTGGTAGAGGTGGTGTATGTTATTTTTAAAATTATACTGGCTGAGTGACGTTTGGTCCAGGAAGGTTAATTTAGCTGCTTGGGCTTTACTGCGCCAGAGTGCAGGACTTCCAGCACAGCACGCTGGGCGGTTGGATGCGGCGGTGCGCTCGCGCCGCAGTTCTGTCCGTTCACCGGGAGGTCGGAGGTAGCAGATGTCCGTCTGTGGAGCGAAGTGCGAGTGGAGCCAGTAGAGGTAGCGCCACAGACACGGGGGCCCAAATGGTGTGGCCCCCGCCTCCTCAACGATTTACTCCAGTCTTGTCTGTTGTAGCAGTCGTGTTGTCGTGATCATGTCCTGTAACATTTCTCTTCCACACCACAGGTATGATGAAGGACCAACTACAAACAACTTGCTGACTCGTGAATTTTTGAATGGCCGTCCTTGACGTGTGCTGTAAACATGGGCCTGGAGCCCATCCCAGGTGCCACGGGGCACCGGCCAGTGATACACCCTGAATGGGATGCCAGTCCGTCACAGGTCACATACGCACATGGAAACAGGGTCTGTCCCAAACAGATCATTCGAGGGCACGTCAAAGTCACTCTTCACAGGCGTATACTATGCCTGGTGTTCTTAAAAAGTGAACCCTAACCCCTCAGCACACTCACCAGCAACATAATAATCAGGGTCAAAACCAAATCAACTAGACTTTCATTGTTGCTGTAAACGAGTGCTTTGAAGGCCTAAGGAACATTCTACTGTTTAAACTCCCAAAAAAAAAAAAAGCTCAAAGGAATTTAATCAGGAGACCCTTCATGCAATGAGCTAAGTGGGCATTTAGAACAAAGTGCCCTGTCAAGATGGGATAGCTCTGAAATACCTTTAATAAGGGATCCCATGAAGCAGATGTGAGGACCGTTGTACGGTTATAGCCCAAACAATGGATCCTCTCTTTATTAATTCTCTCTTACGCAATGTCCATAAAAACAATTGTCTTGCTTTGAAACCTGCAAATGGGATTCAGAGAATTCATATTTTTATGTTGGGCTCATACTCACAAATTGGTCACCTTAAAAATGTAAAGGCAATGCTTACCTCTGGCCACTCCACAAAGACACTGAAGGATTATTGTTTAAAGTAACATTTTGTTCATAGCGAGGCAGACGGTGCAGGGGAGCATACACCCTGGATTGGACACCAGTCCACCACATACACGTGAACTGTATCTCGTTCTCGATGCCTTATTGTCCATATTTCTATCTCTCAGTATATATATATAATATTTATTACTTCTCATTTGCACACGGATCAAAGAGAACGATATTTCACCTCAGTGTATGACTTCATGCATATCTTAAGTTGACAATAAATATTGCTTTGATTTTGACATGTCTACATTAAGTATTCGGCATAACTATTCATAGATAATACAAATCATAGTCCTGGTACGTTTTCACTCAAGAGGTTTTTTATTCCTCAAATATAGGCATGTTTGCCCCAAAGGCAAGAGAGCCTCTTAGGAATAAATCTGTCAAAGCCACTTAGCATGCTTGCCTATGCCACTTATATTTCATGCACCCGGCCTGTTAGCACTGATTAGCAGCGCTGGTAAAAAAAAAAAAAAACAGCCAGACTGCTTGCAGTGTGACTCAGGGAGCTGCTCCGTTAGTGGGAACGCACACTTCCATACGGATATCCTTGCACCTCAGCTGGACAGATTTGCCCGTAGGGTTATAAGGAACCGCAGAAGAAGGAGAGATGTTAATGGTCAGCTGAGCTACATAATGCCCAAACCACGGTTTTGCTATCTCTAGCCAGAGAAGCAGTCTAGCCGCAGGCTGCTTTGATAAAACACACTGGGTTTTCCAGTTACTGTACTCTTCTTTCCTGGTCCAGAAGAAACTGTTATATTGATATATGTAGTTGTTTTTCCTGTTTTCCAAGTTTTACCTTATCCTGTCAGGTGCTTTTTATCACGATAATTTGATTCAAAGCCTTGACATATAGGCCAGCTGCTGACACAAGGACCACAGACACATTATCCAGTATCAGCAATGCATCTAGTTACTATAGTATAGTATAGTTAGTATTGTCTGGTATGGCTAAGGCACATAAAAACAGATGGTACAGCTTTACATTTTTTGTATTTTCAGTGTTTCCAGTATTAAAGCGAACACTGCACAAACAGACACCTTGTAAGGCTGTTGCACTTTAATGTCATTTCAGTTCTTGGGAGGAAATTAAGCACCTGGTTAGCTATAGGATACAGTCTGTCAGGACTGCTCCTATGTCTGTTGGTCCTATGTCTGTTCCCTGTTTGGCCTGCAGGTGTCGCTGTTCATCCCATGTCATTTGCTCATGTGTTTTTCTGCTCCTCAGGCCACAGTGTTACTTAATGGGCTGAGCAGATGGCTGTGTTATCCAGGCTTCCTTAATTTTTATATTTATGTTTATTTTTGGTTTATCATGTGTTTGTGCTGCAGCTCCTTGTTTTTCTCCCTGTTATTTCCAGTTTGTAAAGTTCTGTTACCCTTTTTATCTAGTTTCTCCTGGTGTTTGATCCTTAACAACCTCTTAACAAATACCAGTCCCATGCATTTTAGATGGGATACTGTCTAAATATATTAACTGGAAGCACGTACAGCAAAAGAGATGATTTTCTAAAATACACATATGTCTGATTATGAAGATTAACTACTATTATGTCATTCAAAATATGCATTAATATAATTTTAAGGAGTTTAGCTCTTGCGTTGTGTTTTGTAATGGAAAAGCAAACTAATTATAATTTTTGGCAATTTCACATTGTATAAGGATCTTCAGGAATAGAAGGTGGACTTCATAACTGAACGTTCAGGTATTTGCTAAACTACAAAGATTTCATGACAGCAAATGATGGTGTGAAAATTAGAAGTTTGCCTGCAGGATTTTGCTAGAGTCAGCTGTGACAATCCTGTAAATATTCAGATTGCATCCACCCCTCTCAACCTTTCACTACATATCACAAAACCATTCATTTGACTCCTTGTCAATTGGCTCAGTGTGGCTTTGACCTCAGGAAATGCTGTGCGTGTCACCATCCGCTCGTACGGCTGAAGCCCATCTAAATTTCCACACAGTCAGCCCTTTCTCACGCTACAGCCTCACGTCAGCGGCTGTTTCTTAGACTGTCACTTGGCGCCTGGCATCATATCACAACGTAACCTTCTGCTGCCCTTTACTTCTCACCACGTTTCCTTGTTCCCTCATTGTTTGTTCCATCTAATTTTTAATAGATTTTTTTCAGTATGTACACTGTGTTAAAGTGTTTTGGGGGGGATTCGTGCCGGGACTTTTGAGCACTGAATACCGGTGAATGGAGACTCCCAGCAGCTCGGTGGACTGTGAGTGAGCGTTTGGATTGTTCTGTTTTTCTGGATCGAGCTTCAGCAGGTGCCAGCCGTTATAGGCTGTTAATCAGTTGAACACAGACGATCTCGAAGTAACCAGCTTCTTTAACATTCAGTTTTGTTTTTTCCTTTTTTTTGTTTTATCTTCAACAACAACAACAACAACAACAAATTTATTTTTTGTTTAGCGCATTACCACAACATTACATCGTCTCATTAAGCGCTATACAGAATCCCCACCCAAAGCCATAGGCATAGTGAGTAAGCCATAGGCCACAGTGACAAGGAAAACTCCTGAGAAGGAAGAAACCTTGGGAGGGACCAGACTCAAAGGGGGAGCCCATCCTCCAGGGGCCGGCAGGGAGAGTCAAGTACAATCAAATTTGAGACACAAACGGGGAGCAGGGGGCAGATGACAAGCCGGTGTCGACGCTCCCTCCAATCACCAGGCAACCAGAGGGCAAGGAGCCGGTCATACAAGGAAGATGACATAGGCAGAATGGCGAGCCGGCTGCATGGACGTCTATGGTAGAGGCGACGTCATATGTTGCAGGGTGTGCTGGACATCTTGATAGATTGAGGTCTCCAGGCAGCACCCCCCAGGAGGAGTAGGGGAAATAAAATATGCAATTAGTCAAAGTAGGGGAGACTATAGACAGCGCAAACAGTTAGATGAGTGCAATATGAAGTGCAATGCTCCGGCAGATATGGCTATGGCAGCACAAGTAGGAGGGAGAGGCAGGTGGGAATGCAGGCTTGGGGAGTCCCTGAAATGGCAGCACTCCAATTCCAGAAGCGATTGTGAAGCTAGAGTGACAGCACTGTTTATCCAGTTTATCCAAAGCCAATGGCACCGATCCCCACCCAGCTCTACACCTC
This sequence comes from Brevimyrus niger, assembly GCA_015164015.2. NCBI lineage: Eukaryota > Metazoa > Chordata > Actinopteri > Osteoglossiformes > Mormyridae > Brevimyrus > Brevimyrus niger. The sequence continues at coordinate 21,684,948 of JAABNY020000108.1, forward strand.
ACACTATAGGTTTAACTGGGAGCGAGGAGTTAACTAGAGCTAGAACTAGTGGCCCTATAAGCTAAACTAAACAGGTGTGTTTTTAGTCTAGACTTGAATATTGATAGTGAGCCTGAAACCCGCACATCCAGTGGAAGACCATTCCACAGCTGAGGAGCTCTATAGGAAAATTTTTTATAAAACTGATGTTTATATTGTGGGGATTTGAAAAATGTCCATATAAGCTAGAAAGTAACATGTTTTATCACATTATGGAGACATTTGACCCCTACGTGGGGTGTATACACACACACACACACACACACACACACACACACACACACACACAAACAAACATGACTTCAAATTCTTACTACCATCATTCCATCAGAGGTTGCTTTTACAAACTGGTTAATAATTTGTTATATAGCCAAAAGAAAAGAACAGCAACAGAGCCAAGTGAAATTTCTTTTGACCATATCACTTCCATCCCAGCTCAGTTAGTTAGTTAGTTAAAACACAGGACATTAACTTTCAGTGTATTGCTTCCAGAGAGACCAAATGGTCAAATGACATATTTGCAGATCTTTATTGATGTCTCTGTTGAACGCTGACTTGAACTATGACTGCACTGACTAAGAGCTGAGAGACACGCTGGTGCATTTGTAGTTTGGCTTGGGACTGAATGTCAGGGCATGGGGTGCTGATTTATTCTCAGAGGGACATCAGGGAGGCAGATGCGAGTCACTCTGGAGGTCTAGCTAAGGATCTTAACCTCTGCCACACCTTTCACTGGTACACACAATGGCATCACATTCACGACAGATGGTCCAAGCTAAGTGGATAATGTGAAAAAGAGGTTTGAAGAGGATTGACTGCGACAGATCTTTTAATCCGTTAGAGATGCTGTTTATATATATATATATATAAATATATATAAAATAGGCTATTTGTAGACAAGAAGGACATCATTGTAAGCAGAGCGGAAGCTGGTGTACATAACTGATCAGATGTCCAAGCTAATGTTCTTTAATGATGTAATATCATGTTACGTGCACTACATTAATCCCAAACCCTCCAGAGATACTCATTCTGGCTGTGTGGGTAATGTCTGTGGCTTATCAAGGCAGGAATCTCAGGGGGTGACACGTTGCACACCACAATAATGCAGCCTTGTATTTAAGGCTTTATGTTTACTTACAATTAAAATATGAGGAACAGAGAAGTAAGGTGAGCTAATGGATCTTTGATTGTAGAGCGAACAATAGATGACGGACAATGCAATGTGGAACACAGACAGGATTTTTGGGGGCGGAGGCAAAATGTTAACATCAACTGTCCAATAGAAAGGTTTTGGAACCCCCTCTAGTGGATGCAGTACAAAGAGACAGGCAGTGAGGTAGTATGGTGCACAGGTTCCACATGATTAATGTTGAGGGTTATGTTGGAGAGGCTCCTGCACTCAAAGGCTAGTCACTACTCCCAACAACTAAAGTAAGATGGAAACCAAGACCGATCACTTTTAGGAAGTGTCCCATTTGTTTTCTGTTCTTCTGTTTTGTAATGCATTTTTTATTCTGTGTATGTCTCTTTAAATGAAGACGATCCACTCATTAACTATCAATAGTTAACATAATAAGGCAGCTAAATACTTTAATATAGGTATATGAAGTATGTGTAACATAGCGTATGTGTAAAATCGACACTTGAAATACTTTTCACTGGTGTGCCATGGTACTTCCTGTTTGAAACATTATACAATCTAGTGCTAAGTACAAATGGTTAAACAGGAGTCCTGGAAATTGTGACAGGCAAACAGAAAATCACACAAGGAATCTGCCCCATCCCTGCAAAACATATTCCAAATTAGCGCCTTGATTTCAGAGGTCAAGCATCGTGTAACACATCAGCAATCGTGCAACGTGCATTTGGTGCGCTGAAAATGGATGCAGTTCGGGTGAGATGGTGCATAGTCTAGAAAAATGATCCCACTGTGACTGCAGCACACGACTCACGCCCACAGCCCTGCGCATTAATCCATGTGAGCTGCTGTGCTGTGGGCTGGCCGTCGATCAAATGCTCTTTACTTCGTAAAAGACACAAAACGCAAAATACAAAAGCATGTGCCTTTTTGCAAATCATTTTTTTTAAACTTGAGATTCAGTAAGAAATGGAGAAAAAGAGCTCTTTCAGCGTTACACGGCTTGCAAAGGAAATGTGGCTCAGACAGCCAGAGGGGATTCACATAAATAATTCATAGATTCTGAAGTAGCATGACCCATCTACCTTAGCTGCTCCTATAGTCCTCCATCCAGCACCCCGGGACCGAATGCTATTTGTGCTCAAATCAATTTTTTTTATGGTATTTTAAGGACACAGGAAATAACACTATGACGGCCGCATGAGGTTAATCTGTCCACAATTTCAATAATGCTTGTGCCTCCGTTTGCACCTTTCATTGTGCTGAAATTACCGATAAGCTTCTGCAAACAGAGACGAAGGATAAACCCCCTTGTGATGAGACCATGTGGGATCAAGCGTGCAGAGGATCCAGTAAATGTCGCAAATGTCACCTATAGTGGGAGTTAATCCAGAAACAGCACAAACCCACCATTCGTCTGCAAGCCAATCGTGTTTTGCACTTTCTCCAGCTCAATCATGGATTCACCACATCACCACATGCATACAGAAACTAATTTCCTATGAATCCGCACATTCAGTTCACAAGTTGTGTCGATGGAGTTCATTGTCACCAGTGACAAGTAAATACTAGTACATATTTAACATATTCATCCACAGGCTGTTGTGAAGAAGCATAATATTCCATGGCAACATAGCACAAGAAGTCTTCATCATCTGTTGGTCGCGAAGTGAAACAATGTTTTTGTCAGTCACTGCTGTGCAGATCACAATGGGTTAAGCGTTGTAATACTAATCCCGTTTGTTACTTGATTGAAACAGCAAGGAGGCTGTGGGTAATACACAAGGGAGATTAATCGCCTTTCAGGCAAAAAGCCTGCTGGGAAAAAAAAAAAAAACAGAATTTATCAGTAGATTGACAGTGACTAGCATTGAACTACAACAAGCTGCTGTAGATATAGTATAACCAGGAACAACTGACATGAATTGTTTTCCTATGCTAATTATTTCCGAAATTTTTCATAATGCCCCATATGGAAATGAAAATGAACTATTTTAATCTATAATTCAGATCAAAATGTAATACCCTTAAGGTTTAGTGTTTGACTGAATCCTGGCATTCTAGATCTCCATGTAAAATGCACGAAGTGCACACTTCCAATCACCTTAGTGACTAACTTTTAACTCTTGGCTCTTTAGGCTTTCATATGATGCACTGTAGATTCATAGGTGGGTTTTGTGTTGACTGGTGTCTGAATAAATACTTGACCATTTAAGTGGCAGCATTATGCTACCACGGTGAGAAGGGTTTCAGTCAGCCAAGGCACGTCCCACAGACCTGCATATTTCTGGATGCTGATAAAGAGCCAAGAAAAACAAACAGGTGGCTTCCTGGGCAGGTGTTAATACTAGAACTTTCCCACAAATCTTCGTATGACCAGCAATGCATGCAAAAAGCTGCTCGCTTGGCAGAAAGCAGGACAGTGGTGTACCACACCATGGCTATCCAGATTGGGGCAGGCGTGTGAGGGTGTTAAGAGTATGTGGTTCCGATAAACCAAGAACCAAGGAAAATCTTCTCGCCCTCAGGTGTCCCAAAATCATACTTATTAAGTGATTATTGACTCCCGCAGGAAAATAAGACCATCTGAGTGGTTTAACTGATCAAAAGAATCTGTCGCCCGGACTCTTCCTGTTTAAAATGAAATGTAAATGGGTAAATGAGAAATGACTTGAACATAAGTGGAACTGCTGGTGGTACCACAGCTACAGAGCTTTTCATGCGGTGCCTCTGTAAGACAACTGGCTATGAAAAGAAGTCTTTGCCAGTTCCTGGGACACCTCTGTCGTTGGAACCTTGCAGGGGCAAGAAACTGGGACTGTCACTTTAGTGTGAAAAACTATCGGAAAAGGGAAAGAAAAAGCTTTTGCACAATGGCTCAAAAAGTGGAACGAAAAACAAGATTTTGATCAGACTTAATGGGTTTAATTTTTGACATGAATGGATGAAAGTGACTATGTTGAAAGGCTGTGTGGTGTGAGTCTTTCTTTAAGCAGATGATGCTTGGCAGATCTCTAGAAATGTCTACTGGAGGAAACGTGATCACTGTAACCATATCAACATAACCTTTCACCTCTTGCAGTGCTGACATTATAACCTGACAGTGTAACTAAAAAAAGAAATTAACCTATATTATTCTGTGAAGTTTGTTATCCATATTTATGTATTTTTGCTTATCAGACACTATTATTCAAAATCTGTGCATTTGTACTTGTGGGTTTTTACTGGAGATGAAGTACTTGATCTTTTGTACCGCAACAGGGATTCTAAGTTCTATCTGAAAACCTGATGAGAAAAGTAGTACTATTCTCTTAGAATTAAAATATTCATACTTATTATGATACATCATGTTGTTTATATACTGAACACTTGCTTTACTTCAATATAAAGTCTTTGCAATATGCAGTACACTTAGATAATAAATATGAACCTCATATCCTAATGAAAATCTGCCCTCTCTGAAAATGATAGAATATCACTGAAACCCAATAAAGCTGAATATTGGTGGGCGAGAGCAATAACCACCAATCCTGTTTCTTGAATTTCTGCCTGAAGTCAACAGAGCAGGACTGATCATACAGAAACACCAGTGACAGGATTATGCAGCAGCCCTTAGTAAACAGACATATTCATTTAACATATAGATATTTAATGTTTTTATGTGTGTGCATATAAATATATACATAAATATATTGCTGTTTTGGTTTTCCTACTTCCCTTATTTAAAAAAATACATATTTGCTAAAGTAGGTCAAATTCAGTAGTCTTTGCACTGCTCTAAGTGCGTTAGTGCCAAATTAAAGCAATGGGAAAATACCTGTAAGACAGTGCCCTCCAGTGTAGGATAACAAAAACTACATCTTAATACTGAATTTAAAAAAGAACTTTCTCTGGCATAAACTTGAAGCAGCAAATGTTGTGATAACGGAGCAAACACAATCAGGCTCTTTCGTATATTCATTTGACTAAATATAAGGTCACATTTGGGCAGAGTTTAGTCAAAATGTACATAGAAAATTGATTCATACCCGTGGGGAAATTTAATGAAGCCTCATAAAACATTTGCTGTATTTTTTGACACCACTAGATGGCGTTCTTGGTTGGCTTTGGAGTATGCTTTGAGCCCTTTTATGAAAAGAGAGCACACTCTAGTGGGGTCAGAAAATGCGGCAAATGGTTCACGAAGAATCATTTGCCCATGACAAGGGAAATTCTCTTTTCGCCTACTCCATCTCGCTGTTCATGAGTGACACATATAGGTGTGAATGAGACTGCGGGTTGCAGCAGTGGCTGGGTCCCCCAGGATGCAGCAATGCGGGGTTAAAGGCTCTGCTTAGCCACACATATTCTACATCTTTCTTTTTGGTGTCAATACACTTTATTTTGGAATAATGACAGCAACCTTAGGGTGACCAGATATTCCATGTCAGGGAGGACACTTTGAGCTACTTTGGGTTTTACAAACTACGTTTAAATTGAAAGTCTCCTGTGCTTGGCTAAATAGTTCAGCTCCTCTTGTGCTTTGACTGGTTAGTTTCCTTGACTGAAAGACTCATCCAGCTGTTTCACATTAGCATTAGTGACACATGCATGATTATAGGAGACTGACCAATCAGCACACAGCAAGAGCGCCGTGGTAAAGTAAAATCCAGGTCTGTTTAATTGAAATGGTAATTTACAATTCCTGTCCTAGCTCAGTGTGTCCTCCCTGACATGGATTATCTAGTCACTCTAAGCAACCTTTAAACACACCAAGACAAATTGTAATGACTATGCTGAAACTTATGCTGATAACCATTGAGTAAGTTGATGTGATGGCACTAACACATCCATCCATCAATCACCTACTCCCCTAAAATGGAGACTGGAGTCTATTCCAGAATAGGGAATGAAGATGGGGTACACCCTGGATGGGATCCAAAACCCATGCCAGGAGACATGCATGTCTTAACTAACACACACACACACGCACTAGAGGTGGGCGAGAATTTTTATCGATTAATTCAAATTTACAGTTCAGGACGATGTGTTTTTATGAAAATCGATTTTATTATACACGCGAGCGCCAAAAGCGGAACTAATGCGACGCATCGTTCTTCACGGGTAAATTAACGCGGCACACCCAAACACTGTAGCGGATTCACAAACAGCAATGGTTAGGTTTTGTGCCGTCGTACACAGACCAAAGAAGTCCTCGTTGCAAAGTCTGTTTAAAAACTGTTGCAACCAAAGGAAGCAGCACGACAAATTTACTCCAGCACCTAAAGCAGAGGCACGCGCGAAGTGGGAGAAGTCCATCTCCAGCGAAATGAAAATACCCGCAGCACAACATCCAAGCTTAACCAAACAACCGTCCCTGACACGTTTTCGAACTGTGTGCCATATGATAAGAATGGGGCACGATGGAAGGCGATAACAAAGGCTGTCGCGATGTATATTGCAAAAGACGTGGTGCCCATATATACTGTGGAAAAGTCAGGGTTCATTAACATGCTAAAAGTTTTAACAAGTTTCTAAAAATGTTTTCAATGGCATGGTCTGCCATCTCACAAGCATCCTTTTTTGGATTGTCAGATTGCACTTTAACTCTAAAGTAAAAAATAAAATAAAACTTGTTTTGAACCACTTATTTTTCATCTGTAGTTTGATTTTGAGTAGGGGAGGGGAAATCGATTAAAACCAAAAATCGGATTTCTTGTGAAAAAAATCTGAGATTTTGTTTTTAGGCCATATCGCCCAGCTCTAACACACACGTGTTGATGTACCTATCTAAATGGGGACCTTCCATTTAAATTCCAAATTAATAAATCCTAATTTATTCCAAATCCTAATCCCAATTATGACAGCCTTAACCCCTATCCTGCCACTCTAATCTTAGTTAAAAATATGAAGTACAAATATTTTCTGGGTTCCACTGAAATGAATGTAGCTTATTATGAGAAAGACCTTGGTGTGTCTGTTGATGCTTCCATGTCCCACTCTCAGCAGTGTGGGGAAGCAATAAAAAAAAAAAACGGCAATAGGATGTTGGGTTACATCTCTAGGTGTGTGGAGTTTAAGTCAAGGGAGGTGATGCTACGTTTATATAATTCCTTTGTAAGACCCCACCTAGAATATTGTGTGCAGGTTTGGTCACCTTACCTTGGAAAGAACATTGCTGCCTTGGAAACGGTTCAACGTAGGGTTTACGAGAATGATTCCTGGTCTTAGGGGAATGTCTATGAAGAGATTTTAGTTGAGTTGTATCTGTTCAGCCTCGAACAGAGGAGACTGGGGGGGGGGGGGGGCTATGGCATGATCCAGATCTATAAGATTCTAACAGTTACATCTGTATTAGTTTAAATACAAGAATTTGTGGTCATAGGTGGAAATTAGCGGAACATTTTAAACTGGATTTGCGAAAGTACTTCTTTACACAGCAGATAAGATTTGAACAGCTCTCCCCTTAATGAGCTTAATGGGCCTCCTCTCGTTTGTAAATATCTTACGTTGTTAACCACAAGTAACCAAACAAAATAGAAGACTTTTGGCGGTTTTACTTTCTTGATTGCATTTAGGCATTTTTTATAAAACTTTCAATTAACCAACTGGGAACCTGAAAAATATCCCCAAGAGTATGGAAGTTCAAGTTTTAGTTTCAGGTCTCCAAATATGATCTATTTGGTCCCCACAATGTAATATAAATGCAATCCACACACGAACGCACACACATAATGCATCTCTCTTGACTGCAGGAGAAAACCCATGCAACAGAACACACAACCTTCTCGTGGAGAGAGGAGATGAGATGTAGGGTATTCCTTACTCGATACCCTGTGCTTTCTCACTGGTGGATAAGCAGTGCAGGAGATGGAAGGAAAGCCTTTGGGTTAAGCTGTGAGTTTTGGGTGTGTGGGACCCAGTTTTTCTAAATGTGGTGGTGGGTGTTGCTGAGGCATGAGTGCTGGATGACGTGTTCTGTAAAGTTAACACTCAGACTCCGGTGCAGGTTTCCTGTGGGTTTTGAAGAGATGCACTTTCACTCTGCAGATCTCAGAGACACATTTTCCACAGAGGCGGCAAACAGCAAGGTCCCTGTGTAAAAAGTTGATAGGTACCACATTCCTATTCATTTTTTGGGTATGCGGCGTCCGTTTTTCTTTGGTTCCTGTTATAGCGGATTTGATCAAATGACTTGGGTCCCTCTACACACACTGTAAGTATGTTTCATCGTAATTAGCATTCTTCGTATGTATTTACCCTATTCGGATTTCAAGAGAAGCGAGTCGTAAAAAAACTTTATTGTCATCTCAGCCATTTGTAGTACGGAGAAACTACTGTAAATGCCGTTCCTCCAGAAATCACATAGCGACATTAATGACAGGCCGAACATCACAGTGACAGAGTTTTGGAACAATTATCAATAATTTATTACAATTATCAATAATATGAGAAGACAGAGGGAAGACTACTACTTACATTATCTACTAAACATCACGTAACAAACATTCCACATTAGATCAGCAACAAACAGGCACACAACATGGAGCAATGTGGTGTTCAGAAGCCTGAGAGTCTGTGGGATTTCATCCGATTGTTCCTCAAACAGTCTAGGACTCTTTGCCTGTAAAAGTATCAACCTTCATTTCACCTTACCTGTCTGCACTATACAACCACTGCTGCCCGGCAGCTAAAAGTCAGTTTGATAACATGCATGTGAAATTAAAAACTGCCAAAAATATTATTTGAAATTATATTTTCACAATATTTACAAGGTAAACAACCGTACATCAGGCTCTGTAAATGATAACTGTGTGATATTTTGCACTATATTTTAGGATTGCTGGCGCGTGCCGATTTTGCAGGAAGGTTAAATGAAGTATTTACCACAAGAAGTCTGGTTTTGAAGAGCGACTTCTTCCTTCGTCGGACAGCAAGGATGCGGCACTGAAACCGAAGATGAACAGCTCCGAAAGCGGCTGCGTCCAAACGGCGGACTTTCAGTTCGTCCTCTTCCCGGTGGTGTACAGCTTCGTGCTGGTGTTCGGACTCTCGGGTAACGCGCTCGCCCTCTACATGTTCGCGTGCAAGATCACGCCGCGCACCTCCACCAGCGTATACATCATCAACCTGGCGCTGGCAGACACGGCTTTTCTGTGCACGCTGCCCCTCCGCATCCATTACCACCTAAACCGCAACGACTGGATTTTCGGCGACTGGGCGTGCCAGATCACGGGCACGCTGTTCTTCGTCAACATCTACGTCAGCATCGCCTTCCTCAGCTGCGTCGCCGTCGACCGCTATGTCGCCACGGTGCACCCCCACGCCTACCTGCGACTCCAGCGCAGCCCCTGCACGCAGCTGGTCAGCGCGTCCGTGTGGACCGTCGCCGCGGTCGCCGTCGTCATCTTCATCATGGTCGGCCCTCTGGAGAGCAACTCCACCGGTGGCCGGCGGAGCTGCTTCGAGAACTTCTCGGAGAGCGAGTGGGAGAAGCGCCTGGCGGCCTACAGCGCCTGCAGCCTGCTGTTTGGCTCCCTGATACCCTTCGTCGTCATCATGGTGTGCTACCCCCTGGTGGCTCGGCGCGTCGCGCGCATCAAGACGGCCACCAGCCGCCGGGCGCTGCGCGTCATCTACGCCATCCTGGGCATCACGGTGCTCTGCTTTCTGCCGTACCACGTCGTGTGCCTGCTGCACCTGCTGATGCGCTGCGGCGTGATCACGCACTGCTCGTACGCCTCCGCTATTTACCGCGCCCGCCGTGTCACCATAGCGCTCGTCAGCATCAACAGCTGCCTGGACCCCGTTATCTATTACTTCTCCACCAGCTTCTGCAAGCTGAGCAGGCCCACATGGCTGTCACTGGGCAGGCACTACAGGGTCTACAACATCAGCAGCAGAATGTGAATCTAATGTACACCGCAAGAGCTCAAGCCCGTGAGGCCTCCGTGCTCGGCATGGACAGACCCTCCATGTGGTCAGCAACAGTGACAAGATGCCGGTATGAAAGCGAAATGTTTTGACTGTATAATCTGTGGCTTTGCTTTACCAAAGCTTTAACTATACCACTACCTTGGGGGGGGGCAACCCAGGTCTGTGACGGTTCTACAGGTTTGGAACAAAACTGAAGAAAAAAAATAATAAAATTAATGTGCCATAAGATGCTTGTTAAAACAGTTGTACACTGTTGCAAAAGGCATTTACCAAAGTCGTAACAGACACATGATGTCAGAAAGATTACTACATAGATTAAAACATTGGTATATGGTTAATTTCCTGTTTATTCTGGTAATAGAGCTGCTTTTACTCGAACCATTTTGAACTTGAACTTTACGTGCAGGTAATCAGAAGGTCGTCGGTTCGAACCCAGCCTCAGCACGTCTGTGGGTCCTTCAGCAAGGCCCTTAACCTTCAGCTCCCTGGGGGCTGCTATGGGTGGCTGCCCTTCATGGACAGCTTACTCTACAAAGAGCAAGTTGAGGGAAGCGTAAAGAATTTCCCCACGGGGATCAATAAAGTATTGATTATTATTAAATAATGGTTTGTTGGGCTCTCCATTTTTCACAGGACAGAACCCTATTCATGTAGTTAGCATTCTGTGGATAAACACCTTTTAATAGAAAAGGTGCTCTAGAAAAGTGCTTGATAATACAAAATATAGAAAGCAAAACAATGTTACTCTGATTTAACATTTTATTGTAAAAGTTTTATTCAAACCAGTCCTGCACAGACCGAGAGGTACAATGTCATCCTCATCACAGAATTCAGCACAATCCAGATGGAAGCCCTTTCCGGAGCAACGATGATAGGAAGCTGCCCAATTCCTCATCCTAAAAAAGAAAACCGTCTCTAAATATTATAACAGACCACCCTGTTACATTCTGAAAACCAAGCAACACACACACACAGCCAAAAGAATTTCCTATATACCCATAAAGCAAATGACCCCACACTGAATAGTAAGGTTGTGTTTATTTGTAGATTACTTATTAATCTTAATATTGCTTTTCTTGCGTGCCTTGCAACTGTTAGACATTTTTCATACTTTTACACATTTCGACCCTTAAATCCACAGAACGGACAGAGTAGTCATTTTAATACTGACTCCAAACCACTGTTGCAGTTACAGCCATGCAAGAAATAAACATAACTGAGGCAAACTAATCTTATCAGATGACTGTGGTTCTTTACAGTTTAGAGCTACTAGTGAGCGTTGTGGTCTCCATTTCCTGTAAGTCGACAGTCTACCTGCTCGTTCATTATATAAACTGGCAGACGAAAGGCGGTTCATATTGTTTTGTCGTCTCCGTTTTCATGGCTAAAGCCGCGCTCACATGTCTGTCGTATTGCAGTGATTTTACATTTTCCAGAAAAACAAGACGACGTCGAGGTTTCACCTTGAGATGACAACGCGGCAGAGGGAGTGCATGCATCTAGCGCGTGATCATGGGGGTGGGAACAATGTGACCTGTACTGGGGGGGTACTGTTCCAGACCACCTACGATGTCTTTATTTTAACAGAATTTCCAACCACACTTTAAGCCTAGGCTGGCTGTTGAGGTGTTCGGAAAAAAAAAAAAAATCTGTAGAAGTCACAGAACTACAGAACCAAAGCATTCTTTATATGATTATATACACCAACTTCAAACATTTCTTTCTACATTTTGTGAAGAAAATGGCTCTCAATGTGACAGTTTCCGTTTTTCAAGATAGATCAGAAATTATCCACTGTTTCATCCATGCAACAGTGAGGTTGGCACTTTCCGGTGAGACTGAGAGGCCACTGCTGGGTCTGCTGTTACCGTCTTACCTGGTAGCTCCAGGAAAGCAGAACAACCTTGGTGTTGGGGTCTTCAGCAGATGATGACACCTTGAGAACAATGGATTCCACCATAACTGTGCCGTCAGGAAGGTGCTGGATTGTGTAGCCTTTCAGTACGCTGCCACAAGAGAGAGCAAAGTAGGGGAGATTTTATTCATCCTTGTGGAGAAGCTATCCCATACTGGTATCCATGACAGATGCAGAGATACATGTGAGAAATATTGAGATTAGCTGGAGTGCGATGCCCTTTCTGACTGTGGAATTTGGGGCCTTGCTCAAATTGCCAGTGGTGGTACTTCTGGCTGGCTATGGGTTTCAAACTCACAACCTTGTGGCCACAAGTACAGATTCCTAACCCACTGAGCTACACAACGGCTCTAAAACAGTGCTACCACTGAGCCACTATGCCACTCAAACTCATGGCAAGATCTGAGCAAAACTGTGATCCACTATAATGCTGCAAAGAAACTTTTGTGATTTCACCAATATATAGTATATTTTTACATAACTAATAAATGGTATAAGTACAGCGGTATTTCGTTATACGACTGCTTTGGAATAAGTCCAACTTGGTATACATCCTGTTTGGACACGAAGAATTTTGCTTGGTATATGACCTTTGTTTGGAATATGACTCGCGTGCTAGAACTTGCATGGGTCAAAATGAATCACAACGCCATGCGCTATCCTTTGTTTACCTCTCAAGACAAAGCCACGACTACCCACCAGTGTCAGTACGTCAATTGCTACCATTCAGTGAACAAGCCGCGCTATACTCCTTTTATTTATGTCATCTAATTGCTTTTGTATTTATGTATTTTAGTATTAAGCAGTGCTTGAAAGACTTTGTACAACCCCATAAATGTATAATATGCCAATAACAATCGGATTTTTTTCATGGGAACAGATTAATCATTTTCCCTTTATTTCTTATGGGAAAAATTGAGTTTGGTATACGTTCTGTTTGGTATAAGTCCAAGGATCTGGAACGGATTAAGGACGTATACCGAGGTACTACAGTACCTCACTAGTGTCACCCCTCCAGCTAGCATAGCATGACTGTTAGGTTTTATTCTAGCTCAATACCACTGGATAATAACACACAGTCAACTCAAATTTAATCTCATATGACACCAAAAAAAACTGGGTTAACAAAGGAGTCAGACTGTTTGGGGCAATGAGTTTTTCCGAGTTAAACATTACGAATTTCATGTTATGCGACCATGGAAAGACCAAAATGGCTACGGCAGGAAACACCGCCACCTCCGCAATCATCACCTCTTGAGGTGGCTGTAGAGCCTGTTGAGCGTGTCTGCGTCGCTGTAGGGGTCCTGCAGCTGCACGCGGCAGGTGAAGCGGAGCTGGTGCTCGTTGAGGCCCAGCTCTTTGAGGGCCTGCTCTGGCGAGACCAGGCGGAGACTCTGCGTCCCGACAGACGGGTCAGCGATCAGGGTTAATGACGGGGGAACGGGAAATATTTTTATTTAAATCTAAGGGAACAAAAGACAGCTCGTACCTGAAGGTTTTTTAAGTCTTATTAAATGTAAAATTAATATATAACATAAATTTGGTAAATTTACAAATTATGGTTCTGTTAAGAGTTAGAGAGAAAGAATTGAGGGGGGGCGGGGAATCTTATGAGTCACTTAAATCACTAGCTGTTCAATTGGAAGGCAGGGTAGCTGAAGGCACAGAGCTAGATGCCCCAAAAATACTCTGTGGCAGAGACCTGGGTACTGAGTTTGCATAGCAGCTGGAGACACATCGAGACAAGCAGGGGACAGAGGAGGAAAGCTTGGGTAACTCGCGTGCTCACATTGTCCTTCATGATGAGTGTGCCGTGCATCGTCCTCGGCTTCTTGGAGTCAGGCAGGGGACCTGCGATGAACCACGCAGACTCTTTAGACCATAAAACAGCAGCCGTCAGCCTACAAAGTCTTATAATCAAATGTCAATGACATACGTTTAACGCGAGAGTAGAGAATCAGCCCTGATATAAAACGTGTCATGGAACATATACAGCCATGTGCTTGGAAAACTGCGGACGAAGCGATACAGAACGCGGACTTTCTGGTTAGAGAAGTTCCAAAAACAGAAAAGCATGTTGTGGTACTAAATTATTTTTATTAAAAAAAAAAATCCCACGGCAGGAGTTAATCATGAACAGTGATGGAAAAAATGTGTGCGTGACAAACATCTACCATGTGGTTCAAATGTCATCTTACATACTAAATACACCTGAAATTTCTTCAAGCATTGTACTGCCCTCTGCTGGAAGCAGAACATACCTCCAAGGGCAGCCTCCCTCTTGAGAAGGTTGAGGGAAATGTCCACCGGCACACTGGGGTTTGTTGCTATAGTAGCGGTCTCCCCATTGGCTGGCATAAAACAACTTACGCCTGTGGCGAAGGACAATTTTAGTATTCGTGCAAAAACAAAAAAAAATAAAAAATAGAACACAATGCAAAAACAATAGAACACAATGATTAACAGATGCCGATGAGTCATAAAGAAAACAGAGACACAAATTTACCGCAGCAATGACCCTTTTAAGCAAACACACATAACTCGTCTCACAGAATTATCAGGGTATTTGTCCAAAAAACACAGAGGTGATTTTCACCCTGAACCAGGTAACTGCCTGATAACTGATAAATAACATTATAATCCAAATTACAGAGAAATGTGTTATTTTTGGATCTACTCTCTACATGTCATTAGCACATGTCGGCGGGCTGTGTGTCAGGATCAGCTTGACTGCCAGAGCAGGTCTGAGCTCCACTCACTGAACTCCTGCTCAATCTTGTCCTTGAGGAACTCCATCTTCTTGGCCTCGCCGTGCACGAGCAGCACGCTGCGGGGCTCCGCCATGCGAATCAGCTGCATGATGCCCTTGGCGTCGGCGTGGGCGCTGAAAGACATGTACTCCACCTGCAGCTTCACCTCCAGCTGACTCGCACATGGAACACACGGAGCCGATAGGTGAAGCTCAGCCGAGAAGGGCCCGCAGGCGGGTCATCGCAACTCGCGGCTCATCGAACACATCGCATTTTTTGCAGTATTGTGTTTATGTAATCACGAACACTTCCAGACATTTCAAACTTAATATCAATGGTTCTAAATTTTGAAAAAAATGCAAATGTACATAAATAAAATTAAAACTGCTGATTATTGACAATGATGAAATTATCACTATTGCCGATTCTCATTTCAATACCCATAGTTCAGTATGATCATTAGTGAAATTAGCAGGAATGATTTTTTTTTTTTTTATTAATGCAGGAAGAGGCAAGCTTATCATTAGCCTATGATATGTTTTGAATGGGGGAGTGACAGGGGAGAGGTACTCCAGGAGCCAATCAGCTTTCAGCTGGGGCCAGTGCTATTGTGGCCCCACCCCTGTACATGCTGCGGGAAATTATGATAAAGGTGGAGGGAAAGTCGAGGGTTTGGAAGTGGAAAACATTAAGAGACACATGCACAGCCAAGCGCAAAAGCACGGGAGAACACCAGCAGACCAGGAAGCCAAACCCAAAAACGCCCCCTGCCCGTCTTACCGTCGTCCTTCCCTCCATCTCCAGCTTCTTTTGGCCACTCAGGATCTTATGTCCCACTGTTCCCTGCACACAGTAGCCTGGCATGATCACCTGACGGGAAAGAGTGAATTACTGCAGGGTACATATCGCGTGGATTCCTGCCTTAAAAATAAACGAACAAACCAGATTAACGACTATATTTAAGCTCGCAAGGTTTGCGGATATCAGCTGCAAAGGGTCACTTCACATGGGGTCAAACATTAAGGACTTTGGCGATTCTGGAAGGACTGAAACAGGAGCACAATTTGCTATTAAAATTCGCTCATAACAGAGCAAACGGAATCAGAAAACTTTATTAATCCTTCTGGAAATTAGAACTTCACAGAACTTCTCAAAGACAGGAAAAGATACAAAAGGCAGGATACAAAAATATAATAAACAACATAAAATAGACACCCAAGTAAAATGGATTTAAATAAAATAATAAATACAAGTGAAGATGAATCAAGCCAAGATCCATATATTGCACATAATATTATATTGGCCATAATGTGTACATAAGTAATATTGCACATTGGTAAAATGTTATTACACATAACAATATTGTACTGCACATAATGTGTACTTTTATCCATTATAGTTTTATAATATATTGCACATACATATAAGTCATTGCAAATTGAAAGACATGAGGGACAGGGAGGACAGCTTATGTCTGGGTGACGATTTACGAGAGGAAGACCTACAGAGTCTGATAGGCGTGGGGAGAAAAGACTCCCTGTGGCGTTCAGCCGAACACAGATTAAAAGGTACGTCTCTGTTCAGGAAATCAGGATTTTTAGAACTAAACTGCAAGATTTTTAGAACTAGACTGGTAACTTAAAACTTGTGACGAAACATTAAAGAGAGCTAATAGAAGCAAATAGAATAGGTGTGATATGTACAAGCTGGTAGGAGGGGGACCGTTCCACTCGAAGCCAATAAAAGACCCGCACACTTACCATGTTCTTCTCATTGCCAGCCCACTTCTTGAATATCTGGAGGGATTGTCCAGCATGCAGCATCCCAGGGGTGGCAAAAACCACCTGGAGAAGAGAGGAGGGGGTCGGGCCACCATTACTCAAAACCCCAGCAGTACTTGGTCTAGGTTCTACCATCCCTTATAACTTTGAGGCACATACAATATACATTTCATATTATCCAGTATTTCTTAGTATGTACCAAGCAGAATTTCAAAACATTTTGCTGAATTAACCGCATAATATTAAAACAATTTTAACTATGCTATAAAGAATACCAGAGGTGCAAACTCACCATTGGCCCTGGATTGTCAGCATAAGACCGGTCAAAGGCTTTGATGTGCTTGAACTCAAACATGTTCCTTTGCACAAAGGTTTTGCGGATTTTCTGGTTGGTCCATGTGATAAAAAGCTTGTAATAGTGGTTGGCTTTTTCTGTGAGACCAGTGGAAAAGTAGATGGGGGCTTTAAGATTCATCCTCTCCCTGCGAGGCGGCAAGGAGAGCAATCAATAGAAAATCTGAGCGTGACACTAGAAGTAAGATGATGGCAAAAAAAAAAGAAAAATAACATAAAAGCCCATTCTTTCTTTACTCACCAGAATGTCTCAAGCAAAATACAAAGTTCCTGAGCCCTTCCCAAGGCAAAGACCGGAATAAGGACCTGAAAATGGGAACAGACCCTCAAATCACTGAGTGGCCACAATTTCACTGCCATACTGGATACAGTATCACACTCACCAAAACTGATTCACATTGGAAAAAATAACAAGCATTCATACACGGAAAGACCCAATGTGCTAATACGCATCAGACGATTAAAAATGCAGAATGGATTACCTTAAAACCTCAAGCGTCTACAGCTTTGACCTGCTCTAGAGTTACACGAATAACTCTTACCTTTCCCCCCCGCTCCACAGTCTCATGCACCTTCTTCAGGAAGTCTCGCTCTCGGCAACGCTTTGAGTCCCGGATGGTGGTTGCGTAGGTGGACTCCGTTATTAGGACATCGGGACGACACTTGTCAATCCATGCAGCTCTGTAAATA
>JAABNY020000108.1:21703645-21720304 GCA_015164015.2 Brevimyrus niger
CAAAGCCCCCAGTGCCTAAGCCATAGACGAAACAAGGAAAAACTCCCTAGAAGGAAGAAACCCTGGGAGGGACCAGACTCAAATGGGGAACCCATCCTCCAGGGGCCAGCAGGGAGAGTACATATGGAAATAAACCTTGACTGTTAATAGCTGGCTGCTTACTGCCACCATATCATCCCCTTCAATATCAAGGAACACAGCATTCAAGTGATTGTCTATAAATCCTATTACATCCAGCTAGCATGCATTTGTTACTGATGCACAAATACAGTGACTTTGAAACTGTGCAGTTCCAATCAAGATCTAATGATGGAATGTTATTTCCACATACTTACAGTGTAGACCACAGATTCTTCTCCAACTTTGATCTGTACCATGGCAGCTCCTAGCACATGGCCTGCATAGTATGCCTTGATTTCCAACTCATCATCCACCTGACCAATGATTAAAAGCATTAATATGGACATATATGTGAATTACCTAATTGCTAAAATAATTTTTTCCTTACGAGGTGAAACATTTCAATAATTAGACAAACTACAACTTTGGTCTCTGTAATACTGAAGACTGACAATAGTGATTATTAGAGTTATTTTTTAAAATCCGGAATGGGTGGGTTTAACCTTGGACTGCAAGTCATTTCCTGGTTTAAGCCAATGTGATCCTCACCAGAAAGAACCCAAGAACCCTACACTGCCTCATCTTATGCTGACTGAGGTGACAGCCCACTGAAGGAAATCAGTCAGAGGGACTGCCTCATTTATTCTTTACAGGTCATGTTCAGCCAGCATCTCTGAAAGCGTGTACAGTGCCAGTCAAAAGTTTGGACATGCCAAACCACCTACAGTACAAAGGAGAGTGATCATGTCACATCACATGACTTGGTTAGTTCAGCTAAACACAACAAAAATGGTTTTGGAGGAGTTTGAAAAGAGTAAAGGAAAAGTAGCCAATGAGAACAAAACTGGTGTAGAGGAGAAAGCAGGGTCAGACAGTCCCTGGAACAATTAGAGTTAAGGGCCTTGTTGAAGCGCATAATGGCGGCATCATTCTGTTGATCCTAGGATTTAGTCCCAACCAACAGAGCTGCCCCCTCCCCCTGCAACAAATGATTTTTAAAATACTTTTTCAGTCAATGCATAATTCCACATATGTTGTTTTAGAGTTTTGATGCCTTTATAATTATTCTATAAAGCAGAGAATGGTACAAATAAACCTTTCTACAGGTAGGTATCTCCAAACTTTTGACTGATACTGTACATGTGTAGATTCTACTTCTTAATGTTTTCTCCTGTAAGACACTAGCATAACACTGGGAGACAACTGTACCTGAACTGTCTGATGGAGGTTCAGAGGCACCACCTTTTTCATGCAATCTTTGATCATCTGTGATGTGAAAAAGTTAGTTTCTCCCTTTTTGTCAACAGTGATTTTCCTGAAATCCTCCAGTAAGATGGGGCATATGGCTTTGGTTGGGTGAGTCATATATATTGGTCCATCATAGCCCACCATCTCACTCATATAGGGCAGTGCTCCACAATGATCCAGATGAAAATGGCTAAGGGCAAGGATAACGTGTTATTATTATTAATTATTATTATTATTATTATTAACAAAAAAAATTATCACTTCCTTTTCATTTTGATTACGGGAAAACTGCCAACCTTATGATGACACAATCCAAGAATTCGGTTAGACGTCCGTTTTGGGTGATGTACGAAAAGTCGGGAAAACGCCGCTATATTGAATGGATACACATAATTTAATCGATACACATAACAATTTAATCGAAATCTATTTCATAATTATGGTAAGAATTAACATGTCATGGGCTTTAAATGTTCTACAAATCTCCCTTGACGTTTTACACTCACGTCATCGTTGTATCCCATGTGCATTCCACAATCCAGCATAATATTTTTACCACCGATAGAAACCAGGATGCAACTCCGGCCAACATCTTGACCAGCACCTGCATGAACACGACCAAATCAGTTTTTCATCGTGGCTTTTAGTCTTCCCGCGGGAAACAACGAAACAATAAAAAGATATTAAAAACTGAAAATGGATTGACTCTTACCTAATGGTGTTACTTTAATCTCAGGCATAGTGAAATCTACTGAGATGCGAGAGTCCCGATTAAAATAAAATGCAAAATTCTGCTTTAGCTCTCAATTTTCAAACAATACAGTGCTATCTGGGAGATGGTTTAAGTAAATTATTTCCATTAATTTTAAATATTTTACAACAATCACATTTTAAAAAGGCTTCTAACAGACTTTCGAAAATAAAAACTACGGTTTTTATTAACGCTGAAAGCAGTCATCTTTTTTTTATCACTGACCCTAGAAGTTAAAATCACATGATCACTTGAATTATTTCTATTGGCCAGCTACTGGGGTCAAGTAAAAAAAACGTATTAAATAACCGTAATAACTGTAAAACTGAAAAAAATATGGTTGCTTGAGAACTGTGACTGTAACCGCAGCCTTCTTAAGTAAAGACACGCCATTCTGTAATGAAAAATAATGTAAGTAAATATAGTTAATAGATTGTCATACTTGGATTACACTGTTAGTTGATTAGCCACCATAAAGTAATATGCAAATATATTATAATAGAACACTTTTTTAGTAGTTAGCTTTACAAGAAGCAATACGGCAAGTACTTGATAAGTCGGTCTTGCGCCTGCTTTTCTTTTTCCGGGTAAGCATGGCTGATTCGATGGAGGAGAAGAAATTTTGTTTAACAGAAGTACTTGACGTTTTTAAGTCATGTCTCACAGAAAACAATGAGGTTCTTGTCGATCAGTATGTAGCAGGATGGAGAGGACTTGTGAAGTAAGTCATTTTGCCACACCCAAAATGCCTTTTTGAGTCAATGCAATACCTTATCTTTAGTGTACTTTTACCTTACTATAACAGATCTAGTAGTTGTTGCTGTTTTATTAATCGTTAATATCAGTTTATACTATTTTGTTTCTTCTTACTGTTGTGAAAACAGTTCCTTTGCCGAATCATCCTGTATATCCTAGACTCAGGATATCGGATACAGAACTTAAGCGAATTAATATTTTATGATACGTCTAGTATTTTTAAGACTGTCTAATTCTGTCCCTCGTTTGGTGCTATCTGTTAAAAGCATGTGTCAGGCAATAGCAATGCTGACTCAATTATTTTATTGAGGGTTAAAAAAAACAGGGAGGCGTTCGTATCGAGTGCTTGGTGGGGAAAGGTTTTTGTGTTGAATGGTGTCAGTACCATGTTATCTTGGAAAAAAAAAATAATTCTCATTATTTTAAGGTTCATGAACAGTCTAGGAAGCATCTTCTCCTTCATCTCTAAAGATGCAGTCAGTAAAATCCAGATCATGATCAACCACCGTAACGGCAACAATGGGGCGGAGTATGTCACCATCCAGTCCATGGTAAAGTATGAGCTTGACAATAAACTGGTAGACCTCACCAAGTCGGGCAATTTCCCAGAGTCTGGCTGCCGCACAATTCTACGGCTGCACCGGGCCCTGAGGTGGCTGGAGCTCTTCCTCGAGCGGCTGCGCACGAGCACAGAAGATGGCAAGACTTCTGTGATGTGTGCAGACGCTTACAATGAGTCTCTGGCTCACCACCATCCCTGGATCATCCGTACGGCTGCTGGTGTGGCTTTCTGTGCCCTTCCAGGACGTTCTACTTTTTTTGAGGTGATGAACGTGGGGCCCCCGGAGCAGGTTGTTTCCATGCTGGGGGATGCCCTGCCCCTCATCTCAGAAGTATATCAGATCACTGAGGACTTGTATACCAAATACAATCTATTGAACCTGCCCTAGCAGGGTGATGACATCGCCCTGACTTTTGTTAATTGGTGCAGATTCATATTTGATCTCAGGCCAAGAAAGTAATACTACTGGTATTTTGTTTTTTGTTTTTTTGGGTGGGGTATGGGAGTGGCAAGTTCTGTAGCACAGACTTTCTGCAAAGTCAGCAGTTTGTCCAAGATCAGATTGTTGCTCTGTTGGAGGGTTAACCCTTTGCTGTTAACTTGGCCAGAATCCTTTGAAAATGTCTATAACACAGATGACCTTACAAACAACAAACTAGGATGTACTACTTTTCAAATCCCCTCCCTTTTCCTGTTTGCATTTTGCTCTGTGGGTGTAGCAGGATATTAATGCATTTTACCTCCTCTTTTTAATATGTGAACCAATAATTTGACTATATAGGGGTTGCATGGGAGTAGACATCATTGTTGTATATTTTCTGTACCTCGTCTTCTTGCTTTGTCCAATTTCTTCCATTGATCCAAAGACATGCTATTCAGCCGAATTGTGACTAAATTGTCTTTACTATCTAGGTATGATAAAGATGTCATTTATATGCCCTGTGATGGACTGGTGTTATGTCCAAGATGTAGAAACACTACTTAACACTATGTGCTTACTGTAATAACGGCTTATCTCAATGTTCTTGGGAAAAGTGGCTATCTATATAAATGAATGAATGAATACACACACACATTATTAAAAATACATATGTGCGTCTGTCCAACTGGGATAATGGTAAATTATGAAAAAAGCTTAATTTATTAGTTTTATTTTGGTATATTTAATTTTTTTTTTTTTTTAGTTGGTGCCATGTATTTTTTTTAAAAGGGAGTACCATGTACTAAAATTGGAGTATGTATTCATTGTATGACTCGCATAACCCATTAAAATAATAATAAAAAAAAAACGGAACTATTCAGGTGTCAGATTACTTTTTATTCATCGTTTGGAATAATATTCAAATGTAAGACAATGCTGCTTATGCTTCTGAAGGTTTGTATTTTCATTTAAATGTTTAGTGCCTCGGGGATTTGGTGCTCCATCCAACAAATTAGTTTGAGATGCAGGTGTTGGCTTATTGCTACCTGGTGTTTACAGATCCTATGCTAGCCGTTCTCAGCCCCCAAATAGCTACCTGCTGGAAATTTTATATTTTTTCGTAGCTGACATTTATAAAGAGATGCAAGTGCCTTGTCAAGATCAAAGCGAGACGGTTAACCTGGTCTGGGGCACATTTGTTGATTTGCCTAAGTTACCTTGGTATCTCAGCGGTATCTTCAGTTGATGGAACGGAACTCCCACTAAAATGAGCCAGACTTGCCAGAATTCTCCTTAATCCTGCTTCGTAGAACACCCCCCTGATTTGTGTAATACCCCCTGGTGTTATTGTTGAAAGAATGTCATCAAATGTAATGAAAATGATCAAATGTGCCATAACAAAAATAAACTTAATGCCGAAGTTTGCAAAACATCTGCATTTCACATACGATCCTCTAAATAGTCCCAGATTTTTTTTTTATCAATCTGATAAAAAACCAACATAACATCTAACATATCTTCCATTTACAGCAGTTGGCTCAGGTATAAAGTACACAATTTGTTCGTCTCCATAGCAGCTTACATCTTCCTTTGGGGCTGGGCCAGAAGAATGTATTAATTACATTCATGTGCATACACTTCACTTTGACGCCGCGCTCCTCCACTTTGACAATGATGCCAGGATAAAGATCTGCATTGTGAATTACCACACACGGGCCAGTGTGGTCTTCACTGATTACTTCTGGCCGGAGTAAAGAAGGAGCAGACATTTCAGTGGGGTGGGCTTCATGATGGCTTTGACTTATTGGTGGTCACAGTGGCCTAGCCGGCCCTGAGCTGTACTCCACGCCTTGCCTGCCTTTCTCGCCATCTTTTTCTTTCAAGCAGTTTCTGTGTCTCTGATCTCCTTTTATTTTTCTCTTATTGTTTCCTTTCTTAATGTCCCTCTCGTATGTCTCTTGCTTTTTTGCCAGGTAAGACGTCCTGCGTTCCATATCTTCATCTCTACGTCGCCTGTACAGTCTCTGACTCTCAGCTGCACTCTTTCTGGCCATAGCTAATAACAAGAGTAGCATTGTTACATTGTTTAGGCCAGGAGTAGTTGTGGCACAGGCAAAGATCATCCTGAGACATCGGGACACAGTGGGCCAAGTTCAAATTGGCACAGGGGGCCTAGGACTGGAAACAACACCCACATAGCAGAAGTCTACACCAGTAGAATGACAGCGCCTGGTGATAGAGGAGGTGCGACACCAGGAGGAAGTAGGCAGTAGGGGCGTGTCCCAAGCCAAGCGAGGCCGCTGGATGAAGTGGGATGGCGTGGAGAGGAGAAAGATAACCTGCAGCGAGCTGTGGAGCATGGAGCCTAATATGTTGAGCTTTACCATCATACCACATATGATGTCCTGGCCTCTCCAACAAACCAACAATAAATGATTGGTTTGGAGAGGATCTGACCTGTCTCCAGTGTGTCGCCCCGGCAACCCTAAAACGCATCCTTGTGGGTTGTAAGACGAGCCTTAACCAAGGCAGATACACCTGGCCCCACAACCAAGAGCCGAGGGGCTTGGCAGCTGCACTAGAGGCCAAGAGAACTGCCACCAATGATATGCCCGTGGAAATCGCAACGTCCTTTTGGCTACAGACATCTTTCGTCCAGAAGAGGGAGAAGCAGCAGGACAAAAGAGCATCTCCAGACTCAGGTCCGCTGAATGCAACCCGAGATTGAGAAATGCAGGTGGACTTAAATCAAAGGCTCACTATGCGGCCGGAAATCGCAGCAATCAACCTGCAGCCAGACCTGGCCCTTTGGTCCAAATCCTGTCGACGTGTCTTCATTGTGGAGCTGACAGTCCCATGGGAGGAAAAAATCGATGAGGCATTTGAAAGGAAAAAGATGCGATATGCAAACCTGGCAGCTGAAGCAGAGGACTGGGGTTGGAAGGTGTTTGTGCAGCCAGTGGAGACGGGTTGCAGAAGGCTACTGAAGGAGGTGGAAGCTAGAGGGCAGGCTCAGCAGAAGACCATCAAGGAGCTTGCAGATACTGCCATGAGAAGCAGCCATTGGCTTTGGCTGAAGCAGAAGGAGGCAGGCTGGGCTACTCGTGGGGCCTCCAGTGCGACACACACCCAGGTCTGATCAGCCTGTGGTGGGCCGGCCTCCAGCGAGGGTGTATTGTGATAAATGGCCGAAACACCCAATGACCCCGGGGTACACAACTGATGATGTGTCGTACTAGAGGCAGAGCATCGTTAGATGAAAACCCATGAGGTCACCTACCTAAGAGGAAATCGCCATAGTGTACTGATCATCAAGGGATTTTAACACCTATAGACATAATTTATTAATTTATTAAAATAGAAATGTGTTAATTGACAATATAATTTACGATTAAAGTCACAAAAAATAGATTTTTTTTGTTCTTTGTTTAAGTAGAGGTCCCGGACAATATCAAAAAGCCTTGATGCAGTAAACAAATTTAAGTGGTGTTTTTATGCATTTAAAAACTTACAAACAGGTCGGTGCCGAATCTAACACCACAGGAGGTTTAAGTTCCCTATTGAAATGTCGTACAAAATTTGTTCAAGTAAGAAAATTACGTATTTATTTCTTATTTAACAGTATAAAGACACCTTTCTCTAAGGCGACTGGCGATTTGGGCAAGATACTCAAAGACCCGCCAATTAACATCTAGCATTGTGATGACGTACCACTTGTGTTGCCGAGGCAACATAACTGTGTTGGTAACCTGATTGCCAAAAGCTCCTAACAGGACCCTTCATAGTCTGACAAATCATCGTCACTGGCATAAATTTGGACTCTAGTGCTCGCCAGACATGTAAGCTATCATACATTAATAACTATATATGTATACAGTACTGCTCATCAGTACTGCGTGTTAATTATTTAATTCAGCTTCTTATTTATTTATTTTTAAAATGCAATAGTTTTCCAGCTTTGTACGCCACTACCTAGGTGGCACCGAGGAAACAGTTTTCAACTTTATATATCTCTGTTCGGCCTTTTCTGTCCTATCACACCAAGTATGGCATAAATCGCTTTGTTTATTTGGAATTGTGTCGGGATTGAATTCGCAAAAGAAGTACCTTTTTAAATTTCAAAATTCAGCGAAAATGTTCGGCTAGGCTATAAGTAATTTTGTCTCTATTTCGAGGTATAAAACATAATTGATCTAGCAGATAGCTACAGCACGATCGACGTACTGATTACATTTTGGGGAATCGCGTAGCACTGATTTCCCAAGGTAAGTCGGCCAAATAGCATGTTTGCATATTTAATTATTCGATATGACTTGGGAAAAACAATGTAAGATAGGATAAGAACGCTTGCTAAGCATACCAACAGGGTTAATGTTTTTACTATTAAAATCATGCCAAATTTTCCATATAAACAGTAGTTTAATAATAATAATAAAAACGTTTATTGAAATAATATAATGTTGTGTACTTTTATTATACTAATATGTTGACTGCCTACTACGTTGCCTTCAAGATAGTCTGATAAACCTACAAATGTTGTAAAAGCAAGTGGGAGGTTTACATGGAAATAGTATGTATAGGCTCCAGGCTTCCGTGCGTGCGATCCTAACTAGGATAAATGATTAGGAGGGTGGGTGGATTTATGGAGTATTTTGGATTTGTAGGTGATTGTCAACTGCAGAATTGTATCAGGAAATTTAGCTCTTACATGGTATGATTTGCATAATTCCCTTGCTTGTATTTCTACAGTATATATAGGCCTTATATACTTCCAACTGTTAGGTAACGTTTGATTACTACATGTACAATATAATAATGCATATCACAAGTGTGTCTGCTGGAGTCTGGCATTAGTAAATGGAGTCCTGTAGTTGTGTTCTGGGCATACAGCAACTCTGGATATAACGGACTTTGGATATAAGGGACTGTTTTGTCAGATCCCTTAAAGCCCGTTATAATAGGATTGTACTGTAGTAGGTTTATTGCATGTTCTGTGCTTTAACTCATTGGTGTTGGTGAGAAATTCCATGTGATGCTTTTTCATCTAGGAAAATGAGATGGCAGCTGTACTGAAAACCATTTCTGAGTAAAATCCTGCCGAAGCTCTATGACATTGGCTGAGAACTCGATCATACATCATGCATGTTACAAGGCCTAAATCTTCCAAAGGGCGCTGCAGGCCAGCGGTCAGTCATGCCTGTAGCGTGAGAGGAGCTTCATACCACGATGCGCCTGGCCTTCCACAGACCTCCTCCTCGGCACATGAGAAAGCAAGCGGCTCCGTACGCCTTCTGTCCCACTCTCACCCTCTCCTGAAGCAGACCAGTGTGGTGAGTGTCGAAGTCACGGAGCTGCTGCAGAACACCCCCACCGCGCCTGCACTGACCCTCAACAGATACAGAGTGCTGCCATGCATTGAGAAGAGACACACTCCTGGAGACATGCCTTCCCAGGGAATGGAGGAGAAGGCCTCCAGGCTAAGCCGATCCGACCACCTCTTCGAGAAGGGCCGTCACCACCACCGACAGCAGGCCATTCCCTCTTCCCGCAGTCAGCCAGAGATTTCTAACTCTTCTGAAGCACAGTGTGGTATAGTCACAGAGCCCTCAGACTTGGCCGCACTGCCTCTGGAGACTCCCGATGGGATCTATGGGGGCTTACTGCTGGCTGTCCGATCTCCAAGTGGGAGGAGGTTCCAACAACATTTTCATTCCTCTGAAACACTGCAAACAGTTCTAGCTGCCGCAGAAGCTAGATATGGCACAAAATATGAGGACAGCATCATCGAGACCATGGATGTGCCCCGGATGAGCTTTACTGATCTCACACAGACTTTAGCCGAAAGTGGCATCCGGAACAGGTCCGTCGTCTGCATCACTCAAGAGTACAGCTCCACAGATAGCTTATAAAGTCATCAGCAAAATATCACATTAAACATTATATTAAGAAAGCCTAATAAACTTATGAAGAACAACTTAGAAGCAGCTTGTCTGTGGTTGATATACTTTAATTTCTCATTTAGGCATAACAGTTTAACTTTGCTGTCTGATGAAAATCATGTATGTCCACTATGTGAAGATTGACTTTTTGCTATAGATAGAATACACCCAATCTCCTGTCTACTGATAGCGTTTGACATCTAATTGACTGAGAAAAAGATGTTTTATTAAGTCAACGGTTTAATATTTGTACTACATTTCTATTCATGGTGGTTTGTATGGATTACTTTATATTGCTAATTGTACAAACTTAACATTAATAGCTAGATAGCTATCATTGTTTATTGTATATATAAAGTGAGAGTTTTTAAATTGTTGACATTGACATATTTGTCTCGCTGACAATCCACAGAAGAAAAATTAAGAGAAACTACTCACTGATGGCTGTGCAAAGACAGGTTTGTTTCAGGTACTGAGGGTGTCTCATTATGTTGATTTAGATTTAGCTTGTAAAGGAGTTTTTGAGAAAATGAATTTTTTGAGATATGCATTTTTCATCAGACGGTGCCAATATTTTAAATTTCAAAGCCTTATAGGAATGCAGGTATCTTGGTCATTGACTCAACTGCTCTGCAGCAGCTGACCAAGTGGTTGTAATTTAAAAATAAAGCCTTGATCATCATCCACAGTAAAAACACACAGTAAGTCTTTTGTTTTCAGCAAATGTAGTGATTACCAAAACCCACCATTAAATAACAAATGACAGAATATTTGCTTGTTTTTTCATGATCATGGACACAGAGAAATGGAAAATAACTCGCGATCAATCCAGGTTAAAATGGCATTTTATATGCGTACTCTTTTCTAAATTTAATAAAAGTTCATTAAACATGTGTAAGTTTAGGCCATTTTAGACTCCCATAAGCTTGGTGAACGTGGTTCAGTAAGCAAGTCCTCCTTGTGACGTGTAGGCCAACTGAAATGTGTAAATTGTACAAAGGGTGTGTTCCCAGCAGTTAACTGTCACCCCATCCAGGGAAGTCTCTAACTTGTACTCTTTGTTGCTTGAGGCGGGCTTTATTCCCCCCCCCACAACTCCCCCCAACAGATG
The DNA here is from genome assembly GCA_015164015.2 of Brevimyrus niger. Lineage (NCBI taxonomy): Eukaryota > Metazoa > Chordata > Actinopteri > Osteoglossiformes > Mormyridae > Brevimyrus > Brevimyrus niger. The sequence goes on from JAABNY020000108.1 coordinate 21,714,554, forward strand.
AAAAATCTTCCAATATACCTAGGTTAATTATATCTTCACCACATGAACCTTAAATAACAAACCAAATACTTAATTACAGCTATTAAAAACCAGTTGTAAGCTTCTACAGTATAACCAGGGACTGACATACCTGGAACGCAGTATGCATTCCCCTTTAAAATCAAAATGTGTGGCAATTAATGTAACAGGGCAAATATGTACGTATGTTATGTGCATTTGCAACAATATGACAAGAATGTTTTAACTTCTATACCGCAAATGAAGCACAAATGAGCATAAGGGTTAAAATGCATAATTGTCATATTGATGGAAATGCACATAAAATACATTCGCATTCATGCCGTTACAACAATCGATTGCCGCACGAATGGCATTTAAAGATGAATGCGTATTTGCATGCCAGTTATAACAATCCCTGTCTATAGCATTGCTCTGAAGGCAAAGGATATAATTTACCAATCAAGCCACAAACTAGGAGTGAGGCAAAATGTATGTCTAGAAATAAATTACAATTGCTACTTGGACAATAGACCAGCTTCAAATCTTAACCCATTCCAAAGTGCCCCAATTCAGTAAGACAAATGTATATTTCGATAAGATGGTACTTTATTACAACAAATACTATTTAGAAATAACCATAAAACCAAAGAGCAGAAAGTGCAAGACAAGTGCACTATAGAGCTGCTATTTATTGGTTTCACAGCTATAGTAAATTCAGGCATTTAAAACTAATTTCACTCAAGCACTCTCTCATAGCATCTGCAAATAAAGTCAACATCCAATTTTAGTCCGAATAAAAATGCATACACTGCAGTACAAAAAATTGTAACATGAATTGATGCTATTTGCCCCATTTTTTTTATTAACAAATCACTGCAGTTAAATATTACTGCCTAATTTTTAGGTTTCATACGGCACATTATAAACTCCTATTTTTACTTGGTAAAAGTGTAGGAATTCCTGTCTTTTGAACAGAACTCGTTAGTCAATGTTGCGAGGAAAAAATGCGGTTTTAAAAAAAAAATATGTATTCAGTTTTAGGCCATTTATAGTGAGAGTGGAGGGAAACTAATTTCAGAAAGTAGCGTCAAAATAAACATGTTCTCCTTGTGAAGGTATCAGTTTGTACATCGATGGGCCACCTTGTATAATAGTAATACTGGACTACTTATTAAAACTTACAAATAGATTACATCAGAAATCTGGTTTTATGAACCTTATATACCCCCTTTCATTCGCAGGTGAGAAGAATCGTGTTTGACCTGTGTAATACGGTATTAATAGGAATGTTTTTCTAATATGCCACAAACTTGGCCACATTCAATACATTTCTATATAATCTGTTTTTTTAGAAGTGCATATGTATCACATGATAATGCCACTGCTCGATGTGCAAATTTGGCTTACTGTGTGGTCACAGCTGATCCAAATACAGTAACCTGACTAACCAGTACAGACAGAACTGGTTCAGATCGATGGTTTAAGCAAAGTTTAGCTGGTATTTGAGATTCTCTCTCTCTCTCTCCAACCATAGCAAAAATTAGGTCCGGTCATTCAGATTTGGAAGACCGAATGTAATTAACACAGCTAAATTTCTGGTCTGTCAATCTTTATATGAAAAGCTGTGGTGCAGCAAAGAGAGAAGGTCCACGCGTTTCCCCATGTAATGCAGATTCTGCGCTGAGGACCGACGCTCTTCAAAGAGACCCAATGCAGTCCATCTAGAGAGTGCAACAAAGACGACTGAGTTGCTTGTTCTTAGCCTCCATTCTCTAGCTTGTTTGTATTGTTTGTATTTTTTGTTGTACTGAAAGCTATTTGAGAAGAAAATATATATACACATTTGCTCCTATAATTTACAGCACAATTACAGCGAGATTAAATGAAGTGCAAAAATCTCAGCAGAATTCTGTTTGAGATCTTTGACCAAATGAACACCTACACTTCATATAGCAGGGCATGTGACCTAAGATAGATGGGGAAAAAAAAAAGACTGGTTACATGTAGTTTTACAACCAAAGGAGGGGAGAAAAAGAGAAAAGGAAAATGCGGAAAAAAACCAAACCCGACTCCACAATGTCGCACCCATTCAGAATTGAATCTATTTGGCATGTAGTTACGAACCTGAAGTTTAAAACACTTTTCTTTTAAGGCTAGGCTAAGACCTAATTAAATAATCCAAATGTAAACATTACTTCTGTCTTGTAGTTTTCAAAATAAAATAGTCCCTACAAGGTACTTAAAGTCAAACTGCAAAAATTTAATATGAGGTAACGTGCTAACAGCGTGGGGGGAGAGGGGGGGGGGAGATGGCACCAGCTCCTTAGCTGGCGATTTTCTCAATCTCATCAAGGTCATCTGTGTCCAATCTTTCAATCTTCTTGTCTGTGTGAGAAGACATTGTGGTCATACACAAAAATTAGTCACCCTGGATTCATCAACCTGCCCAACACACTTGCCAATATACCAATATGCTCTATTAATACGCCGTTTGCTTTCAGAACAATACCAGAAATGCAAGTACTTACTGAAGTGTTCTTGGATGCGATTAAGGATGTTCATACTCATCTTGCTGTCTACCATGTTAATAGCCAATCCCCTCTTGCCAAAACGCCCAGTGCGGCCAATCCGGTGTAGGTAGGTCTCATTGTCTGGGTTCCCGTCTTTGTCCACTGGGAGGTCGAAATTAATCACTACGGACACCTGCTCCACATCGATTCCTATAAATCGATTGACAAAATATATATATATTTACTCCCATCTGTCTTGAACAAAAAGCACAGTTGACTGCATTATGAACTTCAAAAACACTTGATTTTGTAGCTCACATAGAACTCGCCACAAATAGTCAAGAACATATAAAAGTACAAAAAGCACTACACAGGACAGAAATGCGTAACAATTAAAAGACACACAGCAGTTTCCTTGTACTTGTTTCGTAATTGTTAAAAAAAAAGACTAAAAATAAGTATTTCAGTGGGATACAATAGCATGTGAAACAATAAGAGATCCTTCTGGGTATAACTAAGTTCTGAACATGTATCGCTAACTAAAAAAGCAGGTCAAAAAGATTCGAAGTGAATTACAGTCCTCACCCCTGGCACACACATTGGTGGTGACCAACACTTTCTCTTTGCCTTCTCTGAAGCGATCGATGACTGCGGCTCTCTGCTCCACCACCATTTCGCCACTGAGCAGCGCCACCTGGTGGCCTTCCTTGGACAGCTCCCCCGCCAGCCAGCCAGCAGTTTTCCGAGTCTAAAGACGGAGCGTACGTCTAGCATTATGTAATACTACTACCAGACTGGTCTGAGTTGTGATGCCACAGTGTTAATCACTGCCCTGCCCCTGTATATAAGATAATAAACAAAAGTAGAAAATGGACTAACATGACAAAAGATCATGGCCTGTGCAATGGTGATCGCTCCATAGAGATTGCAAAGTGCCATAAACTTCTCCTCCTTGTTATTGCAGAGCACGTAGTACTGCTTGATGGTGTCCAGCGTCTCTTCCTCACGCTTGAGCTTGATGATGTTGGGATCGGGCACAATCCTCTGAGCAAACTTCCACACGGTGTCTTCAAATGTGGCAGAGAAAAGCAACATCTGACAGTCCTTAGGCAACGTCCTGGAGAAGGTAGAGCACATCTTTTGTGAAAAGCATCGCAGATATGGAGACACGTCTCTCCAGACTGGAAGATATCCACTGTACATACCCCACGCTTATTGTTGCGGCCACACCTACCTCTGGATGCGAATACTTTGGTCCTGGTGGCCTTGCGTGGCAATCATGACATCAGCTTCATCGAGCACAAACACTTTAATCTTCTTGGGGTCAATGAACTTCAGCTTAATACACCAGTCCAGCACTGTACCAGGGGTGCCAATAACAATGTGCTCCTGTATCTTCATCCCACGGTCCACTGGAAGGGATTCAGAAATGTGTCAGGCGCCACTGCCATCTTTATCTGCCATCTTCATCCCACCCACATCCTGCACCTCACCCTGTAGCCTCATTTAAGTCAGCATTTCCCGAACCACGGAAACCACCGGCAGTCCATGTTTTCGCTCCCTGCCAGTTCCCAGTAGGGAGCAAAAATGTGAACCGTCAGGTAGCTGGGAGGGACCAAAAACGTGGACCCAAGGACCATGTTGGGAAACGCCGATTTCACTTTTAAACTATGCTCCTGCTAAACAGGCAATTAAAATCTAAAACGAATACCAAGCACTTTTCAGGTGCTCAAAAAATGTAATTAAATACAAAAGGATTCCTCCAAAGGATCCCTAATAAAAACAATACACATTTGCAAATTTCACAATTTTCTGTAGAGCTAAGGGAACACCACAATATTGTTATTATTTATGTGTGAAACAGGACACTAGTGAACCATCATGCAATTAAAATTCTCTATGTTCTCAAAAACAAAGCCAACGCCTGGACAGTTAGGGAGAGAGTCCAGGAGACAAATGTCAAATTAAAAGCAGTAAACATAAGAGGAAACATTTCAGGCAAACAGACCAAAAAAAACCAAAACTTACATTTATTTCCTCGGATGGCATACTGCAGTTTAACATCAGGGTAAAACTTTCCCATCTGTTCGATGACTTTCCCCGTCTGTAAGGCTAGCTCATAAGTTGGGGACACACACAGACACTGAAGACAGAACACAAAGGACAATTTGTTAAAGTAACCTTGATAAGTAGTGAACCATAAACATATTACATTGTGTTTATTTCCACAAATAGTACCACTGCAGCTTTAAAATCAAGTAACACAAAACAAGAATTTTTTATTTTTTAAATCATTTAAGTAACCCACTCTTGCAAGAATGCCAGTACATACAGCACGGCTTTGGATTGCGAGGACACACAACTTTAAATTCATTACTCATTTTAATTGAAAATTATAATTTTTTTAATCAACTAGTCATTTAGTTTTATTGATTTGCCTGCTAGGCACGTTGAAAAAGCAGATACCACTTAAATCCTGCACAATTAGAACACACTTTGTAAATACCTATATTTTTCTATGTACTATTGAGATAAACAATTAAGATGCACAGATTGTATCACCCAACTATCAGTATTGGTTAGTGGTTCAAAATGAGGTGATATTTCGACAATAATTCTTTTTAAAATGGTGACCCACATTGCTTTGTATACCTGCATACTGAACAATTAGAAAAACGTCTACCACGTAAAACTATTTTAACATCATTAGAAATGCATTGTGTAAATGCTGCTCTGCTAAAATTTCATGAGAAACCGGCTCAATAAGGTGACAAATTTGGTCGTACGTGTGACCAAAAATGGCAAAACTGCGACAATTTCTCCCTTGGTTTCCTTCATCCCGTAGGTCTATGCTCGTTTTCCAGGGTTGTAGCTAATCAAAGGCACAGAAGGGGCGGGTCTTCGCTACTTCAGACCAGTATTTCTGAAACTATACGTTTAAGAATGTTTTAAAAAGGTATGTTTTTATTAATTGTAAAAAAGCTATATATGATATATATGAATTATTCACATATAGGGGTGGCATGGTGGTTAGCACTGCTGCCTGACGCCTCTGGGAGACGGGTTCGAGTCTCCGCCTGGGCTGCATGCGTGTGGAGTTTGCATGTTCTCCCCGTGTCATCGTAGGGTTTCCTCCAGGTTCTCCGTGCTCCCTCCCTCCCCCCCCCCCCACCCCCCTCCTCCCCCCCCCCCCCCCCGACCACCCCTTCGCCCCCCGTGCGTCCTTTGCGCGGCCTGCGTT
>JAABNY020000108.1:21720314-21734113 GCA_015164015.2 Brevimyrus niger
CCCCGGGCCCACGTAGGGTTTCCCCCAGGTTCTCCGTCCCCCCCCCCCACCCCCACAGTCCCAAGACATGCTGAGGCTAACTGGAATTACTAAATTGCCCGTAGGTGTGCATGTGTGAGTGAATGGTGTGTGTGTGTGTGCCCTGTGATGGGCTGGCCCCCCCATCTTAGGTTGTCCCCCGCTTCGTGCCCGTAGCTTCTTGGATAGGCTCTGGACCCCCTCAAGCGGTTTGGGAAATGGATGGACAGAATTATTCACATAAATTTTGGATTGCTCTTTTGTTTCTAAATTTATGATACTTATTTATGAGTTTTGTTTTGTTACTTGTTTGGCTCCTTGAAAACTGCAAATTTGCATTGTGCTGTGTAGAGAGGCACGAATGCAAATTTCCAGAACACGCAATGAATCCAGAACACGCAATGAAAATGCTCTTAAATGCACTTCAGTCAATGGCAGAATGCACTTCAGGTCATTTACTTTGTATTAAATCATCTAAGTTGAAGGGAAAATATGCTTTAGTTTTTTTTTTTTTTATATATATATATATACTTCAGTACATCGGAGAATCAACTCCTGCAATTTAACTTGCATCGCATACAGTTCCCTCCCCCCATTATTTGGCAAAAAGTCCTTGGAAATTTCTCTGTATTCGTAATGTTTAAATAGTCTTGTTGTGCTCGGCAAGGAGCCACCCACTCCACAAATATAGGGATCAATTTACCAGTTCGGTGCATGACCCTGCATTACAAATTAACAGCACCTGCGGCGAATGGCCAAGGACCGTCCACAGCAAATCCCGCTGAAGGACAGTCGCCATTCACTCTTCCATCCGCGGTCCGCTCCATCTGGTTACCTCGCGCAGCGGGATTCGAACCATTATTCTGCACGTCGCACACCATGACTGCTACGAGTGAAGACAAGGCGGACTCACCTGGGGCCACTTGTTACTGGGCTCCACACGACTCAGCATGGCCAGTACAAAGGCAGCCGTTTTGCCCGTGCCAGACTGCGACTGAGCAATCAGGTTCTGAGGACTGGGATGAGAGGAACACAGACATACTAAAAGTACAATCAAACCAAGGAGCAGCTTCGCTTCAGTTATAAAACTTCACACGGTTAAGGTGAATGTTCAAAGTACTTCATGACTGACACAGGTCATGGGCAACAAGAATAATATTAGCTGCTCCTCTTGAATAATTCTGAAATATTTAGACTAAGATTGCCCAAAATGAATATACAAGCTTGAGTACAAGTACACTTACGGTTCTGCAAGCATCATGGGCAAGGCATTCTCCTGGATTTTAGAAGGTCTGTTGAAACCCATAGCATACACACCCTGAAGCAGTTGGGACTTCCTGGAGGAAAATGGGGGGAGAGACTCAGATCCACAATCCGGTTATACTACTCAAAAGAAAGGAAGCATCACAAGCCGCTGTCCTTAATACAGCAGGAAAGTTTCTAAAGAATCAACTAAATAGGCAAGGATGTTTAGCGCAGCGTTTGTCAACCTGATCCTCGGGGACCCCCAGACTGTCCGCATTTTTGCTTCCAATAAGGAGCTGAGAGGGAGCAAAAATATGGACTGTTGAGCAAGGAGCTAGGAGGGAGCAATAAAGTGGACCGGAAGGGGATCCTCGAGGACCAGGCTAAGAAATGCTGGATTAACAAAAAGCTCATTGAAAATGTAACAAATTAAAATGCAATCTCACGACTGAGAAAAAAAGTCACACCAGCTCAACTCCAAATTCTCTTCCAACAAAAAGGTTATAGCGCTTCAATTCTTGATATGTCTGTTGTATGATAGGAAACACTCTGTCAATCACATTAATATCCACTGATGCTTTAAACTAGTGCTGTCCCAAAAAATAATTAAATTTACTGATTAGTCTAATGATTATTTTTTCGATTATTTGACTAATTTTTCTATTCATCTGATGATAAATTTATTGATAAGCAGTTATTTTCAAGTTAGTCATTTAATACAATTCACCCTCTCCCCCACACACAAATCTGATATTCTCATTAACATTTCAATTTATTAAAACATTTCTTAAACAGAGCATTATTAACAAAGGCAAATCTTAAGAGATTCAACAGGAATTGTATGTTAGACTGAAGTTAAGAATCACTGCAACAGTTTTTACTTAACTATTTCACTACACCAATTTGACTTCAATGTTGAAATAGATGCCAACATGGAATGATTTCATAACTAGAGAAACATGTTTTTAACGAACACTAGCAAAGGTAGCTTATAGTTCAGCTTACTTCAGTGAGCAAGGAATGATTTAGGCTACATTGTGCAAGAGTAGTCAAACGATAATGTGTCTCACTCTTACACGACACAATAAGTAATCAGAAAACATGAAACGACAAATTTCCAATTTTGCAGGGTGGTAGGAGATGTCTTATTAATATTTATGAGAGAAGTGCTACATGATTGGCCAGTGCATGCTTTACAGAATAGTGCCACACTGCTGGCACCGGCGATATTAGACAAAATTATATCGGAATTCAGTCTATAATTAATATAGTTTTGACGGTGCCGGCAGTAAAACAGTTAGCCAGCTAATTAGTGGAATAACTTTGTATTGTAGATGAAAACCATGCCGCAGGAACAAAAAATAAAACATTGTAACTCGAGTGGCAAACAGATCGTCAGGGGGACAGTAAAGTTCAGTTGTTAGCAGATTGTTTTATCACGCGATTCTTTATAGCACAGCGTTAACACGCACCCAAGGGAATAAAGTACTTTCCCTTACAATATGTTTAGCGTATCACTTAGTGCACTGCAGTTACAAAACACATACATAGTTTAACAACGCGTCAACATTAAAATTCCACGCGATTTTCATAATCAACATCGTCAATTACGTTGAATAATCGTACCAGCCCTGCTTTAAAGCAGTCAGAAAATGGGCAAGTCTTCACGACCACCCAGACAAGGCCTAAGTCTACATGTGCAACACTTATTTTTACAGACGTGTTCTTCTACTCTGCTGTACAGAGCGCTCTTAGGCCCCTTTCTCACACTTAGAGACTCTGCAGTCCAAACCATGTGTCCTCAAGTTTTGTATAACAAAGTCAGATAAGGCAACAGCAAATAAGGCTCCAAAAAAAACATTTTTGATGAGGGTCCAAGAAGCACTTTCGACTTAGATTCTAATGTAATGAATATTTGTTAGCCACAAAGTGCGACTTGTATATCCTCAAATAACTATTAGTCTTTAGACTAATCTATTACATGCTACAATAAAGTTGCAGCTTAATGCTAACCAATTTTTATGTAAGGTTATTCATCTAGCATTAAATTTCTAGTTTTTTCCCCCAGTGCTGCTTAAATGAACAGATTGAATATTTTGATTAAAAACTACACATATACAGTGAATACACAGTTTAAGCATCCAGTATTGCGGCCAGTGGTGGCTTAATGGTTAGGGAAGTGCACTTGGATTTGAAACAGCAATCTTTCAATTAGTTGGCCAGCAAGGCACCACTGAGGTACCCCGAGCAAGGTACCACCCCCAAGCACTTCTCCCTGGGCGCTGAATTATCCCCCTGCTACGTCACAATGTCACATATGAATTTAATGCGGAGGACACATTTAGTTGTGCACTGTTACATAGCAGGGGGATAATGACCACCAACATTGACCACCGATCACCAAATTCGAAATTCTAATTCGAAATTCTATAGTGTACTTTCAAAAGAAGATCTGTACTTACAGTCGAAGCTCTTCAAAAGACTTGACAGAGTAGAGTGGAGAGTTTGGATCCCTTTGAAGAACTTCCACCTGATTGGTTGTGTTTACCAGGTTACTGCGAATCAGCTTGTTCAAAAGTGACTGGGCGGCTCTGTCCTCTGAGAGAATATTAAAAACAGATTCAAGCTTGTTAATGAAATATACAGAAGAAATCAAATTTAATATACTGACTTCCACGAAAAAAGTTCAAAAAAAAAAAAAACATGACAGTAAATGTTAGCAAACTTTCGAATGCGGTAATCCTACCAGTTTAAACAATGTAGCACGAAATGTGTTAGAGCTGGTCGATATATTACGCATGCGCAATAATCACTAGGGCTTCAGATGACGGGCGCTACATTTGGCCGTGCACCAGCTTTTCGGTGCTATACAAACATTTATTTGTGCCCACAATTTAAGCATTTAGTAGTATGGCTAAAATATTAATGAGGCTTCTTATGACGTCCAAGTCATTATTAGTATAAATACGGCGTATCCTTATGTTTAATAAACGTGTCAGACTTGTAAAAAGGGTGGTGATTATTACGTATGTGTGACATAATACCGATATATCGTAATACTGTACCAATAAGGCTACGTCACACTACCAGCCACACTGTCCAATTCCGATTTTTTTGCTCAGATCGGATTTGTCCATCTTGACGGTTCACATTCATAGTTACAAGTGACCTGTATTTGACTGTAATGTGAACGCATCCGGTCTTCCTAAACGTCACGCATGCAACACATTAATACGCTTTTACACTGGTAAAAAGCTGGTTGTAAAATTGGCACGTTGTGCGGCTATGACCGCTACGCTGATTCGAGTCTCGTCTCCTTAAACTTTGACTTCAGACTATTTTTGTTTGGCATTGTAGCCATGTTCGTTTGTGTCCGCGGTGTGCCTCTATTTCTTTGGCAATTATTTCAAATACTACTCTATTATGATGGGTTCTTTCCAGTTACGCACCCCCATCATCAGTTTAGCTTGAACAGATTTGTTTCCCCAAATATCAATTAAATCCCCAACTTCTCCACCTTTCCACTGACTTAACACATCTCTACTTAATTTTTACCTTCCCGCGCTGCTGGTGTAGGCTGGTGATGTCAGTGCATGCGTATAAGCCACATGAATTCCGATCTGAGCGTTCACATTCAGGTCGCATGGCCGCGAATCGGATACGTATGATATTTAGTACCACATATGAGAGTGACACAAATCTGATTTGAAAAGATCAGATTTGCACGTCCACATAGCCCTGAAAAGATCAGACCTGTGTCACATTAAGGCAAAAAAAATCAGATTTGAATCACTTCAGCATGACAGTTTGAATGTAGCCTAAGTGACTTTTTAATATCTGAACTTTTACCTTTGTCATCTTCATCTGGTTTATCCCCATCATCATGTGTCTTTGAGATTCCTGAAAAATACACAGGGCAACGATAATACATTCATTTGAAAAATATACGCACAACTGAGCATGACAAGTAAACAATCAGCATTAGTTGCAAAGTGCAAGCACGTTCTAAATAAAAAAAATGACGACTGCATTACCATTTGCTTCTGCTCTTGATCTATCTTCATTTTCTCTTATCTGCAAGCTACCAAGCTGTAAACAAAATGAAAATGTAAAAAAAATAAGTACGTGGGATTAGGTAAAGTTCGGGTAAAACCAAACGTTTCCATACCGGCAAATCAGACCATGACGACTGGACTATAACGTTTAAAATTTATAAACACAAGTAGTGAGAACAGGCCCATACAAACAGCAATATTTATTTAATTTAATATCCTCGTCAACCATTATATCGACGTTTCCAACAACGGGTGAATTTATATTCTGACAAAATTGCTCCATTGGATCTACAATAACTTCGGAAGTCCAAAGACAAACTCTTGCTGAAAATTTAACACACGAATTCAACGTCTAGTTAACAAAATAATTCCGGCGACTGCACCTATACAGTAATCACCAGCTGCCTAAAATCGATTAAAATGCTCACAGCTATATTTTTGATCGCTAGTCTGGAAGAAAGTGTTAATTCATGACGTTAAAAAGACCGGAACAACTAGCCGGTTAAGTTAAGATTGCCCAACTCGTGTTAAGTGATTTGGGTTCGAGGGGAATCAGAAAACAGGACCCTATCGCTGGCTACACGGCCACCTGGTTAGGATATACTTTTACACTAAAACTGAACAATAACACCACGTTCTCTGTGTTGTGGCTGAACACCAACACAATAGCCAAACAAAGCTTCAAATCGACTAGATTTTGATCTGACGCATTTTGTCAGCGCACTGTTTTGGGCCCAGTAATAAGGTAGCTAGCTAGCTAACCGTGATCATGCTTAGTAAGTAGCGTGCTAATCGGTCATGCTTACTGATTCTGCTGCAGCTTCCTGCTCGTCCACAGCCAGGGCCCAGGAATCTGTTGCCATTTTCCGATTAACGATTGCTCAAAGTATATGTCAGGTTACGCTGTTAAGTGATTTAATGGGATGCCAAAAAGAACACACTTCTTTCCGGATGCCCGACGATGCGAAAGAAAAAGGCTGACGCTAGGTTGACGTCCGCTATGACCACCCTCCGCCTGAAACACAGACACAGCAAAATTAGTTCCTAGTCTTCGCAGCCTTGTCTATAAAACGAAATATTACTGCGCACGCCTTTTCTTTATTTATTATCATTGGTTATTTTGGTATTCATGCCGCTTTTTTAGCTCAATGACATATGATTGTCCCTCGAACCCAAGCATTTTTAAAATTCTGTTTTAATTCATAAGTGCAGAGTATTCTTCTACAGCAGGAATTTATCATAAACGTAAAATAAGTCATTATGATTCTGCAGAAATTGTCATAACTATATATTTCTTTTGTATTTTGCTGTATAAACATGACGAGCGTTTGACAAATTAATAGTTTTCATCATGTTTCATAACATCTGACAAATGTTATTAACATGTTATATATTTTAAATACAATCATATGCCTTGTGACTAAAGAAGAATCCTTCTTTTCATTGTAACGGTTTTTCTTTCTTTGGAATATCTTAGAGAATATTAGATCTAGAGATTTTGCGTAGAACAAACCTTTCTTTCTGCCCGCACCAAATATTATATTGGGTTAGAATTCGTGCCAAAAACCTGTTCAATGTAAATGACTTTGTATTCACAAAAGAAGCATTCCTACGAAGAATTTCCATCCATCCATGTAACATACAACTTTTGTAGAGGTAGTCAGACCATGCGGCATTCGAAATCTTAGTAATGAAGATTTCTATTCATAAAAATGTCAGCATAGTAGAATGGTGTATGGATGCATATGTGTGAGTGACAGAGAGAGGGACTGAGAGAGAGAGAATCTTCTGGAGAGAATAAGCTTTATGGTCAGCACATATTAATTTAATTGTAGAGCGGATGTTGAAATTCCAGCCATGATTTTCCCCCTATTCCAATCTGATTTCCTTAAAGAAACCAGCAGGGCTTGATATTGTCATGGTTACCATCCTAGTAAAATAGGGCTCACCCAGGCAGTGGCCACAAATAGAGCAGCCAGCCAAACTCCTACATCAGATTCAGCAGAGTGACATTAAGGGCTTTGCGATGAGCAGGAGAGTATGGCATCTGCATAAGTAGGGAAGGGAGGTTAAGGTGTATCGTGCTTCAGTCCTCATCCCCAAAGCACCATCATCAGTAGCTTCCCTTCCCCCTTCCTTCACCTCCATGCATGGCGTCGCATTTCATTGAAACTGGTCCCCAGCCATAAAAAAAAGGATGCATGAATGGGGGGGGGGCTCTCATCATCGATTGCAGACAGGAGGAGTGGGTGGTGTTCATGCTGGGGGTAGGGAGGGGAGTGGAGGGGAGGGGAAGGGGCTGGTAGTCTGTTGCATATGACCGTCTCCCTGCCAGAAAAGCTTTCCAACTCCAGCCACAAGGAGAGCCTAAGAGATACTTTTTTTTTTTATAACCACATGTTGCTGTTCTGACTTTTTTGCTATAGCTCTCGTTATTTATTCAGTTATTTATTTATCAGCCATTTATTTCCCTCCCTTCTTCTGGGAGACCTGATATTTCCTCTGACGGCACTCACGGACAATCTGGACCCAAACAAAAGAAAGGGACGAAGAGTGAGGAGAGAGAAAACAGCGTCCTTTCATTTCTGACCTCGTGGTGAGTTAAAGGACAAGCCAAAAGAGAAAACAATAATAAGAATTACCTTTCAAAACAGTTGGCACGAATGTAAGGTAAGACCTGTTTGTTTGAGAGTGTTTGTAGTTGCTTGGTCTTTTGACATTGTGTCTATCTTCTTGTTTTTTTTTTTTAAATAACTTAAACGGATACGGGATTTTTTTTTAATAAGCATGTATTTATTAGAACCAATAATTTGATGCTTCATTCATTGCTGAATTTCTGTGAGACCATGATTAGCAGAAAAAAAAACTGTCAAAAGCACTTTGCAGACTTGTAGTGCACTTTTATTTGTTCAAGACATTCTCATATCTATATGTTTTGAAGACCCCTTTGTTTTTCAGCACATCTGCCTATGAGTGTAGCAGTAGGGAACCATTTATTGCATAGCAAACACTAAATCCAGTTCATGCTGCACCAACAGGTGGTTGTCTCTCCCGGCAGTTTCTTTTGTAGAACAAAATGGGGGGTTGCTGTTGTGCTGCTGATGCTGTGGAGTGTCATTACATGTTTTGCTTGAGCCCATCAGCTTTCCTTCAAACCACATAATGTGTAAAATCACAGTCTTCAAAGGGAAAGAATCTTTCCAAATATTTTTTTTTCTTCCAGCGTTTGCAGCCACTTTATAGATGCCTGTTAGAATCCAAGAATGGGTGGGGGGAGGGGGGGGGGAACTGGCTCTCCGATGTTACATACCTGATCATAAATTAAATAAACACTGAGAAAAGTCTTTACTTGATATTTTTCTATTTTGTTATTACTTTGTCCATTTTGATATTATAGTAATTTGATCTTACATGTGTACCCTTCTACTTGGAAAAAAAGTAAACATTGTTGCATTTCCTTAATTGTGCTGTCTGACTTCTTTTTATTTGTATTGAAATAAAATGTTGACAGCATTCTCTGTGCAAGTATTTTAAATGCATGCAGGTAATGTGAATATAGGTACATGCTCTACTCATTGCAGTGATGTGGCCAGGGTACAGCGAACCTAACAAAGTACGTCCAGAGTGCCACAGAGGCCAAATACTTGAACAATTGCCTGACGAGACGAGTTGGTTTTGTACTGCAGCACGACTTCACAAAACAAGCAAGCTGATGCTACAGTTCTCTCTTTGCCCTGCCGCTACGCAGCATAACACAGGATGGCAGTATTGGCACAGAAACGAAGGCCGTCACCAAGTGTTTGCGCACTAAGATCTGTGTGACCTTTTCCTCTTCCACGGAGGCGAATGACAGGAGCCCAACTGACCCTTAACTTAATTAACGCGTCGTCCCATGCCTCAGGCTGAATTATGAGTCCCTGTCGAAGCTTGATGAGAATTGCGGAGTCACATTCTTCCACAGTAGCTATTTCCTCCGCTGTCTTGGGGATTTTCAGTAAGCCTTAAACCAACATTGCCCATAGAATTTATCTGCCAGTGTTTCATTAGACAAAGTAGTATGAACATATAGACATTGTGTTTCATTATGGATGGGTGACTTATCAGATGGGGGTTCCTGGGGTTTTGTTAGTAGAGTTAAACTCAAGTTGTGTATCTGAATGATTTTCTGGAGTCAGTTGTGACTGAGGAGAAACATTTTAAATGTCTCATTTTACCCACGATGTTAGGTAGTAATAAACCCTTATACACATAACTGACAGTGTCCAATAAAGCAACAGGCTGGAATGTACTTAGACAGTTTTGTGGGAAAAAAGTGACCTATTCTTGACCAACCTGTCCTTCTGTACTTTTTGCAGAAATTGATTGAATGATCATCCTACTTTTATTGTAAATTAGCGTGTGTCCTCATGCCTCTCCAACTCAGGAGCAGAATGATAGATGGCGCTGAAACTGAATCAGAAGAACTGGATCGAATTATAAAATGAATGACAGCTCGTGTTCTCTTGCGCTAATGACATACAAACTAAGTTTTATGGAGGTTGTACGTGTCATTTCTGTAGGGTATCGAGTTACGATTATCATGTGTTATGTCATGATAAATTACTACAGTATAGTAAAAATACAATGAAGCAGACCAGTGAATGTAGCGAAACCGATATCTGAGAAGTAAAAGTCAATCATGGTTTCTGTTTCGTCATTCTTGTTTCTGGACGAGAATAGGGACAGCTAGGTGTTGTGAAAAATGTGGAAATGTAATGGTGTTGTTTCTGGCAAAGTTTCTTGTTCTTTTCTTCTTCGCCAAAGTGACAAAGAGCGCAGATAAAAAGGGAAGAACCATGCCGGGCTTGATAAATGTCGAGAAGCGGAGTGCCCTGCCACTCAGTGTCTCCGAAATTACATCCTGTGTCAGAGGATACACCCTAGCAATGACAGCCTCCATGACGTACAACAACTATGAGGACCACCCTATTGAAGGTAAAAATCCTGCACCTCTGTTGATTCAGTGCTGTGCACATCAAAAAATAGTACAATAACCCGATTCATCAGAGAGAGAAAACATCCTTAGTGAGAAACACATTATGCAAATGACTTTGCATATTATGCAAAAGTCAAACACCATGTCCTTCATTAGCAAGTAACTTCAAAGTTAACAACATTCACTTGCAACTAAGATGTTCTTGATGGCCCCCTTAACCTGAATATTACTGGGAGTTCTGTAAGTCTTGTGTATACGCAAATCACTCAATATCATTTAGAAGCCGTATATAGTATGTGCTAGAACACCAACAGTGCATAGTGAGTGATCGAAGAGGTAAATGTCAAATAGCAGGCAATCATTTCACAGGTAGGATTCGGGGTGCATTTAATTTCCTCTCCATGTCCACCTGACACCTCAGTGTGAAAGTGATTACCCTTTGTGTCCTGTACATGATTTGTACCTGCCAAGCAATGGCAGCGATACCATGCTGTCATCATTTTAAACCTGAGGGAATTTTTTTAATTAGAGTATTGTCTTTCTTTATAGAAGATTAAGAGGTACTCCTACCTGGAATTAATACTTGATAAAAGTTTTAACAGGTTTTTACAAAATAAAAAATGAATACACAAACAAATAAATAAAAAAATAAAAAGCATATTCCCATAAAGAAAAATGGAGTATAAGGTTTTGAAGTGTACTGCAGCAATCTGTGTAAATATCCCTCAAAATGTGATAAAAACCTGTTATTTTGATGTTTTCTGAAGAGATCCCCCCATGAATCTCATACACCTATGAGTTCAAAGAATGGTGTATTTCACTGAATGGTGTATTATGTAGGATCTTTGTACATAATCTACTATCATTAGGCGTATGGCCCAGCCTTTCCACAAATAAAATTTAAACATAAATATGATGTATTTGGTTGAAAGGAAATAAAAATCAATGCTTGAACAGTGAAAGCAAGGGGTTTTCAGACCTTTACTAAAATAAATGGGGCATAGGAGTGATTTATCTCTTATTCCCAATCAGTAGACTGAACAGAGGGAAATATGGATAAAACTGAGGGTCAAGCCTGTGAAATCACCCTGGAGTTACAGGAGCAGAGTAAACATGACCCAACCAACACTTTCAAATGTCAATGTTGTCTAAAAGTGAAATTTGAGCTTTTTCTTGTACTAGATTTGTAAACTCCCTCTTCTAGCCTGTCCCGGGATTCAAGATTCAAGATCTTTATTGGCTATTTGAAACAGCTGCACTGGAATGTTTGCTTGTTAATATATGCTACCAGTTAAACATTTTCAACCACTTTTCAATTTATTACATAAACTTGCAGATTTTGTATTCTTGTTAAGCGCTGGAAAGTTGAATGGACAGCTATGACTGAAAATATAAGTCAAAACAAGTTTCCTTTGTAACATGGAAAGGGTATGCAGCAGGGAATGACTGACATCCTATTAACTGGTTGTGTGGTGATGGCATAGTCAGATTCTAGGCTGTCCTTTACGTTTAGTTAACGGTTTCATCCCATGAAACAGAGCATTATTTAATATTGAGTGCATTTTAGTAAATGTTTAGTGAGCAACATGCAAATGAAGAAAATCTCAGTGTGTGCAAAAACTTTTGGCTGGTAGTCAATTGCAAAATGACTAAAGGGAATGCAAAACAAATACAGACAATGAGAAACAATAGAAGATGGTGCCAAATATTACAGTACAGAACAGTGCAAAAACTAGACAATATGTTGATGAACTATGGTATAAAGTGTACTGTAGATGCTATGGAAGTGAAAGTCAACGGGAATTTTGGATCTTTGAAACTGGAATGGCCTAAAGAAAAGAGCTGTTCTTGAATCTGGTTGTTGCTCTTGAGTTCTGATGCTGCAAAACCTCCTACAAAACTACAGAAAGGTAATAGCAAGGTTTATAGCACCTTTCTAACCAAATCAGACTAACATGCATTCATAAAGCAGGATAAACATATTTATAAGAGACATAACACATTATAGCCATGTTTGTTATGCATTATGACTGCCTAATGAATATATCATCTACAGTACAATGCACTATAGATACCTTTATAATGCATTGCAAAGCATCCGTAATGCTAATACTGACCTTTATAATGCATTATAAAGGGATCTATAGTGCATTATAAATGAGAGCTTCATAAAGCATTATGGCTATAATGTGTTATGCCTTTTGATAAGTACATTTTGATAAATACAATGCTTTATGAATGCATTATTATTTGCTATGAATGTGCTTATAAATGACATAATCATAGCCTTAAGTAAAGTATTACTGAATGTTGAATTATCTTTCATTCCAGGCATCTTCATCTACCCTTTGGACGAATGTTCTACAGTAGTAGGATTCGAGGCCATGATCTCTGACCAAATCATAACATTGCAGATCAAGGACAAGACCAAAATTGATGACTGTTACTTTGATTGCTGTTCAACTGCTAATGGAGCTGTTCAGAGTGGCACTGGTAAGGACATAACGGGATGTTTAAAATGGAGGGGTCAAATCAAGCAAAAGAAAAAAAAACGAGAGTCAATGAAGAAACGTGATTCTTCATTGATTTTCAAATGACTGGTCATTTGAGTGCCCTTAAAGTTCACATGGCAAACAATTATGTGAAATGCATCATTGTACTATACAGGAATGCTGTAATAAGACAGAATATTATAGGAATGTTATTAGAATTCCGAGCCAGGAGCCAAAAGAGTCTTCCAAAAATTCAATTAGCTCCTATTTTTATTTGTTTCTTACGAAGTCAGGACTTATTGCTCATGCTATGAAATTAATTCAGCACAACATAAGCCTGGACTTAGCGCTACTAGTGTAGTGACAAATCTACTTAGCTAGCTGGGCTCCTGACTGACTTTTACAGTGCGAACAAGAACAAAGGTCACTGCAGTAACTATCAGACATGAATCATGTTTCCACTGCAGTTTCTTTCCAAAGCACCATCTAATTGCTTCAGAGTTTGGCAATGCAATTATGCTTAATTCTTTGCCGCAATAAATAAAATGATTGGCAAAAATGATGTTTGATCAATGGCTTCATTAGGATGGCATTTATTTGAATGTGATCCGGTCAATAGATGGTGTGCAAAGTGATTTTTCATGCTGATTCATGTTCCATCAATACTGTATTGTGTCTAGCCAGCATATAACTGAAACAGGAGCTGGCAATGGAGGCCAATACTATGTGTCCATGTACCATGTAGACCGCAAACATGATGCATTTTTTTTGCCTATTCAAGAATTCATTGTTTAATAATATATGAATATATAAATTCTACAAAAAAATAGACAATGTCTAGCTCAATGGGTTTAAATCCTGTGTTCAGAAAATTAATTATTTCACCATCGGCCCTTGAGCACGATCCTGAACTCCAACTGTTCAAGGAGTGCTGGGCACTGGCTGACCCAGTACACTGACCTGAAAAACTTGCTGTCACCAGTATATACATGCATGCCTGTATTCCTCATGGAT
>JAABNY020000108.1:21772030-21787631 GCA_015164015.2 Brevimyrus niger
TACCCGGAGGAAACCCCACGACGGCACAGGGAGAACATGCAAACTCCACACACATGTAACCCAGGCGGAGACTCGAAACTGAAACATAATCTGTAATTGTAATTTATAGATGTCATTTAATTTCTGCTTGCCTAATATAGCATTGTTATTTGTATATTAATAAGTGACATTACAAGGGTATCAGTGGGGCGTGGATACCTGGGCAGTATAAAGGAACCAAGGACTTGACAGGGGCCAAAAAATACACAACATAATGTGAAATTGCACAGGGTGGGTGGGTGGGGGCTGTGGCAAGGTGACATTTTGTCAGGGAGCTCAGAATTCCCAGGTACGGCCCTGCATGCGAGTCAACCAAATTACACCAACCAAATTGCATCAAACAATATCATAGATGTCTCAATTTACTTATACTTTCTCAGGCAGCTAGAAGAATAATTAAATCTAGTTTAAATGCCAGACTCAAGACCCATCATCCCCATTATCTTTCACATATAATCGTTTGCAGGTTATTGAAGCATTAGCAGTGAGTGTTACCACAGTGGCAAACGCAATACTATAATACGAAGCAAAGACTTATAAGAGCTGTAGCGCAGAGTATGTGATATTAGAATTGGCACCTCGACTTTACACTTAGCACAGTGGCCTCACACCTCTGGGGCTGGGGGTGTGTTTCCCGCCTGCGGTTCTGTGTCTGTGTGTGTCTGTTTGGAAGGGGGGGGGGGAGGCGGTTGCTGAAGTTCCTGCCTGCCAGTGTTTGCATCTTTCCTGCTTATTTGCATGAGTTTCCTCCAGCAGTCTGAAAAAATATGGAGTAGGTGAACTGGTGACTCTCACCTGCCCTTAATGCTCAGTTGCATTTGTGACGGTGTCCCCTGAAATGACTGGGCGTGGCATCATGGGCCTTTCCTGTTTTACGCCTAAGGCTTCGTGGGATTGGCTCAGCATGTCCCTCTTCTGGATATGAGATTAGGGAAGATGCATGAAGGAATGATTATGTAAAATGGTTTGAAGCCAGAATGTATTATTTAGTGTTGGGATCTTGTATAACACATTGTAAAGAAAAATGTTTGTTTGATATGTCAATATATCTGTCTTACAGACTAGTAAATTAAAATAGGTTTATTGTTTAATCAGTCAGTTATTAAGCTGCTGAAGAGTGCTTCACTACATTATTAATGGCATTTGCATTGAAACATTGTTGACTGAGTAGAACAAGCTCGAATACCTACATTCTGGGGTTGTAAAATGAAGTGCCTGGTTTTAGACCACACTAATTAATTAGCATTGTGTAGGGCCCCCTTTTGCAGCCAATACAGCATTGATTTGTCAAGGGAATGACAGAAACAACTACTGATCTACTGATGGATTGTGTGATCAGTGTAGACTGGCCACCAGGCTGAGCATACATACTGTATATAGGTGTGAAACCACAAACACTATATTAGCCAGTGTTTCAGTGTCACTGTCCAATCCTTGTACATACATACATACATACATACATACATACATACATGCTTACGTGCTTACATACATAAATGAGCATTTCCATTGTTTTTGGGTATCCTTAACAAATGCTGTAAGCTAGTGCCTTTTTGGAAGTGTCTTATAACTGCTTATTCTGTCTTGAAGGGCATCCCAAACAGTATTAAAATGAGAAGGACGATTTTTACTGCATCCATTGACAAAAAAAAATTGATTTTCAATTAAGTGGCTTGCTCACTGCCATGGGCCGAATCAACACCATAGAGTAATAAGAGGGAACAAAGCACCCAAGCAAGAAACAAAGCAGCTAATCAATGACCAAACATCGTCGATTACTAAAGTGTTGATGTTGGTGTGGGACAAGATGAGGAGCCATGCTTGTCTTATTGATCCAGTCTGGGCTAAGGAGGACCACTGTACGGGATCTCATGATTAAACAAATCTGCCTGCTAAGGGCTTGCATTTGGAACCATTCCAGTGTGGCTTCTAATGAATCTCTGTTTGATAAGTTAAATGGGCTAATTGCTGTTTTGGATTGAAGCCTTAAGTCTTGCACCTGAATGCCACCACCATCAACAACAACAAGTCAGGCAAAGCTGAACTTAACCACAGTTGAAAAAGAAAAGCAACAAGCAGAAATATATATATATATGGTTCTATAAGTTACATCAATATATACAACACAATAAAAACTTTGAATGACCAACAATTGAATCCCTGCAAATATAGCTTCCTGAATATGGAGGAAATATGCATATATTGCTCAGGGCTGGACTTAAGTTTTGACCTGCATCTATCAAACAAATTGCCTCTATGTAAATTAGGTTAGCTAGCAACAGCACAATACAATAACATTGACAATGACTGGTTTGGATATGTAAACTGCACGATTTCTTTTGCCATTTTATTTAATTAATTTAAATGGCAGTTGCACTGGATCACGTACTATTGGTAAAATAAGAACATTATTTTGATGGGCTATGTGCCATTAATCCTTATAAAATCTGAAATATCATACTTTCCAATAAACTGTCATTTATCATTTATTATAAAAGCATAATGCGTAAAGCAAAAAAAATAATGAAATTAATGATCTTACAAGCTTGACAAGCTCTTGTAGTCCCTGTAACAATACTTCATTTAACATGAAGATTTAAAAAACAATGAAAATGAAATTCAAGAATGCTGCAACTAGTGAGCTTAATAAAACACCTATGCCTTCTTCGATTAACCACTTTCCAGGGTTTTCTAGAGATTAATTCTCCCTGATGTCCCCTGGGCTTTGTTACAACTGTTTATCACACCCTACCAGTTTAAGGCCTGACTAAGTCTGTTACAGCCCAGTCCTCAGGGAAGGATGGGAGGGGTCCTTAAGGACTTAATCAAAGCCGGATGTTGCATGCAGAATATATACTGAGCAGGCCAGCTTTGATCAGGGCTCTGTCACATTTCTCCCATCTAATGTGCTTTGTGTCAGTGTCGGTGGTGTTGCTTATAATCTGTTTATGTCTTATTAAATCAAACCAGTGAAACAAGAAAGACAGAAAGAAAGAAAGAAAGAAAGAAAGAAAGAAAGAAAGAAAGAAAGAAAGAAAGAAAAAAAGAAAGAAGGCTGGGCATCAAAGAAAGGAGGGATGATCCATGGAGCAGCTCCAAGAAAAAAGAGTTTATTAACAAAACTGAACGGAGGGGTTCAGTCTCACAGCCACAGGCTCAGCCGATTGGACTATGAGGCAGCCCAAGCAAACACTCCTACATCAGGGCTTTTCCAATATACCTTGCTCCACAGCTTCCAGTCACTGGCCTTAAAGTTTTTCCGCTTTCATGTTTTGTGCCACGTCCTGTTCAGGGACTGCCATTCAGAAAACCTGGCTATACTAGTGGGATAGCTAAATTAGGAGTGCTATGCCTATGTCTAGTCTGATGTCAGGACAATTAAAGCCTGCACCCCCTATTTCAAAATAGCACAAGTGATCTGACCTTGCCGAGATAAAATGCTTAAAATACCTGAACAACTTGCGCAAAACATGCCCAAACATAGCTTAGCTCAAATACTGATAGTCATGAGATGCTAACCAAATGCAAAATTTCCAAACTGTAACTAAACTGACTCACAGACATGATAATGTGGCCTTCCTTTGGCATCATAAGCCTTTTAGAGACTTCCACTCTTGGTAAAACACATTATATTAAGGCTCTACCGCTTGCAAACAACTTGCCTTGTCTGGATTGGTCGAGCGGCTGCTCTGTTTGGTCACCTTTTCCCACGGCACCCCCAAGTTTATCCAGTCTTGAAAACAGCCAATAAAAGTAGAAAAACTGTCTTTTACCTGTGTGTGATTGTTTCATCTGCTTAATTCCATTCTTGCCTTTGTATGCTGAGTCGTCATGCCCTGCATACTCCCCCCACCTGACCCACCCTCACTGAGTGGCCGATTTCCCCACCGGTGCCGCTAAGCTGTTGTGCAACACAGCTTTAAAATGAGCTGCCGCTTATGTTGTTTAACTCAACTATTTCCAGGCTAATTGTTTCCTCCAGCTTCTAGGAGCTGTCGGCCATTGGGTGGCCGAAAGTCCATCAGGATGGAGGGTCAGTGGTCCCCGGCTCATTTTGTTAAGTAGGCCAACATCAGCTTAATGAATGCTGTGAGTTGTGTTTATTTGCGCGTGCGGGAAGCCACGCGTGAAAACTAATGGTGTCATTCACACCATATTTACAGGGGTGGTTTCCTGTTTTTGATCATTTTAGCTTGTTTTTAGACTAAAGGCCTGCCACAGATATTGATTTTTGGACCCTCGCAGAGATACGAATGCTGAGATCAGCATACTCTGCACGGTGAGTATTATGTTACTCATGGATGCAAACGTGTAGTGCACAGTCTGACTAGTAGCCATATTGAAATGCTAACAAATTTCATGAATATTTTTATGTCGGTGGCTTTATGTTTGGATAATGTTTTTTAATTGTTTGAAACTTGCTGGATTTTTTTCTTTAATGTTACAGTGTTTTGCATTGAGTTTTTAAAATGTGGAATCTAGCAGCCACACCGCAGATGGGTTGATCGAGGGGGCAGAGCAGAGTAAGAGGGCTACTCTAGTTTTAGCAAACACCTTGAGTCCAGTTATGACTAAATTAAGCATGACTTAACTTTGTTTCCTCACAGTTTGGAATACCTGAGGGTCCATGGAAACAGTATCAACTGCAAATAAAGGTAGGTTGGACTGGACAGTATATTTTGTACCATAACATAATGGGAAATTGCGTTTGCATTACGTGGTTATCACAAACTCACATGAACTGGAAACTTCCTAAATATGCCTCTGTTTGCTGTTATGAAGCAAAAGCAAAGTTGTCACATTATAAAAATTAACTATAAGAATAAATGTTACTAATCTCTGTCAATAGTTAGCTAACTAAATATTAATTTGAATTTAATTTAATCGAAATATTTGTGCATTGACCAAATAGTATCGGCTTTTCCTATAATTTAATGACATTTCAATGTCACGCTACATTTTTATGGTTTTTTTATGTCTTTTTTTATGTGATTTTGTTGTTGCTTAATGTCAGCATGTTAACCCCCTGATGATAATGCAATGTTCTATTTAAGAAAGTGTTGTCCTATTACACATTGTGTTTTCTATTCTGGTTCATATACTGTGCTGCACAAATTTTTTATATATTTTTTTTTGCAAAAAAATGGATTGCATAAGCTTTTCATGTTTTATAAAGATGATCCTTTCATCCTCCTTGGTGACAGGAATCTCTTTATGCTCAGTGCGAGACTACAGATACTTCATAGGTATCTCAGATGCAGTGTTTTTTTGCATGCATTTTTGCATAAACTTTACCTTTTTTAATATAAAATGTGCTTATTTTAATTATGGAAAGGGGCTCCACTAGTTAGTTACAGATAAACCTATTATCAATTCCTGACTTTTTGGCTATTGCACAATGGGATGTGACGTGAAGCATCTCACACAATAATGTCTCATTAGATGAGAGGCTTAGCTCAGTTAGGCTTGTAGCCGCCTAACCAACTGAATCATACAGAATGAGTTACTCCAAATATCCCACCCGCCCGAAAAATCAAGATGCCGGATGTTTTATTGGCCAGGTGACACAAGTGTACCGGAATACTTATTCATCAATATCTAAGTAATACAAGAAACAACCATATATAAACAAACAAACAAACAAATAAATATTTATTTAGACGTGCAATAGCACAGTCAAGTGTAGACTACAATCGTGTTGCAGAAGTCCAGCTCAGCTATTTATGATTAACGCATATTGAGAGAAGAACCTGCTCTTGTGTCTAGAAATCAGCTTTCCGATGCTGCAAAACCTCCTATCAGACTCTGGAAGTGAGGATAGCTTACGAGTCCAGTGATATACTTCAGGTTTTGAAATGATTCAAACTGGGAACTTACTCGAGTTTAGTGCACAGTTTGCATACTGTATGACTACAGGCTTGATCTTTTCCTGATAAAAGGCTCTGGGGTTGCACTTCATCTGTTTTCCTTCAGGACTGTTTGATCATTATCATACACACTGTCATTGTTGTACAATTAGCAATAAGTTAACATTATATAGCACATATTTGGATGTACAGAAAACAACAGAACAAAACTTAGAACCACACAGGCATCACCAGACAGTGGAAGAGTCAGAGCAATGGTCAATAGGCTGACAGAATATTGTACAAAAAATAGTAATAATGATCAAAGCATCTTGCAGTGTGTCTCAAGTTTTAAGCTTTATTGTCACATCTTCAGAATAACACAGTGAAATTCCAGCTCCAGAGTTTACAGGAGAGGGGGCAGGAATATGGGGGAACAACAGTACAAACAGCAGTGTAATAAAACTGTTGTCTGTTGTCCAGGATGAATTCACTGAAAGAAAAGTCTTTCTCCCATTCTTACATCATACAGTTTTCTCCCGTGTCTAACAGTTTTTTTGTCCCCATGCAATATCGTTCACTAAAAAGAGCAGCTTATTTTTGAACAACACCCACTCCAAGACTATTTTGTGATTTCACATAGACATTTATGATAATGTGGCATTGTTTGACATGTCCAAGTCTAAAACCACGGGACATTAATATTGCAACTATTTGATTGACTGAGAATTGGTGGTAATTGATTGACTACAATGACTAAGAACTATTATTAAAAATGTGGTTGGAAATAGATGCTGTTCTAATTCTTTGGTGATGGGGGTTTGAAAAGCATGAAAAATGTCAGGAAGAAATCCGTGTTCTAATAATAACATGCACCAACCAGGACAGGACCCAGCTACAGACCACTAACGGTTCTGTTACCATGCGCAATCGATTTTTCTCAGGAAAGCTGGACAAAATTAGCTACAGTAATTTTTATCCCTCTTTTCTAGGGGTAACTAAATACCTTTCTGAAATATCTAGGTTGTCAACGAGAAAACATGAATATAATATACGAAAGCTTTTAGGAATATACAAGATGTAAAATTATCATGCCCATCCAGAAACTATATACACACCAGGTATTTGAACTGAGACATTCATTTTTTTGAATAAGTGGTTTTGTGGAATGTTTCTGCATGCTTCAGTTCTTTTGATGATTTTTGCCTAGAGTTTTATTCTGAGGTATCCTGGCTTTATTTGCGCATAGTCATAATTACTGTTACTTACAGTTACGTAAGCTGGGATTCAGATAAGAAGTCTGGAAAGCCGATAGGTGCGGGCAGAAAAGTAGGCCATGGGAAAGTCAGCTCAGCTGGGGGTCGTGGAAGTCTGTCCCATGACAGATGACAGGAAAGTGGTTCCAGTTATTAATACAGAAGCAATGAAGGGATGCAAATGATCAATGATATGATGTGGCACAGATCTTTCTGAGCAGCAGGAGTAGGATCCTTCAGTATAGCAGTTTCTGAGAAAGACAAGAACCAGTGAGGAATAAACACCCACAATCACACATACATAAGGGCGGTGCTGGTAGGCAAAGGACTGAAGGAGTTAGCCTCAAGAGGATAATGAAATGTTATTTGGCAAAAAGGGAGTATTGTCTGTAGAAGTGTGGAGAGGGGGCTGCATATCTGTATGTTTTAGGTTCAAGTTCTGATTGTAGTTAAACATAATATTATTTACATACTTTTGTTTAGAGTGACATACAAGTGAGGACCAGAGAAACATGTTCAGCCAGACCTCAGAGCATTTGTGGTTAAGGGTCTTGGTCAATGGTGACATCAGTCTACCAGCCACAGGATCTGACCCAGCGACCTTCCGAACAGAGTTGTAACCCATAGAGGATCACATGGGCCACTGGAACCAGAGCAGCACAGACAGAAACTGCCACAGTTTGATTCTGAAATATTTTTCATTCTGCATACTGAAGACGGCAGGAACATGTATCACACACAATCCTTAAAACCAGGCTTAGTAATCCATTAACCTAGTGTTTAAATATTAAGGAGAATTTCAGGTCATAAGTGATAGGGGGTGGGGGGGGGGGCAGTGCCTCCTTAGTGGGAAGTGGTGGCTAAATGGTTAGGGAAGCGTAATTGAAAGTTTGCAGGTTAGAATTCCAGACCAGCAAGGCACCACTGAGTTACTCTGAGCAAGGTACCACCCCCAAGCACTGCTCCCCGGGTGCAGAATTAGCTGCCCCCTGTTATGTCACGTATGGGCTAAATGCAGAGAACACATTTTGTTGTGGTATGTCGACAATGACAATTAATCACTAAAAAAAATTGTAAGATAGTTGTTGTTTGATGGTAGCCAGCCGTCTACAAATCATCTAAAGCATTTAAAAATGGAATAGTTTTTATTAATAAAAATATCCAGTCGATATGATGTCTGGCTGCAGATTACCTATGGATCAATTTTTACACAAGAGTAGCATTACGTTATTATTTGCCATTAGATAACACTGTAAAACATCGGCAAATCAATCAGACAGTTGTATATTTCATACAGAAAGTACAAGAATATGAAATAGCTTTCAGGATTTGTCCAGTGAATTTCAGGGGACTTGAGGTGTTGTATGATTTACAGCATAAACCAAAATAAACCACACTATAAGTCTCATGGTATGATTTAGTACTGCCCATCTGAGGTCTCGTTATCATGTATGCCAAATCTCTATCACGCTGCCGTATATTACGCAAGCATATTTTATATTGCATTTATCAATTTCCATAGCTATGTGTACATGGTTTCTCTTATTTAACTAAATCATTCATTTACAAAATATTTAGGTATTCTTTCTGCTTTCCCCTTCTGTCACTGACACTAGGCCATCTGGCCCTGAGCTCACAGAGCACCAACAAGACCCAGACATCTGGCTTGCAACAAAATCCACTGAAAAGCACGCACTGGCATGATCCAGTCCACTAAACACTGTCATCTGAATTGGCTGCCCCCCAATTCACATGATCATGACCACAATATTTCTGACCCTCAGTTGCTATGAGACTCAATCAGGAAACTAATTGAATCAGTTCCAGGGGCTGGTGCATTTATAGATATTGTCATCCATGTCCATCTTTGAAGGGGTCAGAGTATATTTTTTAGTTTTTACTTTACTCAGGGAAGATAATGTTGCAGAATAAGGTTAGGGTTGCAACTTGCTTTTGCTGGAATATTTATTAAGGAGTTTGCAAATAATAATGCACACAAAAGGCTTTTATGTGTATAATCCACCCATCTTTTAACAGCCTATTCAGCACAGGGACAGCACAGCACAGACCTGGAATGCTAGTCAATCAAAGGGCACACAAGCACACTTGCAAAGGGAAATTTGGAGATGCCAGTCAGTCTGAAACACACTCAAAATGCGAACTCAAAAAAAGACACAGAACAAGGCGAGGAACCACCAATGCTGGAGGCTAAGGCAATGCTAAAAACCTCTGAGCTAGATACTCCCATTTTCAGAGCATGTATGGAAGATAGATGAAGAAGAAAGGTATGTGATGGATATATCAAACTCAGAACTGTTTGGCTTTTATAATGCTCATTTATTGATCAGCGTTACACACTGGTCATACTCAGAGGTAAATTCAGTAAGCAGCTGAAATCCTACTTGTCTGAGAGGATTAACCACAAACTAAGACAGGAAGAAGTTGTGAAGCTAGAATCATAGTAACAATACTGTCTAGCCGCTCATTTGCATATGGGAACTCATACGCATAAGAGGTGTAGACAGATACATTTGCCAGATATCACAAGAATGTGTTAGGAATTCTCAGTACTGGTCATTTGCTCTCAGAATGGTGAACATTCTCATTAGAGTTCTGAAAATTCTATAGGTCTGCTGTTTTTTTTTTAAATACTTAACTGCCAGCAAAGGTCAATAACATCACCCACTTTCTGAAGCTGTTTCTCATGCCTAGAATAACAATACTTTGTCTATACTCACTTAAATCCTACTCTTACAGAAACTAAAAAGATGAAGAAAGGATGTTCCTATAAAGCTTGCTTTAGCGTCACTAATGCCAATAGTGTTATGAAATGTCTCTTCATTTTCATTCCTTTACGGAGGAATGCTAGCTGAACCTGCCAATGCAAGAAACACATTGGCAATTTTTGCTGTTCAGTAAGGTTTCTGTTGTTGTGAAGGAGACTGTGACCTTTCTCTCAACTGGCCATGTGCCATCCGTGCTTTGTTTGAGTAAAGTACCATCAAGTGACTGAGGATGCTGCCTCTAGTGGCAGTAATCAATGATAAAGGATGCTAAGGCCAGTCAAATGGGGTCAGATGACCGAGGTACATATTTCATGACAGGACAGAGGCCACTAACTGAGCTCTGAAAACGTGGGCTGTCATATGCCCTTCATTCAGGAGCAGCTTTCATCTAACCACTAACAAAGACACTTAATTGGTGGATTTCTGCAGAAATAGTCACTCCTCCAGCAGGTTATCACTTTTTTATATAGGAACATGGAATCTCAGAGTGGCTATTGGGTTTGCAATGACCACCCAGACCACGGATTGCCAAAGCGAATCGTCTTCCATTTGATGAAGGAAACCACAACTATTAATGCATTACCAACCATTTAGCACTCTTTTCCATGTCTATACATTGCCACAATCCCATCTCAAAGGTCTGCAGGCAGTTACCTGGAGTGCATAGCTTGGTTTTTGCTCTGTAATGACCAGTTGAGTTACAATTTATCTGTAGCACAGGGGTCCCAAACTATTTTCCCCAGGGGCCAAATTCCGTCAACAATAAAAAGCCTTGGTTCACTGCTACGTGTAAAATGTGTCGAGTTCGGGGTGGGGGTGGTGGGGGGAGGGTGATTAAATTGTATTTCGCCTCGAATGCAGACCAAAGATCACCACTTGGGAATCCCTGCTCTACAGAAACCTTAGATATACAGTGTCTTTATAAAGAGAGAACCCTTAAACATAGTGTCATTATAAAGAGAGAACCCTTAAATATACAGTGTCATTATAAAGAGAGAACCCTTAAATATACAGTGTCATTATAAAGAGAGAACCCTTAAATATACAGTGTCTTTATAAAGAGAGAACCCTTAAATATACAGTGTCATTATAAAGAGAGAACCCTTAAATATACAGTGTCTTTATAAAGGGTCTGAATACATATGTAAGTGGAAGATTTCAGTTTATTACATTTGCTCAAATATCTCAAAATCATTTTCACTTACAGCAAACTTTGTGTTGACTGATAGCAAAAAAAAAAAATAAATCAACTGCATTGATTGTAAAATTAGTCTACAACACAGAAAAGTATGGGGGGAAAATCAATTGACAGTGTTTGGAATTAAGTTGTTTTATAGTTGCACTTAAGATATAATATTTTGTTACGTATGTCAGCTGTTATGTCACGGTTGGTAGCACATTACAATAAGGCTCCCTTTTGCCAATTTTAAATGGGTAGTAACTTGTGAATAAAAAGAAAATGGTGTTATAACTTGTTTAAAATTGTCTTTAAATAATTTACAAAGTGTTACAGCTTAATTAATAACCAGATTATAAAGCATTCATAAACCCTTTATATGGGTAGCCACAGTTTGTAGGTTTCTCATTTTTTTGTGTAGGTCGCACTATATTCCTTGAGCCAGGACTTGTTATATATTTAAAGGTTCAGAATCACAACATTATTATACAAAACTTCGCTCAGAATCATGGAGTTCATCTTGTCACAGTGGTTACAGTATGAGAACTTTGACAGTGGGTGACGTGTCACTTAATGTCTGCCTGGTCTTATATTTTGTATCTTGTACTGCTGTCTTGTTAAGTCTTTTTCACACTTTCTGACTGGTAGGAATACCAAGTATATGCATTTAGCTTTACTTGACAACCACAGTCTGAGTTCCAGGACAGAGCATGGGATTACGTGGTCTTGTTACGCTCACAATTCACTGCAGGTGTAACTTGTCACAATGAATCTATTAAGATTCTAAAAGAACATTTTGTTGTTTTGTATTAGATAACTTTATGCCATTGCTATTGTATTGTCATTTATTCCAGCAAAACAATACACTATTTAAGTTCAATTTCAAGTAAAACTTTACACTCAATGAAATGGAATCACAATGTAATATTGTACTTTTATTACAATTTCTTAGTGAAATTAAGTTAATTAGATAACACAAATAAATGACATGCATATAACATGATGTGCAACTAGATTAATAGTAAAATGCAAAATTACATAATAGTAAAATAGAAAAAATGTTTATTAAAATGTCTCCAATAATAAAAGTTACATTTGATACATTAATATATATTTACTTGAAAGTTTAGAGAACCAAAGGTATTTGCTTCAGTTTATTAATTTAGAAATAGCTGGCAGCTACGTTGTTGGTAAGATGGCTCTGCCTATGATGTAATGCTAGCCAGACAGAGGTGGCCATGGTTACTAAGATGTCTGTATCAATTGTGACATCACAAAGAAATTGCCAGAGTTGTCAGAGAGAGGGAGACAAAGGGTGAAGATACAAAAAGATAGCCTGTTGAAATGGTATTGGTGGGTACAAACTACTATGTGAGTTTGAAAATCGAGATAAATTCCCCATAGTGCGATAGAATGTTAGTAACAGGCTGCAGTCTTTGACCATGATAAGATGGATGGATTTGCCTTCTAGTATCTGTATTCTGTGCTCCTCTGCCTCTTTCAGTTCAGCATGTTTGCCGCATTTTATCTTTGTTTTGCATGTTTTTCAGTCATCGGAAAGCTGACTTTCCCATATCAGTGTGGTAGACTTCTGCCCTTTGACTAACAGAACTGCTGGTACAAGAAAATGTCAATAATTTCAAGGCCTAGTTGAAGGGTGGCTTTGCTGTAGCATGCAGACCACTTGTTACTACCTTTGACAATCCTGTAAAGACACTGCCTATATTAAAAGAAAAAAAGAAAAAATCTGCTAACAATGTATAACATGCTGTAACACATACAGTAAGAGGCAGCTTTGAGCATCTGGTAAACCCACATGACTAGCTGAGCAATGTCACCTCTTTGCGTAGGAAAACACACCAGAAGGTTTTAAATGCAGACAAAACAAGTAAAACATCTTCATAACCATTAATTGTGGAAGAAGAAGAAGCCTGTCATTTTACATGTGTTTATTTGGTGCGTAGTTCAAAACATTAAAAAAAAAAACAGTACACATTCAGAGCAGAATAAGAATCAATATCAAATCTCAAGGTGTGATTTCTTGAAATATTCTGAGATGCTCTCAGTTCAGCAATAAAGGAATTTGGTATCAGTTCTTCTAAGGATGGGAGGCAAAGTACAGTCCTGCGCCTGTGGGATGAGAGAAAAGCTCGGATGGCTAACGAGTGGTCAACAAGCCGCAAATTTGATTTCTACACTTTCACACATGAAACATGCCTCTCCTAATGTACAGCTCTGAAGTCGGTTAACAGAGAGTTTGATGAAGTTCAGAGTCTGAAGATGTCTTGTTTCCTATATGATATTATCATAAAGATGGTAAGAGTTCTGAATGGTTACCAATGGAGGGAAATTGGGGGGCTAGGTTGATGTGTGCAGAGTGCATGCAGAGAGATTTCACCATTGAGCCACTGAGCAGGTCTTTAACTGCAATTGCTCCAAGGTTTGGCAAACCCTACTCAATTGTACATTACTCTGGATAAAAACATTTGCTATAAAAATAACTAAATGTTAGCATTTGAACATTTGTTAATATGAGTTGGATGTGCTGGAGAGGTTGGATAGCGCACACCGGAAGCCTACTTGGAGAAGTTCATTAGTCTATAGGTGAGTTTATGCTGATAGCTGTTTTGGTCAAGGTTTTGGACAATTACGGAGAATGCAACATGTCGCTGCTTAGTGTGAGTTTGCAGCAACGTGGACTTTAGAGAATGTATAGAAGACTAGTTTAAGCTGTAGGTGATTATCTATCATGATGGTTATACACATTGGCAAGATATGTAGAAATTCCAGAAGCAATGTTGCAGCTTCAGTTACGTGTTGTCATCATAACAGTGATAGGAGTTTGAGATTCATAAGGAGATCTGGCCAGACCATGTACCTCAACACCCTGGAGAGGTGTAACTCAAACCAATTTGGTGCAATACTTTAATAATTTAATAGCTAATTTAATAATTAAATAATTCCCCCCGGGAACAAATTAAAGTATATCTGCCTACCTACCTTACCTGACAATTTCTCTGATTCCAACCCTAGTTAGGATTTTAAAGAGGTATTTTACTTCACTTCAACACTGCGACCTTTCAGATTCAGATTAATTGATCTAAATAATTCTGTGCTAAATTTTTGTGCTTTCAAATATCAGCATCCCCTTTAAAGTCTGCTAGTCTGCCCATGGAATTCATGTTCCGATGTACATTTCTTGCAAGGCCACGAGAAAGTGCAAGAAGGACGCCTGTCACCTAAACAGGAAGCCAAACTGCATTTCTAGGGCATCGGAGAAGCAGAGCTTAACGTACATGCACAGCACAATACTCACTTTTCTAAATGTGCGTGCAGGGATTAAACACACAAACATTTGGACATAAATGCATTTTCTAGAATAAAGATTCAGCTCTTTTACTGTTCCAGCCTTTGGCTCAAGGAGGGTGCATCATACCTGAGCACAGTAAAAGAGTCTATTAATATTTGATTGAATTTACTCACCATTATTAATAAATGATGTGGACAACTAAAATACCAAAACAAAGGATAGGGGTTACACATCGGAGGACCTTAACACACATACATTGTCACTGTAGACTGCCGCATATGTTTTACACCACTATATCTTTTCAGAGTGCGTACGTTCTCCAAAGAAGTCCTCATTACAAATGGATATCCTTTCAGCTTATTCCTGTTTTTCAACACAACTGAGCAAAATTCAACAAATAATTCTGCTGTTTTCTCACACTTATTGCATAACAAATATGGTGTGTTCAGTTAATGATTGTATGGCACAAAATTAACGCGAATTAAAAATACTTTTCTGTTTTGTTTGTGAAGTTGTTGGGAAATTTATCCATCTGCCAGCTGCTTATCCAGTACAGGGTCCATGATAAGATGGGACTGGAGGCCGACTCATACAGCACAGTACAGAAGGCAAGGGATGCCAGTCTATTGTAGGGTACATATATTATGGGCAATTGCTGGCATTTAACAATATTTCTTTGGACTGTACAAGGACTCAGAGTACCAGGAGGAAACCCACGCAATACAGAGAGAACATGCTGATTACACACATGCAGGGAGAACATGCCAGCTGCATGCATGCAGGGAAAACATGCTAACTACATGCAAGCAGGGAGAGCATGCCAACTGCACACACACAGCAGGGAGAGAATGCCAACTGAATGAAAGCAGTGGGAGGCATGCCAACTGCACAAACGCCGCAGGGAGAGCATGCCAACTTTATGCATGGAAGGAAAACATGCCAATTGTACACACACAGCAGGGAGTGCACGCCAACTGCATGCAAGCAGGGAGAGAATGCCAACTGCACACACAGCAGGGAGAGATCCCAACTGCACATATACACCAGCGAGAGCATGCCAACTGCATGCATGGAAGGAAAACATGCCAACTGCACACACACACAGTAGGGAGAGACCGCCAACTGCACACATACAGCAGGGAGAGACCGCCAACTGCACACATACAGCAGGGAGAGACCGTCAACTG
>JAABNY020000108.1:21790248-21810284 GCA_015164015.2 Brevimyrus niger
GCTTCCGGGATAGGCTCCGGACCCCCCGCGACCCAGTAGGATAAGCGGTTTGGAAAATGGATGGATGGATGGAGGTTTTACGGCAGATTGTTCATAAGTAGGAGTTGTCCTTAAGTCAGCTTTTCTCAATCTGGGGGCTGCCTGTATATCTGTTACTGGATCTTAGGTGCGACATAACTCTTACCGTGAAGGTGTTTGGAGGCCTATTCACACTAACAAAATGGAAGCATGCAAACATTTTTTATGCCACAACACAATAGTGTGAATATGTCAGACTGTCAGTAAATTGTTGTGTTTATAGTGTATAGCTGTCCCTAGTGGTACTTAAAAAATTCTAAGTTGATTCTTAGTTAATAGGACTGCTAACTTGCACTCTTTTATTTGATGCGTGGGCAGCATCATGTGGATGACTATATATAACATTCTTTTTTGTGTTTATGTGAGTTCCCTGCAGTCACTTTTATTTCCCATAATCCATAGATCCTGCAGTTCAACTATATGTTTGCGAGAGTGAGCGTGTCGCTGGAAACTAAAGGAAATGGAGCCAGTTAGTTAATGACCTTCTCCTCATGGCAGGAAACCTTCCCTTCGCATCTACAGGTAATGAAAAGTGGTGCTACCAGCTTTATGTGTCTGCAATGCTGTGGAGACTTCCTGTTGTTTCTGAAAGATAAAAACAGCGCTTGAAGCTACAGCTCTTACACAGCACTCCGCCATCTGAGACAATTTCAATGACAGCTAGTTTTTATGGCTATAATTTTCAAAAAATATAATTGATCTCACACTCACTGTGCCAATATGAGTTCATCTATGGTCTGTGGACGGAATGATCTTGGAAATCTAAGTATATGGAGATTATTATCCGTCATAACATTGTGAGGTATGTACATGAAATGGCCTTCAGGCACTGTTTTCCCAGTGTCCCATCTGGCCAGATCATCTTAGCTCTCTGAGCACTAACCCCCAAGTGTGTCCACCGCAGCTCTCTATTTGGATGATGACTGCAGGCTGCAACTTTGCATTAATCATGACGGACACCCGAGTGACTCCATTTTGGCCTTGTGCCGAAGCTGCAGGAGTATAGGATGTCCCTCGTCTTGGGTGACCGGCGGTGATGTAACCATGGCAGGCCTGTGGGGATGGGGACTCTCGACAATCAGCTAGGAGCCGCATTTCATCAGAGAGGGCATTACTTATTCAAGGGAGCCAGTTATAAGCCATCGCACTCCAACAAAGCCAAGCAGGGTCCTCTTCTTTCCCTAGAACGTCAGTCTGGTTTGAACAGATCACGGTTCCCATTCTAGATGCACAGAGGGTCTTCGTTGAAAATCACTGAAAATGCAGCATGCAGAGTACCATGAATATTCTTATTCTTTCGCCCCTTGGAATACACCTTTTTTTCTTGAACCTACATAGCATTTACCTTTTGCCAACATTATGTACTTGTCAGTATTGGATAAAATGGTAGCACCTGAAATAATCTCTTACTGTCTGTTCTGGGCCCAGGGTTTTGTCCTTGGTTTAGTGTAAAAATATTAGGCTTCACATAACAACTACATTGTGCATTTGTTTCCTTGATTTGCCTTATATCAGCGATTCCCAACTCATGGGTCGCAATCCAAATTTGGGTCACGGCAAGTTCTGAAAGGGTCATGAGGCAGATTAGAAATGCAAGCATTTTAAAACCAGCAAGCTCCTATGCTGATCCAAGATCAGATTTCCTTTGCCCCAGTCCTAGAATTAACATACCGGTAAATGAATGGGTCCTGGATCTAAAATAAATAAACACTCAGCCAATCCAAGAAGCCAAACCACAGATACTTAATTTAAAATTCACTGGCACATCCAATCAGATTTATGAGACAGGCATTGATTAGTGTATATTGCAGAGTGCACTGCGATCTTGATCGTAGTGTTAACTTAATGCAATACTTGATATACAGTTGCAACTGAGCTGACATGGTAAAAATTGGGTTGCAGTGCAAAAAGGTTGAGAGCCATTGCCTTATATAAATGATACAATGTGTTTTCTTATATAAAAGACTATTAAATGCTAACTTCACAGTAGAAATACCCATCCATCCACTAAGTACAGGTTCATAGGGTTGCTTCCAGTCCTTCAGAGGGTGCAGGGATTCCAGTCCTTCAGAGGGTGCAGACACGCATGCACTGAGGAAAACAAATAGAGGAGCAGCACTTGAGCCCACAACACAAGAGAGGTGAGACAGCAGTGCTACTTACTGAGCTACAGTACATGCCACCCACGAGATCTAGTATTTATGCTATTTCTACGCAATAATCACATTTCATGTCTATATGCTCTTGCCTGAGATTTTTTGACTCCTGCATCTCCATCGGGATTATTCTGAGCAAATAAGTTAGACTTGTTAAACAAACAAGAAATGGCTGCTAATGAGCGTCTTCTGGTTCCTCACAATTAATTTTACCTTAACAACAAAAACAGCATGCGCATCGGGCTAATAGAAATCATAACTCATACTGCTGTCACGTTAAGCAGAGATTTATTGGCATAGACAGGAATCTAAGTAGAAATTATATCAATAGAGGGGAAACTAAATTTTTGGTGTCAACATTAATTTCTAGATATTGAGCCACACTGTGAATAACAAGAACGCCTCCCCTGTTAAACAAAAGCCAAGGAACATATGGACAAAAAACATAAATAATGGATTTTCACTCCTCCTGTTCATTTCCAGGGCCTGGCTAGTTTGTCAGTTTCTGCGCTTTCCCAGGGAGAATGGTGCAAGGGCAGAGGAAATAAATTGTGAATCAGCATAAATATTAACATAATCTTTGATTAAAACTCAAGCTTGTAGTTAAAATAATTTCTAAAGCATGCTTTGCGTTAAACATATACAGCAATGCTGCTAAAACCATTGTTCAAAAAACAAATAACAATTATGCATCCTTGAATATTCTTTTATGTGTCTGTGGTGTTATAATGTAGTGCAATTCCACACAGCATTATGCATATTCATAGTTTACAGATTGCGTCTAAGGCTAAATCTAGCTTGTGACCTTCTGCAATGAATGAAATATGTCATCTGTTTTGAATTTGTATTGAATTTACCTTTATCTCATTTTTTGTAAGATGGCTGTTTCTGGCATACAGCATGCAGTCAACTGCTTTTGTCATCATGCACGAAGAAACAAAGGAGGGTGATAAGTAATTCAAAACTCTTTTTTTATGATTGATCTCTCTGCAATAGACAAAACAAGAAACCAAATTGCAAATCTCAAAGAGACGCTTGTACGTGAGCATCTTTAGGTCAAGGGTTATGCTCGATTAGGAGTAAAATGGGTTCCCAGGTACCATAGAGTCAACATATATTTATTGTGGAAGATGCCTCTTTATATTGAACAAACATAAGCAAAAGAACTTGCTAAACACTATTACACAAAACTGGCTGGATTAATTTTTGTATGCAACAATAAGTTTCATCTTCCTTCAGACTTCCTTCTCCTTTCAGTCCGCAATCAGCCAGTCTGTAAATACTTGAGGCGACTTGTATCTTTTTTAGATCCAGGTATTGGTTCCACCTCCTGAAATGTTCCAGTATTCAAGGATGTTGACGACATGACCGCTGCAATATTCCTGATTGATCAGCACACACAGACATAGCGGAATTGCATTGACAGATAGACATTGACCATGGATATAGAACTAAAATCAATTAATAAACGAGCTGGTAATTCGGTGACAGCTTGCTTGGCACCAGTTTGTCAGTGGAGGGGGGGATTTTTTGAGAGGATAGATGCTGAGAAGGAAGAGGCCTTGCCAAGATATTGAAGTAGAACCGGTGGCTACTGTTCTTCTCTCAGAAGAAGGGACTAATTATTTCTTGAAGTATCTGGTGACTAGTGAAGCCTTTGATATGGAGCATGTGTATGAAAAATGTGAAAACTGTATTAAATCTTAATCAGATTACGGTCATCTGTATTTGCAATTTGATTTCTGCAGTCATTGCAAAAGTTCTGAACATCACATTATACAGTTTACATGAAATTGTTTTGTCCATTTTTCAAAATAATGCACCTCTGATTGCAGGATGCAGTGACACTAATTTCACAGCTAAATCAGTGAGAATCATAACAAAATGGTATACATTTGCAAACATTGCAAAGTAATTAGATTCAAAGCCATATTTTACATAGTTATTAGCAAAATTTTACAAAGTACACCTACATTATCTGACTAAAATGGAAGTCACCTTTATGTGAAACTCAGTGTCAGCAACTAGCTGAAGGGCATGGCCTGCTTGGCTATATATCATTTAGGGACACCCATATGGGAGACCATGTGCTGGTTGTGTGTCTCAGCAGGTTAGGAGGCGGGGCCTGTGATCAGGAGGTTGCTGGTATGAATCCCATGGTTAGCAGAATGGTTTCAGAATTGGGCCCATGAGCAAGGCCCTTTACCCCCAACTGATCTGAGGACAGTCTGACCCTGATTCCTCAATTATACATCACGTTCTGCTAAATAAATAAATAAATAAATAAATAAATAAATAAAGTACTTCATCATTTCTAACTGGAAACATACAGCAGTAAGAGAGCTGAAGTCGTGCTACCCGATGTAATAAAGGTGAAAAAGATCAGCAAATTTGCACCGATTTCTTTTTTTTAATACTGCATTTTACAGTTTCCCAGCCTTATGCCAAAACAGTACAACATAATGGATGGCAGTTACAGCTCAGCAGTTGGCCAGTGACAGCTATCTAGAGCACAGTTAGCAACCTGCATTAGCCAGGCGGCTATCTGAGGAACATCAGCAGAGGATCACAGCTCCTGTTCTAATTGCAGAATAGGAACCTGCTGGTCACAAAATGATTGCAAGTGTGCACCTTCCCCCGCAGAGTTTGGGCTTTGCAGTTCAGCTCCAGTCACACAAATCTAGTGCGGCTTTTACCCTTTACTGTACGTCTCCACAAACATGAGATGAGTAATTAACAGTTTGAAAAACCTGTAATGATCCCCGGTGATGTCACCATGTTTTCGTAAGCTGCCCTACGCTGTACCTGTGGCTTGAAAAAAAAATGCTCCCTGCTGTCATGTGATCCACAGTGAGAGGGTTGTGAAGTTCTCACATTGCACCACTGACCCCTGACATGTAGCTGCATGTGCCTCAGACACCTTTGACTGAACAAAGACAAAAAGCAAAACCCTGCCGAACACTAAATAACTCCTACCAATATTTCCTGCTTAGCACTTAAATTGTCCTTTTCATTGCAACTGAAGCAAAATTAAAGTTCTGTTGCACCTCACAGTCATTAAACTTGTTTACATCTTTGAATGTGTAAGAAACATCACAGATTTAGAGAAACAAGGTGAAATTGATATGTGGGATAGGGTTGTGAAATATGCTCATGAACCATTGCTTTTGAGAGATGTAGAGTCTGATTTCGTGGGATTGCTGAAATAATTATCTAACAACGGTGCATATGTGTGTGTAAAACCATAATAAAAATACACTATATGGACAAATATATTGAAACATCTGGCCATTCGAGTTACAGGAACTTTCATGACATCCCATTCTAAATTTATAGGCATCAATAAGGAGCTGCCCCCCCCCCCCTTTGCAGCTATAACGGCTGCCACTTTCTGGGAAGAATTTCTGCAAGATTTTTCAATGTGCCTGCGGGAATTTTTGCCCATTCATCCAGAAGAGCATTTATGAGGTCAGACGCTGATGTTAGACAATGAAGGCCTGGCTCGCAGACTCCAATCTAGTTCATCCTAAAGGTGTTTGATGAGGTCAATGCTCTCTCAGTGAAGTTGTCCACACCAAATTCACCCAACCATGTCTTTATGGATCTTGCTTTGTGTACAAACACAGCACAGCCATGCTGGAACGGAAAAGGGCCTTCCCTAAATGGTTCCCACAGAGGTGTCAAAAATTGTCAAAAACAATTGTCAAAAATGTCTTGGTATGCTGAGGCAATAAGAGTTCCTTTCACTGGGACTAAGGGGACCAGCCCGAGCCCTGAAAAACAACATCATACCATTATCCCTCCTCCACCAAACTTTACAGTTGGCACAATGCAGTCAGGCAGGTAACGTTCTCCTGGCATCTGCCAAACCCAGACTCGTCCATCAGACTACCAGACACAGAAGTGTGATTTGTCACTCCACAGAATACGTCTCCACTGCTACAGGGTCCAGTGACGGTGTGCTTTACACCACACCATCCGATGCTTGGCATTGCGCTTGGTGATGTGAGGCTTGAATTCACTGAGTCCTTCACCAATTTTTGCTCAGCCTGGCTGTATATTTTGGTGCTTGATTTTATATACCTGTGGCATTGGATCTGAACAAATCACCTGAATGCAGTGATTAAGAGGTGTGTCCCAATACTTTTGTCCAGAAAATGTATCAAAATAGCACTGGATTTTTACCAGCAATGAAAGAACCACTCATGCACCCAATAAACAGGACACATTTCTACCTAATAACTGAAGAAATTATAATGCTGCTGCAGTAGCAAAAGTAATCCGGTCTGACTGAGCATCCTTTACTTTGGCAACAAGGAAGTTGCCATGGCAACAGGCCAGGTTGGCTGCACTGGTTTTCTTCAGTTCATCTCAATATCAAGAATGTCTGTTTGTGTTGTCATACTTCTGGATAAAGCATGTTCCACTGTGTAATACAAGTTGTCTCCACATTTGCCTATTTACCACTAACAAGAGAAACAAACAAAATCTTCTTCAAGTGATAAGCACACGCTGGGAGAATCATCAGATGTAAAGAAATGCTTTGTCATGGTCGGACAAGCCAAACTGCATAAATAGCAGTTTTAAGATTGAGCTGAATTTTACAGAATCTTTGTGGGTTTTTTCAGTGTTCAGACAGAAAAATATCTTTATTTTGTTTGCAATATATTCAGAAATGCAATTACATGGTTTGTACATGTTAATACTGCATTAAATAAATTAAACAAATGTGTAATTAAAATTGGATAATATAATACTTCCAACTCAGAATTCTAGGTATGCTTGTCCCCATATGCAAAAGTCATTATCTAACAAGCAGTACATAAAATTAGCAGAGAGTACTAGCACACAAGATATTCGGGCAGACACCACTGCTCGGCTAAAAGGACAAAACAACATTTCCAAAAACCAATTAAAGAGCTGAAATACTGTCTTTTGGAAGACTGGATTCAAAGTGAAACCTTTCAGCCAACATGAATCCCACCGCGCCGGGTAAACATTACAGTCCAGAGTGAGGAAGTGTCCAACATGGCTGTGGTTCTGCCATAGCGTGGGCATGCCTCGCTGCATCTGGCCC
Source organism: Brevimyrus niger (assembly GCA_015164015.2). Classification (NCBI taxonomy): domain Eukaryota; kingdom Metazoa; phylum Chordata; class Actinopteri; order Osteoglossiformes; family Mormyridae; genus Brevimyrus; species Brevimyrus niger. The sequence goes on from JAABNY020000108.1 coordinate 21,797,560, forward strand.
AGCTCTGTACCAAAGAATTCTACAGGACATCAAGCTTCCGCTGTTTAAAGGACTTTACAAAACAACAAAAATTCAATTCAACTTCACAAATTAAGAAAAGAGACTTAGAAAAAAAACATGCCAAAAGTCAAAAGAAGGAAGTTAATTTTCCATATCATTGTGTATCTACTCATTAATGAATATGTGCATCACAGATAGCTATGGATTCATACTAACTAGCGGATATATTAAGTGGGTCATATTTTGGCTCATTTGCCAAATCCAAATTACTCTCTGCCAGTTCGGCCCCACCTGTTCCCCCATGTCTCTGAGGACGATCCAGACTGTGTGCTAGCGGAGTCAATAAGTACAGGTAGTTTCAGCACAATGACGGGTCCCCCTCAGAGTCCTGTGCCAGAATGAGCAGCTGTAGGCTCACGCCGTCTCACCCAGCTGTTGCCGCAGATGTCCCTGTTCACTGTTGATGTCCTCCACTGGAGCAGGTTCAGCTAGATTACACTTCACACATCCAGTGGCCAGACAGAAAGCATTCGGTCAAAGAGGCTCGCTTCAAACGAAGAAGTGTCCCGAAGAGAAAAGCTAATGGGACGAAGGACTTGAGGGTGTGCACCGGAATCTTCTCATCTCATCGATCAAATGTCGCTTGGCATTTCATGGCAGCTTTGATTCGGAACGCCACGGTCTGGATTTATGGGCACAAGGTGCCCCCACTGCCACGGCCAAAGGCTAACAGCGCAGTTCTAAGTTTGATTGTTATTTCGAGTCATGCCCATTCTTTCTGTGAATGCAAGTGATAGAATGATAGGCCTGGAAATCACTGCTACCAAGTTATTCCGCAAAAGGAAGAAAAGTTCTGAAATTTATTGTGTTGAATACAGCTTGTGTTCATATTGCATTCACATTTACATATATACATGTTAAATGTACATGTTTAGATTTAAATGTTAGCCAGCAAAAAGGCTAACAGAGAGCCAGTTAAGATAGACGAGCAAGACTGTGACATGTGAGCATAAATGAATACCAGCCATCCTGCCAGCTGTGGTTTGAGAGCACACACACACATACACACACATACATACGCAAATGGAAGCGCGATTTAAGTAGCAGTAATGTTGAATTCATGGTCTATGGCTGACAAATACTATATATATATATATATATATATTTCTTTCAAGAAAGCAAGATTTAGATGTCTATAGAATGCCAACTGTGAAGGTGAAAATACACCTAAAACTTTTTAAAGTTTTAACACATTTTAAACCATTGTTTTATACTACGAAATGTCTGAAGAGCTAATGTGATAAAAAAAAAACATCTTACACGATTGATATGTTAGTTACCAAGCATAGTTCTACAAACAGCTGCAATCGTACTTTCCCCAAGTGCACGCTGATTGAGCGCTTTCCCAAGGGAGCTTTGCTAAGCGTACACTGATATACTCCACCCAGCTGCGATCACACTTTCCCCAAGTGCACACTGACATAGCCTATCAAGCTGCGAGGGTCTTTTCCTCAAGCGCACGCTGAAATAACCCACCCAGCTGCGAGGGTGCTTTCCCCAAGCACACTCTGATAGGGCCCTTTCCAAATTGTGCTTTCCAAAGTGCACCCTGACATAGCCCACCTAGCTGCGAGGGCACTTTCCTCAAGTGCACGCTAACATAGCCCACCCAGCTCCAATGGGACTTTCCCAAGTGCACGCTGACATAGCCCACCCAGATTCAAGGGTGCATTCCCCAAGCCCACACTGACATAGCCCACCCAGCTCCAAGGGCACTTTCCCCAAGCGCATGCTGACATAGCCCACCCAGCTGCAATGGCGCTTTCTCAAAGCATACACTGATATAGCCCACACAGCTGCGAGGGCCCTTACTCCAAGTGCATGCTGACATAGCCTATTCAGCTGTGAGGGTCCTTTCCTGAAGCGCATGCTGACATAGCCCACCCAGTTGCGAGGGCACTTTCCCCAAGCACACGCTGACATAGCTCACCCAGCTGTGATGGCCCTTTCCCCAAGTGCACGCTGACATAGCCCACCCAGCTGCAAGGGTGCTTTTCCCCAAGCGCATGCTGACATAGCCCACCCAGCTGCAAGGGTGCTTTCCCCAAGCGCACGCTGACATAGCCCACCCAGCTGCAATGGTACTGCAATGGCGCTTTCCCCAAGCATACGCTGACATAGCCCACCCAGCTGTGAGGGTATTTCCCCCAAGCATACGCTGACATAGCCCACCATCTCTTCTGATTTGCTTCTTAAAGCAGTTCCTCAGAGAATGGGAAAGCAATATTCTGCATGGGCCTTAAAACCGAGTTATTTTGTTGATATGATCATTCAGCTGAATCGAGGAAGTCGGAGCACGCATATCGATGTCAAATTGGGGCACAGCAAACACACTGGATGAGTAATGGACCTTCATGTAGGCTTCAGGTAGTAAACAGAGAACAGCAAATCAACCACCAGGGGCCCACAAGCAGCTTACTCTAACAATTATGATTTTTATTTTTGTTTCTATTGCTTATAGTCTTTGCTTATCCAAAACAACATACAATATTGCTTACCCTTATTTTTTACTGAAGCAATATGAATGCCTTGCTCACATTCCTCTTTTAGGACTTGAATCAGCATCCTCTTGGTTGGTCCGGGTCCCTGCAATGATCTATTTCATCACAACGCTGGCATCCATCTAAGCTTCTTAGCTTTCATCAAACAGCGCTCTGAATATATCATGAAATGTAAATATCATGAAATGGTTTAATTTCTTCAGTTGAAAGTTTAAGCTTAAATTTCAGGAGAATAAACGAATACAAGGACAGATATCAAAACTGTGTTGTGTTACATAACATGCCTTGGAAAAAATATCAGTGATAAAGTAAAATACGTGTCATGCAATGGCCGCTCCCTTCAATAATAGATGTGTAATCTACCAGCTGCAGTGCAGTCTCTTATATCTAAATGCTAAAAACAAAGGGTTTGCTGATCTAATGTCCAGCAAGAACTTAGGCTAGATAGGTGGATAGGAGATCGATGGATGGATGATGGATGGATGGAAGGAAGAATGGGTGGATGGATGTTCTAAGGACCCATCTATGTTTTAGAATGGCAGACCCAGTGTGAAAATTCAGATCATTTTAGACAATCTGGCTATTTAAGTGTTAGCGTGTATGTAATATCCATTTATCTTCAATACTGCTCTGCAAAATATGAATTATACATAGTATGATATAAAAACTACACTGCCTGGCCAAAAAAGTCACCTTTGGAATTTAAAACAGCATGTACTTAAGAGCTAAGGATCATTATTACAGCTCAGCAACATTATGCTGCAGCTCAAATGAAGTCATGTGAATATCTGAATGTACTGAATGGCCAAGTTATCGTAGCATTGGTATATTCCAGGACAATAATGCCAAAATTCATCAGGCTCGAATTGTCAAAGAATCAGGGCTCATCAGGAATCATTTTCACACATGAATTAGCCACCAAAGAATCTTGACCTTAACACCATTGAATATCTTTTACGGTTCAACTCACCTATCACCAATACAAAAAATGTTGAGATGTTGCATAAGCATGTGGAAACAATGCTCATTGGAGGTATACTTGCATAAAAATGTTCTGACTGCAGAAGGATAACTGATTGGTTCAGAGAAATAACCAATCAGATTGTAGAGGAGGTGGGTCCAAGCATTGTTCCTTCGGTCCTCAGAACATTATTGTGTGAGTGAAACTCCCGCAAGCAGAAACAATGCATTGACAAATGTGCACCATAATCAAAGCTAAAGGTGGCCCAGCAAAATTAATCAACTTTTAATCAACTTTTTTGACCAGGCAGTGTACTGTATTTATGGCACAAAATGAAAGTACCACAAAATTTCCCGTTTTTTGTGGGGATTTCTTACTCTTAAAGTGATCAAGCTAATTGAAATGAATGACAAATACTGGTATTTTTCACTTGAAGGAGTACTGCGCTGAACACACACAGGAACATATATTGTTCCCTTACCGCCCAACAGTTTAGTTGGTGATGCTTTAGTTTTGATACTGAAGCCCAAGCTGAAAAATCAGTAGTGACACCGTGGGACTCTATTTAAACAACCGTACAATTCAGGTAAATTGAAGGCTCTATGATGCCCTTTGTATGCATCAGTGCGAGTGAACGCACATATATACACTCACCTAAATCACCTTTCTTTCCCATTCTGACATTCAGTATGGAGTTCAGGAGATTGTCTTGACCAGGACCGCATCCCTAAATGCATTGAAGCAACCGTCATGTGATTGGTTGATTAGTTAATTGCATTAATGAGAAATTTAACAGGTGTTCCTAATAATCCTTTAGGTGAGTGCATATGGACACCCTATAAACATTTTTAGAGAAATGGATGGGAAATAATCATAAATAAACTGCCAGTGCATTAGTAGCCTTTCATCAACATGCTGCTGTTTCCTGCTTGTTGTCATTGTAGTGCTTGTTATGCCTGTATTTACGCATCTTAAAATGGAAATGTGCTGCACGGTTTAGAGAAATGATTGGAACAGGTCTGGACACAGGTTATATACAATTTATATTATTTTATCTATCCATTTGTCCTTCTATCTATCTAATTCAGAGTCATTATGAGACACACACGCACGTTTGTATTCATAGCTTTGCATTCGTGTGTTTAAATTTTTTCTATAGGCGTAATGCAAATCCCATCAAATTCAACTTTAACCCCTATCCAGCCCTAACTTTAATCAAAGGTAACCAAACAAAATACAAGACTTCTGACATTTTTAGTTTTTTGGCTAGAGTCACAGATTTTTATAAATTTCCCCTTGTGGTGACAGAAAAAATGGTCCCCACAACAGCAAAATAACAGGTTTATATCATATTTTATCCACACACACACACACACACACGCACGCACACACATGTAGGGTAAACATATCCTTATGGGGGACCGCTCATTCATTTCAATGGGAAAAATGCTAATGCTAACTATGACAACCTTAACCCCTACCCTGCCCCAACCATAAACATAAGTATCCTAATGAAATACAAGAGTTTTTGCATTTTTAATTTTTTCATAGCAGTCACCGATTTTTATAAAATAGAGTTTTCCCTTATAGGGACCAGGAAACCGGTCCCCATAAGGGAAAAGAAAACAGATATTTATCACGTTATGGGGACATTGTGTCCCCATAAGGATAGGTAAACCCGCTCACACACACACACACGCACACACACACGGTCAATTTGCATATCTTTGGACATGAAGGCCAGAATAAAATTGATGACCATCATTCAATGGGCTCAAAATATGATCTTGAAAAATATATATATTTTTAATTTTCATTTTATCTCAGGGTGAAAGCTTTTCCATGGTTAATGCATAAGAATTTTTTTAAAAGGGCTATTGGCAAGCACAGTTTTTCCTTTATGGATTTTTTTGTAAGATACATGTACTTTTCTGATGAGCTTGACAAGGATAAACATTACTTTTACTAACACTTGGGCTGAATATATGTATACTTTTGTTCAATCGGTAAATAATAATACATATTTGCATTTTTCTCTCCTCGAGAGGAAAAATTATGCATCAACCTGAAAAGCCTGAATGCCAATTGAGAATTCAGGGTTTTTCCCTCTGTCACCACGGACACAGATATACCCTCTCCGGAGGCAAACCCTGAGGCCATGAAAAAGCCCACAATCTATTCTGAATAACAATGAAGCACCACTGCAACAAGGCCGATGTTATTGTTTTTCTGTCTTAGGGAAATAGTGAATTGGATCTCTAGTGAAGAAGTCATGGATTTATGGAAAGTTGGGCTGTCAAACAAAAGCAGTTAGTCAAGGGGCTCCGGGAAACCGATTATTTGGGGTACATAAGTAATAAAAGACTGGCCACGAACCAGTGCTTCTTGATGGAATTACAGCTTAATATCTCACAATGGGCCTTGCTTGGTAAATGCCATTAGGGATAAAACATATTTTTCACTTCTTTTATTGTTCATGTCATGCTTCAGGAGAGCAGGGAGGGTGACCCTCCCATGTTACTCCTGTTGACTTTGAAATCAGGAAAATTTATCTGATATTAAAAGCATTTGACAAAACTATTATTGTAATGAATTCTGGCTAATTTACTATCACTGTATACTTTCAGAGACAAATACACAAACAAAAATGGATGTACAGTCAACAAAAAAAAGTAATTTGCATGTCGCTTGCAAATCAGCCGCAATAGATGACAGCTGAACCATTAGGGCGACTTAAAACTGATTTTATACTCGTTATATAATTATAAAGTGATTGCACTATTAACCGCTCTAATGGCTAATTAGTATGTCAATAAATGGGACAAAAGATGGCAGCCATTAAGGCACTTTTTTGTAATTCTGCATTGCTGTGATGGCTTATATAATTCTTCTATATGAAAACTGTAATGAAAGACGTGCTTCCACAGAAATAGCAGATTAGGGGATGCAGCGAGATGGTTATATAGCCACTCATTTCACTTCCAGGAAGTCTTCTGTAAAAAGGAAGATGTTTTATGTTATACTTCTGTGTAGATGACATGCTGTCTATGTCAATGTCTATAGGTTTACAACAGTGCTTTTCGACCTGGTTCTCGGGGGCCCCAGATAGCCCATTTTTGCTCCCTCCCAGAACACCTCTATCATCATGTTCTTGATTGTTTGGTTCACACTCACACACTGTGGGCAAAACCTACATGAGCATGAGAACATTCATATTCCACATGGCTGGGGTCAAACCCATAGTTTTACCAACTGAGCCACCGATTTTATTACAGTTTCTACTATTACCCATCCTCCCTTCCAAGTTTTTCCTATGCAAGGATACTGGGGACCTATCCCAGAAATAAAATCGGAGACATTAGTCAGCCTAAGCCTAAGAGCAGAGGTGGAATTCAAACCTACAACCCTGGAGGTGATGCTTCCCAGGGTCGCTGGGAGTTTTGGGTCTAACATCAGACACCCAAGTCGGGCCACCCAGCTGGGGGTGATCAAGTCCCGACGTGTGTCCAGGTAGCACATTTCTGCCACATTCCTCCCCTCTTGTTGCCTCCTTATGGCTCTTCTCCCTTGCAGTTCATGGATGCCCCAAACGCCCAGTACCCGGTACAGAGACTGTCCTACAAAGCCTCTGCATCCCACCTTGACTGGCTCACAGCGAGCTATCCACCCCAGCCTCCAGCAGTCAGCTGCAAGCTCCGCATATACTTGGCCCTTTTCTCCTGTGCCTCCTCTAACTGATCTTCCCAGGGCACGGTGAACTCCGTCAGGATGTGCTCCAGGGCTCCCCTCTGTTGGCAGAGCTGGTAAGTGGGTAAATCCACCAGACCCCAGCTGTGCAGGTTAGCTCGACTTGGGAGGACATCATACATGGACTGAACCAGGTATTTGAAGCGACATACTTTGACCTTCCAAAGATCAGCTCAGGTGATCTTACGGCCTACTTCATGATCCCACTTAGTCCTGGCTCCCTGCTGGCACATGCCCACCTCCCCGGCTCAGACCTCCTGTTGGGTGTGAGTGTGGCTGTCCTTTCCGCGGGCTCTGCTGGAGTGAGGTGTCATATTGCTCCATAGCCCAGCTCATCCAGATGCCACTGTGCCGATCCTCAACTATTATGACCCCAAATGGTGTGATAGTTCTGATGGAACCGCCTCATTGGTGGAAAGCTCTCAGCTCTTGTATGTCATTGGAGCACTTGGTTAAGGTGAAGCTGTTTCTACCAGTGGCAACAGAAAGGTTTTTCAACTGAAAGTGTAAACAAATTAGTGAATTTGTAAACAAATTATCTCGCAATTTAAAATGAAACAATACCAAATCCACCCTTCTGGGTTTTTTGCATAACCCTGTTTAGAGTATTTATTGATTACATAAACCTTTTAGATTTCCTTCATCTAAGGACAGAATTGCAAATTTGAGCGTTCTGTGTAGACAGAGTGCTTTCATTTTTGCCAGTTACCTGCTATCAGTCACCTACAAAAGAGATATTCCTCACATACTTGTGGAATAGCTAATACTTACCCGAATAAGTGAAAAAATATGACTTTTTCAAATACATTCAAAAGAATTTCTTGTATAGTTCTCCCCAAGCGAGCTTGATGGGCCGAATGGCCTCCTCTCGTTTGTTTAGTTCTTATGTTCTTATTTATTACATGCTCATGGTCTCATAATCAACACCTCTGCACTTCCCTATGAATAGATACTGAAGGGGCTGAAATTCGGTCAGCACAAATGCCGTCCAATTTTACCTCCTACAGAGTATACACTGCACAGCAATACAATATCCAGCAACAAAAACTGGATAAGGCGAGAGGTGTCAGCTTGCAAAGAACCCCTCCTCTTTTGGCTAAGACGTTTCCATAGCAACAGTCACAGAACTTTTTTTTTTTTCCAGATAAAATTTTAATCCCTGGATGAAATAAATAGGCAGTAAGAGATGAGAATGTGAATGACCTAAATGGAATGGAACCTGCTGACAGACAGAATATCTTTCATCACTTAAAGAAAAACTGAACTATGGATTGTGGGGGTTACTGAAGCAATAATGTTCAAACAGAAAATGATTGCTTCACATGAAGGAAAATGAAGTGGTTAAGGGTAACTGAAGCAAAAACGGCTTCTTATTTTGCAAAACAATAGGTGGTTGACTGGGAGTCAGTGGATATGATGAGAGAGATCAAGGAATCAGCCAGGATGCAGCGAGTACCAGAGAACCAACACAGCCTAAGTACATTTTGTCTTCCGCATGATCAAAAATGTACTAAAAACTACTTATATAAATAGCATCCATTAAGTGCTTCAATTATTCGTATGCAAATTGTGTTTTTAGACGATCTCACCCCATGTCCCCACTATTATTGTACTGAAGAGTATCATTCAGCATTTATTCAACAAACTCGCGTTCAATAATCCAGAGTGTTCATTTTTTGACCCTCAGAAGGAGGGTTGAAATAAAGTGCCAGCTATCAAAATTGAGGAAGGCCGCTAAGATGATGTAGGTTGTGTTAATTGATCAGTAATTGAGAGTATTGTTCTGCTGAAGTGAGTATGCGGAGTGGTTCACAGAAGCTCCATTGTAGATAATGCTTGCGCTTTGCGCTGGGAGCATCAATTTCCATGGTAACCTAACCAGGCAACACTTTCGTGTCTGTGTCTAACTCATACCGAAGAATCTAGGTGGCTCAATGACAGGCTTCAGAAAAGTTTGCTGGTAAGGCCTTCATTCTGTCTGGCAAATGTCATCCCATGTTCTGTCATCTCAGCATTTGGAATAATAATAATACAAGAATTATAGGGCAAATCATGTCAGTATAAAAGTCATGAAACATGGAATTGTAGGCACTACTGTTACTAGGCACTAGTAATGCAATGATGAACGTGAGAATTCCTTCAGCGGGCAAACAGAATCACGCGGCACTCGTAATAAATGGGCAGGGAATCCAGCTTTCCCTTCAAAGATTTATGGGGTGGAACGGGGAAAAAATCCAGCACCGTGCAAAAACAAGCATAAAAATATATGTACTATTTCAGCTGAAGGAAAAACAAAAACTTAGGCATAGGAGTCAGGTCCAAAATTAGTTCACACAAGCATTGAACTGGCATGAAAACCATAGCAGAGACCATTGGGACTAAAACAAAATAAAGGAGAGCCAGGTTCCCTATCCGCCTGACCCCCGCACCTGAGACAATGAGCAAACCCCTCATCTCACAATATTATATCAATTACCAAGAAATATGAAATTTGCTCTACCACACTTTCACTCATTATAAATACTATAGGTCAGATGAAAACTCGGATGTGTTACATTCTGCCCTCCTGACCCCACTGTCTCCTCCCTAAGGGGCCCTAACAAGCAATCCCTGATGCTTGTTGCCCCTCGTTAGCCTTCGTATATAAGTACCTGTTTGTCTTGTCTTCCCCAGTGCAGTCATTACTGTCACTCCTCTCGTCAGCCTGCGTTCTTCCTAGTTGTCCCCCTGTCTTGATCCTTGGTGATCTTCTTTTTTCCAGTCTCAGCTTGTTTAGTTTTTTTTTTTCAGTAAAACACCTTTGGTTTGCCAAAAACGTCTGACTTAATTCTCTGTCTTGAAAGTCGTGACATGATGACAGTAGCAATACTACAGCGGTATAGCCTTCTGGATGAGTGTGTGCTAAAGATGGTAGACACTGCATCACAAAGACAAATGTCTTTAGCAACTGCTGTTTCAGCTCTTGCAAAATGTGATATGTATGACATTACATTCATTACACTGTCAGACATGCTGGGGGTCTCCCTTCTCTCCACCATTCATCACAGACCAGCTAATTTCTGTAGCATGTTTGAGTCCATGGTGCTTGCAAGCAAGATGTCCAGGGGAACAACAACACAATACAGCACAAACAAGACCTCATCAGACCCTACACCTGCTCAGGTTCACGAGCTATGAGTTACACGTCATTCTCAGGACTGTATAATCCCTCCTGCTCCTCAGCAGAGTTCAGAATATTCACCTGCTTAGCACTGAATACCTGGCTGCACCCAGATTCAACTTGAGTTACTACTCCTGACAGTCAGATGCTGTGACCCGAAACCATGTGCATATGTGTAAACTTAGTCTACTTAAAATTTTTTTTTTTTTCCTGTATTAGTGCACCTTTAGCTGCAGTTATATCTTGATATTTCATCTATGTAAAGTCCAGTATATTTTTTTACTACATTGTTGTTTGATGTACATTATGTGTAAGTACAGCTCATGCAGCTTTAGACTATTGCAAATTAAACCATTGATCAAGCTTTGCCCCACTGTGAATTCCAACTGGTATCATGTTTGGTAATGATCAGTCTGGGTAACTGGGTGTTGTTAAATCATTGTTATTCCATAAGCTTGAATTTAAAATGAATCTGAGCACTTTGTTGCATCATTCTGATCCTTGTAGTTACATTATGTGTAAATCATATTAAGTTTTCCATCATATGGTACTGTGAGTTCAAATTAAAAAAAAATAACAGATTCACACATAATGAACTTGACATCCCAAACTTACTGTTTTGGTGAGTTTCTCTGATAGACGGCATACATTTCATATGACAATGCTGATCAGGTCCGCGGCTGCACAACTTTCTTACTGAGACCAATGACACCACTGGTGTAAATTATAGAGTGATGGGGGGGGGGGAGTTGTAAACCACCCCCAATAATCAAAACTAGCCAATACAATCCCCTAGACCCCCTTAAATGAGTCGAGACCTCCACCCCCCCCCCCCATCCAGTGCTCAATAACCCAAAGTCATGCCCATGAATGAAAAACATCACGCCATATTGGTTTTGAATATTTTTAATGTTGTTTTAGTACATTGCAGAAATAGCCCTATTCAGTGAGTTCAAAGTGCAACATACACAACATCAATTAAAGAGGGTTCTTGAGGTCGGTCATTTGAAGTTGCAAACAAGATGTTTGATAGTTTACCAGTTTCACAGGTGCAATAGGCAACTTTGCCTGTTTCATGCAAGAGCTGATACTTCACCATTATGAAGACCCTGGAACGTAAACATGACGGGCAACATAACATTAACAAAAAATATTACATTTACTCAGAGTACGGAGAGTCAAGCTGACTAGAACCTCCCGAGATATTTGGCACAGGTATGATTAATATTTCAATAAAATATACCCAAAATATACTTATTCATTCAGAAAGAGTAATGACAAGCACTTTTACCAAAAAGAGAAATGAGACCAGGTACTCTATAAATAGCTGGGTAACAAAAACAGCTTCTCACTTTCAAATGAGCAGGCAGTTTGTAGCAACAACAAAATAGAAATCAAGCAACATCAAATTCATAATAAAAAAGTAACACCTTAATTTTTCATTCTATATAAAACGTTGTTCCATCCTTCAGCACTGCAAAATAGGTATCCAAAAGTTAATAAATGATCTATTTGTACAAGTGAACAACATCAAAAAGCGTTTTACATCCATTGTGCACCAAAAAAAAAAAGGAAAAAAAAGATGACTATATTTTTTTGCAAAAATACAAAATAAACAAAGTGCTCATCTTTAGCCAGGGTACAAGAGAAGTATACAAAGGGATTAAGATACATGGTGTGCTTATCTGTGTCATTCTCCTTCTTCCCATGCTATGGGTTGTACAATACTGGCTCTAAATCTGGGGACACAATTCCATTTTCATGCCTCTGCACATCTGGATGGGTTAAGATCAATCGATAAGACTTTCATTACGCACCATCAGACAGAAAATGTTCTGCCTTTACTGTTCACAAGCCTGCAAAAGGACTATAGTGGACTGCAGCCCATTTTTGTGATTGATTTCAAAGTACTGTTTTTATTTTTTTTTGCCAAAAATGAGTGTGACGCATGGTTACCAATCTCCTCTAATCAACGTCTTTGGATCACTTTAGACACCTGTCTGCGTTTTCTCTGTTTTGTTTTTCAGAACATCGTCGATGTTGTCATCCTCGATGACAACTGCAAAGAAGAGAAGACAAGACACAGAACTGTCATACTTTCGCTTTTATGTTTCCAGGTGTTAATGAGGCACAGCCTGTACCGGTGCGCATCACGATACTGAGAAGACAATAAGCAAGCTTACACTGTTTACATTTACACAGGCTGCCGCGGAGCGGAGGGTGGGCTGTTCGCCCAGAGACGAGTAAAACCAAACACTCGCTACCATCCCTCTCCCTGACATGCGTCTTTAATATA
>JAABNY020000108.1:21838190-21859141 GCA_015164015.2 Brevimyrus niger
TAGTGATAAGGTTGGCCCCTTTAGATGAATTATGGCCCCTCTTTTGCCTCCCATCTTTGGTGTTAAAATGCAGTAATGTTTGACTATTGTTAAACAAACCAGTAATCTGAGTAAAAGTAAGTCTTGGTTGCTTTAATAAGCAATTGCTGAGGCATCTGAATCAGTGATACTGTCACATGCTGAAATACGACACGGAACGGAGACAGAGGAGTGGGAGTCCAGGAAGTCGGGGAAACGAAGGATTTATTGGGGAAACAAGGGTTTTATGGGGGAGACAGTCTGCAAACAGGACAAACGGGCAGTAACGTCAATAACAGGACTGGGGGAAGACGAACTGGGAAGTATTGAAATACACCGGACTACGTTGAACGAAACTAGACACCGCCGGTGACATGGGGATTCCACACGAGGCAGTGAGGGAGGGGGGCATGGCAGATACAATATTTGGTGTTTATCCTCCTGAGACCCCACCCATTCATTTATGTCCATTGTAGTGGACATTTTGTTTTTGCATCTATATTTTCACTGATGTAAGGAAACTAATCTATTCCTGTTGTACACTGAAGAGGACATGCTGTGAAATTAAAAATACAAATAAATTTGAAAAAATCTAAATTTTAAGATGTCTTATTTCCAAAGACAAATAACCTAAAATTGAAGGACACTTTTTTTCCTTGGGTCTCAGGAGGATATGGAAGTTTTACTTACACAAAAATCTGAGGTCAAAAGGAAATATGATTAGTTCAGAGTGATAACCAGTCATATTGTAGAAGAGGTGGGTCTAAGCAACTACAGAAGGCAGAACCAACCAATCAGATGTGTTGGTCCCACCTCATCTACTTGCTTGGATCCACCTCTTGAACAATTTGACTGGTTATCTCTCTGAACCAATCATTTTTCCTTCTGCCATCAGAACTGAACATCTTCCACAATATTTATATTAAATACAGCTATGCTGTATATTTGAGTCTGCGACAGGCTGGCCCCCTGTCCATGGTTGTTCCCTGCCTCGTGCCCGTTGCTTCCGGGATAGGCTCCGGACCCCCCGTGACCCAGTACGATAAGCGGTTTGGAAAATGGATGGATGGATGGATGGATGGATGTATATTTGAGTAATGTTTTTTTTTGGGGGGGTGGGGGGTGGACAGTGACATTTCAGTAAGAAATGAGGAAAGAGTTAATGCTAGGGACAACTGTCAAGCTTGGAATGTCAGCCATGGTGAGACTGAAAGAAAGGTAAAGATGAATTTTTGTAAGTGAACGTTTCTGTCAGCGGTATCTGATGAAACCAGAGCCATTGAAGCAGGTAGCATAATAATAAAGGAAATTAAGCTGTGCTTGAAAGGCTCCTCACAGCACAGGTGACCTGTCGCACTGGAATAGGTGCTCAGCCTACATTGCTGATGACATAAAATATATATGCAAGTTGCATTAGCAAAGCTGGATTGGCCAGTTAGCTGGAAACCGTGCAGTGATACCAAAAGACTGCCAGCCGGGGCAAATCGATGGGGTGGTTCCTTGTTCTGTGGGTTAAAACTCAGTGTTTACGATCAGGATGTTGCTGGTTCAAATCCCATTAGCTGGTAAAGTGATTTCTCATCAGTAAGCCATTCAGAAAAGCCCGTAACCCTAATTGCTCCAGGTTTTGGCTGGCTGAGCCTACTTCCTCAGCCCTATGTAGCTTTAGTGCAGCCTGTTAAATAAATGTAAATAACTAAGGTATGTGTTTCATAAGTTATTACAACAGGAGACATAATGTACAAATAGTTCTTTTATAATGAGTGGAGAGACTATGGTACATGCAGATGGGGGGTGGTTGCTCTCAGGAGATTTTGCCAACTTGGGGGGGGGAGGGGAAGGTTCCCTTACACCTCAGTAGATTCAGCTGACCAACATGAATCTTGGTGGGGGTGGGGGGGGAACAACATGGTTCAAATTACGGAGGAGCTAAGGGGAGCTCATCTCTCCTGCAAAGGACACAAACTCCCCTGAGACCTTTAGGGGGAGCTGTATAACATTTTGTGCTATAGGCTGTACTCCCCCCACCACAAACATTAAGGTTCCAGAAATAAAAAAACATGCCTGCAGTAGTAATAGCAGAATGTTTTTCACGGTAACCCTGTTATTGACCAAGCTGCCATGCACTTGCATGTATTTGTGTGAATGTGACCTAGGAGGTGATGCTGCACACTGGACAATAGGGCTCCCCCAAAAGCCACTGTGTAATTCAAACCCTGGGGGGCTCAAGCCCAAAACTGTACTGCCTGGCTACAAGCCCGTGGCACTATAGAGAGCCTCTTCCCTTCCAATTTTGCATTACAATGGAAGCAATCCTAGCGCCTGCATCAATGGCTCCCAGTGCAGTTCATTCTCAGTTACGAGGGGTTACAATGTAGCTCATTTGTTCTCATGGATAATGATTTTCAGGTCAGCTGTGACGTGCTACAAATTACAATTTGACTACAGCAGAGGATGGATGTGTTTATGTCATTGCATAGCAATTCAGTGCTTTTTTTAACCTGTCCTTTTTCTGTTTGTTTTGGATTACATGTCTGCCATATGGTCTAATCAAGCCAAACTCGCTCCACCTGTCAGGCTTCGCAGGGTGTCCAGTTTTATGGTTGCAGTTGTCGAGTCATACAAATAGGATCTCCATGTGTTAACATACATGGTGGAATCTTCTTCACATTACACATTAAACAGAAGCATCCGAGAATGAAATCTCTTCACTAAAAAGCTTTATATTAGACTAATGCTAGTCTGACCCATATACATGAAGAATTGGACCCTATTATCAATGATGAGTTTAGCTCTTTCTTTTCTGTCAAGTCCTTCTTACTGAGACTTGTGACATTCAGATGGATGCTGATGAGCCATGTTGCCACATGCAAAGCTACTTCCTGTCTACAGAACCACTTGGTCTGATGTGCTTATTGTGACTCGGCGAACTTTGTGCAATTAGTTTTGTTAATTGAAGAAACAGATAGAGTAGCCAGACCATTTCAAACCAGGGAGTTCTACCCAACTGGCAGATCTTCAGCCCAACAGTCCTTGAGGGCACGATAAGCAGTCGATGGTATTTTAGGCAGTTGACAGATCAGAGTGCACCACAATATAATGTTCAAAGGATGGTACTCCATTGCTATACCATATTGGTTAATAGTGTGTTACTCCAAGCATAATGCGGTGTTCATTTATCAAAAATCTCCACAGAACAGTATTCCAGTACTACAGTGGAAGACCCAGGTCTTCAGCTTAGATGCAGAGCAGTAACCTCCACTCTTGTTCAATGTTTTTCTTATACTAGCCAGTAACACTTTACGTGACGGGGCACAAATACTTAGTAATAACTTAGTTACTACTCAAGTACAAATCATGAACAAATATAGTTACTTCAGATGAAAGATGCATCACAATCCATTAATGATGAATAAACATTAGTTCAGTATTTAACTTGTGTTATTCATGACTTTTTCCTTGAGCAGTTATTGAGTCGTTCATAATAGTTTACAGAATTAGATATGGTAACAAATATAGTAACTACTATAATAAGACATGCATCACAATTTCTTAATGATGAATGAACATGAGATCAGTAGTAATGTCATGAACACAGACATTCTGAAGTACTTGTAGCTATCATGCAAGGGTACTTTGTAAAATGTTTGAGGATTCTACAGCATGCTCTTCCACTGATGTTTATAAGATCCCCACTCCCAGGCAAAGTAATGACCATTTCTAAACTATCGCTCAGTGGACTGATAGAGGCCTACATCCTTTAATAACCCATTTCAGTCTTATGAGCTTCAACAACATTTCTTCTAAGGTCCTCTTAAATCTATTTCAGTCAAGTCAAATAGCACTTGAATAGAATTGTGTTAGAAGTCTGAATATAATAGCATACCAAAAATGTATGGCAGGGCAGGTCAAACCCACACCTGTGTAATTCGAACACCTGAAACTTGTTACCATCTTGTCAGGAGGCCATTGTTCTAAAGGGTGAGATAAAATCACATTTTAGGAGGTATTCAGGATGAAATTCAGATGATTTCCATTGGGATCACAAGTGTTCTATTGCAATTTTATTGAGATGGAAAATGGCAATCAGGTTTGTGACTTTTAAGTTTTAGAAAGTAATTAAATTTTATTACCTTAAAGTAGAATCATTCAGGCAATCATTTTGGAACCAGTATTCCACTGCAATAAAAATTAGTTCAAATATATAATGTTGTATACTGTGCTTACATCATTCTGATTTGATTCTTTCATATACATTTAGCAATGGATTTATTTTGTAAGTTTACTTTCATCCTTTTATCTGTCTTATAAATACTTATTCTGATTAGAGTCATGGCAGGTCTGGAGCTTATCCTGGCCAGCAAAGGGCATAAGGCTGACGTGCACCTGCGACAGGATGCCAGTCCATCACAGGGCACATACTGTACACACACTCACACATTACATCATACATGGGCAGTTCAGACACCTCCCATCACCAAGCTGTTTGCTTTTGGGACTACAGGAGGAATCCCACATTGACATGAAAGGGGTTTACACCCCCCAAACTCTGCAGAAGTGAAGCCACAGTGCTACCCATTGAGCCACTGTGCCAGACACACAATAATTTGAGCAATTTAAGAATCACTAAAACATTTTGGAGTAATTCTACTTCAATAAATGTTCATTAAGTAATAAAACAAAATGTCCTCATACTTGGCTATCATTAAGTGTGGTTGGAGAATAGTAATCAAATACTGCTGGTTACACTTAACTTGAGAGGACATGAATAATGTAGTAGTATATGCTTACTTAATGCATTTATTAACTGCTAACTGTTTGCTTGTTCATCATTAACCAATCATGACAGTGCATGTATTTCATTCAAGCACTATATTAGTTAACGGTTAACTAATTAGTTAATAATGGTAAGCACTTGAGGGGGAAAAAAATGACAACAGGCAATTTTATGTATGAATTTTATGTATGAACTGCCAACTTTGGTCACCTGGCTGGAGTGAGATTTTCAAGAAAAAGCCTGCACACACATACACACGCATTTACATGTATGTAACCGTTTTGTTATCTTGTAAATAGTTTGTAGGGTATGCAAACTACACTAACACTCTTTATGTGGCTAATTTTAGGTTTATAATGAACTAATACAGATTTGCTGTAGGATTTCTTGCGTAAGCATGAGAGTCTGAATGCGTGAGTGTCTCACCAGTGTGTGAGAGTTGGCAACCCTGCATGCATGTCTGTTGCTCCATGTGGAGAGTACAGCACTGAAATGCATCTTTTCCACACACAATTAGGCTTAAATTGCTGTTTAGGATTGAGTTTCTGCAGTTTCTTCGTATTGCTTCTGCACCGCTAAAATAATAATAAAACACACCAGCATATCTGGTGCTTGCCCCACGCCAACATCACTTAAAAGCCCAAAATGAGCACATTAAGAAAGCGTGACCGTAATATAACAAAGCACATAACAAAAGCATTAAAGAAATCAAAAGGGAAGAACAGGCTATGCATTTTATCAGATACATCACTAGTAAAAGAAATAACATACCAGGTAATATCATATGAAGTACTTCCTTCACAATTTAAAATATCAATTTATTTCCACACCTTCATCATCGACATTTATTTCTTTTGTCACGCCCGCCTCGTGAGAATGTGGCAGAAAATTAGCATCGCTGGTGATCACCCTATTTGGCCCTACTCAACTCAGTGCTTGATGTGAGGTATTGTTGAGTGTTCACATGAGACTTACTGAGCAAACTAACCCTTGTCTTTGTCTAGCCCTGATCCGCCCTGCTTGTCCTACCTATCATACCCGCCTGCTCTGCCCTATTCCTGTCCCCAACCATCCCAACTCTGACCCTCCTGTCTGCATGACCCCAACTCCGGCTCTGCCTTTCAATTTCCGGCCTGGTTACCTATACCTGACCACCCTGGCTCTAACCCTCCTGACTATATGTCCCCGACTCTGCTACACAATTCCCGGTCTGGTTCCTATCCCTGACCTTCCTGGCTCTGATCCTCCTGTCTACATGACCCTGACTGACTCTCCCTCTCAATTCCCAGTCCGGTTATCTGTTCCTAACCACCCCAGCTCTGATCCTCCTGTCTACATGACCCTGACTGACTCTCCCTCTCGATTCCCAGTCCGGTTATCTGTTCCTAACCACCCCAGCTCTGATCCTCCTGTCTACATGACCCTGACTGACTCTCCCTCTCGATTCCCAGTCCGGTTATCTGTTCCTAACCACCCCAGCTCTGATCCTCCTGTCTACATGACCCCGACTGACTCTGCCTCTCGATTCCCTGTCCGGTTGCCTGTCCCTGACCACTCCTGCTCTGACCCTCCTTTGCCTCATTACCTCGACTTTAATTCTTTTTGCTCCCTTCCTGCTTGTTTGGTGATTGAATTAAAAACTCTTGCACTCATGCACTCCATGGATTCTATTCCCTATATGTTTCTATATTTATTAATAATATTTTAGTCTTTTGCTTTGAAAAAAGCATTTAAATTGCTTGTAGTCTGTGAATGTTTGCCCTCTGGTGGACAGGCATCCTGTCGGAGGCATCCTTTACCTTGTGACCTAGCAAAACTAAGACAATTTCCAAGTTTGCTTAGTGATTATGGAAAAGTAGGGATGGAGATATAAAGCCTCAACTATGGAGAGCGGCAGGAACTGTGTCTGTTCCTCAGCACCACTTATAAGGTGCTACTGAAGGCAGCTTCATTTGAATGGAGAGGAGTACATCACGTGAAAGGCAAAGTCTACGAATAAATAACGTACCTCCAGCCATTTCCCATAACTGCTTATCCAGTGATGGGAATGAGCCCAGACACTGGACAGTACAGGGCCCAAAGCAGGAGACTCTGCTATCAATAAAACACAGAGGAGGAGGTAAGGAGCCAGCACTGATACAGCATTCTGCCGCACCAACCACACGACGAACCACCACAGAGAAGAGAACCCGAGTGCCGCCGTGTCAGTGGCGATGTCTCAGTTCGACTGGAATAGAACAGTGTGAACTTAAAACACAGAACCACAATGTTAATCTACCACATGTGTTAAAGGGAGCATGAGAAGCCCCACAGGAATTCCGGCAATAATCTGATTGCTGGATAAAGTCAAGCGTTTCGTGTTCAGTGGTAAGTGGGTGTGGCCTGACACCGGACGGACACGAAAAAAAAAAAAAAAAACACAAAATATAAAGGAGCAATTTGGGAAAAGGAAAATCACTGGGGATGGAAGAAACCAAGACCGGATAGCAACAGATCCTGGGGCTGCTGTCTAGACTGTGGTCTGTATTCCTGGGAGAAAAAAAAAATGGAACATGCTAATTCATACATAATGGAAACAAGGGACAGCAATCCTGTTCCCCCTCCAATAACAGGGTGGCCATAAGCTATCCTCCCCACTTTTAACAGATAGATAACGAAGAACAATGTCCAATGTGTCAGCTAAGCTCTTCTGCTGTGTGTTCTGAAGTATCCAGGAAATTGAATAAGCCTTGAGATAGTGGGCTGAAAGAAAAGGCCCGTACCCTTGAACTGGCCAGGGAGAGAGTTTCTAACCTTAACTAGGAAAGGAGCCGGAGATGACAACCATCTTTGAACAGTGATCCAACCCCCTCCAGCAGTTTGGAAGCACCAAGGAACCTCATCATACAAGTGTTAAAAAGAGAGGTGTCAAACTCCCCTACAGTCTGTGATTATAAGGCAGGCAGGGTGCTGTCAAGGAGTTAGCAATATAAACATACAAGGTTGTGAGAAAACAGACTGCTATTTAGTTATCATGAACAGAAGAAAACCACAAACCATTGTACTGCTAAGTGTGACTGTGTTCCTTGGACAACTCTGGGAGAACAAAGCTTTTCAAATGCTGTGGGAACCACCCAGTTGCTGGTGAAGAAAGGAAGGGTAGAATATGAGGCAACAGTTTTTGGGGCTGAAGTTCAAAGGTGAGCGGCTACTGTACCTTACATCTGATATTTATGAAGTCCTAATCATAAATACTAATGTGAGAACTGCTTTGCTGCTTTGTTGTATAAGATAATGGTCAAGAAAGTATGAGTCTTTGAAAGTGAAATGAATACTTTGAAATGAATTCTCAAAGCCTGAAAACAGCCATAGAATTATTACAGATGTATGTGGCCCATTGAGCTGAACGCCACTGTTTAATTTCAGCTTTCATTATATGGCTTGCTTCACAAAACAAGTCTTTCCAACGTATCCTAGAAACACATTACTAGGAAGCTGACTGATCTGTGAAAAATGACGTTTTTTTCATAATTTTTGATGAATGCTTTTGGCAGAACAGTTACATAATGTCGCAGATGACGCAGAGAGAAATAACCGGCGTGAATAGAGTGTGCACACTCCGGCAAGCTGTACCGCAGTATTCGACAAAGATCGTGAAAGGGAGTGCATCTTCATTACGAGCTTACGCATTTGACAGGAACCTCAGAGGCGAGCTTAATAAAGTGAGCCACAAACACACTCACACACACTTACACACACACACATCTAGTGGAAAAGCTGATTAATTACCACCGGCAGTGCACCGTATTCTCCAAGCTTAAAGTACACAGCATGACCACAATCGATGTCCCAGCTTTGTGACTCTGAGGCTGGTTTGCCTCTGATCTTAGTGGGAGGTAGGCATCCCCCGGAGTGGATATGCAAATTGCCGATACACTAATCTGTTTTACTTGAAAATAGCCACTTCATGTTCTGCGCATCTGGTGACATATAGGGACTGTGCATTTTCCTCCATAATGCAGCCTCACCTTTCTGTAAAATGACAACACAGCCTTTACTTGGAAGCCAAACAGCAGATCAGGCTCAATTAGTCCCCCGAGGTACCATGATTTTTCATTAGAGCCTGCTCCCTGTACGTTGTGTTACGGAACACTCATTAGATGTAACAAGGCACAGGAAATGAGGGATTTGTTACCAGCTGCTCTGTTTGACAGATTGGTTAAGAAAAATGTCAGATTAAGTAGCATCCTGTTGCCTTGCTGCATTGCTGAACAAACAATGTCTGTCATGTTACATTTTCTTAAAGCAGCATTACAATTTGTCTTGTCGGAGCATGTGACTCTGTTGTTCTCTTTGTGATAAGATCCAAATAATAATAACTGATTGAGACTGGTGGTGATCCAGATTTCTTCTTGTCCTCTTTTAATATATAAGGCAGTGTTTCCCAATCTGGCCTCCAGGGCCTGCAAACTGTCAGAAGCTGGGTGGAAGCAAAAATTGGGACTGTCTGTCAGGGAGCAAAAATGTGGACTGTCTGGTAGGGAGCTGTTTCACCTATAGCTGTAACTACATTAGCATCATCAACACAATGTGTAACACAGCATGTAAATCTTGGAGTGGAGGTAAAACTGTTAAAACTGGTTAAAGTTTTAAAGATCAAAACTGGCAACAAATAAATGCATATGTACCTGATAAAATCGAAATATGAACTGAATGAGACTGGTAGCGGAGAAAATCTCCTCAGTAAGTTACATATGCCAAATGACTATAGGCAAAAGATTGCATAAATATTGCAAAAAATATTGCAAATGAAAGGGAATGCTAAAATACAGTGCAATATGCATTAATTCGACATACTTTTATGTTGTTGAAGCTATTTCTTTAGTAGTTCACAATTGTTACACAGAAATCTTAAATTGTCTTAAATTAGATTTTATTAAAGTAAAATGTAATGCAAAAAAAATACATAGAAGAGAAGGTGAAAAGGAATGGGAAGTTAGCATTTACTGTCAGGGGCGTAGCGGGAATTTCTGGGGCCCCTGACGAAATGTCCCCCTGGGCCTCCTGCTTTGGTTGGCACTTTCAAGAAATATGGGTAGACAGAATTCAGAACAGTGGTGGGGTTTTCCTTGATAGGATTTGCTGAGCTGGGGCTACCCCATACTAGATTATGAGGCCCGGAAAAAAATGGTGGGCCCCAGATTCTGTGAGGGTACCCATGCCCTGCCGACGGCCTTGTTTACAGCTAATTTGCAGGATAGGTATCCCCTACAGACACAAAACATGAGTCACCTAACAGCTTTTTTTTCCCTGTTTTATTCTAACCATGTTTCATCCTGCAAGCTGCTTTAAATGCATACAATTATCAAGAAAAATCTCTCTCTCTCAGGTGTACTCCATCGACTCTATAATTTTTTCCATATTTAAAAAATATGAAATTATTAATCCCGAATTATACGCAAAGCATAACAGCATTTTTCCATGTGGTCCACATTTGCTCCACTGTGGTTCACCCTGAATGGCAGTGTAATATAAACGTGGAATACAGAGACTTCCAAACTTGCAGTGCATGCACTCTCAGTTACCGGTTGCTGTAGCCCAGTTCCTGCTGGGAATTTTAACGTTACTTTACTGGTAACCTTCGGATTAAACCAGGCTGCAACGAGCAGCACACACTGATTCCTTGCTGAGTTTCAAAACCGCACTTCTCCTGTCGCTGTGATAATGCGCGACATTAAAAAGCAAACACGAAGTGAGACATTTAATTTGAGCCCGTAATATTATTCACTGCTGCTCTCGCACGATAGTCCATCTGTCTGTCGAACCTGCAAACTATCCTGGGAGAAGCATTTGGCTGGCATCTTGTACAAACCAAATATAAATTCACCTACACTCACTTCTAACATTCACTGCCGCTACAGTGAAACAGTAAATCTCTCTGCAATTCTGCGTTTTCATCTTTAAAAAATTGGCACCGTATTGAATAATAATCGTCCATCTATCTTCTAACCAGTTATTCAGTACAGGGCCATGGGGTAACTAATATTAATAGTAATAATAACAATAACATTCCACTAAAGGACATCATGATCAGTTGTTTTTGTGCTGAATACTTTCATTAAATTAGGCGTAGATTTGTTTTTTGTTTTTTTCAGAATAAGTATTTTCAGGTGAGTCATTTGTAATTCATTTTTGGACTTGGTTTATAGAGGTCTAGATGCTTACTTGACTCTCACAGCTCAAGTTGAACCCAAAGGCACACATCAGGTGATTTCTCATAGTAACATAATTATTGTAGGAGCGCATAAGAGTTCAGTAGGTTTACACAGTATTTAAGAACCATTATAAATTGTGTCCTGTTCTAGATGTGCATGTTGCATTTCAAATAAAAATACACATACTACAGATACCATAAATCATCTTTGCCATACGGATAACGACAATCTGGTTTGTCTAACGTAGCTCCCTCTCACCCTGCCTCTTATCACTGGCTCCCCATCACAGATACACTTTAGGCAATTCATACTGCAAGGCTGCTCACTATCTACAACCACAGACTGCAAAAATGCTCGTCTCGTGCAACCATCAACCATCTGGGAGAGTATATACCGAGCTCCCTGCAGCTAGTAAACAATAAGTCATCCTTGAATAAATGAATAGCTCATTATATTGAGATGTACCAAAATAGTACCAATAATACCCATGTCATCTATTATGACATGATGAGGTCTTAAATATCTAGATCATAAACATTTAGACGTAGATGTACAGTAAGGGCTGTTGTATTTTCATAAACAGCTTAGTCTCTTTTAGCTGAAATTGTAGTTACAGCATAGGTGGATGGAAAACCTGTGGAGGACTTTCCAGATTTTATTTTTATTTTCCAAAGTTCCAGATTTTATTCCCCGTAAGGAACTTAATCCTTCTCATGTGCAGTTGTGCTCATTTCAATCCCATAAGCCAACAGATGGATTAAAATCTACTTTTAAATGAGATCTGCAAGCACTGGGGAACTTAATTCACTATGCAGAATTTGTGCTCCTGGAAAACAGATATTGGATTCTAACACTCATCAGCATATTTATTAATACTGTTGCTAAAAAATTTGTCTTAAGTTCCATTCACTCTATTATTATTACACCAAACCAGAGTTCCCCTTTATATTGAAGTCAAATATCTGTGATACAAAGTGCTTACGTGTGCTCTGTTCATATTTATTTTTTCGTCCTTGCTGAAACAGCAATGCTATGTTTGTTTATGAAGAAGGTTTCTTGGTGTCCTCTTTTCTTCATTCCACCCTGAAAAGTTAGTTTGCTTCCTATAAAAGCAGGCCTAATGTGATGTTGTGACATTCCATTCAGATGAGTCACAAAGGTTTTACCACAGAATATATCAGCAACAGAAGCAGATAGCTGGTGTAGAGAGATGTGTTATACAAAACAGCTATAATTATAGTACTGGTATAAAGTACTGGTCAGAGCATTATGACCAGGATCAATTATACAACACCCCTTCCTCTGGTTTCAGTCTCCAGACAGGTAAGCGTGAACTTTTTATTCGCTCCATGCTGTAAAGAATCGCATCTGGGCAGGCTGAACACCTTTCATTGTAAACATTGACCTTTTTGTTTTTGAATCTCTTCCATAAATCAACTGCTAAGCCAACTCTGTCAATGCAGAAATGGAATATTCCCATATTGCCAAATTTATCAATTAAAAAAAAAATATATATATGATTTTACAAAACTTGAAATGTGTATTGAATAGAATGTTCTTTGGTCACGTTTAATAAAAAAATACCAGACATATAAATAATTTCAGTACTTTAAATACAGTACCGCCTATGATATTACAATGCATACTTATAATAGAACTTGCAATGCATTTGCAAAAATGAGCTGCGCATGGATACTAATATGAAAACAGCAGGGTAGCCATAGCAGTTATCTCAGTCATTTGCCAGAATTAATGTAGGTGGCAGCTCTCTCAGAGATAGAATTTAGAGATGAAAGCGGCACAGCTTCTGGTATTATAATCTCTAGCTGGGCCTTTCACTGCATTTTCGCTCTACACCAGTGGCCGGTTTCAGTAAACAGCTGTTATTTGGTGAAGCGTGCCTGGCCACCACCTCCACAGACACTTGCTTTGAATCATTTCTGCATCACACGTCTGCCACCATAAATAGACGCACACATGACAACACGCTGCATTTACTCAGTACGGCGTGATCCCCAAAAGGATGCAATGTGACAAGCCGGCAGTAAACAGATACGTCACGGTACAGCTGTAGGTGTATAATATAACCTCGGCGTTGCGTGAAAGTTTATGAACATTAATGTCGAGGGGCTGCCTTCCTCGCATGATAAGTTAGGGGTCTTGCTCTGTAGGTGCAGTTAGTTTCGGGGTGTTCTTTTAAAGAGACGCTTAGGATTACAGGCTGGTGGTTTTTCTCGATAAACTTTATTTCAGCGTCTACAGCGCCAACCTGGAAGCGAACAACAATGTATAGTGAAGCAGATATTCTACCACCTATAGAGTGTCAGTTTTAGCTTAATTTCCCTACATTTCCCATCAGAATGCTGCTTTCACTCCCCGGAGTCGCCAACATTAGGGACCCATAACTGCAGGCTATTTAACTTTTCTCTCCTGCCACCCCCATGGTTACGACGCCTCCCGCTTCCCATCCGTCTTCCTCCCCGTTCGCTGTCAGGGCACGGCGGCTCCATCGCTGAGGAGATATGAAGGTTTTAGGGTGAATTTTAAGTAGCATCTGATTCCCGCCTGAAAATAAGATGTGGCGACATGCTAATCGGATAACGTGTCTGAAGCCTGCTAAGGCCAGCTGCGGATAGGCAGCGTTCAGCTCCCCGCCCATG
Organism: Brevimyrus niger; assembly: GCA_015164015.2. Lineage (NCBI taxonomy): Eukaryota > Metazoa > Chordata > Actinopteri > Osteoglossiformes > Mormyridae > Brevimyrus > Brevimyrus niger. The sequence continues at coordinate 21,851,840 of JAABNY020000108.1, forward strand.
TCGCGCTCTCCTCATGAGGAGGCCGCTGCTCATCAAGCTAATTAGACACCCCTATCGCACTCCCTTTCCCCCCCTGTCCGACCTTGCAGGCAGTGCGAGGTGTCCTGGGTTGCATATGAAATGTACAAGCAGTATTTTCTCTGTCTTCTATCCAGCCCTCCTCTGCCCTGCTTAACATCCCTGTTCCTGGCCCATCCTGTGCCGGAGCCCATCTGATTCAAATAAAAAATATTCAAGTAAAAATTTAACAGAAAAATATGCAGTTCTTGTTTAAACGTGCTAAAATAAAATCGGTGTCTATCAAATTGCTGGAGTTGCATTATGACACCTATACTTACGTCCAGTTTTACCTGCGTTACATGTGTGCTTTCTTAATTTTATGTTACCATACACCTAGTAGACATATAGAGACCAAGAAATACATAACCATGCCTTATATTTAACTTTATAGCGATATCCAGATGGGGATATAAAACATATCGACCTTAGCTTGCGGGAAGTTGCATCATGCACTCTGGCTCACTGCTGCAGGCAGAGTCAACAGCCGCTAAAATAAAACTGTTCGCTAAACAGTGGATTAAAATGCCTTTCAGAGAGGAAGGGTGAACCTTGAACGTGAAGCAAGATCCTTAACTTAATTCACGGGGTAGCATTTCACCCTATGGTACTAGATTGCCACGCTGGTTCTTTTTTTGTCACCATCTTGAGTATGGAAAGCTAAAGCCCTTGAGTGCCTAGAAAGATTTGATTTATGATTTTTTTAATACCATTCTTTCCTTATCTATGACCTCAGTACGAGCCAAGAAGGGAATCTGTCGATCAGAGTGCAGTTCAAGTAACCTGAAATTAAAATATTATGTAAGAAACAAGATACCATGTTCAAATTAATGTATTCACAGCATATTCAGCGACCTCCATTAAGATTAACACTGTGAAAGCATTTATAAATGCAGATAAGCAGACTTTACAAAATAAATTAGTTAGCCTTAGATAAACTTGACCTCGCTTTCCACGCATTTCATACTGTCGTATCATAAAACAACTCAAATGAGTAGAAAGTAAACCAAATGTAACAAGTATTGCATGATAACATGTAACATTTGCATGAAACCTTTTGTATCACCAGAGCCTTTCTTATAAGCTTGACTGGTCCTAACAGTAGGCTGAAATACAGTTGCAACCAACTGAACAAAGTACTAATTGCTAAGAAACCAAATAAAATTGATTTGTACATAATTAGATTGCCATATGTTGCTATTGCCATCCATGACCAACATGGGACTCGTGAGACAAAAATAAAACAGCGTCTGAACTCGCCACATTTATACTTATATAAACTGCTGCATATATGCATGAAATCACTGTTAGTCAAGCCAAACACACATCATGGTAATTTACTGTTTCAACATTTATTTAGAATTTTACTATTTCATCATAATCATAATAACTTCTAAATATGTAGCTCATAAATCATGGATAATATCCATTCTTACGTCACCTATTGTAGTACAAATTCATCCAGACTCATAAAAACAATTTATGAAAATCTGTCACATATCTGTTGCATTATTAATTACGTTAATTAACCTGAAGCACAGCTGCCATGTAACCTGCTGTTTTGTTTTCTTATTATACGATGACTTATGCATCACGTAAAATAAACCTTAGCTCTGATAGACTAAAATATTTCTTTATGACGGACTAAAATATAGAGAAGTGAACTACTAATTGGAATAGAAACAGCAGCAGTCATCGTGAATGATGTATAGATTTCGTGTAGTTGAATATATAGAATAGATTCAACAACGTTTATGGAATATAAGGGTTTTATATTTTACAATCTTAATCTTTTAGACTGTTGGGACATGATCCATTAGGCAAATTTGCCACTAGGTAGCTGGGATTAATAGGTTTAAGGGTTGATTAGCGGCTTGGCAGTCCTTCCGGATTGAAACATGAACATCATCAGAACATTAGAATTAGAAATAGAATTAGAATTGCGGCTCGTGTTTAGTATATTTCCATATGGCATGTACAGTGATTGTTTCGAGCTAAGCAAGACCATTGGGATGGAATTAGCATGGACTTTGGCAGAAATGCATTTCACAACTGCAGCATTAATTCATAATTTCACACCCTCAAGGCAAAATAGTCAAAGGATGTTGCATTTGTTTACTGGCTGAAACGACTCTGTGAGAGAAACTTGTAACTCACCTACATGATGGAATAACTTAATACCTTTTAATATACCCTGCCATTATTATCAATTTAGCATCATGTCTGGTTAACAATTTATATTGGTATTTTCATTTGCCATCAGATCTAAAAAATATTTAACAACCATCCTTCCATCAGTCTTCTAACTGCCTGTCTTGGTCAAGTCTCAAAAATAAGTTAATCATGAATAAGTTAACCATGAATATTTTAAACCTGCAGGGAAGCCCAGGATGATTTCATGAATTTTACACATTCACAATAACTTCTGTCACCTTTAAAAGCCAAAAAGTGCTATTTTCTTGCAAAAGTTCTACTCAACAACTGACCCAATTCAACACTTTACCTAATTCTGTTTCTTATCATATATGTCTGTGTATTGCCTATAGCACTGATCATCAATTGGCGGCCCGCGACTGGATTCCAAAATTGTGAGGATCAAAAAGAAAATAGTGGTCCACACTATTAAAGCAACTAAAAATAACAACAACTGAGTCTCTTGTCAGAATAACCACCATTTATGACTATACTATAAACATTAAACATAATGTTAAGCCAAAATTAGATTTTCATTCGATTTTCTTCTTGGGGGTCTGGCCCCCAAGGAGACTGTCTGGTAAAACTCTGGCCCTCTGACAAATATAGTTGATGACCCCTGGCCTATAGTGTGTGTTTGGGTGTAGGAGTGTCTGTGCCGTATGATGGACAGGCATCCAATCCAGGAAGCCCCCTTGTGCCCCTTGGGATAAACTTCAGTGCGACCCTGTATTGGAATGGAAAATACACAGATGAATAGATGTGCACATTATGCTTCATTTATCTCAAATGAGAATAACAGCGACTCTGAAATTCTATGAAATGACCCAGTTAGTAGATTTAAGATACTGTACCGGCCTGGTTAGTCCTGTAACAGCTGTGGCACATAAACTGTCAAACATTCCTCAACATTCAGAAACAACGTACAAAACTACAGTAGCGCCGAGGTTTCAGATGTGTAGACATTCTGTACACATTTTTTTTCAAAGCAGCAGTTGGATGGAAATGCTGAAAAGAAGCTTCTTCTAACCTTGATGGGTTGGGTTTGTGTAGGAAGAGGACTCTTTTGTTGTAAATCATCTTGTGTTAAAGGTTGCCAATATTTCTCGCCACAGAAGTGGTTTGTTTGCATTGTCACACACTCAGTGCAGCTAATAAATTATTGTTTATGTGATTCATTGTCTGGCCTGGATGGAAAGGGGCGAGGGCTGGATCCGCGTGGTGAGAAAAGAATCACATTTCCGATATCTGGATCTATTCGGTTATTAATCCGCCATTTATATACAGTTCATGTACACCACTTCGCCTGTTTAAAACCAGAGCGTTTTGAAACCATCTGCTATCACTAAAAAATTAGATTGTTGCCTTTTTGGCAAAAAAGAAAAAAAAAATGGCTGAACCTTTTGAATATTTGATGATGGTGAGGCTTGTTGGAAGGTTATGCTCGTGGAGTGCTGTGTAAATATCTTTGGCTTTTTACAGCATCATTGAGTTACATGAAAATATGAGATGTACATTCATCACATACATAATACCTTTTTTATTAGGAAATTATGATGTCTTATTGATAGTAAGCATTCTTCTTATGTTTTAAGTAAAGATGGAAATGAACCACAAGCAATGACAGAACAAAGCTCCTAAATTTCCGAGCAACATAATTGGGTAAGTGAGGATTAATGCACAAGCGGCGCATTATATGTTTTTAAATGCAGAACTGCATCTATTTAATATTTAATCACTGAGCACAAGTTCTTGTCCTCAGGAAGCACTTTTGTTGTCTAAGTGACTTTTAGCCATTTCGTCACCATTATAGCATCTATTAAGTTAAATTAGGGAGAATGAAAGATTATGATCACAAATTGATCATTTACTACTGTGAAAATTGATCAACACTCTACAGATTCAAGAATGTGATAGTGCTGTTGTGACGTCCTGCTCCAAACGCTCCTCATTGTGTGCCACACCCACCTCGTTACCTCCTGTTTTGACCTGATCGTAGTCACCTGTTGCTCGTTTAGTCTAGCTTGTCTTTTGTATTTAGTCAGTGTCTTTGTTAGTCTTCCCCAGATCGGTCTTTGACGTCTCTATGTGTGTGAGAACCCAGTCCGTTTTTGTGAATAAACCCCTTTGTTACCCTCGACCAGACTTCTCCTGCCTCCCTTGTCCGCCCGTCACTCACCAACCGTTACAGCTGTGGTATAATATTAATTAACTGAATGATCGATTGATTATCGACTGATTGGTTGATAAATTCGACACAAAAGAGGGATCAACAATTAAACAGAGACTAGAATAAAGATATGCGAGGTCTGGCTTCACTGTTTGAGGACACAGCCGTGGCAGATGAAGGCCCCCAGTCACATTTTATTGTGGCCCTTATATTTCTCGCTTCTTGTGCTTCACTATAGCTGGGGCCACCGATCTCTTCGTTGTGTAAATGAACTCCCTCCCAGTTCGGCAATATCGAGGCCTCCTAGGGCAGCTCCCACATTAAAAGTCAGCAGGTGGAAAATGAGCAATCTGAAATCGAGGAACCCATGTGAGACATTAAGGTGCTGGGGAGAGTAATGGCTTGTAATTTCCTAAAGCCCACCCCTCACCTCCGGATTCACACCCACCCACTAGTGCACACCATGGCAGAATCTAATATGCTTTCATTGGTGGCTTTGGGGCAGAACTTGGATGATTTTTAAAAGAGCCCCCCCCCCCCACTACTTACCCAATACCAGATTCTGTAATTAAATAAAACATCTAAAGTGTTTTTTGTTTATTTTCCAGCAGACATGTAGGCTCTCACTGGGTCTGTGTCAATACAGCTGGATAGATGGATAGACTGAATATATGTATTGTGTCAATAGAATGAGTCAGCCATATGGAGAAGACTAGCGATGGTGTGGCTCTGTACTCAAAGGTTACAGACTCAAATTCAGGAGTGACATCACTGTTTTATCCCTTTGTCATACCTAATGTGATACCCGATGCCAAATATCAGACTTTCTAAGTGGGCAGAGTGTCAGATCAATGAGGAGACCCCCACTAAGCAATGCATAAGAAGTTAAAGCAAATACAGTAGTTGAATTGTCTTGCTGGCATTTGTCCAGCATTATGGTTTGTTTTTGGGACATGGTTACTTTATCGATCTTGGACTTCACCCCCCCCCCCTTGTTGTACCCATGCCAGACCTTCAGTCCTTCTGAAAGGGGTTTGGAAATGTCAGATTTGCCCTTGCATTAGGACTGTGTCCACATGCCTTTCATTAGAGGCTAACAGCACAGAATTAGAGCTTTCTCATTGCATTTGTCCAAGGAAGAGTCATGGCTTCATACTATCCAGACCATAAAGTATAATTATAATGAAAAATGGAGGTAAGTTCAGAATGGCGTTGTGCTTTTTCTCCCATCTTTTTTTTTTCCTTTGATGCAAAATGATCTGAGGTAGAGGTCATCTGGAAAGAGGCGGGGTGTTTTCAGAATGCATCATTCTCTGCATACAAGCATGTGTAACTTTGTGCCCGCTGAGAGCTTTTGGGAGTTGCATATCATTTCCCAGGGCATGAAGGATCACAGCTACCATTATTACTCATGAAAGGGTAACGCTCACCGTCTTAACTCTGAAATTATAATTCAGGATGCTCAGGAAAAGCCACTCATTCCACATGCATACATAACAGACGTACATTTTGCATATTGATCCAGTACTAAAAGCCATCAGCATCAATGTTACTGCAAAGAAATAGGTTAAGACCTTCCTGCTTTGGGGACACTGTAGCACACAAATAGGAGTCTATATTAGCATGGATGCGGCAGATCGTTCGATCGCTCCAGCGCCCCACAGGTTGACCTCCACTACGAAAGTAATGAGGCGAAAAATATTTGTGTTATTCTGAAGAGGCAGAAGTTCGAGGGATCAGCATAGATATATGTGACAGAGAGCTGTTTAGAAAAGGAAAAATAGAGCAAGACAACCGGGGTTGTATGTGAGTTGTGTTGATGATGATATAGGTTCTCAAGCACAGAGACATGGTGATCAATAAATAATCCGAAGGTTTGCTCACTTTTCATTGTTTATACATTCTTCATGTATAGCGTTCCTAAATTAAAATAATGTACATGTAAAATGTATGTACTAACAGTTCTGACAATAATGTCACCCCGGAAGCCTCTTGTATAATAACAGCCATGGGTATGATTCATACCAGACGATGGCACGGGCCTTGTATTATTCTTGAGTTATGTTTCTCTCCAAAGTTTTAGAAATATTGTGTCACGCATGTGTTTGTGTCACGGTTGGGCAGGGAAAGAGACACGGACCCAGGTATGCAGGGCAAACAGGTGTTTAACCCTTGGGAGTCGGCGTATCTGCTGGCGGGGACATTTGCGTTTTTTTCTGGTAACCATGAAAAATGCTTCTTCATGTTTGATCATACACATAAGTATCTAAGGGTCTACTTTTATTTATGTATACTCACAATATCCACAAAACAGTGTGCTTTTGTAAAATAAAGAAAATAAACAGGGTGCTATTTCAGCCGTCACGGTTTCTGCGAAAAACTTTTTGAAACACGTCACTAAAATGAACTGAAACTCCGTGAATACTGCTCAGGCAGACATGAGAAATATATCGATAGAAAGCGTAAAGTGTCTACTTTTAAATAAAGCAATTCAAATGAAAAATAAATATTTTCAGTTTATGTAACCCATGTGAAACCAAGGAGAGGCACAGAATTTCTGTCGCACTTCATTATCTGCTAATAACCCGGGGCAGGACACGCCCACATGGCATTCACACGGAAAACAGTCCGGGACTCCACATACAAAGCCAGGCCCCCCGGACACCGACTTAAAAAACACATACGCAGACAGGCTTTTCTGCACGTTTGGAAGACGGCACGCTACACAACCAAGGAAGCACTTCAGATCGTTTTGGACAGTGAGGAAGAATTTACCTTTTCCTCAGAAGAAGACTGTGACTCCGACGACAAACGGGAGCATTTTGGAGAGAATAGATCCAGCAGAGGACATTCAAGCAAGCTGCTATTTTTGTCTTGCACTG
>JAABNY020000108.1:21879123-21893329 GCA_015164015.2 Brevimyrus niger
GACACCCAATTGAGGGGGGGGGGTAGGGTTAGGGTTAGGGTTATGATTAGGGTTAGGGTTGGGGGGGGGTTCTCCACAGTACATTTGTTACTATCAACCGGTTGCAGATGCAGATAAAATTTTATTAACATTTTCTGAAACTCCTCTCACTAGTGTTTCTGCAACCTCCACTTTTTGGACCCCTGTACTGGCCTTTAAGTGGGATGAAGTTTGCAATAGATTTCTGCGCGAGCCTTCTTTTGAGACACTGCATTCTCCAGAAAGGTTCCTGTGCCTGTTACTAACTAGAGTTAGGGGTCTGAAGGTGAGACAGTGAGCTCTTTAAGTGTGAACATGGAAGGGGTTAAGGGCATAAAGTCACCCTTCTTTCATGTCCTCTGTGCTTCAGATGGAAGGCTGACAAATAACTTGTTGATGGACCTGCCAGAGATTCTGCTGCTCTTCTGCTGAGCTCAGTTAGATTAAAGCAGCTCGTGTCTGGTGAATTTTATCGTGTTCTTTTGTGGTTTTATGAAATGGCTCTGCACAAATTTAATAAAGAGGCATATGCCTCTTGAACACCCCTTCATATATTAGTGTGACTCAAATTTTTCACTAGAATCGAGTAGACCTGGTATAATTCTATTATAAAAAGCAATGGAAGTTAATGACAAGGTTAGATACGAGCATCAAAGCAGTGACGCTGCAAATCCCTTCTATTACAAGTTATATAAGCCATAACATAAGAAGTGCCAGCTCTACAAATAAATTATGTAATTCCGGAAAGTACTGTAAAAGCCCTAATGTAAAATATTGAATATTGAATTTCATCCACTGAAAATGCACATAAGTAAAACTCGCAGCTCACCCGATGTTGCAATGTGCTGCCGTCAGCAGCCAGTACTTGTTGATTAAAGATCCCCCGCAGAAGTGCTGCCCTTTGTCATTCTGTATTGACACCATGTATTTGATGGAATGGGGTGCAGGGGCGTATCCCCCCACTATGCGGCTCTGTATGAAGTCATAGCCTGGAGCAGAAAGCGAAACGGGCCGCTTGGTACCCGGGCAATGTGGTCGATGGTCAAGCACAAGATAATGACATCATTTGGGACCATATCTGACTTTAAGCTAAAGACCGCATCAGCTGGACTAAACTGACTCATATCTTCTGAACAAATAAAATGAACTTTCAGTAGAATGTGAAAACATATCATTCACATTCTCCTCAATGAAAAAACATACTTATTCAGTTTAAATTCAAAAGGTTATCTATATCTATCTATCTATCTATCTATCTATCTATCTATCTATCTATCTATCTATCTATCTATCCCTCCATCCATTTATCCATCCATCCATCCATCCATCCATCCCTCCTCCATCCTTAAATGTTCCTAGTTTATTCCATTACAGGCAGTAAACATGTCAAACTGATTTAGATTTAACAATCCATTGCTTTCACCAATAAACGTCACCCCTAGTCCCCTACAGCCACACACATGGACAATTACATCACTTTTCTCATGTCATATGTCTTTCCTTTCAAAATACTCTTTTTAGCTTTTGAAAAAAATGTTAAGGCGTTATATGGTTCTGTGGGTATAGCTCTGATCCAGCTTTTGCTAAACTTTTACAGGAATTAATGTCCTGTCGTGTGAGAATGTTGTCTTGGCATATTCAGCCGTCTTGGTCCCCATACTGAAGATTGGGTCACTGTCTGTCTGTCATAGTAAAAGTCACAATTTTACGCACCAGATTTATAGTGACAAGAACAAAATGGACAGATGCCAAAGCTTTGATTTCATAAAATAGTAAAAGTAAAATAGGCTTGTTTCCCTGTGTGATTCCCCTCAGTACATTTCTGCGCTAAATTAAAACCCGGTGCTATAAAACCAAGGACCAAATATATTCACACAGTAACCAACTTACAGACAATAAAACAACGAGTGAGTATTTTCAACTCTCTGAACAAACACAAGAAGAGATTTCTGCAGAACAAGCTATTTCATATGCAACAGGCTGTTCAATAGAGAAATTTAAGTTGAGGAACTACTGACGGGCACACATACACACGCAAATGTACTTACAGCTGACAACAATAAGCTCCAAAAACATACATTTCATTCCCAACAAAAGGTTCATGGTGAAACAATGGCGGAGAGCAGGCAAGTGACGCACAAAGTGTCTTTGTTGGCACTAAGATTCCTCTGAGGGAGAAAGGATCACATCAGCAAAGTGACTCGGGTTTCTTAGTTCCGATTTCCGTCTCCATGGTCACCATGCCATTGTACAATATAGGATTCATAAGGTGTCCTTTCCCACTCCAGCCTCATTCTGGCTTTGCATTACCCCCCACAGAACCTTACACCATGTTCCCTTACAGATATTGAAGAGACACTAAAAATAATTTACAACTTTCTCTTTCCTTTCTATTTAGCACGAACATCGAACTATGGTTACTATAAGAGGCTCTTACAGCATCACATAAGGGCTTTGGTGGCACTCAACTTAAATTCAGATGCATCGATACTTTTTTTAAAGAACTAACTCTTATTTTAAGTACAACCTCTCAATTGGAACTAGGCCTGGCCTATGCTGCTCTGAACATAAATAGTCTTGCCTATTTTGAAAGATATCATTCTGTTAGGCTTCAGATTATTGTCTTGCTTCACTAATGATACCACTAATGTATAGGTGGTTGATTTTAGAATTGTCTACATGATGCAGAATTTATGGTTTCCTCATTGATGGGAACTCATTCAATGCTGTATTGCTAAGAGGTTTTTACTACGTGCTGCTGGGCTTGTCACATGATATACTGAGGCCCATTTTGCCTGCAAAGTTCCACTCTTGATGACACATTCCAGGGAAAATGGAGGTATTTACTTGCACCCCTCTGAGCCACTGTTCCTGTTTAGTTATTTTATGTATTGTTCAGTTACATTCAGATGGAATAATTATGAATGTTGAATGAGTGTGATCCCTGGATGTTGTTTCAAGCTGTTCATGTCATGTCAGGCTCAATGCCCATCTGGCCCAGGTTTGGGTGTCTTTTCCCCATCTGGCTGGTAAGTGTTGCTGGCCATTCCGTTCAGTGTGCCCTTGTGTGATTATCCCTGCTCCACAGACTGCCTTATAGCTCTGTGGGCTGAGTGTGCAACTTTGTGGCAGGTCTGCCTTCAGTATTCATTACTTGTTTATTTTTCCCTAGCGTTTGGTATTATTTTTTATGTTTTGCTTTATGTCTCTCTTTAAGTTCTACCCTGCAAGTGCCTTGGTTAATCTTTTTGTCTGGTGTTCCTAGTCTTTCCTAGTATTGTTAGCCCTGAGTGTTTGTTTGTTTCCTAGTCTCCAATGCTTGTTCATTGTAATATGTCCCACCTGTTCCTTGTTGCTCCTAGTCCTTATGATTGGTTATTTTGCTTAAGGTTCTAACTTATTCTGCGACCTGTCTCATTTATGATGTATTTAGTGTCTGCTTCTGTTAGTTCCTTGTTGGTTCATTGTGACTGTTTTCCTTGTATGACTGTTACCCTGTGTTCTGCTGATTCCTGGTTAGTAGAATTCAATGTTATGTATTGTAGTTTTCCTGTGTTCCTTTGTGCCTTTAGTATAGTGTTCTTGGTGTTGTTCCCTAACTTAATTGCTGCTTCGTCAGTTATTTCTGATCCCTCATGATCTCTTATTTTCAGTATCCCCCTTTCTGCTTGTTTTTGCTAATAAATCCATGATTTAAAGCAGTCAATATTCGTATTGTCCCTCCTTTCCACCATAGTAGTTCCAGCATGTGTGACCTCCAGATAAACTGTATACCTTGGTTCTGGAGAGATTGGGGAGATCAACTGCACACATTTTGCTCATTTCATATAACATGATTCTATGAAGGCCCAGAGCTGTAGAAATTACTCCTTAATGCGTCTCCAAACTTATGTATATAAAAAAAAATATATATATATATATATAGAGGGGGCGGCATGGTGGTGCAGTGGTCCGAGTCTCTGCCTGGTCACATGTGTGTGGAGTTTGCCACATGTGTGTGGAGTTTGCATGTTCTCCCCGTGTCCTCCAGGTGCTCCGGTTTCCCCCCACAGTTCAAAGACATGCTGAGGCTGATTGGAGTTACTAAAATTGCCCATAGGTGTGCATGTGTGAGTGAATGGTGTGTGAGTGACTGGTGTGTGAGTGTGACCTGCGATGGGCTGGCTCCCCATCCTGGGTTGTTCCCTACATCATGCCTGTAGCTTCTGGGATAGGCTCCGGACCAACCCAGCCACCCAGGAGGATAAGTGAGTTGGAAAATGGATGGATGGATAGATATATATATATCAATAGGCAGTTGCTTAGGGTCCCCAAATTACATCCAATGTGAAAGAAGTGATCATCAGTTTCCTAATTAGGGGGGCGCTTCTAAGTGAAGCTTTGCCTGGGGCCTCTGAACATAGTGCTAAAAACCAAATAAATGTCAGAGTAAATCCATATCTTCTAAGAAAAATGTGTAAATATACTTTAAAAAGAAAGAAAATCACTTACATTTCTGTATATTACATATAAATTAAATCACTGGATTCTTAGGGGAATATAAATCTTAAAAATTAGTCAAAAATCAATCAGTACCTACCACCCAGAAGTAGCAGAGGTTACCCCTGTATTAATGACTCTTTTTAGGGCTGACACCTTAAAAATCCCAGCCTTTACACCCATGTTCCACACCTGGGTGCTGACTGAGTGTTTTTTCTTTATTCCAGATCACCAGTCCCGACCCTGAAGCCGTTTTCAGAGCTCTGTCTGCATAAAAAGGGGTAATGACTGTTTTGCATATAGTATAGTCATCCTGCTATATTTCTAAGCTTTTACATTCGAAGGTCACAGGCAGTTTCATCCATTCTGAAAGCCCACAAAAGGATCATTCTACTGGGTGTCACGTGATCGGGGTATAGGGATTTCAGTTATGCTCTTTCCTCCTATAGGGGCATGTCCTTATGTTTACAAAAAGGTAAGAAAATACCGCACAGCCACAGTGAACACAACACTACAGCCCATGACCCTCTGCAGGTCTAGAAACAGTGTCAGACAAAAGTGATGTCGAAAGGGGAATCCTTTCAACCCTGACTGAATTCAAACTTTTATTGTATCACCAAACAATATCTGTTTTGGCCTTTGAATTTACCTGAAGTTAGTATTAGATTGCTTTGTTTGCAAGACCCTTTATTAAAACATATCCTCCTGACCCTCCAGTCTCCTCCCTCACGCGGCCCTGATGGGACACACCTGATTCTTGTTGCCTCTTATTAGTCTGTGTATAAAAGTACCTGTTTGTACCATCTTCATTAGGCTGGCCATTGAAGTTAAACCTTCTTGTTGCATGTTCCCTCTTGGTTTTCAGTCCTCCCTTTTGATCCCCGTTGATCCAGTTTATTTCCAGTCTTTGTTTTGTTGACTTCAATAAAACCCCTTTTTGTTTCACCAGAGCACCTGCTCTTGAGTCATTTGTGGTACGGCACCTGCTTCATAGTTAAGTTAACTGGTTATTCAATCTTTGTGAACGAGGCTTTGAGAACACATTGAGCAAAACTTTACCTTTTTAAATGTGCTGTTGAAGTTGGTGAGCATTTTCAGATTCCATGCTGTTGCTTTTACTATTATTACTATCATCATCATCATCATCATCTCAGGCTCCACATGATCTTGTTCTTGTGGCAGTGCAAGGGAAAGGGTTTGAATGGCACTTAATTTACATACTGTTTTTCATGTAAACCAAAAAGGATCATTTAGACACATGATAAAACCTGGTCTGGACTATAGAAGGATATGGAATCACCCAGAGGAAACCTGCATGACACAGGGAGATGACGAAAACTCCAGTGAGCATACTGGAGCCCCCAGCCCCCAAAGGGCATAGCAGCAGTGCAACCCATTGACCCATCAAAGCTTAACATTTACAAGTATCCAATATTATTTTGCCTACATCAATTATTAATTTGTTAAATATACCAATAAGGTTGGCTGTTTATCTGTCCATTGTCTGTATATAGGATTAGATGACAATAGTTGATTGTCACATAGTGATGATTATGTGTGGAAATAATACAGCTCTGACATCCAGATTCCTGCTATTGGAACTCCCATGATGACTTCATATGCTAATGAACTTCCCTGTGTAACCGGTAAAGAGTATCTTACCTTAATTCATTTCTTTAAAAAAGCACACAAAATTCTTCACATGCCACAAAAAGCACTTTGTGTTGTGCGCATAGAGAGGTGTCCCATTTCTTCATACCACTAGTCAACGATGAAAAATAAGGAGAGTTCAAAAGATGGAGTTAAGTTTCTGGTGGGCATATAGTCTCTTTGTCATTTAAACATCCTTCCTATTTCTTTTGTTCCTGAATAAGTCCATGCATTTACAAAAAGCAATAGTGTGCCAGGCAAATATAGATACCTGATCATTCTTGGGCTACTTTATAAAGGACAAGAAGTCGACTGATGTCCCACATGTGCATATTGTGCAATAAGGGTCCAGAATCATAGGTAAGTTTAAATTCTTTGCTGTCTTTATACTTCAACTGGTCCTTTGGCAAAATAAATAAAATGAAAATTTCCAAATCGACTATCTAACAACCTTATAGTACCAATATATAATGCTCCTAGTTGATGTTGAACTAATATGTTGTGCTGAATTCACAATGAAACTTGGTAGAACATGATGAAAATGTTCAGGTATAAGTACTGTTTGCCTAAAGTCAAGCATAAATCATGTACAAAAAGATCCCCAAATCATGGCTTCGGAACTTTGGATGAATTACTAAGCGAACATTAAATTTAGAAACTGTCACTATGGCAACTTCTTATTGTTAGAAGTTGTTTGAAGTCATTTTTTGCATCTTTCTTTGTTTTGCAATCATTGTCTGTGCTGAGAGAAGCAAACATGACAAAGACCTTCCAGTCTGTAGTGCTGCTTGTCACAATTGTCACAATCGGAGGTAAAGACTTCTCTTCCGCACACCTACACTTTGTGGGCCTTTATTCATATGAATAATTCAACAATGTTACCATGTATTAATGCTGATATTGTGATTTTTTTACATTCAAAAGAATGTGATGCTTGTCTCATGGAACATACATTTCTTTCAGATATATATATATTCTCAGATACTTCTGTTGTTGTTTTTTTTTAATTATCCTTTCAAAAGGAATCTGTTTTAATAATGTGAAAAGTGAACACACTGGATTTACATGTTCTGTGAAGATACATCTGTTACGTCCTAAGGTGAGCAAAGGGCAACAAAGAGAGAACTGGAGGAGACAGGACTGAAAAACATGTATATACCAGAATAACAAGGGACTGATACAAATGAGGTGTTGACATTTACCACATGAGGGTTGAGGATCATGAGCAGGACACAGCTGGGAAGCAATGGAAGGGTTCTACAGACCTGCAGTGACCCCAGCTGGCAATACTAGAGGATGGACCAGACAGGTTGTGACAGAGCCCCCCCTCCCAAGGTTTTGACTTTGGTCATAGTAGACGCTACCACAACCAGGATGGGACAGACGGGACCCAAGACTGGACAGGACAAGGCCAGATCAACAGAGCACGCAGGACAGACACCAGACCAAAGGGACAGAGACCAGACCACAATGGACCCAAGAAAACAAGAAATACATAGGACTGGACTGGGCACACAGGGTAACGCCAAGCACAAAGAGTGGATACCAGGTAAGACACAAAGGGCAGAACCACAATACAGGACAAACAGCAGGACTAGGGGCATAGAACTGGTAAGGGCAAGATCACAGATCAGAAAGGCAACAGGAGACACCAAAAGCGCCACAAACTCCAAGACAAGTAGAGGGACAAAAGAGTGTGGTACGGAGAGACAGGCAGAAACACAGGACGTAGGCTGAAGCCAGATGGTGACACGAAAGGGATCCAGGACAGGGAATCAGGCAAGACCAAAGGGAATGGGGAGCGTCTGTGGAGTGCCCGATCCCTGGGTGGCCAGACAACGAATGTTGGCCATGGCGGGCCAAAAGTCTGGTCACAGGCGGAACAGCAGGACTGGGTCAGAAGGGTCGGAAGGGCCAGAGGGCATCAAGGAGCCAGACGGCACCAAGGGGACAGCTAGCCTGAAGGGAGCTGAGGGGACAGCCAGACCGGAGGGCACTGAGGGGGCAGCTGGGCCGGAGCTGGAGTGTACACCGGGTTCCATACCCTTTAGCTATGCAGCAGAGCAGCCCGGGTGGAATGGGGTGCAGGGGATGAAGACTCAGCCAGCTCCTCCCTTGGGCCCACTCTAAGTCATCTGGAAGGGTAATCTAACCTAGTAGCAACTGGGGAGCCGGGCGGCAGGCTAGCAGTAACCTGCAGGGAATGAGGAGACCGCCGGCGGCAAGAAGAAGACTGCAGCGCAGGAGTCGTCAGGACACCAGGAGACGAGGCAGGAACTGATGGGATGGCAGGAGATGAGCAGGGCACAGCAGGGCAGTTCAGAACAGTATCCCAACCAGAAGCATGGTCTCACCTGGGTCAGGTTTGGGTGGCATGGCTGCTGCAGGGCCAGGGGTGGGCAATACGGCCCTTCCAGGGACGGGAGCCTGGGACTTGGGCAAAGCGGCCCCCTTGGAACTGGGAGCCTGGGGAGAGAGTGGCAGCTCTCACTGGGCAGAATTCCAGAACCACCAGGTCAGGCGGTGCAGCAGCTACTGGCACAACCATGTTCCTCTGCTTCTTCCTCTGGCAACTGGAACTGGCAGCCGGGGCTGTGGCAAGCTGTGGAGAGTCTGCAGGTGGATCTGCAGCGAGCGCTGGGGAGCCAGAGTGCTGAGTCATGACAAGATGCCAGGGGCCAGCAGGCTGAGTGGCCTCACGGTCCACTAGCCTCCACACATCAGCCATTAGGTGCCAGACCTTCTCCCCCTCCTGGAGATACTAATCTGGAGATCTGGAGTGAGTCCAAACGGCACCTCCCCATGCACAGGAAGAGGGCTCTGGCCTCTGGGATGCTCCATACTGGAATTCCTCCTCCATGCCAGCTATTCATCCAAGAGGGCAAAGAAGTCTTCAGCTTGCAGGCAAGGTGGTGCCAGTGGATTCCACGGCTCTGTTGCCCTCTTGTCCCCTGGATGAAGAGCAGCTTGGAAGGCAAGGGCTGCTGTGGGAGTTCTGTCATTCAGTTGTGTCCTAAGGTGAGCTTAGGTGGATGGATCCCAAGATTGCAGCCTTGAATGGAGGAAAAAAACCCAAAGGGCCAACAGGGAATAATGACAGAACTGGCATGACAGGACTGGGTAACGCGCATTTAACAGAGTAACATGGGACTGATAGAATTCAGATGTTGACGTTTACTACATGAGAACTGGGAATCACGAACTGGACTCAACTTGGAAGCAAAAGGAGGGCTCCGATGCACCAGCAGTGACCCTTGCTGGTCATACCAGGGGATGGACCAGATAGGTTGCAACAGCAACCTTTGAGGGAATCACAAATAATCATAGCTTGTTATTTATTGAATTATATCCATAGCTCCTCAGTGAAGGATAACACCAACAATATTGTTTTTGAAAATGACTTTTTGTTTTAGAACTAGGCTATCTGGTCTTTCTACTAACCTGAATTACATTTCCAGGTAAACTATCAACGTGGTTACTTCCAAAAACAATACATTCATCATTTAGTGGTCCTAATATATGCAATATACGGTATCTATACTATCTTCTTCAGAAACGTATAAGCAGAGGATAATTGGAGGCCAGGTTGTGGCACCCCACTCCATTAAGTATCAGGCATCCATCCAGTACGGCAAGCAGCATTACTGCGGGGGCACCGTCATCCAGCCTCAGTGGGTTTTGTCTGCCGCCCACTGCTGGAGGCCGTGAGTACTGCGTGCTTCTGCATGTAGACAGACCCACAAAGGGCTTGTTTTGAAAAGGAGGACATATTAATTAAATCTCAGGGGTTTAAAATATCAGTTGGGAGAATTTACCTGCCAGCATCTACAATGGTCACACAGAATTTGTAAAATAGTGTTAAACAGTGAAAAACTATAGTAGCATCATCTTTCTATGCATTTATAGGAGATGCAGTGCTTTTAGAGAATTATTCTGATTATTTACTAACAAACATGTTGTATACAATGATTCTATAACATCTACAAGAGCATTTTCATATAAAAGCATAAAAAAGACACTGACACTGATTTACCTGCATATTTCAGGAGTTTTTTGATCAAAGTGGTTCTGGGTGAGCATAATCTTTATGTCACGGAGGGATTTGAACAACAGTTCAACGTCTCCAGAATCTTCATTCATAATAACTACAACTACAAAACCTTCAACAATGACATCATGCTCATAAAGGTAAATGGTGCCACACACTGGTTTGGGTTTTGACCGGATTATGGAAGCTTTCATGATGAGGTTATTATTTTACAACCAGCATTGCCACCTAGAGGCAGGTGGGGTTATGACAGGATACATTGTTACTGTACTGCTGACAAAACACTAAATTTTCTCCAATATGATTGTGAAATTATTTAAACCCCCCTATGTCTACATTATTATTTTGAGAGAGAAGGCCGCCCTGGTGAAATATCTCATAGGCAGTAACGACCTGAAAATTGGCCTGTATGGTGGCACAATGGTGACTACTGTTGCTTCACACCTCTGGGATCAGGGTCTGAGTCTCTGACCGTGGCTATGTGTGTGCGGAGTTTGCTGTTTGTATGTTCTTCTTTGTTTGAGGGTTCTCTGGTTTCCCCCCATAGTCCAAAAACATACTAATGAGAATAAAGTTGCTGATTGGTTTCTGTGTGTGCCTTGTCCTGGGTTATTCCCTGCCTTGCACCTGGTGTTGGCCAAATTAAACTTCACCAACCATATTACCATATTCTATTTCATTTACCTCAATGGATAGTGAGTTCTCGAACTCACTATAACTTGAATTTCTTGAAAGTCGAACAAAACAGTTTGACCTAGAACTTGATCTGAATATCAGAAGTCAAACCGTGAACGCTGACCTAATATAAATTGTACGCGCCAGAGTCATACTATGATGCAATTCGTACTTAAATACCTTCTTCACAAACTGGATGATTAACCAAATAAAGCAATTAATTTACCAATTAATTAACTGAAAACCAGTTCTCACTGCTTTACATGATATTTGGGAGAAATAGCAGATTACGCAACAGAACTGCCTGGGATACAAACGTCATGCGTGTAACTAAACTCTTCAGCCAATAAAGGCAAAGGTGTGTCGTCAGGGAGGCGGTTCCAGTTTGTGCAGCCGGGTGACAGGTCGCAATGCATCTAACTGTAATGCATTACGTCAGGATCAGAATGTGTTACTTTAAGCCAGCGCTGTAAGCAAGTCAAACGCACCCAATGACCGGACTAGGGGATAAAATTAAAAAGTGTATTTAATACAGAGGACTAATGACAACAACCAGAAACAGCTGATCACATGGGGATCCCACACGAGGTTAACGGGGGGCGTGGCAAACAGAAGGAGCGGACGATCGGGGCAGGACAGGGATAAGATCTTTATCATTTTGGAAGCCATTAAGAAGAAAATGCTCTTCTTGTTTTATCCTCTGTTCATTTTGTGTTTAGGTGCTAAAAATGAAAGAAAAACATTTAGGTGTAATTTTGGGGGGGCGGGAACCAATTAATTGGTTTTCCATTATCTCTTTCGGGTAAAATCCGATCAGAACTCAAACTTTTTAGGAGTCCAGAACGGATTCTAGGATAGGCTCTGGCACTCCACAACCTGCATAGGACAAGGGGGTATAGAAAACAGATGGAAATATGTTGGATGGAAATGGCATAAATGCAAATGATTCTCTTTCCTCATTCTCTTAAGGATGTTGTCATGATAATTTCTTCTTTTGATTCCCACTGGCTGGAATCTAACTGTGTTGCATTTCACTGTCTTTCCCCAGCTTAGTCAGCCTGCTAGGATGAATGCCAACATCGGATTGGCAACCCTGCCTGGTGCCAACACTCCCCCACTGTCTAGGGGGGCCACCTGCAAAGTGAGCGGCTGGGGAGTGACACACGCGAACAGCTACTACATCTCAGCAGAGCTACAAGCCGTGAACATAGAGTTCATCCCTGATTGCCTAAACTACTACAACACAAGTGTGTCTGAAAATATGCTCTGTGCTGGCTCACGCTCTGGGGGCAAGGACTCCTGCCAGGTAATGACCTGTGGGTGTCAGTACACATCCACATCCCTGGCTTTCTCATGGCAAACTGAAAAATGCAGCATTTACTGTACTCTAGAGTCTAAGGCGGTGTTCCCCAATCCGGTCCGCAGGGACCCACAGCCAGGCCACATTTTTGCTCCTTCCGAGCTCCTTACCAGGATTCCACAAAAACGTGGACTGTCTGTGGACCCCCAAGAACCAGATTGGGAAACACTGGTCTAAGGCAAAGACAAGTTCCCTTAGCTGGATTCCATATGGTGAGCAGAGTTATGGCAAACTGGAACAGAAGTAGAGCTTTATTCTGTTCCTAGATAACTTAATAATCACCAAATACACTGCCTGGCCAAAAAAATAATCACCATTTGAATTGAACAAATACTTAAGAGCCAATGACTGGATCATTATTGCAGCTCAGCAATGTCATGCAGGAGTAAAGTCAGCTGAGTATCTGAATCTACTGAATGGCCAGGTTACACCTCCTTTCATTATCAATGGATTTTTTTCTTACCTGTTGGCATGGGCATATTCCAGGACCAGAATGCCAAGATTCTTTGGGTTGGAACTGTCAAAGTGGTTCAGGGAGCAGGAGGAATCATTTTCACACATGACTTGGTCACCACAGAGTTGTGACCTTAACCCCATTGAAGGGCTTTGAGATGTGCTGAAGGAGGCTTTATGGAGGTTCAACTCACTTGTCAATACAGGATCTCGGTGAGAAATGAATGCAAATCAGGATGAAAATAAAGGGTGAGATGTTGCATAAGCTTGTGCACCATCATGCATGATAATCAAAGCTAAAGGTGGTCCCACGAAAAATCTAAATGGCAACTTGTTTTTTTTGGCTGGATGCTTTTGTTCACAACAAGCCTAATCACTCCACCAAGGGTACTGTCATTCTGCTCCTTCTCCCCTTCAGGCTTGGAGGTGCTCAGATTTCTTTCTGTGTGAATAGTCTATTTGGCACACAGGAATTATTGTGACTATGGGTATGGCTGCCCTGCAGTAGATTTCCATTCCTGATAGGTTCTTCGTCCAACATCTGCTTTCTGGGAATTGTTCCTGGCTACTGGCAACCACAGTGTTTCTGATAAACACTCCCTTTAGTGGTATGCAAAGGTATTACCCTTTGTGATGTCAGTCATAATGGTGGTATACAAAGAATCTAATATTTTCATGACAGTAGCAGGCTAAACAGCTCAGAAGGCAACGTCTAACATCCAACTTTACTTATACTGTACAAGCCATCTGTTCTTTGAGCATTAGCTGAGGATGTTGTTCCTTCGCTCTCCTGATAGAGCAAAGTTCAGTCAGAACAATGACATAAAAAGGCATCATTTAGTAGTGATGGGCAAATGAAGCTTCACGAGCCATTTGCTGTATTTTTGTAGGAGTCTCATAGGGAGGTATCTTCCTAACTGGAAGGGTTTTGCATTTTTGCTCCTGCAGGGAGATTCTGGTGGCCCCCTGATCTGTGATGGCTTCTTCGAAGGTATTGTCTCCTGGGGCATTGGCTGTGGCAATCCCAATTTCCCAGGCGTCTACACTAAAGTAAGGAATTACATCCGCTGGATCAACTGGGTCATCAGCAGTGAACCATCCAATTGAATACAATTGGAGGTACAGTAATGCAGTGGTTCTGAAACAACGGTACCAGTGATGTTTAGCTAGTTCCCCCTAGTGTTATGTGGAGGTATCTTCCTTATTCACGTTGGTGTTAATGTGGTGTACGAAGAGGCTTTCTCAGGTGGTACAAGGACTTCAACATGAGCGGAGCACCTAAGCAATGCGTTTGGCACTGAAAACTTACTTCTTGCCTGACCTTTGTAGCTTCCAAGAGATTACGCTCCTCAGACACAAAAGAATAATTACGGGATCCACATTATTTTATTCATATAAGCACAAGTAACAAATTGCAGCAGACTGATTTTTTGTGTATTTTAGGAAGTGTATTTTAATAAAAGGTTTAACGTTTTTTCGTCCTGGCATGGGTATAATTTACGGGGGGATGAGGGGGTTCTAAA
>JAABNY020000108.1:21899708-21911780 GCA_015164015.2 Brevimyrus niger
AAAGAGAAAAATTAGTTAATAAAAATAATACGGTATGTTTTTTGTAAAATGCTGACCCGTTAAAATTAAAATTAAGTTATTAGGATAAAAAATTTAATAATAAACCCCCCCCCCCCCCCCCCAATTTAAGGCGACATTCAGGAAGAAGACTTTCCAGAACCCTGTGAAACGCTTCACCTCAGGGTATAAACTGGAGGACTATGTGATTGGAAAGCAGATCGGGAAGGGGTGCAATGCAGCCGTGTATGAGGCTGCAGCCGCCTTCGCTGTCCCCAGGGACAGTAGGAAATCCTTCCTAGTGAGGATGAAGCTGGGCAGCGATGACAGGCAGGAGGATGACAGGGAACTGAGAAATGACTTTGTGACCGACTACCCACTGGCTGTGAAGATGATGTGGAATATCGGGGTAGGCGGTGTTAACATCTAATGGACGTTCTTGGGTAGTCTGGCCACACAACTGAGGTCCCCTTTGTTATATTAGACCTCTGCAGTGAAGTTTGAGTTCTAAGGACAAATAGAAACACGTATCTACTCTTTAATTTTTTTGATTAGGTTGCTAACGGATCGTTGTGGGGTTTCCTCTGGATACTCCTGTGTCACCCCAAAGACAGTAAACATGCTGAGGTTAATTGGAGTTACCACATGGCCTGTAGCTGTGCATGTGTGAGTAAATGGTGTGTGAGTGTGCTCTGGGATGGGTTGACGCCCGATCCAGGGTTGTTCCCTGTTCCCTGAGTTGTTACTGAAGGCTAGCATTGTTTTAGGAATGGTACCTTGAAAACCTTGCTGACTCTCACACTCTCACACAGTGGTCACATCTTAAAGCCTTATTACTTTTTGAAGGCCTCACAACTGGAGTTGTAAGTACCACGCTGAGACTTTCTGTTTTTTTCCTCTGGTGTATTGCAGCCTGGTTCATCAAGTGATTCCATCTTGAGCTCCATGTCGCACGAACTGGTCCCAGCAGGACCTCTGGCTTTGAAAGAGAGAAATGGAGCAGCTGTGGTGGATGGGTGAGATTTTGCAGCAGTTCATGGTTTGTGCCTTCGAGCACAGAACAGCCTTGGAGGTCTGAGATCTCTCTTTGTCTTTGCAGGTATTTTGGAGATGTGCCCAGAAGGGTATCTGCTCATCCCAACGTGATCACGTTGTACAGGGCATTCACAGCAGAAGTCCCTCTATTACCTGGGGCAAAAGAGGAGTATCCGGATGTCCTGCCTACCCGACTCAATCCTGCAGGCTTAGGCAGGAATCACACCCTGTTCTTGGTCATGAAGAAGTAAGATTCTGATCCTTCAGTGTAGCTATCAATAAGCTTTTATAACATTCAGTAAAACAGCATGTATGTAACCAGTATCATAAATCATAGTCTGACCTTTATATGGAAAGTCATTTGGAGTGGGTCCTATATTGTGCTAAGAAGTAAATTTCACACATGTTGCGTGAACTTCAAAGAGATTGATTGGCGTTTTACATGGGCTGCTCTTCCCCTGCAGCTACCCATGTACTCTAGGGCAGTTCTTGGAGGATTCCCTGCCCTGTGCGAGGACAGGCTCTCTGATGGTGCTTCAGCTCCTGGAGGGCGTGGACCACTTATGTCGACACGGCATTGCGCATCGGGACCTCAAGTCTGACAACATTCTCCTGGAGTTTGATTCTGGTCAGAGCTACGTGATCCGTGATGTCAGCCGGTGTGGTCCCAACCATGCTGGTGTCTTTGGCTTATTTCGTTTTCGATGCATCCTGTCAGTATTTGCATAATAATGAATTCTCCAACATCTATTATGATTTCTGCCTGTTGATTGAAGTTGCATACTTGTTTTAGTGGGGTCAAGAGGACCCACATGACTGTGTTATTACTAAAGAACAAGATCTTGTATATTTTACTTTCATTGCCTCAGTGTCTGTGATATTATACCAGTTTCATATCTCTTTTCTGCAGTTGGCAACCCCCGATTGGTGATTACAGATTTTGGCTGCTGTTTGGCAGAGAGGGACTGTGAGTTGATGCTGCCCTTCAACAGCCGATGGGTGAACCGTGGGGGGAATTCTGCGCTAATGGCCCCTGAGGTTATTCACTGTCATAAATAGAGATAGTTAATAAAATGATCGACAAATCGATGCTCGGACCATCGGGCTAACACAACCGTCTCTTTATATATGTTTAAGATCGCCACGGCCATTCCCGGGCCCAGTGTTGTCATTGACTACAGCAAAGCGGATGCTTGGGCAGTTGGGGCCATTTCCTATGAGATCTTTGGGCAGCCAAATCCGTTCTACGGCCGCAGTGGCCTGGACAGCAGTAGGTACCAGGAGTGGCAGCTGCCCCCGCTGCCCCACTACATGCCCACTGACACCCAGGTGGTCGTGAAACTGCTGCTGCGCCGAAACCCCAAAAAGGTAGGCGGCTGTGGCATATTAGCATTTCTTCCCACATCTTCCATTTCTTTTTTCATTTGATGTCCCTTAATCCCAATGCATAGACACAAAACATTCAGTAAGAAATGTACACTACAGTAACTATCAGTGGGGGGGGGGGAAATATGTTAATTCTGCATTCCAGTGAAGTCGGAATTTCCAAGTTGGAAAAGACTGGAGTTCCAAACTGGAGCTGTTCCACAAGCCACAACGGAAAATGTAGAAAATCAACGTAGCTGACTGCTAAAATCCAGTTTTATGATATAATAAATTATTGTAAAAAAATATATTATTTTAAGTGTATGACTTAACAACTGAGAATAATATACAATAGCATAAGCATGATAAACCTAAAAGGCTGGTTAATTAAAAATCACAGTTTGCTCTGTGCTCATAATAATAGTTACTGTAGCTCTGTGATCATAATAATAATAGATACTTTATTGATCCCCATGGGGAAAATTTCTTTCAGGCCTCCCTAACTTGCTCTCTGTAGGTGAGAGTAAGCTGTCCGTGAAGGGCAGCCGCCTATTGCGGTGCCCAGGGAGCTGGGGGTTTCGGGCTTTGCTCAGGAACCCATAGACACACGAAGGCTGCTCTTCAGCGACCGGCAATATCTGCGAATCATTTTGACATCAATCCACATATATCATTTTTCACACATATATATTTTATTACAACGTAAGACGAAGAAAAATCCCACTATGTGGCCGTCACTTGATTATTTGTCATGACATTAATCGCTGCCATGTTGTCTGACGTCACAGCACCTGCTTCTCAGTTTAGTCAGGGTTCATCTGACTTCGACGGCTGTTTCATAGTACCAAGTTCCGAGTTGTCTGGAACGCAGCATTAGACCCGATGTTTCTCTTTAGCACTCATAGTGTTGCTTTACTTTCAGCGGCCCAGTGCTCGCGTTGCTGCCGACGTGCTGCATCTTAGCCTATGGGACGCCCAATCCCTAGCCGACCGGGATTTCGGCAGTACGAAGGAGATGGCTGATTGGCTGCTGCGCCGGTCCGCAGTGGCACTGCTCACGGGCCGTTACCCAAACGGCAGCACTGTGGAGACGGAGCTGCAGCAGAGCTTCCTGTCCAGCGTCACCCTCGAGGAGCTCCGCACCGCTATAGCGTTCCTTCTGTTCGGACGTGAAAAACACATCTTAGAGTCTGGCTTTGCTTGACTTCCACAGACGCGCCATTCTTTTGAATGTTTTGGACTAGCCTGCAGTCGGAGGTACCGGTGGGACATATCCAGGTTTCCGTCTCTATTAGGCCATGCACTTTAGCATTTTTCCGCACAATCCTGCACATAGCAAGTGTGAAACTTGGTTAATTTCGCATAATTGCATATATTTTCATAGAAAATGCACTAATTAAAACATTGCACACACTTATGATGTTGTAGAAGTTTCTCATATCAAAAGGTTACAATTTGGGAGATGAGTGGAAGCCGCAGATGCATCAAAGTAACTCTATTTATTTGTAATAATTGTAATAATGATTTAATGTAGTCAGACGCAGCTGCTTGTGTTGTGGCTGTTCCTGAAGTTATCCAGAGTTTGAAATGGATTGCAACTTCAAATCCTTCATATCTATACCCTAAGCCTGGTTATAGTAGGATTCTTTACCATATATAAATCCCGAAAGACTTGTAACACTAAAGATTTATTTGAGTAGGGAAAAGGCTGAATTTTAGTTCAATTATGAATTGACTTGTTGAGGTGGAAGAACTGAATGGTACAAGCTTAACAATCACTGTATAAATAAATGTCTTGCGCTGATGACTGTGTCCAGTGTGAAGTCACCTTATCTACAAATATTAGTTTCCTTAACGCATCTCCATAGCACCTAAGGCGGAGTCGCGTGTTCACTGCTTAACTTGCAGAAAAATACGTTTCCCATGATCTCCGCCCAACCGGAGGGTTTTAACTGCTGCACTTTATTCATAAGTCTGAACTTTGCTTCTGCTGTCCTTCAGACGAGAAAATTTCTCTTTCGATTATCTTGTTCCGATTTATTTTTATTTTTTAAAAAAGAAGCAATGTTTGCTATTTTGAAACATGCAAGCAAAACTTCTCCAAATTATTTCGCACTACTTGGTTTGCGGGGGATGAAATCACAAATGCAATGCTCACCTAAATTGACGGGAATAATCTGTGCACGCCGGAGTGAGCGACCTGACGGGGCGGCGGAGCCCAGAAGACGGCTGTCGGCAAAAAGCTACAATGTTCCGCCCAGCGCCGAGTTTGTGGCTAGAGTTTCTGGAATTTCGACTATGGGAAAGCTGCCTTTCAAGGAGTCAGCTGAAGGTCTAGACGCTGCTTTTATCGGTGTACCCATCGACACCGGCACTTCTAACCGTCCCGGGGCCAGGTACAGTGTCCGTTCGTCTGCCCGAAAACCGCACGCTGACTGAGCCTGTCGCCGTACGCTCCAGGACGAAACTTGCAGAGAGTCATGCACAGAATAATCATTATGCAGTTGCTGTAGCATTTATTATGAATATTGTTTTTTGTCTGTTTGTCAAAGTTGTTCACATCACCGTCAGTACTGTCACGTTTAAATTTCACTTAATCTCAGCAGAGTAGTTGCAATTTACTGAAAAAATATTGCGAATTAATGACTTCTAGAATAAAGTAAGTTTACATTAAATGTAAATGCGAATGTCTTCTAGCTTCTCTCTATACGTCTACTTTCGCAAATTTCTATTAACTCGAAAAAATATTATGTGCAAGGAGAAACGTGTGTTATACATGTACGTGTTAAATTATGCAGTGTGTGTGTGTTACAGGTTTGGTCCTCGGCAAATCAGAGCGGAATCGGCCATGCTGCGCCTGTGCAACGGGGCCACCGGCGCTGCTCCTTACCAGTCGCTTATGGTTGCCGATATTGGCGACGTAAACGTCAACATGTATGACTTAAAGGACACGTGCAAACGAATCCGTGAAGCTTACAAAAAGATTGTAGCTAATGGTTGCGTACCATTAACCATAGGTGAGATGTATATTGTGTTCAGTATATATACGGAATCCTTTCAGAGACTCATATGATAATTAAATATATCGGAGTTCATTAAGCTTGCATCACAATAGCACGTTGTTACAACAGTTTGCAACTAATACCCTGAATGAACATTATTATGTCTAACTCCAGGGGTTTCTTGGAGCTGTTTCACAACCTTGTTTGACCAGAGAGGAACCTTAAAATAAACAGTTATGTCACTTTGCCCAGGACTTTTTCCAAGTCCATCAGCAATTATTAACTACAGCTTGAAACCTGGGATAAAATTTTGCTCCCTAAATAGATGCATGAAGCTGGTAGCAGTAAAAAAAAAATAGGAATAATCTTCACGTGCCTGTGATGGTGCTTCTGCCTTAACCTTTACCGTATCGCTCCATGTAGGTGGCGATCACACCATATCGTACCCAATTCTCCAAGCCGTTGCTGAGAAGTAAGTGTGAAAGTGCAAG
The DNA here is from genome assembly GCA_015164015.2 of Brevimyrus niger. Classification (NCBI taxonomy): domain Eukaryota; kingdom Metazoa; phylum Chordata; class Actinopteri; order Osteoglossiformes; family Mormyridae; genus Brevimyrus; species Brevimyrus niger. The sequence continues at coordinate 21,905,599 of JAABNY020000108.1, forward strand.
ATGTAGCATCACAAGTGTGATCATGTGGAGTGACTGCGGAGGTGTACAGAGTGGAGACAGATCATGTAAAAATAAATATACAAAAGTGTGGTAATAGTTATGCACTATATAGGAGTTGGATGAATTGGTAATAACGCGTAATGCTGCATTATGCACCAACTTGACGGAATATAACAAATTTAATCATGGTAATGGTAATAATAATAATACCAATAATATTAATAATATGTTAATGTTGCTATATAAAATTATGTCATCTATAAATTTGTAACATTTTTTCAAGCTGTTATATAATGTATTACATAATGTGTTGTAACAGTACAACATATAAGGAGCAAGTAAGTAACCCTGGATGAACCTTGACTTCATGCCAGGCAGAGCTGAAGAGGCATAATCGTGAAACGTGCTTTCTGGCCATTGTACCATAAAACAGCATTACACTGAGCCAGTTCACTTATTATAAGTGTATTGTAGACTTTCTCCTTCCAATACATACCCTTGTATTTAACCAAGGGTAATCAAGCATAATGTATTTTTATCACTTAAAATATACAGTATAACATTGCGTTATTTTACATATTGCCTGTTTTCTTTACCGTTGCCTTTGCGTGCTTTGAGGCCTCATAATTTCAGCCTGCAGAATATCATGGGACCCTCTTTCAAAATCAAGTCAAAATACACGCAAAATACACTGTTGAAGTGTTGGATATACAAATAAAAGGATATTCAGTGCTAGTTTCACTCAGTGGCCATAAGCCAAGAGAAGATGGATGGATTCATTATGTTTATTTATGTATTTATCCTTTATTTTACCGGGAAGGTTCCATTGAGATACAACATCTCTTCTTCCGGGAAGTTCTGGCCAAGATGGCAGCAAATAACAAAATAAGACAAAGGTTTCATAAGCATATGTGCAGAGATGATTAATATGAACACAAACTGAAACACACTCTCCAAAAGTACATAGAATGAAATTAATTTATATGAAACAATGACACTGCTCTTTAAGCTCAGTTTGAGAATTTTTAAAGCGCATTCAGAGAAGGCAAGGAGTCTAAATTCAATATATTTTGTAATATGTCCCACTCATGTGGTGCTTAAAAACAAAAGGCAGATTTTCTCAGTTCTGTGGGTGTGGTGGGAAGCTGAAGGAGATGTTGAACTGATGAGCGGGTTTTAGTGCAGAATGTCAGCATTTATTGATATTGGTTAGATACAAACTAGATGTAGAAGGTACTAGTATAAGATTAATAAATGACATGCACTTGTAATATGGGAAATGTAACGCCGTTTCCATTATTCATGTGTGCCCACCTGACAGACATGGCCCAGTAGGCCTCATACATGTGGATGCTCATGCAGACACTAATGATGTCGCCCTGGGCGAGAAGATTGGGCACGGGACGCCATTCCGTCGCTGTGTGGAGGAAGGGCTGCTGGACTGCAAGCGGGTGGCACAGATTGGCCTTCGTGGGACAAGCTACTCACCAGATGCTTACCAGTGGAGCAGGGAACAGGTTCCTTTCATTCTCCCGCAGGATGGTTGCTGCCTCTCGATTAATATTTGCTGTGTCATGTGTTCTTTGTATTTCTGATCATTACCTGTTTAGTAGAGCACTAGAAAAATTTAGATACAGGGGAATTAAAAAAAAAAGTTTTAGGGCATAAGAGGTGCCAACCTAATCATTAGCCAATGATAGGGTTTGAATTGGTGAGTGACAGGGTAGGGGTATTCCAGGGGCCAATCAGCTTTCAGCTGGGGGTAGTCCCCATGTGTCCCCGCCTCTGTATACACCCGTTATCATCTTTACCAAAACAGAGCATCTGTGTCTAGGGGTTTCGGGTGGTGCAAGTCGAAGAGTGCTGGTTCAAGTCCTTGACTCCCCTCATGATGGAAGTCCGGAAGCAGATGGGTGAGGGGCCAGTGTACCTCAGTTTTGACATTGACTCCTTAGACCCTGCCTTCGCACCCGGGACCGGCACGCCTGAGATCGCTGGACTCACTCCCATCCAGGTTCCAGACATTTAATAAATACCCATCAATTGTGTTGTTCCGTCTTATTGACAGGAAGCTGAAACATGCATAACCTTGTGTTTTATACATAATGTGTATGCCCCCATAGGCACTTGAGATTATCAGGGGTTGTCGTGGCTTGAAGCTGATTGGCTGCGACTTGGTTGAAGTATCTCCACCTTATGATACCACAGGTACCGGACGTTTGGTGTAACAGCAAACCTAGAAAGCAGACATGCTGTTAAATATACTCATCGGTGTGTGATAACTCATGATTCCGGTTTTCTTTTCTTTTTTAGGCAACACAGCCCTGTTAGCTGCCAACCTGTTGTTTGAAATGATGTGCGTCCTTCCAAAGATAAAATACTACTGATGTCTTGCGCTTCCCCTCAATGCAAACAAAATTAAAGTTATAAGCAAGGCACCCAGAAGCTGTGTACTTGTGTGGATCAGTTCCAGTTACCATGTTTCGTTGAAACCGTTTCTGCTAATCATCAAACTCCTCTGCAGTCCCGTTAAACACCATTTTCAGTTGCCATTTGTTGATGAAGACCCTTCATGAAAATCATTGAGATTTTGGATAAATGCATTCATTGCTTGTTATAAATTCCTGCACCACAATAACTGGAACATCTCCAGTGTATTACATATTTAATGTATGAATGCAAACATTGCTGGCCAGCACAGCAAATTGCTATTGTGCAGATAAAGAGCATTTTAGATCAAGTGAAATATTGTTGCAAAAATCATATTCCAGAATTTATATTATCCCTCACATTAAAGCTACTTCCAAAACTGATCAGCTAATATAAATTCCCTTATTTATTCTATGATTCTACAGCTTTGTCATAATTTAAGTATTGGAATGACGGCTGGGCGGAAAAACTTTTGTAACATTACAATATCAAAATCCAGTGAGCTGTAATGTTACATACACCTTACTCCCACTCCCAAAGGCAAAACTGGATTTTTCTAGTATAATTTCATCCCCCATTTATTTTTTTCCATACTCTGTATACAGTTGGAACATGAAACTTTTGGTTAAACCGTTCCAGTTCAGCTTTGGCATTTACCTTCAAGTTGTCAAAATAAGTAATACACCTTAAAATTCATCTTTATTATAATTGCATAACATATGAAATAAATAAAACTACTTCGGTCTTTATATACATTATTCACAACTTTTCAGAACACACAAATATAAATTATAATTTTTATTGTTGAAAAGAGAGGGGATTGCTCGTTTAAAATCAGATTCTCCAATGAGCAGTACAGCATATTTATGCTAACCTTCAGAGTATTGGGAGAAGCAGGATGTTACCCTGGACCTATTTGCACCCAAGCACCCAGCACCCAATGCTCTCCTGCCAAATAATCCCATGTAAACTCAAGACTCCAAATCCTGCGATCGTGCCCAGCCAATGGGGCTCAAGCACAGTCGGGGTAAAACTTAACAGAAATGGATCGTGATCCTGATGTATGAATCTGTTCCATGGCTTCAGCACAAGCATGAATTTAAGCCACGGCCCGTTTCCACCTGGCTACTGTGTAAAAAGTACATGCCGATGAGACGTAGGAGCTGCCGAGTCAGCAAAGTACAGTTGATGATATTTTGGAACAGATTTACAGGAGACATTTCGTTACCTTGGTTACAGTATATACACAAATCATACACTAGGAGAATTAACAATAGTACATTAGTGGTTATAGTGTGTTTCAACTCAGTAGCCATAAAAGGTTTAAATTAATATTTCAAATGCAAGTAATCATTTCAAAGAACCATTTCTACTGGGAGGGTCATAAGAGACATCAATGCTACATAACGCCAGAGGCCAGAAGGCGCCTGTCAAATAAGTTAGTTCAATAAGCAGAAATATGGTGAATTGGTAGCTTGGAGATGGGCTACCATGATGCATGCTAAGGTTAAAAGAAAGCCTGTGCAGTTAAATTAAATGACAAAAGCCCACATTGGTATTTTTTGTTTTTTCACAAAAACATTTTGAAATAAAAAAAAAGAGCACCAAATCATACTGAAGAAGCAGCAAACACACCCACAAGGCGGCATGTTTTAAGTAGAACGAACTGCATGGGATCTGTCAATCGAGTAAAAACAGACCGTGTTGTGGTATGGAGTGACCACTAGGGGGCAGAGCAGTCAAGTCCGAGGAACTAAAAAAGGGGAACTCACAGTGATTCCAGTGCTTTGTAAATGTGTGGATGGGCTAAGGAAGGACACGGCATGCAGCAAGGAAACATTAGAGCGAGGCAGGGACTCTAAAAAGCAGCTAAAGCACGATGGGCTGCTCCAAAGCGATCCCGGCACCGGGATTGAAAACGTGACGTGAATGGAGGCGGCCGAAGGTGCTGTGGGCAGATGGAACGGGTCCATCAGATCACACTGGCAGCCAGTGCTGCTGCCATGGTCGATATCGCAGGTCACTGCCTGCGTCTTTGAGCAGCACGTTACAGTGAATCCCTACAGAAGCTGGGCAGAAGAGGCATCTGGCCATCTCGAAAAAACAAAAAAAAAAACGCCAATGCTTCCAGACACGGCAATCTTTATCTGTGGGCCTAACACAAGCACAGCCAGCCATAATGTCATTCTATTTGTTGGCCGTTATCTTCTCCAGGCCAGGCCAAGCAGGGATGTAGTACCTGGGCAAGGTTCCCTCCATCAGGCGCTCCATCCACAGGCCAAGCCGGTCCAGTTTGTGGTGGATCTGGAGGGTGGAGGTGGATCGGGACCGAGGGACGGTCTTGCGGGCAGCCTGCTCCTCCCGTGACCCGGACCTGCTCCTCCCCGCAGTAGCAGCTGGTGCCTCCTCGGCGGACTTCCCGTCCAGGTCCTCACCCGTGTAGACGGGTTTGAAGAGGCAGAAGTACTTTTTGTGGCCATTGAGGGCCAAGACGTACCCGGTGTAGTCCAGCTTGTGGCCGGAATCGTCCTCGTCGTTATCGGCGCGCATGGCGTCCTGGGCGAACTCCAGAAGCGCGTCCATCCATTCGCTGTGCTTGTCCACGTTCAGGAAGGAGAAGTGGAGCGTCAGGCTCCTGCGAGGACAGAATGCATTCGCTCGTCACCGGTCACACAGCACCGCAGGTCAAACGGGCAGTTTCTTCCGCATTTGCCCGGTTTAGCTTGCTTGCATTACGGAGGAATGGACACCAACATCAGCATGCTTTGAGATGTTTAAATATTATAAAATATATTTTATTAGTGGCATTATTATCAGAAAACGTCTTAAAAACATAAAAAAAATTTAAATTAAGTTTATTTTTAAATAATATTTTTACTCATACCTAATAAATGCCTAACGATAAAGTTCATTTATACGGCAAATCACGATAAGTTTATTAATTTGCCAAAAAATCATGATGAAAATACCACATATCATGCTGTTGAGCCGCCCTAAACAAAGTACCAACTGCTTCGCCGCCACAGCCGTCAAGCTGGCCGCTCACCCAGTGAAGGAGTACACCTCTTTGGCAAACTTGCTGAGCAGGATGTTCTTGGAGGCGTTGGTGAGCACCAGGACCACGTTGATGTGTCCCGGCCTCAGCTTCACCAGATTGCTGGTGTAGGTGATGTCGGTCAACTCGGTCACCTCCACAAAGTTTTTCTTCGGAGGACGACTGCAGAGGGACAGGGGCCATCGTTATGTGGTTGAGCTTGCGGAAAATTTAGAACTCCGTCCTCTACGTCAACATTTCAGGACACGCAGAGATCTTGCCGGACGGGCGAACAGTCGCACATTAACCATCGGCATGATTATTCACAGCAACATTATTGTTCCACAGATGGAAGTGGAATTTGTAGCTATTGGTAACAAATGATGAAGACGACATGCGACCAAAAAAATAAATAAAGACTATGATTTAGCATATAACGGTGTGAGACTTTCCTTAACGGCGAGACCAGTTCACATCGGCCCCTTACCTGGAAGCGCTGGCGTTGCCTGGTGACCCGTCCTCAGATTTGGCCGAATCTTTTGCCTTCGGTTTTGACTGCTTGTCTTCGCTAGAGTCACTGAAAGCAGCGATGGATGAGGGAACGGCAAAATGAATGGGCTGGACAAGCAACATGTGGAAAGCAGGAAGAGTATAAGGACTGACCTGAACGCTTGGATGACAACTGTGCCAAATAAGATGAACAATGCAGAGAATATTA
>JAABNY020000108.1:21945226-21963883 GCA_015164015.2 Brevimyrus niger
ATTGCCCATAGGTGTGCGTGTGTGAGTGACTGGTGTGTGAGTGTGCCCTGCGATAGGCTGGCCCCCTGTCCAGGGTTCCATGCCTCGTGCCCGTTGCTTCCGGGATAGGCTCCGGACCCCCCGCGATATCCCCCGGATAAGCGGTTTGGAAAATGGATGGATGGATGAATTCTGGGTAGATTTTACGTAGTGTCGTAGTGTGAGCGGTATCGGAGCGAAATTCAAGCGAGTCAAAGCGACCGCTCCAGCTTAATTAAAAAACCGCTCCGCGCTCTGACCAAATTCCGCTCCGCTCGGCTCACATGCTCTGGTGTGAAATTAACGAAGTACAGTATGTACAATGAAGTGTGTGAATACATGTTCTATACATGCATTTTTGTAGTCTTTTTTCTGTCTGCACGTACATTGAGATCAGCAGGAAAAACTGGAGCCGTATTCTATTTATGAGTAAATATATTTGGCAGTACAGTACAGTTGATTCTGATACTACCGTTAAAACCGTTTTTACTTTTATTATGTTATTGTATACTTTCTAACACTCTCACCCAGGGTTAGATTTGTGTACTGACACATTTTAAGGATTTATCCCCGATTTCTTTCACACTTAACAAAGAAAAAAAGATGCCTAACTATCCTAAAGATAACGTTATCGATGTCAGTAGTTTAAGTATTCGAAATGTAATGTAGGCCTTAATACTTTTGTGCTGTGGAGTCCTATAACAACATTATTAATAATAATTATTATTATTATTAATGCATTCATTCATCTATTTATTTATTTGAATGTGTTGCTGTATTACATTATGTATTTCTTTCTTACAGTGAAGAATGGAATTAAAGTTAATTAATGACTCTGATCTGGAGTCATGGAAGATGATTGGCAAAGGCGGATTTGGGCAAGTCTATAAGGTCAGACATAAAACATGGGGGAAAGATGTAGCTGTCAAAGTGTTGCATCAAAGTGACAGGTAATTACTTTCACTGATTTACCTTGATTAATTTGACTAATCCATTATGTGATAATTTTAGTAATCGAAATTCAAACTGTTATTAACTTAAAGTTTCAGAAACATCAAAATAGGGGCTTCCACACACTATTAACGCAATTCAAATAAAGTAGATTTTTTTTTTTTTTTTTTTAAATTGAACTTTCTTTTTTATTGTTATTAGATTTGTAATTGGCAAAATCAAGACAATAATAAAAAAAGATTTAAACATTAGAAACAGCTAGATCTTGAAGTGTAGCCAGGTCCAGGCTCATTCTCTTAGTAACTGATAGTAGCTGCAGTTCTGTGGAAGCCTCCAGCACCAATTGCAAGCATGGGGTTCAGGATACTGGAACCAAGATCTGCAGCCCCTGACCTTTTACAAAGATAAGGGCCATGGACCCACTTTCACCACAGGCTCCCGAGCGCTTTCCCTCATCCCTTTTATGACGTGGGTAACCCCTACGGAGAGCAGAAAAAAGTCCTGTCTGCCATTTGGGAGCTTTATTAAGTTTTTGCAATGGTTGGAATGTCAATCCCACCACCAGCCCTCAATTTTTTTCCCTGAAAGTTAGAGGACCACTTGCAGGGCCGGATGCAGTTTAATGTCATACCCAGGACCTTTACAACAGTTAGTACTAGTGACCGACCGATATTGATTTTTTTATTACCGATACCATTTATTTGTATGTTTATGTGCCCGATAACTGATATTCAGAACCGATATTTATTTACTATTATACTTCTGTTTTTGACACATGATTACAACACCACTGAACTGAACAAACTGTTTTATTTATAACAATCATTCCCTCCTTGCATACAATCATATTAAATTTAATATTCATATTACAACAATGAAAATATTTTATGAAAAGCATAAGCAGCAACAGTAACATTACCAAGAAGCAAAATAAACATAGAATGTCTATTTTCAAGCACAGGAGTCATATCAATTTTGCCGAAATGTAACTTCATTTCAAACTACAGTTTTATTAGGTTTATAAGGCTGTTTATAGGCTAAAGAGTGAATAATAGTTTGCTGGATAATGTTAATTGAGTTAGTACAGTCTTTATAGTCATGGATTTAACTAACTGTCATAATAACCGCCATACATATGTTTCCTTTGGAAATGTAGAATGGACAGAGGTAGACCAATCTATTTTTTTTTGTGTGTATGTGAGCGGGTATAACCTATCCTTATTTGGACATGTAAAGATTTTTTTCCCTTGGAAAATTGGAAAATTGGTACTATGAAAAAAAAAATGCAAAAACTTGTGTTTTGTTAGGTTACTTATAGTTATGGTTAGCGCTGGTTAGAGGTTAAGGTTGTCATAATTCCTGTTAGTATTTTTCCCATAGAAGTGAATGAGCGGTCCCCATAAGGATAGGTATACCTGACATTTATGTGTGTGCGTGTGTGTGTGTGTGTGTGTGTGTACAGAAAGTTTAAACTGTCTAAGAAATATGAGAATGATGTATTACACAACAACTAAACCAATTACATTCAGTAACTGCAAGTACCGCAGATTTGCTGGACTAAATATCGTGTATTTTTCAGACTAAAACAAAATCAGATGACTAAAATATGACTCAACTGAAATGCATTTTCATCAAAGATTAAAACTAAATCATAATGTGCTGTCAAAATTATCACTGGTGTGAACATACTTAGCCAGATAAACTTGATTCTACTGTCTTTGTACTACATTAATAGTGTGTGATTAAATGTCTATAGTCATATTTGTGATTTGTTTCAATGAAGTTAAATTCAAACTAATCTGATAATTGACTGATTCAATTTCCACCACAATTTGATTCAAATTTTCTGATACCATGAATCATTCCCTAAATAATCACAATTAAATTACCTTGGGGCCAGTGATATACACCCCTACTTTGCAAACATTACCTCATTCATAAAGTGAAAGTTCTTTGTGTATTTTGCTAAATATGACCAAGCTTTGTTCTTTTGATTAATATGTAAGGAACTTCCTGCTGTGTCATAGCCTCTTTCATCACAATGATAGCCGTGTGTGTTTGACCAAGCTTCTGTCATAACCCTCCCCTATGCATACATTCTGCTTCTTTGCCAGTTCGGCTTTGAAAAAGGAGGTGCTTCTGATGTGCAAGGCCAGCAGTTTTCATGTAGTCCAAATCATTGGGGAGTACAATGGCTTTCCTCCGGACACTAAAACAGTTACTTCACTGCAAGGCTTGGTGATGGAGTACATGGAGAGAGGATCTTTAGAGGCCCTTCTAGAGAGACTGGGTGAACCTCCACCGTGGCCCCTGGTTCTCCGCTTTGCACATCATGTGGCTGTTGGCCTGAACTTTCTCCACGGACTCACCCCACAAATGCTTCACCTTGACCTCAAACCCAGCAATGTATTGTTAGATAGCAGCCTCAAGGCCAAGGTAAGTCCAACAGTCGGGTAGTTGAGAATATCTAGGAATATCTAACAGTAGGTTCTTTATTGTCTGGAGTTCTTTATTGTAACAAATATTGTTGCCATTATATGAATAACTCTGTGTTGTGTTATGTTATGTTACGTTATGTTACGTTACATTACATTATGTTCCTATGCAGAGTATATAAATGAGAAACCTGCATCAACTTGTTATTAACAATGCTGAGTAGAACAATGTCACGACGCACTTTTGGAACAGAAGTTAATAATAATATTATTTAACCTTATTAAATGCTTGCATTTTATACTGAATTATACTGGATTAGTTGCATCCAAACGTATGTCCTGTCTGGAAAACACAACCCTTGGTAAGTTGAGTACTTCGGTTTGACATTATTAACTTACCTCACCTTTTTGCACCTTTGTCTCTTTGCAGGTTACAGATTTTGGCTTAGCCAAGATTCTCAGTAGCACTTCCCTTTCCAAAAAAAGTGTGGGTGGTACAACTAGCTACATGCCCCCAGAAGCCTTCAGTTTGTCTTACCAACCCAAACCTGCTTTTGATGTTTATAGGTACCTTAAAGCTTGTACAACCACCCAACAACCAGATATAACAGAATATCACTCTTACTTACGTCAGTGACTTTCATAGTAATAGCAAACCATTTGACAAAATAAAATTACACACTGACAGCTGACAGGTTGAAGCGCAGACCTGTTACTATGAACCAAGCAAGTAAAGCAACAATTGACAGAAAAACATAAAACCAGATAATTTAAAGAATGATATGTACAAGAGTTTAGTTTTCATACTGAGAGTTAAACTGGCTTTCTGTATCTCTAACATTTTCTCTCTGTCTTTATTGTAGCTATGGTATACTTCTGTGTTCCATTATCAAAGGAAAACAGCCCTATCCTTGTGAGTACACAGCTCAGCAACAGACACTCCTTATGAAAATTCACTATGGTTTCCTATGGTTTTTATGCAGTAACCATATTTTTACAATGGTATCTCATGGTACTTTGGTACTATCCATAGTACGACCATGGTTTATCCATAGCACTTCATGGTAGCTGTGGTACTACCATAGTTTAAACAAAAACCATGGTTTATGATCAAGATTAAACTAGGGTTTAACTGTATCGAAACTGTGATATAACCATAGTCATGGTTTCCATAGTTACCCAAAACACAATGCAAAATGGCAAACCATTATCAAACATGGTTATTTAATCATAGTAAACCATGGATAAGGTATTCCCTCACCTGGACTAGGGTCACTGGGGCCTCACCCTGGAGCCAGGCCTGTGGGAGGGGCTCGTTGGCGAGTGCCTGGTGGCCAAGCCTTGGCCCATGGCCGGCCAGGGTCAGCCCAAAAGAGGCACCTGGGTCTGTCCCCAGGTGGGCCTACCACCCGCAAGGGGAATGTCAGGGGTTCGGTGCTTTGTGGATCGGGTGGCAGCCAAGGGAGGCCCTGGCGGTCCAATCTCAGACTGACAAAACTGGCTTTCGGGAAATGGAATGTCACCTCTCTGATGGAGAAGGAGCCTGAGCTTGTGCATGAGGTTGAGAGATATCGACTAGATATAGTCGGGCTCCTGGGCAGCTACCAGATTATACCAGACCCATGATTATATCTCTCGGCTGGCCTGGGAACACCTCGGTGTCCTCTCTGAGGAGCTGGGAGAGGGAGGTCTGGGTATCTCTCTTGAAGCTGCTTCCCCCGCGGCCCGAACCCCGGACAAGTGACAGATAATGGATGGATGGAGTAAAACCATAGTTAACTTTCATAAGGGACAAAGAAATATAGATTTATTGATTTGCTTGTGGTGATAAATCTGGTCACATTTGGGGGTGAACAGCCTTGCACAAGAGCTTAACAGCATCTTCACCCTGCGGGCTTCAGGATTCAAAATGGCAACTTTCCAATCATGTGATCCTAACCCGCTGAGCCACACACCACCCCATTGTTCACGCTCTAAATAATTGTCTTCTCTCATGGCCTCCCATCTAGACGCGATGTCTACCGTGGTGAGGCGTTGTATTCCTGAGGGAGATCGACCTGCTCTTAATGAACTGCCTTTCAGTAGTGAGGCAGAGGGACTGAAGGATGTACTCCACCTCATTGAGAAATGCTGGCATGGAGACCCTCAGGAAAGGCCCAGTATCTCTGGTAAGGGATCGGAGGTGTCATTCTTCCATTCTGTTAATTTGTCTGCCTAACGATCATTTCGTTATTGTGTCTGAGAATTTAAGTGTCCTCATTTTGTTCATGAATGAAATTGTGTTCTGTTTTGGACATAGTTTGCATGCAAGAGACTGAAAGATTGCTGCAGCCACTGGAAGGTGACATCATCAATGCTGTCCATAAGGTTTTAACATCATTGGTATGTGCTGTTATCTTACTGTTTTGTGGCTTATGGTAATCCTGTTATTCCCCTAAAGAAATCATGTTTAAACTATTCATACACTATCAAGAGCAACAGTAAAAATCTGCACAGCATAACTGACTTATTATAGAAAACAAATCATAATACATATGTGTTTATTCTAGACCACTGGACTGAAAGGACACAGGCTTAATTCAGTAAAAATGTTGTAAATTTATTGATTCTATAGCAAAAATCATTACTTTATTGATTTGATTGTTTACAAAATACATATCACATTAGAAAGAGATAGAAATTTGAGTTTATTTAAATGTTTAATGTGAATAATTAATATATTTAACTTGCTGTCATAAATTGATTTATTATGTTGTTTCATCCATTTGCAGTCTCAGACTCGTGAAAAAAGTGTGCTCCCATCATTCCTGGATTCCCCTCCCGAGGCTACTCCCCAGTGCCCCCCACCTGTTACTACTCCCCCACCAGTTTGTGAGTGCGGGGCTTGTTGGCCTTTTCTTTTATCTTGTACTGTTTTTATTTGGTGTTGGCCGTCATTTTCCCAGAGCTGATTCTAATCAAGTATGGGGTGTCTAGACAACTGTAATGGTAATGGATGTGAATTGTAATTGTAATGGATGTACATTTTAGAAGAACTGTTTCACAATATTGCTGTAGTCAATACTGTAGTAGAGAATTTGGTAACTGGTAATCATGATGCCTTATAGATACCCAAATGATGCATTATAATACATTCATAAAATTTAAACACGGCTATAAATATTTATAAAAAAGGCACATTATAGCCATGTTCATTATGCATTATGAATGCTCTATGAAGCTGCCATCTATAATGCAGCATAGATACCTTTATAATACATCATAATGGTCAGTACATGAATTATTTGTTTGTTTGTTACTGTTTATGCAATCTTTGTTTGATAGACATGCCCAGCAAAACCGGAAATCACGACAGAGGTCATGGGGAAGTGATAAAGCCCCCACCCAAGATAAGTGCCATTCCTGACCAGGGTGAGTCTTCATTTACCATTATGTTTTAAAGTGCATATGTAGATACGGCGCCCTGCGATCACAAGAACAATACTCTTTAACTTGGTTATTAAGACTGTCACAGGGAGTGACACAGGCAAAGGACAAAAGGGTTTAAATATTTTGGCTTTAATAAACACTGGAATGTGTTTATTAAGGTCTGTTTCAGTTGAGACAGAAACACTCCCATAAAGAAAAGTCATTTTCAGTGTCAGGAAAGTCAAATTCAGTTTTACTGTACAGAGCATTTTAACAAAACTGCATTGCCTCAAAGCACTTTACATTATCCCTGCCCAAGGGCCCCAGAGCTGTATGGGTAATTTCAAGGTGTCGTTTAGCCTAACTGCCACTGAAGGGCTAGCCAGAGCCAACAGTGTAAAGGGGTAACCTCCCTGCAAGGAAGAGACATTGGGAGGAACCAGTATCTGCAAATTTCAAAAGCATTTAGCTGTATTTGAACCCAGGGTGTGATGAATTACAGGCAGTGCCCAGATTATGAACATGAACATCACAAATTTATGTGGCCGTTTTTACAAACCATTGTATTTATCCTGAATTTTTTTTATGTAATAGGCTTTATGGCCGTCCGTTCATAAGTTGCTCATAAATCGGGGGATCTTAACCCAGAGACTGCCTGTAATTATAGTAAAGTGTCACAGAGGTTATAAAATGAATACTAGTCATTCTTCATAAAAGCTAACAGTATGATTTGTTTCAGATTTTGAAGTTTCCAAGCTAATCAATATAAACCAGGACATACTTCCGGTAATTGCATAATCTTTAGACTGTATCTGCTTTCATCTACTATCTCAACTTGTCCAAATCTTACACAACATACATCCCAAGGTTTGATGTTGTGATTCTGCTGGTTTAATCCCAATGCTATACTCACAATTGTCTTCATGTTTTCATTAATATTAAAAATAAGAAGGCCTGTAGATAGTTGGACCCAAGGTGATTCAATTAATTTAATTGATTGTTTATTTTGATAACATACATTTTGAACCTTTAACTTCACAAATATGATAATGAGAATATCATAGCATAGAAACAGAATAGAATATCTTTCATGTCATCATACATTGCACAATGCAACTGTGTTCTTCCCACTGATATAAAAAATAAAACAGAAATAAGAAAATAAATGGACATACAAATATCTCAAAACATTTATTTTTGTTATTATTAAACAAGATGAACAACTCACAAAATGAAGTATACATTGTCAAAATGGTTGTGTACTGAGCTATATAGAATAAAACAAATATAAAGGACCTGACTGGCCGCTTTAACCCAGGCTAAACCAAAGGTCTACTGGCAATGTGTAAATTTTGACTGATACCAATAACACTGGTCAACGAATTTTACCTTTCTTTTTGCCTCACAAATTAAAACAGGTGAATGTTACAGTATTGCATGCGCTAAATTCAAATATCTAAGCTGAATTTTCCTATCACACAAGGATTTTGAGTGACACAATTAAACCTTATGCAGATAAAGGGGATGCTGTTTGTACCTGAAGTCTAAAACATGCCCTAAATGCAATGTTATTTTTCCAAGCTCCAGAAATACAAGATGGATGCAAATCCATGCGGACTCTGCTTGATCATAAATAATGAGAATTATTTACCTGGGACTTACCTGACCAGACGCATTGGATCCACAATCGATTGCGAAAAACTTGAAAAGCGATTCAGGTCCTTCAAGTTCATCGTTGATGTTCAGTCTGACCTGACCAATGAGGTTAGTTTTTCTGCCATTGGCATATTTACCCATTATTTACCACATCCATCCATTTTATGTAACCCCATGTTCTATTCAGGGTCACAGGGGTCTGGAGCCTATCCTGTAGGCTATGGGCACAAGGCAGGGAACAACCCAGAATGGGGCACCAACCCATCGTAGGGCCCAATCATACACCATCATTCACACTCAAGCCCTAATTCCAGTGCCAACCACTGCAGCGCCACACTACTCCTTTTACCTCACACATTCGCTTATTTTAGTTCCTGAAAATTCACTACTAATGCTAGTTGGATTTTGTGTGAGGTACAGTACTGCAGCAAAAACTACATTTAAATTTCCCCTTTATTATTTAGTGTTCCATCCATTGATCCATCCATCATCTAAGCATGGGGGCTCTGGAGTCTATCCCTGGCAGTATGGGGCACCAGACCAGGATACACCCTCCTTGGGATTACAGTCCATCACAGGACACATTTAGACACACACACAGGTTTGTTATTATATCTTTGTAGGGACTCTCCATTCTTTTTTTGTGTGGAAGACTCTCCCAACACGACGGTCGTAACCCCTACCCAGCCCAAACCTTAACTTACAGCATTTTTAGTTTTTTGATTGCATTCACAGATTTTTATGGGGACCTGAAAAATGGTCCCCACAACATTTTGGTCCCCCGCAGTGTAATATAAACCTAATCCACAGACACACAAGCAAACTGTATGGGTAAATTCAAGGTGTCGTTTAGCCTAACCTTTGGACAGCATTACCTGGGGGAAACTCTCATAACTCAGGGAGAACATGTGAAGTCCTCATAGACAGCTGAAGCAGGATTTGAACCCTCATCCCCTTAGTGTTGGAAGGCAACAGTGTTTGATGATATTACGTTTCATTTTTTTAGAATGCAGTTTCAATGCAGATATTTATACCATATTCTGTTTTCTATTTTATTTTAAGCAATTAAGGCAGCAATTGGTAAACCTTTCTAAGAAGGACCATACGAGATATGACTGCTGCATTGTGGTCATTTTGTCTCATGGCTCTGGGGTAAGGTGGCTCCTCTCTCTTCTTGAGATATAGCATTATGCAGAATTGTTAGGCAGTCAAAGAAAATTATATTTAAAGAATCTTCATGATATGTCTGTCAAAATGTGTCAGTGTAGCCATTTCAAAAACTTTCCTAAAGTTATTTGCACTTGCTATGCATACAAACATGTATTTTTTTTTTCTACTCATCATTGGAACACTTTGTTTGGCTAATCAATACCACACCGAGTTGCTTAATTGATTAATTAATTTATTAATTTAGTGGTGAAAATGAACGAATACATGGTATATATTTATATATTTATTGTTATATTTCATATTTAATGTTGCTTATTTGCACAAATACTGAACATTGAAAAATAGTCCGGATATAGCACTAGGGTCTTATCTTAGCATTCTTACTTATCTTAGTACTCTTACTTATTTATTGTCTACTCCATGTGCCTATTTATTCTGTGTTCTGCTGTTCTTTGTTTGTCTGCACTAAAACAACCTAGAGCCACGTCGTCTCGTCTCTCTATGTAACTGTACAGTGTATAGCAGAGATGACAATAAAGTTGACTTTGACTTTGACTTTTGACACCCCATAGGAGAAGGCTGGGAAACAGTGCGGTGTTCATTGAGCAGTCCAACAAGATATCAGTGACTTTTTGAGAGCAGAAGAAATTCTAGTTATGCACTGACTACCCAGAGAAATAGCTTTAAACATTTTCTTTGACTGGCTAAGAGTCAAAGTGCTGTACCATAAGTCTCCCCCAAATATTAGTTTTCCTTCTCTTGCATGAACTAGGCGGCAGCAGTCCTCCCTGTTTCCCTGATTGTCTTTTAACCTTCTGAGGGGCCTTTCACATAAGTGCTGAGCATCAAAGTGCTTTTGTGTTCAGTCAGGCCGCCACCTCTACGGTGCTGTTCATGGAGTAGACGGGCCTGCGGTTACTGTTGAGGACATTACAAGGTACCTCAATGGGGATTGCTGTCCCTCGCTCCAGGGCAAGCCCAAGCTCTTCTTCATCCAGGCCTGCACTGGTGGTAAGCTGAGCCAGATCAGTTGGCACCATGTACTTCTGCGTTGTAAGGCTGTATTGTAAGAGAGGTGTTGGAATTTAATTGAACCTTGGACCAAGCTGCTCTTCCTTCATTGAATCTCTGATAGCAGCACTCATAGAACGCATGTTGTCCAATCAGATTTCTTAGTCGCAATTGTAGTTGTATAATGAGTCGCAACATATTGTTGTACAGTATAACGGGGTGAGAGTATTAGCCATGATAGAGCACTATACATGTGAGATCTGCTCATGTGCTCCTCCAGATACAATGGACAAAGGATGTAATGTGTCCCCTGAAGAGGCCAGACTATCCCTCGCTGCGGCAGATGTGGAAACAGATGTCATTCCTGCATCATCTGGCAGCAACTCTCTCAGCGTATCAGACGAGCCAGATGCCTGCAATTCACTGCCAGTACCCAGTGACATCCTGGTGTCATACTCCACTTACCCCGGTAAGAGTGTCTATCATATCACCAACCCTGTCAGTGGCTTAAGTAGTATCCAGCATGGAGGTGTTTCCTGAATTGCTGAAATCCTGATCTTGGGTCGCTAGTACTTGTTTAAAGATAAAAGATATCGGTATATTTGTATACGGTGACGGTCAGCAACAAAGGAAAACGCAGTACCAGTCGTAGCCTATGTGACTCCCTAGGCAAGCATCACAGCCAGCACTCAGTGAAATCACGCAAAAGTGAAATCCATTGGCAAGTCAGCACCTATGTTGCCCATAGGACTGACCCGCCCTGGTAACACGCAGTGTAAATATCTCTCAAAATGTAATTGATATTACTGCCGCTGCAGGCTATGTCTCATGGAGGAACCAGTGGACTGGCTCCTGGTACGTAGAGATCCTGGACCAGATCTTGGCAGAGCATGCAGCAGCACATGATCTGGTTACCATGCTGACAATGGTGGGTGTCTCTCAGGAATGCCTAACCATGGGTCTTCCTTTTTTGGCATTATTTCATTTCACTCAAGACCTTTACTGAGGGGTGCTTTTCAGTGTCTTTTGAAATTGTGTTGACTTTTGGTTAGTTTTTTTTATTATGGACGCAGACAGGGAAAAGATGTGATGATCCATTTGCGGAAACAAACATGGGTTTATTGAATTAAACAATGAACACTGGGGAACAGCTCAAAATAACAAGACCGCAGGTCAAGACAAAAACAGGAAAAAACACAGATTAACAAAAAAACATAACTAAACACAACTAGGGAACAGTAGCCTGTACCACAAAGCGGGATTACTGGTTTATCGGGGTAATTTGTGGGATTTAAGGTAGTGTGGGCAAAATGTAAGCGAGCGAATATTTAGTCCATTTAAACTGTGGTACCTTAAATCCAACATGTTACCCCGATAAGCCAGTAACCCTGCTTCATAGTACAGGCCATGGGACTAGGGAAAATATGCAGAGCATCATTCGCACAGGCACCTAATATAATGATTGACCAAAAAACAAAACAAAGGTAAGCACTAAAGACATGTTTAGGAATATTTATAGTTTATAATTTTTTTATATAGTGCATTTCCGGTTACAAAAATATTTTAGTTTTAGTTTAATAATTGTTTTGGTTTCTATTAATAATAATAACCCCCCCCACCTTGACGCTGTTAATAAGGATAAGCAGTTGGGATATGGATGCATATTAAAAATTTCCATCCAGTATTTGCCAGATACTGTTTTGTATACTGTCATAATGGGAAATTAAATAGCTCTTTGCATATTTGCCATCATTATGATCCCTGTACTAAATGCAGTTAACCTCACTTTCTTCACTGCGTCATCTGTGTACCCAGGTCAACAACAAGGTCGCACAGAGTTCTGCTAAAGGCATCTACAAACAGATGCCGGCCTCCTTCAATTCTCTGCGAAAACTTCTCTACTTTCAAAGTTCTCCCCAGGTTCACAGTTAAGGACCTCATGGAATGGCCCAGGACATTTGTACGGCACTGTTTTCCCTCAGTTCAATGCAGATAGAACCTGGATTATATTTTACTGCATCAGTACACCGGGATGTGCAGATCTCAGTGCTGAGATAATCACAGGCAAATGATGAATAAGCCATGGAATGATTAATGTGAGATACGTGTCATGATTGTTTATAAAGTGCATTTTAAACATACATCTTCCGATCCAGCTCACATATATTGAAATGGTCTTCAGGAAAAAATAGTATTTTGCCATTAGCTTCAGCATTTATCTGGCTTTCGATCCCCTGTGAGATGTTGAGTTTAGTTTTTTTTATTTGATGGTATATCCTCTTATTTTGTATATGCGCTTATTGTCTGAACTTTTATTTACCTAATTCCAATTGTAAATTCTCTGTGCAGTACTTTGGTCCTGCATGGTTGTTTTAAAGTGCATTTATTTATTTATTTTATTTCATGAAACTCTTGGCTGCAGTTTGCTTAAAGCAGATCGTGTGTTGTGCCTCATTTACCGACCACATCATTCCCTAGAATCTGTTGTGTACCAACTGTGCAGATATATAGTGTTACGTCTGGTGAGCGACGGACGAATAAGGATGGCAGGCTAAGTCAGGTTACAGGTAACCAAGGAGTTTAATCAAAGAGACACAGGGCAGGGTACTCACATACACGCACGAAAATGACTGATCTGGGGATTACTGACAGAGACACTGACCAAATACACAAGACAAGCTAGACTAAACGAGCAACAGGTGACTCCAATTAGGGCAAAACAGGAGGTAACGAGGTGGGTGTGGCACACAATTGGGATCGTTGGGAGCAGGACGTTACATATAGATATGTTTGTATTGTTTTCCCCCTTTTCTCTTTTATCACTTATTTAATATTTTGATTCTGTATTACAACGTTGAAAGGTGGCATTCTGTCGCACTGGTCTATTGATTTTCTTGATCTTGAATACAAAGAGCACAAAAATATGTATATTCATGAATAAAGATGTAACAGTGTGACTGCTGATTATTGAGTGCTTGGTTTTAGGTAGCTTGGCTATTAATAGTATAGGCACTGACTCAGAATACTGTGCAACAACAGTAGCCAGGAATGAGTGTGGGCCTGCTGGGAGGAGGTTTCATACAGTGAAATGTGGCTCCTTCTGCAAGCTCAAAAAAAAGAACAGTTGGCTACTGTGTGCTTTCAGTACCACAGGTCCAATCCCATCTAAGTCTTGCCTTGTATCCTTACTTGGTCCGCTCAGATGCAAAGTCTTGAGGGATTGGAGGTTGACGACTTGGGGGCGTGCTCTGTGGCATTAGGGAGACGGGAAGTGTGGATCTGCAAAGCAGGGAAGGAGTATGTGGAATCAGAATCGAAAAAACTTTTTTTGATCCTGGGGGGAAATTATAGAGCGATGAAAGAGTTACAGATAAACAGATATATCAAAAGATATAAATCAATATCCTAAGGCAGTGGGTTTAAGAAGATTATTTGTTGCCAGTAGGTGGCGGTAGTGAAGCAAGTATGAGCACTAACTCCAACCTTTTTGAAACAAGAAATCCCACAGCAAAACATAATGCAATAACACATTTTCAAATTTTTGTTTTTTGGAATTTGCTGTAAATTCTGAAAAAAACTGACAAAGAAATAATTTAATTTCCTGTCGATATCATTTACAGGAATAAAATTTGGCAGGGATTGCACTTATTTTGTGTTCCTTAATGTTTGTACTAATAATGCGGCACATTTATATAGTGTCTTTCACAAGGTTGCTTTACAAGAGGGGGGGAAAAACAATAATCAGGAAGAGACAGTAGAGAAATGTTCATGGAAGAGAAATGTTTTCAGTTTCAGATTTGAAGGAAGAGCAGTTATGGAGAAATTGTTGAAGCGAGTGCCATAGTTGTGGAGCCATGGCAGTAAAGGACCTGCCACCCATGATGGAAAGTCTGGTACGTGGAACAGCGAGAAGATTATTATTAGAAGATCTGAGAGGGTGAGAGGGAGTCAATAGTTCAGTGAGGAGTGAGGTTATGCAGAGCTTCAAAAATGAGAAGCATGTTTTGAATTTTATCTCAGGCTGAACCGGTAACCAGTGTAGCTGAGGCAGGATGGGGTGTGAGCCGAGCGTTTAGTGTAAGCGAGAACTCCAGCTGCTGACTTATACCGCAGCTTTTATGTAGATTTAGCAGGGAGGTCATGAAAAAGGGAGTCGCAGTAGTGAATAAGGGATGGAATGAATGCATGTACCAAGAGTAAGGGCATCAGTATTGGACAGAAATGGATGTAGACAAGTAATGTTATGTAGGTGAAAGAATGTGATTTTGGAGAGGGATTTTATGTGAAGATCAGTGTCGATATTGTGTTCTACAAAAAGGGTATATGAGTTACAGAAAGCAGCGCCGCGTTGGATACTGGAGCTTGGTGCTTCTAATGTAGACTTCCAGTTGTTAGCTCTGGGCAGAACTTTCCAAACGCATAAATTCTAACTTGATATTTGCCTGAGCGTGACGTCTACTTCTGTAGTCCTGTAGCTGGACAATCAAGAAGTTGCCGCGTAAGTTGTTTTGCATTGGAGCGAATACTATGTTTGCAGAATGAAAACTACTTTACAACTCAGTCCATCAGTCACCCTCAAATGATAACAGACACATTTGTGTTTTGTTGGCCCTCAGTCACTGGTCCTGATAGCTAGTGTTGCAGTGAATGGTTTCACCCCGGAGGTCACTGATACCCTGCAATAAGAGTCCTCACGCAGAACGTCCTGCAACTACAGCACTGTTGTCTCAGTATTCAACCATCAGCACAAAGGATTCCTCAGGTGGTACTTTATTCTGGGCAGACAGGCTGGGGCCCACCACGGCACTAGCACAGATAAGCAGAATGGAAAGGCATGATCAGACAAAGTGGAAATGCCGGGGGGGGTGGGGGGGGGCAATCTAAGAACAGCGCAGTCGGCATCCATTCCATGGTTTCATACTATTTATCTTATCATTCTGCCTGCACTGAGAAACATATTCCTTATGTATTTTGTGTGATCTTAGATATCATAGCCTTTTATAAAACTCACGTGCAGTTGCCCATCACAAATTTGACATTCACAGTTCCAGTTATTTGCAAGTTGGCCATGAACGGGAATATTTCTGGATGGGTTCACCACAAATGCATAAACAATACTGAAAGTGATCCAGTCAGCGCTGTTGCCTCACATCTCTGGGACTTGGGTTTGTATCTTTGGCATGGCTCTGTGTGTGTGGAGTTACAGGTTCTCCCCTTATCGTCGTGACTATTCCTCCTGGTAATGCAGTTAGGGTTAGTGGTATTTCATATTTGTTAGTGTGAATGCATATAATATCTTTAGTAGTAAGAGTTGTTTTTGGCAAATTAGCAAGCAAATAAATTGTGGGTTTCTAAGTGACCAGCCTCACTCACAGATTTGCTGTCTCTGTAACTAGAATTTCACATTTCTTACAGTAACGTTTCAGTTGCTGTTAACTTTGCATGTTTTATAATAGACCCAATAATTATTCACAAATTTTCACATTCGCAGGGATCTTCTGCCCTTAATCCTTGTAAATGTGAAGAGGAGATTGTATTGTGAACTTCACAATGGTGGGTATTATACTTTATCTAAAATCTATCCCTCCATTTTTGTATACAGCATATGCATACATATATGCATGATATATTATACCATAACAGGCGTAGTTATGAATATTGCTAGTACTGTCACAGTATGGACAGTACTGATTCTATTTCCCAGTTCAGAGCATAAGACTTCTCTGTCCACGATGGCAAGAAAAATTATGTCTTTGGCCCAAGCCCTGTTAGACAAAATGTATCCAGTACCAGGTTATAATGCCCACTTGTATACTTGGGGGGTGAGGGGGCACCTGCCTCCCCTGCCCTTCTGACTGCCCCTCAAAAGGTAAAAATAAATAATTTACAAATGATTACTAATTACCCCCCCCCCTCCCTACCCCAGACTCCGGCAGTGATAATGCCACCTCTCTTTAATTACTGTTAATTAATTAAAAACAGTGTACAGTGTCCTGTGTAGAGCTGGCACAGTTCTGTAGTCAAGAAAAAAATGAATACAGTGTAAATAAATGATTGAGATAGAGTATAAATAACTCATTGTATATAAATCATTGCCAAGTTGCCAGAATAATAGGTGTGTTTGATATTTGCGATCACCATGTAGGATCTCCATTACTTTATATTAAAGGGAGTGAACACCTATACCTAAGCATTTTCACATTCACAACAACAACAGTCCCCCAAAGATCACATCAGCAAAACATATTTCCACCAAATGCTGCATATTGCATGTGAGCTGTGCATTATACTCGCATGATTGGGAGATGAATAGCTTTGCTTTTATCCATGGTATTTATAAACTCTGATGAGCATCTGGGTGTGTCAGTATATTTGTCCCCAATTTAATGTTTCAGCAAACCCTCAAATCCTGAGAGACAAAATCAGAAGCTGGCCAGTCTGGGCCTCCATCTGTTCTCCCTTGTGGACAGGTCCTCGTCGTACCCATAAGAAGCACACACACACGCACATACACACACGCACACACACACATGCACAGGTTTGTAATTGTAATTCATTTCTATTAAAAAAAACTTTAATCCCAACATGACAAGTTTAACCCCTACCCAGCCCTAACCTTATTCATGAGTAACCAAACAAAATATACATGACTTCATTACATTCACAGATTTTTGGAGGCCTGAAAAATGGTCCCCACAATATCAAAATAACAGGTTTTTATTACAATGTAATATTAGCTTAATCCACACACACACACACACACACACGCACAGTACTGTGCAAAAGACTTAAGCAGCCAAAGAAAACTTTCAAAGCCATTTATCTGATTTATCTGGATAGTAAGCGTATATTTGATCGAAAAAAAAAAAACACAGTTTAGCATTAGAACATATGCAAATGAACAGTAACACAATAAAAAAAACTCAAGAATTTCTTCTGTTCTCCAAAACTCTCCTCAGGGGCAACCCAGCTAATCCATGTATCTGCAGTATTAAATTCCGCCACCTCACTCTTGGATTAGTTTAAAAAGTCAATGAGGTACCGATTAGCATACGAGATGTGCTAGTAGTGGAGTCAAGAAATACACGGGTGTACTAGATAAATGCTGTAATCACTGAGGTGATTTAGTAGATGCCTTGGAATGGCTAAGCTGACACACTTTGACAGGCATAATATAGCTTTACACCAACATGAGGATCATTTAAACATTTTCATTGACTGCTTAAGACTGTAGGTGTAGTGTGTGCCTCTACAACAAACATTGGTTCAAATCTCATGGATGGTACAATAATGACTGTTCAGCGAGGCCTTCAAAACCAACTGGATAAATGGCTGAGACTTCGTTCTCACCTGTACAGCACCAGTGAAAAGTCTGGACACAGATACTCAAAATCATTTGTTTTTCAATAAGATAATGACCCTAAGCGTACCTCAAGGTTATGTAAGTATGTTGTACAGTAAACAAAGGATCAAATGGAATGCTGTGACAAGTGAACTACCCCCTGGCCTAAACCCTATAGAGCTACTGTGGGATGAGTTGGATGGAAGAGTAAGGACAAGGTAGCAAACTTGTGGCCAGAACTTGTGGAAACTCCTTCAGGACTGCTGGAGAAGCATTCTGGGTGGCTACATCTGGAAGCTGGTTGAAAGAATGCCAAAAGTCTGCAATGCTGTCATATAAGCGAATTGGGGCAATTTTAAAGAGTTTAAAATTTGATACGCAATATTTGATATGTATACTTCATTCCTCTAACTATAAGGTGAATAACAGAGCTAAAATAGAGACACGTGCATTAAAAGCAGGTGTGTCCATAATTGCAATGGATGCTAATTATGTCTGAGTGAATCCAATAGGAAGATAAGATACTTACTTTGGGGGTCCACATCAGCGAGGACCTCACCTGGTCACTCAACACCACGCAGGTGGTGAGGAAGGCTCAACAGCGGCTGTACTTCCTAAGAAGGCTGAGAAAATTTGGTATGTCGCAGAGGATACTCAGCAACTTTT
>JAABNY020000108.1:21974550-22011898 GCA_015164015.2 Brevimyrus niger
TATATATCGAGAGAGAAACAGAGAGAGAAAGAGAGGGAAAGTGCCAGTATTGGCCATCCGGGATGTTTTCCAAGCCTTGTGCCCAGTGACCCTGGCCAGATTGAATGTGGATGGATGGATGGATGGATGGATGGATGGATGGATGGATGGATGGATGGATGGATGGATGGTTGGGTGGGTGGATGGATGGATGGATGGATGGATGGGTGGGTGTTATGGTGAGTCACTATTTGATTAGTCCGATTTACCTTTTCTTAGCGGTAGGTAAATCATGTCCGGATGCTACTTGCACAGGCAGGTATCCCTTGGGACCTAAGCATGTAATGATGTTAGCAGTAATGTTACACTCTTGCGCCATACTGTGTGGAAGGGGACACATTTCATCATGCTAATGGACATGGCACCCCTGCCTCACGCATGTGACACTGCGAGAGATGAAGCTAAAATCGCATTTCTCTCACGGTGGGAATCTCGCGTGAAAGTGGGGTCTGGGAGAGAGGGCATTCTGCTACGTGCCTCTGGGGGGGGGGGGCTGATAATGAAAAAAGGTGCGAGATGGATGGGGGTGTCGGTGGGGAGCACATGCTGTCGCCCCGAGGCAGCCCCTCACGCTCTGAGTATGGTGATGGTCCGTATTAATTCACAGGAGCACAGCCATTCTCCAGGTGTGAGGGCCTGTCCACGCTGGACAGGGCACAAAAGCTCACAGAAGTTTCCTTCCTTGCAGTGGATCTGTCAATTCAATCCTTCTCACTGCTGAATCCAGTTCCATGAGACATGCGCACACACATTCCCTTCCAGGGGAAAGGGGAGGGGGGGGGGGGTAAAGGCCTCGGGTCCAATCAGGGGCCAAGGCTGTCAGTTATCATGTTGTCTGATTTGTCGGCAGTTGGAGACCTAATTACCTCTCTGAGCCGATCCCTAAAAAACCCCGCCCTCCTGCTTCCCCATCTCTCACTGCAACCTGACAGGATTTTAAATGGGCCATTTAATTAGCATTTTCTAAACATGTAGGGGCAGAATTAAGTTAACAGGCATCCCTTTAATTATTCATGAAAACAAATTAACCTTTAAATATCAGCGAGAGGAGGGCCTCGCCTGTTTTCCTTCGGCACGGCTCCGTCGAGCCGAATTCCGAAATTTATTCAAATTTGTGGCCACCCCGGACTCCTCCTCTTTCCAACCTTTACCCCTTGTCGGGCCCTTGGCACCACTTCTGTATAAGGTGCGATTGTATGTGGGGCACTAAGTAGTTCATTATGTGACTGGCAGTCAAATCAGGTCAGATGGATGCAGTGCTGCCCCGAGCTGGGATTTGACAGCCAGCTAAGAGACGCGTAATAATAAGTTAATTAGACGTTCGCTGGCTGGACCCGGAGCCAAGCCATTGACGGTTTATAGTGGCTCTGGTGCAGGAATATATTTCACAAACACGCACCGGATTCTCTTATCACGCACTGAGGTAACGGTGGTTCTCTCATTAGGATTAAAACTCCGCTGGTTTCAACATTCGAATTGTCTCTAACTGAAGGGGGAAAAAATGAACTTTTCAAAAGAACTAGAATAAACCTATTTTAGCCGTGTTTACTTTTCGACTCCTGACAGAGGCGCCTTTAATTAGTGCCCATGGACGCAGGGATCCGCGCATGCCCACAACGCCCGCAATATGTGACCTTTAAATATCACACTTGCAGCAGCAGCCGCGTCGGCCGTTTGATGCAAAGTCCTGCGTACCAGAACGGACATGTGGCGAGAGGGGCTGGGGGATTTTCCCCTCAGTGAAGAGGGCCCATCAGACGACTGGAAGGGTAAAAAAGGATTCGTTTCATGCGAGTGGCTGGTGCATCCTGGGAATACGAGTGCCGACTGGCAGAGCCAGGAAATGGCGTGCTCTGGGCCAGATGACGTGTGTTAATACATGGATCTGGAACACTTTCGCGGGCTGCGGCTCTGGCCTTGGAGTTTCACGGGTTATTTTTAGGTCCATACATAATTTACTCGGCCGATGAAGAGGATTTATAAACACATGCAAATCGTCACGTGAAGCCCCCCCCCCCAGCCCCCATCGGACTCTGCCGCCAAACCGTGGAAAGGTCGAAGGGTGTTCTCCAGAAATGTCAATTCCCTGCAGGCGAACGTCGCTGTTTTTCTGGGCCTGCGAGTCTGATGGGCGCCTGGTAGGACAGAAAGGCGCTGACCGCTTACATGGTGCTGATTGTTGTGATTCATGGGTGCGGGGGCCCCCGGGGACCAGACGGCGTTTGGAGTGTCATTGCTGTGGCCCTTTATCCATGCTGTGCGTCGGCCCACTTTAGCACGGCACCATACTCATGTTCATTCATGCAAGACCAGTATACACCTCGAATCCCCCTTTCTGCTGATTGATTTCATTTATTAAATTTATGTCGGGCTCCTCCAGATTCGCAGGGGTGTTGCTGAGTTACTGCGTTACTATAAATTTGTTAGTGCTATTAGCCTAATTCTTTAGGGTTTGACTGCAGGATTATGTGTCTTTTTTCCATGATATTTTTGTTTTTCTGGTTGCCGCACCTCGAGAACCCTTCATCCGGGCGGACTTAAACAGCTTATTCTTTATCCATTTATAACGACGGGCTTTTCAGCATGGTTAATCAACGGCCGGGAGGCCGGCAGACTAGGTTACTTAACTCAACCTGCTCCCAATAGCAGCCAAGCCAGTAAGACAACTGGGTCAGTGAAGTAATGGCAGATTCGACCTTCAGAAGAGGGCAGTGGCCAGCCTCCTATCTGACGACCCACATTTGAGACCGATTAATCGTGGGCTTGTGCATAGTCGCTAAATCCCATTCCCTCTAAATGCAATGAATGTTTAGACTCTTTCTCTGTCCCAGTCGCTTTGAATAAAAGTGTCTCCTAGGCAACAGAGTAACAGTATTATTGTATGAATTGCCGGACCGGGCTGCTGTTGACGTCACTCACAGTTGATGACGGCCGCTCCGTCATGGTGGGCCAGCCTTCTGGGTCCAGTGACGTCTCTGGGCCCCAATTTTCATTTGAGTGGCACCCACTGGTCTTTACCCCCCCCAGCCAGAGAGACACTGAGGCCAAGAGGAGAAAAACAGTACAGAGAGAGACCGGTGACTCCAAAGGCGGGGTGCTGAGTCAGCGCGCAACACTGCCCAGCACAAGACGCGTGTCAGCACATCTGACCCATATGGCCTCATTAAACGGCCCGACAGCGGCAGCTCAGAGCTGCCATTTCTGAACAGGGCTGCTTCCTTCAATCCATTAAGTCCCCGAAGAAGGGATCTTGGGGTCGGGTTGAGAGGTACAAGCCGTAGACTCCCAGCCCTACACCTCCGCTGAAATCCCTCACTCCTCCCCTCTTTCCTCATTTGTGGTCTGCTCGGGAATGAAAGAGCGATTGCGGCCGTTTTTGTGTCGGATGAGTAGGACAGTGTGGCGTGTAAACATCACCATAGGGCTGGACCTTTTTGGGATGTGCTGCATTGAGAGACATGTGTCCCTGTGGGGAAAAGGAAGAGAAACCATTCATCGTTGTCACTCCCATAATTTGCTCAATTAACTTTAAAATCTTTAAAATACCAGAAGAAAACAATTTTTGTTTCCTCAGCAATCAGACACTGTAAATGGAGGCAGGGTTTCTGTGCTGTTGCTGTAATCACATCACAGCTTTATGGTGAGATTTTACTCTCATCAGTAAATAAAGGGGCATAAGCCTCATTTGATGATAGTGTATTCATTAGCCTCCATTAAGTAATGGGATGGAATTAATAAGGGAGCGATAGAAGATTCATTTGGAACATAAATAATGTGTTTTTTCCTTCATTCCTCTGTGAGGAATGGATTGTTTCCTGTGCCACATGCAACAACGGGGCTCTGCTCTCTCATTAAGTCAAAGGCAGAGTCTCTTTGCTATCATCTTCAACTATATGACACACAGGTCATACACTGAGGTGACACTTATGTATTGTTGGTCGCAGTGCAAGGAATAAATAGAGTATAAATATTTAATATATTTAAACATGTTATACTGAGAGAGGGATATAAGACAGACACGTACCTAACACACTTAACACACTTGACACAGGAACAGGCAGTGCTTGGACACCTTGAAATGACAATGACATGTCCTGTGAGGGTCATCCTGGAGGATCACCGGCAAGGCTGCCTTAGCTGCAGCCAAGCTGGTGCTCAGCACGCTGCACTTTAACCTGGCCTCCTCCAGTTTGTGTTCGGGTTCCTCTCAGCTGCCGGGGCCTGAGCAGCTTTGCTCCCCTGCTTAGAGGACCCCCATACGGATATGTAGGTGGCGCTGTCACGAGCGAGGCCCACGATTAGAAATGGAGAGAGTGTGATTCCTTTGTGAACCTGCCGAAGGCCGCTTTAGGCTGAATAATCTCGCCAGAACGCCGCGAACCCAAGCAGACTGCGTTACGGCTGATAAGAGCTGCTGGAAATGAAGGTCAGTGGTTATGACACCAGTTCACTGGCCCCTCAGTGGTTGAGCCAGGCAGCCCTGCTGTTTAATCTGGATGCAGCTTGTGCTTCCGCCTATTTTAGTAGTGGGAGGGGCGTCATACATAATTCCCTTAGAATAGACCTGTGCGCTTTGGTAATAATTGGCTGTGTTTATGTACTGTTTGATTGGCCACAGGAGTTGAGCTTGCCTGGCCCTGCATCCGTCAATCTGTCATTTACGCGGGATTGGATGCGATATTGTGCTGAAATTGGTTATTGCCTCCTTTGAACTATAGAATGAGAGAGAGAATTATTTTGGGGGCATCAGTAATCTGTTGTTGAAGGTGTTGGGTGTTTGATATCACCCCCGCTAGGTCGCTTAGTGGATTATCTTCTATCTGGAGAAGAATGCACCTGGAACGATAAATGATTTGTCAAACCCGATCGGGAGAGCAGTACGCAGAGAGCAGGCCCAGCGTCCACGTGCTACTGATGGCTGACATCTAACCTTGAGGACAG
Source organism: Brevimyrus niger (assembly GCA_015164015.2). NCBI lineage: Eukaryota > Metazoa > Chordata > Actinopteri > Osteoglossiformes > Mormyridae > Brevimyrus > Brevimyrus niger. The sequence goes on from JAABNY020000108.1 coordinate 21,979,531, forward strand.
ACAAAGCTGCTTTGCAGCATCTGCTGTTACATTTGTACTTTATATTTTTAAATTGGAAACTGGGGGAGGGGGGAGGGGGGGCAGTGACTCAGCCGTTACTGTTTTTATCTCACGCCTTGGATGCTCAGATCTGGGCCTAGCTCTGCAGTCTGCAGGCCGGCCGTTTCGTAGGTTCTCCAGATGTTCAAGTTCTACAGCTTTCGTTGGTAGGTGAGCGTTAGAGCCCAATGAATGAAGTGAACTTTATTATCATGGACCAATCGATAAATCAGTGATTGAAAGTTTTATCTGGCATAAACATAGTCATACTCAGTACAGTGTGCAGGGAAATATCTTGTTGCCTGACTTCAAGACTGTGAAACCGGGGCCATAAGTATAGACGAGACGTTAAACAGTGAACATTAACCAGTAACATCATTAACATATTTTTATGCTGTGCAATGAGCAGTAAAGTGACAGGTTTTAGTGCAAAGAGTCAAATGAATAAATAAGGCAGCATCTCCATATGTAAGCTGTATGGTGGGCATACCTGTGGAGCCGGATATGGGAATGTTGAGAATGCCACCCGTACAATGGAAAGATGCAGGATCACGTTAGACATAACCATAGACCCGTCGGCCTCCGGGGGCTTGTGTCACTGTCGCAGTGCATGTGCTCTCTTAGTGCGGCGGAGCCATGTGTCTGACATGCTCCTAAGGCACCTGGATATAGAGTCTCAGGCCCCCGAACGCTTTAGAGGGCAGTATATAAAATAAGCAATGAGATCATGTTCTGAGCTCAACTTCAGTTCACCCCGCACGTGGTATGACTTAACGGCCCTTTCTGGGCTCCACCCCCAACCCACTGTCAAGAGTGCAGTCGCTCTGTTATGTGTCGTTCCTGGAGGATAGGATTCAGCTTTTGTGGCCATGGAAACGTTGAGGCCAGATGACTAAGGATTAGCTGGTACTAAATTGAGGAGTCGAAGTCTGTTTGATTTCTGAGGACATCGCAACCACTTCACTCTGGTTAACACCGGCGCACACGCTGTACCACAAATTATGGATTTACTTGTGGAACAAAAAAAAACAAAAAAACATAATGCTTAGATTCTGTGTGCTTTGTGGCTGGGCAATGTAGCGACTAGCCTATAATCAAAGGTTACTGCCACAAATAAAGACACGAGCCTGATTGGTGGGTTTTTTTTATATATCCTTCTCCTTATTTGCACAGGCCTCCTTGGCGAGTCACATTTGGCTAATTTGTAACCTGGTGGCGGAGTCACACAATGAGTCAAATGAGGCCCCCAGAAGCAGAAGGAATGAAGGCAAACGGGGGGGGGGGCTAATGCAATTCGAATAGCTAACAAACGGCGGCCCCGGGATACACACCTAAACTGGGGGGAGCCTGGAGCTGATAAACATTGCAGGGGTGAAATCCCTCCCCCTCCCCCTCCCCCCAAGGCTCGGGTACCTCGGCCTTCGCTCAAACGCGTCAGCATGTTCGGTGTGTGGATACAGCCACTCATTGATCACGCCGCACGGGTCACCATGCGCAGGGATTCCTCTGTGCCGATTGCCCCCACAGCAGACGTTTCTGTCATTTCAGGGTTAGCGGTGATTGAATTTCGGCAGGCCCCGTCTGTCATTTCAATTGGTCAGTCATGCATAACATGGTTCCACCTTTAATCAGGTAACATTTACCAGGTTTCTGGGCAAAAGCAATACAGGCATTAGGTTTTACTACTTCTTCCAAAAGCGTAATGTCCTCTGGCCCTCTCGCCCCTTCTTTATACAAATGCTGTATGATCAGCTGGAGGGAATGAGCCATGTGATTGGAGATGAGGTGAAAATATCTGCAAATACGGGGAGAGCCGCGAAGAATGTTCAGGTTGCCTAGGAACTGTTTATGGGTGGTACAATAATAAATTCCACTTGTCTTGACTTGTGTAAGCACTAATTAAATACCCTTTAAGTACACAATTGCTGCAAATTCCCTAAATCATTCAAATAATTATCAGTCTCCATCTGTTTGTATCTGGAGAGATACTGTTGAAACAAGCAGCCTACAGAAGATTTCGCTTGTTTGTTTTTCCCATTTCCCGGATCGACGGAGGTGGCCAGGATCGGAAGAGTACCGGAGATCTCCGCTTGTCTAGTGTGTTTCCATTGCGCCGCGATCGGTCCGCACAGGCCTCCTCGCACTGCTGCGGGCCCGCTGTCCAATCTGCCAGGGCCCGCTGTTTACTCTGCCAGGGCGAGCTGTGCTGAAGCTGGGCTTTCATCTGCAGTGATTCTGCGGTGGGTGAGGGGGTCCAAACACAGCTGCTTCCCAGCTGCTCGTGTCGGCCTGCGTGTGCGGACATGAGGCGAGCATTTATTTGTTGTGTGCAGATAAGGGGGGGGGCTTCGCATGACTGTATGTGCGGGGTGCCCACCCAGACTGTCACACAATACTTCTCCGTCACTCTTCAGAAAGGGTGGCATTGTCACATTCGGGGGGGGCAAGGACACTGTAGATACTGTGCTGGCAGGAAGTCTTGAGATGCTTGCTTAGTTCAGTGAAGATATTTCAGATTTATTGGTTTTATAACAAAAATCATTACTTTATTATTTTTTTTACGAAAATACCACATTAGAAGCATTCATTTTAAGTAATAATCATTTGAAACCCATATTGTAGTTCTAAAAGAGCTCTTTTCTAAAAATTTCATTGACCAGGATCACTGGGTACTTTAAATTAGTAACACCTTTGCAATAACATAAAACACCAAACATTTGTGTTTAGTATCCCTTTGGGAGCCGGTGCCAGGTGCAGTTTATCTCAAAACAGCCCGGGCAGAACTGAATGAGTCAGTCAACAAAGTTATGACACTTAATAAAAAGAGAATGTCCCTGCAGAAGATATGTGCAAATATGTTAAACATTGTTGATTGACTTGTCAATGGGATTTCGTTATGAAACCAATACATTGCAACATTTTTACATCATTAATCAAGTGTCATTAATCAACACTTTCTGTGAACACTATATAGGAACGCTTTCGTGATAGTTCTGCTTTTAATAATAGTGTTCTATTTCTTTAATAAATGTTTTTTCTTCCTTTAAGTTGTGCCAAATAATGGGATTCTCTTTTGAAGGAGAAGATCACTGACATTCTATCCTTTAAAGTGACCAAAATCTGTAGGGAAGGACTATCAATAACAAAAGGACAGCTCTTTTGTCAAAGAATTTTACAATATATTTTTTTTCCAGTTCTTTATTCTTTTTGCCTTTTTGTTTCAGCTAAGATTTGGCTGGCCAAATAAGGTCATGAAAGGTCATTTGAGGTCATGAGATGTAGTTAGTTGTTTCATTGTTGCCCTGCTGATCCTAGGTGCCATCAGCTTTAGATGTATTGAAATGCTAAATTTTAATGCTCACTTGTTATCCAATCTACAGTTTTGTGGGCTTTCCTTAAATGGCGTATTGTGGTGGTCAAAACTGGTGATTTGTATTCCCTTGAAGTCTTTTCTTCTTCCTGCATTGTTGTGGAGATGACGGTGTTCTGTTAATTCCAAGAACATACTGTCTCTTTGAAAAGCATTGACCTGCACAAATTCCTTCTGTCCATCGACTGCCCACGGCATCGGACCCTGTTTTGGCGCCTCCGTCGCACATACGACTTGGTGCCTGCATTTCGTGAGTTTCCAGTTCAGCTCCAGCCCGCTATGCCCCGCTGTGTTGCGGCACGAAGGGGATATCCAGTGCTCAGTTCAGGCTACACGCATGGGCAAATGCGCCACGTGATTCGTTGCAGGGGATGTTGGAAAAGCGGCCGGCCGTGAGTCACCTTGTGTCTTTTGTTTTGTTTAAGCCAGTGTGGCTGTGCCCATCATGTCCCAGTTCATTCACATGTGCTGAGATCAGTCACCCCTCGCTGTCTTGCACTACCTATACCAGTGACACCAAAGCACAGGTTTTTTCCTCAGAGCTCTGTGTTTTTTTTCCCTCCTTTTTTCCTTTAATCTAAGTCATACTTGGTTGCAAGCCTCAGCATGTCTCAAATGAAAAGGGACTATTTCACAGGGCAGGAACCCCAATAAGATGCAAATTCTTTCAGGTTGTTATTAACCTGCTGACTCTCAGTGAGGCAGGGAAGCGAAAGGAATTTCATTGCCCCGGGGTAATTGTGCCTTGTTGCAAAAGGGGTATTACCAATAGAAGAGGTGGCTTCAGTTAATTATTTTTTTTCTCATCAAGCTTCTGCAGCACATGTTTTGAAACCTGCTACTTTTAATTTCAAACAGAGCAAATCTTTGTGGTGAAACATAACCAACGCAAGTCTGTATTCCAAGTCCAAGTATTCCTTGGATGGATAACTGGGTGAATTCATTTAAATCAAGCCTTATTAGAGCTTTGTGGTGGGTACAGTTAGCTTGATGGATGAGGGTAAGCAGGTGGGATAACCAGCATATCCAACGGGGGTCCCCGTTGGCCATGATGTCCTGCCCGTTGTCAGCACTGGTTCTGCACTTCAGGTCTCTCCGCTGGTACGAGTCCAACTGAGGTCACAGATAAACCAGCTGCAGGGTGGTTTTCATGTCAACAGAAATTCCCACCTTCCACTGGAGCTGCATCCGGAGACGCGTGGAACTGAGGAAAGTCAGAGCGGATTGGTCGATGTCTGAGTGAGATCACCGTCCCTTACTTTCAGTTGCGGGCAGTTTATTGAAAACATACTCTGTGGTTTTGAGCAGTGGCCAACGCCATGGTGAATTCTGATTGGTCAAAATTCTATTTTTTACCACGGACGTGGTATCTTAAAACAAAGCTCATGATTTTTTTTTTTTTCTCAATCAAGACATTTTGCCGTGGACACAGACGTTTGTCCGAGTACCGGCGGGTTGACGATGCCTGGTGTTGAGTACTGATGATTTTGAATGCATGCACGACTGGGGAGTTCCACTTTCTTCCACTTGTGGATTGCAGAGGCTTCCTAAGCGGTTGCTTGCACTAAGCCATAGCAACAGCAAGTAACCGTACGTGCAGGCTTGTGTTTATGGACGGCCGAGCGCAATTCCGCCTTGCATGACCCATGAGCAGGCTGATTCATCAGCTCAGGAGGGAAACATGTTCTGCAGTTTTCCTGTTAAAAAAGTAACAGTCGCTTCCCCTGGAGCAAAGTTCCCTCAGGCTGTCCTGTGCAGATTACAGGGCATGTCCGTTCTCTTGCTCTTCCCAGAGTGTGCCCTTTATTTTCATTTTCCATTGAGATATGTGGTCTGGTCTCTTTTATGCTGACAGTGACTTTTACTCAGGTTTTGGCTTCGAACATAACCCTTGTAGACTCCACTGATTGGCACAGTATTGGAAATGGTCCCTCACCACATTACATGTGTTTTATGTCCGCAGCATGCAGTATGACAACGGTGACTTGGGCCTTAAGAACTGGAGGAACTGAATCATAATTTGTGAGAACCGGGTACAATATTCATGTTGCAGCTGGTCCATAAATAGAAAAGGCTGCCATTACCAGTTTCCCAGCGCCATTAGTTATCACGTACCGGAACCCGAACCTGACATTAGGAAGTTATGCTGCCTCCGGAAAAGAAAGTAGTATTTAGCTGAATAACAGTAAGGAAGCGCTTTTATATATATATTCATTGCCATATATAAAAGCGCTTCCTTACTGTTATTCATAATATATATCTTATCAATTCATTCCTGACTAACATTAGATCACTGACCCATGTCAAATTCCATTATGATCAGTTTTCGTTGTAGTAAAGCATAACTATATATATATATATATATATGGTCTAGTGAGTTAATAAAACCAGTTTTCGTTGTAGTAAAGCATATATATTTATATATGTGTATAGTTATGCTTTACTACAACGAAAACTGGTTTTATTAACTCACTAGACCATTATGGTGATTGAGCTAAAACAATTTAGCCAATAGCAGATTTAAAATAAGATAAAACAAAAGAGCATAATGGAATTTGACAAGGGTCAGTGATCTAATGTTAGTCAGGAATGAATTGATTAGATAATCACATTGAAATGAAGCAAAGTGGTTATCTGGCTATTAATGTTTCTGGCAATGAATCATGAAGGCTATGAGTGACTGGACAAGAATGCATCATTATAGACTAGGGCTGGGCAATTGATTCAATTTTAGTTTCAATCATAATTTTGGCTTCTAGCAATTATAAAAATAAAATAATCAAGATAAAATGATTATTGTGCCATATTTCATTTCGGTTCTTATTTGTTTCTCGGTTTATTTACAGTCCAAGGAAATCCACCAGTAAAAAGACAAGATTTTCAAGAAAGTTCAATAAAGTCAATGAGTAATTATGTTAAATAATCGTGATCTCAATATTGACCGAAATAACCATGATTATAATTTTTGCCATAATTGAGCAGCCCTGCTATAGAGATTTTGAACCGTGTTTTTGACGGGTAGCAGTTTTGGGTTGCAAAAATCAATCATTCCCACAACCCTGAATTGTGATCAACAGTTATATTATGGATGGATGGATGGATGGATGGATGGATTGACGTCTTTGTAAAGCTAGCGCTATGTCATGCAGACTCCATAAAAAAAAAAAAACGTGGGACAACCCCTCCCAGAAATTTTGGCTCACGGCTTTAATACACTAATACACTCTCCAGATACACACTAATTTAATACACTCTCCAGATACGAAGGCGTAAGTGCCTTGACAGCTGGGAGTGACTTCCATTGGAAACTTCTTGGTGTTGCACAGAGGCAGACGCGCGAGAAACTAAGAGAGCGCGCTCAGGAATGGAGAAAGTGCGGAGGGGTTACATGAGCCAGTGTGCCGAATGAAGGAACGCGACCCGGCTGATCAGAATCACCTTCCCGGCTACAACCGGCTGCCTTTGTGCTCTGGGCTTTTAGACACACAGTGTAAGTGGAAGGACACTGCACGTCACAGGGACGGCGGATTTGATTTCTGGAAATGAGATCGTTTCCAACAACTCCAAAACGGAAAACTACTTCCTCTACCCCCGGCTATCTCCGGCGAGGGTGGTAGTTGATGGTGCCACATGAAGACGGGGTCACATCTGACCAAATGCACTTAGATTCATCTTGGGAGAGGAATGTTGGTGGTTTTTCAGAAAATAACCTGACAGTGTATAATTTCTCTCTCCACCCTAACCTCATGTTGGCTCTGTGGGCTGCGCTGAGCTGAAGCAGTGTCCCCTTCTCTCAGGGAATCGGCTACGTTCTGAGAAACTGTTTTTGTCCATCTGCTATGGAACGGCAAGGCCTGGAAACAGGCATTTCAAAGCATCAACATTGACTAAATTGTGAAGAGGATCAAATGGCCTGAAGCTTTTCTTGTGATTTGGGAAAGTTCCTGTAAGTCTGACAGAGATAGTGAAGTGCAGAGTGGCGTGAAGATCGTGCGCGATAGACAATGGGAGCTCAAAAATAAGACGTTTTTCCAAATATGGGGTTTCTGTAGTTCTGTAGATGCTCACCTGACCCTGCTGTTTAGTTTTAGTAGAACTTTAATTGGCAGTGTCTTGGTATGAATAACTGGCTTAGCATGCACTGGCTTTAGGTTGTGATAATGATATGTTTTTTTGTGGCAAGACTGTAATCAGTACGCGTGCTACACAGCATGTTTTTGAGCCATTGGATGCTAAAATAAACAATGTAATCTAGCTTTTTTCACCTTGAAGCACTAGAGCACTGTTTACCAATCCGGTCCTAGGGGACCCATAGACAGTCCACATTTTTGCTCCTAGGAACTGGGAGGGAGCATAAATGTGGACTGTCTGGTAGGGAGGGAGGAAAAATGTAGACCGACTGTAGGTGGGAATCACTGCACTACAGCTCGCTCTCGACCTCTCGTTTATAATACAACAGATTGCAGTTACGCCTCCAGCCTCGTTCTGTTCTGAAACGGAATCCACTTTCTTTTTTCTGCAGTTCACAATCATATGGGCTTAATTTGTGTTGCTTCCCATTGACACGTTGCTGAAAGGCAGCTCTTTCATCACGCTGCACTCATCCCTTGGGGTCAGTGTCCCTGGAACAATCATTCAAGTCATTATGAGCTCTGTCCCGCTAATTAAATGGGACCACCATTGATGTGCATGTGTTTCTCTCTGTGTGTGCATGTGACACAAAGCCATCTCGAGGACCCGCAAGGGCCGGGGGACCTTGGTGCCGTAGTGCCGGATTCCCACTCTCACCCGTCACCGTGGTTCTTTGTTGGCCTCGTCAACAGAACAAATGCTCCCGGGTTTGGTGAATTGGGTTAGGACAGAGCTGCATAGACATGCTGGCATCAGTCTCTGAGTATAGATTTAATGTAAGTTAGCCCAGGTTCCCTTACACAGGGATAATGGACCTACGGCATGATAAGACGATTATGGGCCCGCTGGCTCCACGCAGCCCCCTTTAAGCAGCTGAGAATGGGCGACTTAGTGAGTTTAGCAGGTCCCGGAGTGCGGTTTCTTGAAAGCCCACAGAGCAGCATTCATCCGCTGGGCCCGTACACCTCCTCCTGTTTTCAGATGCCGTTTGAACTTTCATTTAATGGGTGTGTGCCAACCCCCCCGAGTACTGGGAGGAAACTGGGGGAAGGGAGTGTGAGAAGTGTGGGGGATTTCAGAGTGGTATTTCCATCCAGAAGATTGCAGCCAAGAAGACCGCTTTGTACCCCTTGTGTGTTATAAGCTGATGTGTTAACATTCATGTCATATACCAGACATATACCTTAGATATAGATATAGAGACTCATTATATCACACACACACACACACACACACACGCACACACACACACACACACATATTTTTATCATTAAAAAGCAGAGAAAGTGCTCCTTGTTGAGCGTAAAATTATGTTCTCTTACGCGATTCTGGGCATTTCAGTCACTGTTTGACTGCCCATATTCCCGCCATCTTTGGACATTTCCTAAATCTTTCCCCAAACTGTATTCTGCTTGGCAGAAAGCCAGTGTGGTTTTCGGTAGGGGCGTAATGATATACTCAGCCCACGAGGCGAGACGAGACACGATATTGGGTTCACGAGAACGATACAAGACGATATGTTAACAATATGAATCATATGAATCAATATGAATTCTCAATTGAACATAAAATAGGATATATATAAAACAATATTACAGAGCCCCTGAAGTCCCATGGAGTGATTTATTTTTTTTTGGTGTGCACACAAGTTAGTTATTTTGTGCGCGCAAGAAAATTATTGGTGCGCACATGTTATGTATCCTATGCGCACAAGTTTTTTTCTGCAAGATGTTGTTCTGGATTTTAGTTACATTATATGGAGAAGGCATGCTTTGTTTTATGCATTGCAACCGTGAATGGTAAAAAGTTTTGATGGCTGAGTACAATATTTAGGCAATGGAAGTGTTTAAGCAATTAGTTAATAATTTTCATATTACAGCTGTGGAGAAATACAAGTCATGCTGAGTGTTTATAGTTCTCATTTACATTTAAAAACATCTGTCAGTAAGTGCGGTTAAGCAATAAATGTAATTAAGCATTGGTTAATAATTCAACTAAAGTAATGATGTTAATAATTTTCAAAGTTACCACTGAGATTGTATTTTTCACCCCTCCCTCCAAAAAAAAAACATTGAGAGAATGTCTTTCGTGTAATAACAGTATATAGCTTTTCATAATTCACAACAAAAATGCCCATCCAAATTGCTTAAAATACTTTAAATATCCTGCTTTTCAATACAAAGCTAACCTCAATTGATGAACACTAAATAAACAGATCACTGCATAAAGGAATTCTTTGTTAGTGATTAATATGTCTTGTTGGTATAGCTTCTAGATAAAAAAAAACTAGTCATCATTTAGTTGTATGTTGATGGCATTTCTTAGTGCTAAATATAGTTCAGCAGCTTCCGAATGGTGTTTACTGGGGAACTACACTGGAAGCCCATTTCCTTTATAAGTATTAGACAAAGGTAAAATACATCTTCATCACAAGGAATGCAACTGTGAAACACACACTGTGCTTCGTACCTAAGCAGCTCTGCTTGATTAAGTGGCATGATACAGTCCTCAGCCTGCCACAACTCAGAGTACATCGCATTTCAGATTCCATGCGGCGCATTTGGGTCGGACACAGGTTGGATTCTGTGTGCGTTCCAGGCATCCTTAAAGCTATTCAGCTCTTCCTAAAATTAAACGAAATGTCTACACTGTAAAAAAACATATAGAATAATCACATTCATCACTCAATTGACTAAACAAAGGATAAAATTCATCATACCTGAATTATTTCTATTACGCGCAGCTGTAGTATGGCCGTGTCCAGGAACCCCCATCAAACGCACCTTTTGTCCCATATTTCTGAAAGAAGCTGTTTCCAATATTCCATACCTCTTTCCGGAGGATGCCCCACCAACTCTCATGTGCTGGTTTGTTGTACCAGTGAGATAGCTTCGCTCTCCGGAAAAATTGTCTCCCTGGTCCGTGCGTAAATGCACCCGCAGCTCACGTACAAGGCCGGTTTCTGTCCCGCGGTCAGTCCATACAAGTTTAGGACAGCTATTTAATGTTTTATAAGGATTCTACGAAATAGCCCCCAATAACTCTTGGGTCACTGTTTGTTTTGTAGGCATTCAGCCAAATTATCCTTTGAGAGAAGCTGTCGATGTACCCACTAATGCACCCACCAAACGGTTTCAACATGTCATATGAATCGATGTGCCATAGATAATTGGGTCCCTTTGAAAAGTACTGCCTCCTGTGAAGTCTCCGCTTTTTTTACTTGAAGACAGTTTTCTTGGCACTTTGTGTACACCCATCTATACCCATGCATTTTCCCAGACCCTGCAACTATTTCTGGATGAAGTCAATTACCCGACATATCAGTGCAGTTCTTCCGTCGGCTGAGTCTGTCTTTCAGAAAATGCGCAAAATGAGTCCTGCTGATATTAATTCCATGTCTATGTGCAAGAACTGCTCGAATTTAATTGTATGACATCCCAAGGTTAAAATAAAACTTAATCGGCGGAATCCTGTCTATTATAAGCTGTATGGATATATCTGCCGGCCTCAAACACAGAGTAAATTATCTAGTTATCAAGTTGTGTATCTTGCACACACACGATTTAAACAATTAACTCTATGGGACATCGGGGGCTCCGTACAGTATAAATAACAAACATAAAACTTTTTAAAAATGTTTTGTTCACTGGTGCAGGGGATTTAAGTAAAGAGCTATGATGGTGCTGGAAATGGCTTTGTATAGCATTAGCGTTAGCCGCTGTGTACGGCATTATTTTCCTACAGTGCTTACAGATGGTTTGTCTCTTGTCTGTTACCCTTTCGCAGTTTATATTTTCTGCTGGGTACCCAAAATGCCGCCAGACAAAAGACGTAAATGTGTCTAGGGCATCTACTACGGTAATTTCGTCAGAGGCCGACATGCTAACAGCGGCTGATGTGCAGCGCCATCGCGAGGCCGCGATAATGTTGTAATATCGCGAGATCTCGTGACACACCCCGAGTTAGCAGGTGTTGCTCTTACGGTGATGACTGTCAGTGTGCCAGGAGACATGCTTTCACACATCTGCGGGAATATCCTGGGAATGACCCCTGTGTCACAGGCTGCATGCAACTCGAGGACGTTTTCGCAGGTGACCTTACACCTGTAATTACCCTTTATTATAGTGGAAAAGGGGGGGGGGTGTAACATCTGCTGCAAATGAATGGGCAGGTTTAGCAGTCACATTTCAGGGTGGTGTCCAACAAATCTCCCTGGCAAGCAGATGTCAGATGTCGCATGTAGTGGTTATTGTACAAGTATGCCTTGAAATTAGGCATTTTCTCCTCGCTAACAGCACAGGTGAAGTCCTCGGGCCAAGGAGGACTTGGGTGCTTGTTGTGGGGGGTCGTGTATGGCTCAGCGTCTTATGCTGGTTTGAATCTCATGATGGGTTGAGTTATTTCCCCTTAGTGCCCGTGATCGAGGATCTTAACCCCCCAGTTGCTACTGAGCCAGTCCGACCCTGATTTCTCAGTTGTGTGTTGCTCTGTATGAAAGAATCTGCTAAATAAATGTTTATGCTTCTCTCAATTTTTTTTATTTTTTTATTTTTTTGAGTTGTCAGCACAACTCAAGGGTCGTGATGGTTTATTTAACGCATGACGCACCCGAACGGAACCAGCACCCAGGCGTTGCTGGGTTGTCCTTAAAACTGCTTCTGTTGCCTCCTTTCTGCAGAGTCCTGCTGTCTGACACACTGGCTCCCAGTGAAGCGTAGGGATGTTTTCTGATGTCAGTGAATAAACAAAGACGGCCTTCTGTATGACTGAGCATAAGCACCACAGGGAACATAGTTCCCATCATCCCATGAGTGTTCATCACAGAGACAAATTTCCATTAGCTGAACTGACAACCCCCGCGCTCCTTTCTCATGTATCCCAGTACTGGCCATCTGCTTTTATGGGAAATGTATAGCTTCAAAAAGCAAGATAAGTCTGTTTTTGATTTGTGTGTCAGTTTGTGGTACATATTATAATAAACCCTACGTTGAAATTGATATCTCATCCTGGGATAAACATTCGTTATTTCTGACAACATGGAGACTGCAGACTTTACAGGGAAGGTTTTCCATCAGCACGTGTAAGTCAGTGCACTATATTCTACTGATGTACTACTGCAATGAGGAAGGTCATTATTCAGCATTACAGTGCAATGCTTTTTCTCACATACCCCATCTTACTCTCCTTTTAAGAAACACACATACACCCACACGCACCACACACACACACACATACACACACACACATACACACACACACACACACACACACACACACACAGTTGAAAGTGAAGCTTGTGGTTCAAGCACAGGGTCAGGCCATTTGTGTGTGTGTGTGTGTGTGTGTGTGTGTGTGTGTGTTAGCGCCTTATTTAAAGGCCCACTTGAATTGGTGACCTTCTCCTTACAGGTACAGAGGCCGAACCCACTAAGCTACACCCCCCCCCCCCACCTGAACCTGGACCCTGCAGGGTCTCCTTACTTAAATATGAGAAAAGGGCCCCGATTGGCCAGGCAGCTTCCACATAAACTAAACTAAGATGCAGAAACGCACCCTAAGCAGAATCATGTCCCATTGTTCCAAAAGTGGTGTGACCTAAATATGTAAAACAATGGGCTCATCTGTTTTTAAAAATGTGCATTGTAGTATCAATTTCAGGTAGTATTTTTATCCATACTTGATAAATGAGAGATCACATCTGTTAAAAGAAGCAGTCTCAATTTAGCTTTTGGCCCTATTCTGAGGTATTAATGAGTATGTTTGTCTTGCAGACACTAGGAGAAGGTTGAATGAGTAAGATAAGGAATGAGTTTTATCAGATTATGCAGGCGGGGTGCAGTTTCTGGTGAATCCCTTCCTTCTTTGTTCTTTATAATCACACTTCTGAGTCAGACGCTCATAAAGCCTTTATTTATTTTCTTTTTTAATTTTTTTTTTTACAAAGATGGCCATCGATCTCCATCGCGTGTGGACATAGCCAATTGTTATTATCAGCTTTGCCTTTGTAGCTGTAGTTCTATAGTGAATAGATTGTAATGGCTGCACAGAAATTTTGCTCAGTTAATTTAAATTTTTGTGGCTTAGTGGGTAGCAATGTTACCTGACAGCCCCGGGGGTTAAAATGCTGCCCCTCCACTGTATCTGCTTGTGTGCGCCTTGCTCTGCATCTCCGGTTTCCTCTGGCTGCTCTGGTTTCCAGCAGAAGTCTAAAATAAAATGCGGTTATGGTAATTGACATCTCCTATTTGTCCATAGTGTCTAATAGGGGGTGTGTTCCCTGGGATGGTATGCCATCCTGTCCCATCCCAGATGATTTTGTGCCCTCTCCTGCCTCATATAGCATACGTGCTTGGATGACGGAGAGAATAAGGAACAGGAACCCAGAGCTTTTATTACTGCTAATAATGTGTTTTGCAGGAAGTGTGAATTCCAGCCTTTTACACTGTGCCAGTTCACAATCATTCTGGAACTTGTGAAGGCATTTTCTCACAAAGATGGCACTGTAATTAACTGTGGTCCTGAAAATCAGCTGCCATTTTCATATGCTATCAAATTTATTTTCATTTGAAAGTTATTTCTACAGCTACTTTGTGATATTGCTACTAAAACCAGCAAAATGAATATTGTAAGTTTGTAAGGGTTTGTAATTATATCTTTGTGGGGACTCGTTGTATAACGACCTTAACTCCTACCCAGCCCTAACCTTAACGATTTAACAAAGTAACCAAACAATATACAAGATTTTGGTATTTTTCCTTTTTTATTGCATTCACAGATCTTTGTGGGGACCTGAAAAAAAAACAGGTTTTTATTACATTGTGGGGGAAATTTGGTCCCCACAAAGTAATATAAACCTAATCCACATGTACACATTATGGGAATTCAGCCACACTGGCCTACTTAACAACTGCAGGAAGAGACAGGAGAACCTACAGTATGACAGTGACATGTCGAGATGGTGCAGACTTTCAAGGGAGACATTCAATCCAGCCGGCTTGGGCGTGTGTGGTGACAGAGACTGCCTCTATGCCACTGTTTACGATCTTTAATATGGAAAAATAATATAGCTTGTGTCTCAGCTTTAAAGTGCATTAGTGTATTGTTTTGTATATTTTAAAAAGCCGTGCTGCAGTAAATTCCGTCGTCCAAGGGCAGTATATGACTTGCATGTAGTTCACCTTGCCTTGGGTGTGTGTTCTTACTAGTGAAACACATACACCCTTTGTTGAGGGTGTGATATGTTAGTCAAACTAAGCCTGATAGAAGCAAGGGTAGATATTCCCGGTGTTACGTCACTTGTCTGAGCCTGTATGAATATGAAGTCCTCAGAACAATGGTGATATTGCTCTTAACTTATCTGATCAAGTATGAACATTGCTTGCTGAAATTGAATTTACAATTTTTAATCAAGTGGAATAAGCTTCTTTTAGGCGCAATTTGGTAACATTTAGTTTCTGTGTAATTTATTACTCAGTATTAGATCGCATGGTTCTACTCATACTTTTGATCTTTACCAGATTATTCAGTGGATGGTCTTCTATCCTGGACCGTCATTCATTAAAGGAACAAGCTTTCTGACAATAATCATTTATGGTTTCTGTCATTTATGGTTTACGTTATTCAGGCTTATATGGATGTGATATTTACCAAATTGCCCTTAGGTGTGCACGTGTGAGTGAATGGTGTGTGAATGTGCCTTGCGATGACTTGTTTCCACATCCCGGGTTGTTCCCTGGCTTGGACCCGCAGCCTTTGTGATGGGCTCCGGACCCCCAGTGGCCCTGAAAAGGATAAGCGTTTTTACGGAAAATAGCCTTTATAATAGCCCACAAATTGCTTTATGCAATCGGGTTTCCCACCCCTGCTCTAAATGCAGTTGGATTCCAGCATCCTGTACAAAATTAAAAAAACAACAGGATGTTCACTGAAAACTACACAACTCACTGTTCTGAAAGGGGTGAGGTTGGACAATTATATGGGACTGGTTTAAAGCTGATAGAAATGTTTTTTTTTTTTTTATGTTTACCCTGTATATATAAACAGCCGGCGTATCGTTTACCTGGAGCGGTGTAACTTTCTCCCTGCGCTTTTCGCTCTGGCTCCCTACCCTCCAGTTTCCCAGGGTATTTGCCCCCCTCGTGTCCAGTTCCCATCTATAGATTTACTGGGATTTCCACAGACGTCAGTATATTTGGTGAAGTCCACAAAAATCTAAATGTTCCTTTGTTCTAAAAACAGATGTTTTTTTGAGCAGCTGACATACCAGTTGATGTTATATTTGAGATATTTGTGTACATTTTAGCAGTTGCTTTCTTTTTTGCTATTTTAATCCATTTCAACGTTTATTCGCTTGTAATTCCGTCTGTCTTCCACCCGCTTATGCTGGATAGAGTAGTGGGGGGGCTTGGAACCTGTCCCACACAGAATAGGGCACAAGGCAAGTATGCACTCTTTATGTGATGCTAGTTCATATCAGGGCACATTCTATATTGAAATTCACAGGAATTTAAATGGAGTACCCAGAAGAAAACTGCACAACATGTGGAGGTTTGAGACCCCCTATTTGTTCATAATTGCCCGAATAATTATAGTATAGAGCATTATTTACAGGCACAATAAACGGTGTTTTGGTATTCATTTATATGTGATGACCTATTTACAAGGTATCATATAGCTAGGCTCATCCCTCTAATTTTGAACTTAAGTATTGTCAGATGATCCACTGTAGGGCCTTCAAGTCAAAGATAGAAAGTGAGGGGTTATCTGAGCAGGCCCCATCCTACGCCGATGGCTGACACGGTCCGCCTTTATCCAGAGCTCCCGCCCCAGCTACCGTAAGGATAATGGCCAGTTTTGTGAATATTCAGCTCCTCGATTCCTTTTTCTCAGTGTGTGATAGCAGTTTCCAAATCTTCGGCACGAAAATGGAAATCAGTGCCGGTGCAAGTCGAGACCAAGCATTTTGCGCCGTTAAAGCAAAGAACCTGATCCTTTGCCGCATCCTGAATGAAAGTAATTGGCTTCCAGAATGTTCGGGTCTGTCTTCTTCATGATTAATCAGGGGGGCAGTCTTGCACTTTAAGATTACAGTTTGAAATAACTGAATTCTGTAAATTCCAGATCGGTGACGGTGGCTTGGTGGCACATGAACCAATCCTCGTGTGAACAATGCTGCTCTTTCTAAACAGTGGAAGGAATCTAACGAGCGTCTGTTGTAATCTTTCAGACAGGCAGTGGTTTCAGACGTCTTCCTTTCAGATCTTTCAGTTCTTTCAGTTCTTATTAGCCATGTCAGTCTTTTTATTCTGCAGCCAAATACTCCCTTTGAAAATCTGCTTTGTTCTGCTTGTCATTCTTTGTGAAATGTGTGTGACATAAAAAGTTGAAGAAAGGGTGGTATAGTGGCCTCACACCTCCAGGGTTATGGGATCAGATCCCACCCATAGCCCTGTGTGTGCAAGGTGTGCATTCTCTTCCCAGGCGTCCAAGCCCATACAGTGGGTTTGCGCAGACTGGCTGCTCGCCCGGGGTGTATGTTTCATACCACTGTGACCTCGAGCTAAATAAGCAGATTAGAAGATTGACGTAGTAGTTCAAGAGAATCCTTCATCATCAGAAATTGAACCCAGCCGAATTACCATTTGTATATACTGTACAGTACATGTCACATTGATACCTGTCAACATTGTTTGAGAAAGTTCAGTCTCATAGATTCATATTTATTTATTTATCAGCATTTCCGCTCTTTCTTTTGACACAGTCCTTTACACGTTCCTGGGACCTTTCATGAATCTCAAAAAAAAACAAAAACACTCCACATATTCCACGATGCACTTTGTTTCTCGCCAACGTCTGCCCAGACTGACATAAAAAAGGCCACGTGATCCCCAACCTGGCCAGACCCGGCTGGTCTGGAGATAGTTAACTGCTTCACGGAAAAGCGCGGAGGCCTTGAGTAAGGGAAGCGAACAGCTGAGCAGCGACCGCATGTGTTTACCTGCCTTTTACAGCTGAGGAGTATGAAGCCACACGTTTCTTTCTCGTTTAGATTATTCTGGGCCAAGAGTAACTCCAGGGAGAGTGAAGGACTGTAGTAAAAGTGCAGCTGCTTCAGCTCTTTGGACCTGGAAACTTGGTTACGGAGGGAACGGAGAGAAGCTTTGAATGTTATTCAAGGGCACGGATCTTGCCGCTGCTTTTCCTGCAGAGTGTGAAATGTTTCTTCCTCCATCCGCCTTTGTACCATGGGCTGCTCAGAGTGTCACTGACCTTTCAGAAATTCCTCGGTAGGTTATAGCTTACTGTCATTTCCCATTCACGCCTTTCCGGCAACTTCTCTCCTGCGACTGAAGGTGAGCTGGGGTGTATTGGATTTCTATATTTCATGACAGTGCTGACTCGGATGGTCCTGGGAATGATACTGTCAGTCCGGCAGTGAGTTCGAGCCATTTTTGAGAAAGTTTTGGCTTAAAAATGGTTGCCACCTTTAATATTTCTACAGTTGGATGTCCTTTGCAGTTACAAGAATTATATATAGATATAATGATACAAATGACATTATAATATAATCTGACACATTGTAGTTTTAAATAGCAGAATATTATTGCATTATAAATCTGCAAACTAGAAAAATTATAGTATTTGTCAGATTTGTTTTTCTACAGTACGCTATGTTCGTATTTTACCTACAATATAAAGCACCAATCGGGAAAACTACTTTTATGTTAAGAGTTGTGTTTCTTTTCATTTTAAATAATTCTTTGACAAAGATCTTTGAAGAATAAGGTCCTTAGATAACTTGCAGACAATTTATTTTGATCACTTGCCACACTCTTCTGGAAGGAGGTTGAATGCTACTAATTGACCTTTTTATCTAAGGATTATTCACTATTTCCTGACTCGACCTTTTAGTTTTGCATAAAAAAGACGAAGGATTTAAATGTGAAGACTCCTATTGTTTGCTTAATTTAGATAGGGCTAACCCTACTGCCAGCCAATGTTTAACATACTGCTGTTAAGGGGGAGTTTCTCTTCCGAGGGGAAGGTCACACCGACATGAGGATGGGCACATTTTGTCAGACCAAGGAGCCAGAGTCAAAGAGCACTTACTTTACTTTTCTTATTACAATGTTATCTTAGCTTTAAATTTGGAAAGTTGATTTTGGTGTCCAAGTGTATTCCCTGTAAGATATGCTGGCAACAGTTGTTTTGCATGTTAAAATTGGTCCAATATGAGGAACACTTTCACATTCTGATCGAATGTAGTATTTTAGAAATATCTTTGAGTTGCATTAAGGTACCATCAAGTCATACCACTTTAGACCGCTCGGCTCCCAGCGGAGAGATGAAATATCACCTGCAGCTACAGACTGATTGTGGTATTTTCTTGTGGAATTCAGCCTTTGATTCCTCCCCCCAAGTCTTCCGTCTGGTTGGGAGGGAGGGCGGCGGCATGTTTCGGCCCAGTTACCTGACATGCCCCATTTCACCCACTCCCAGTGATGCCAGGCCACTGATCTGGCACCGTACTGGGGGGCTGTGGATGCCTTCAAGGGCCTGAGCTTCAGCGTGCAGCATCAGACAAAGTTCCTTGTTCTTCTTCAGGACTCTCATTTGGCATATTTGCCATAATAATGATTTGGTTGAGAGATGCATTGTTTCCATGTTTGTAAATCTGTTGTCAGTATAATTCCTCAAAAATCACATATATGAATAATAATGTTACTCAGTTTAGGGCTGTTTTTTATTTCAGAAGCCTTAAAAAAACTGCCATCTGTAAACCGTAGTATAGCATGTAAGCCATTAAATGGCTAGTGGTCAGATGGCTTGCTGTAGTGCATAGCACTTTTTGTCTCACACCTCTTAGACGTGGGTTCGAGTCTTCCCGTGAACCCTATGTGTGTGGGGGGGTGTGCATTCTCCCCGGGTGATCGTGGGGTTTCCTACAGGTGCTCCAGTTTCTCTCAATGGTCCAAAAGCAGAATTGGAGTTACCAAATTGCCCGTTGGGGTACATGTGTGTGCCCACCCTGTGATTTGTGGGTTAGTGCCCCATCCTGTGTTGTTCCCTGTCTTGTACTTGTAGGTTCTGGACCGTCTGCAACACTGAATAGGCCAAGGGTTTATGGAAAGAAGGTGGATGTTTAGCAGTACTGCACACTTTACCATTGTAAAATAATTCCACCTGCAACAAAAAAACCCAAAACTTTAGCTTAGTATTCAGAGACGTATAAAAAAAAATTAAAGCATTTTGTGGCTATTTCACGTAATTAGTAACATGATAAATGATGTTGAAGCAGGCTTGTGCAGCAAAACAGTATACTGTGGTATTTTGGGTGTATCGAGGTATTTTCACCACTCCCCACTAGATGGATTTTATCGTCAAGAATTCATAGATAAAGAGAGAGAGGGAGGGAGAGCGAGCAGGATCATATGCAGCAGATGGCCCCTGGAGCAGCTGATTGGCCCCTGGAGTACTTATGAACAGAATGCTGATCACTGTCAACATCACTGTCATTCGCTATTTGTCTGACTGTCTCCTGTTTTGATTCTGTGTTGTTTCTAGCGACTGACAGTCTGCAGGTAAGCAGCTCATTGTACTCAAGTAGATAAGGCAACAACCTTGGACTCAAACTCAAAGATCCTCTATCACAGGTGTATATATTGGGGCGGGACCACATGGACTTTCTGAAAGCTCATTGGCTCCCAGAGTGCCCCCACCACATCACTCACTGATTCGAAGCACATCATTGGCTAATGATAAAGTTGGCCCCCTCCGTATGAATTATGGTCCCTCCTATGCCTCCCACTGTAAAAAATCCTAGAATTGCCCCAGCCACTAAGCCACCAGATAACTCTTCAGCCTGCTCTGTGTACTTGTCCATCTCTGCTCTCCAGTCTTACAACCTCTTCCACCCTCTCTGTGTATCGTGTCCCTATGCTCGCGGGTGTGTCTCTGTGCTTATGACCGCTCTATTTTCAGCATACTAAGGAAGCCAGCGTGGAGAGGGCTTTCTCGCTTTCTACTGGCCCTGCCAGCTTCCTCATTGCCGGGACAAAGCCAGTCTCACTAGGGCCGTGGGTGAAAACTCGGGTTTGTGCCAGGCGACACCAGCTGGGATCAGCCTGCCATGTGTCCCCAGCAAGATAGTCAGGCCAATTAAGAAAACTCACTCTGCCTTTATATCATCGGTCGAATGCTTGGCTCTTCCTGTGTCTCTGTTTTCAAGGGGTTATAATGCATATAATGCATAATTTAACAAAGATAAGATCAATTAATCATCTTAAATTTAGGAACACTAAGAAGTATCCCCAAGAGTTTTATTCAGTTTCTTTCTAATTACCTTGTGCAAAGAACAGAAATTTCCATTGTCTTAATTTAATGAACTCCAGCAGTGTTTTTTATAAAAAAAAAAAAAATGTAAAGCTTTTATTCAGAAATACGTTGTCCTGTTTATGTCCTTGTTGCTTCCCTGGTCACTGAGATCAGTTCCTTGTGTCTTGACAATATGGGGCTACTTCATGCCTGGTAATCATGACCAAGTCGGATCGCTCCACTTATTATCCCACAGAACCGTGTGGTAAAGGAATCCACCTGATAGGCCACTGTCTCTGTTGTTGCCAAACAGGAGCAAAATAGGAGTGGTAATCAATTTAAAAGTTTGCCTTCTAAATCCAGTACCTCTCAGGCACCTGCTCACACGTTCCTGTTCATACAGGAATGTTTTCCCATTTGTCTAAGAGGTCTTGTTTTGACTTATGCATTTTTCATTACCAGACCTATCCAGGCAACTGGGTGTAAAAGATGTAGAATCTCACCCTAAGACATGACAAGTGGGATTTTTTTTTCAGAGCATGATTCCTCATGCCGGAAACCCTTCAGGATGTTGCTTCATTGTTAGCGAAGGTTTGAAATCCAGTCATGTGAAGATGTTGAACTTTCAGTCACCAAAACGTTTTTGGCAGAGATACCGTGGTGCATTTAACTGTTCCAGGAGTCGCCACCCGTCAAGTCAATATTATATTCCTAACTAATGGAGGGTAAGATTCTGTAGTAACAGGGAAACGGCCTATTAGCAGAAATAGATTTACAACTGGAAAACATTCTTGCATGGAAGCAAATCATGTTTGGGATTCTAAGTTCAAGCAGTAGTTTTGTTTAGCACCAGACTAACAAGTGGGTTCGGATTTAGAAAGCAGTGATGGTTTTGGGTGCCCTAAAATCCCGACGTTGTTAGGAGTCTCTTCCAAAACCAGAGAGCACACATTTGTGGAGCATGACCATTTTAAATGTCTGAGTCTATTTTGATAAGGTTACTGGTAAGCAGAAAAGTGGCTATACTTAACCGTGTACATGCCTGTTTCCCCAACAGACATAGTCATATCTGCCAGTTTAATTAAGATGCTGCTTAAGTTTAGTTTGATTTGGTTCGGTTTCCATAATGTATGGTGGAGTTTTAACGTTTTGTAGCATCATTTCAGTTCCTGTCAGCGCTGTTTTTCTTTCTTTTTTTTTTTTTAGAATTTAACCTACAGTAACAATATTTCCTTTTCAGAAATGTATGTATTTCAAAATAAGAATACTTGTAACCTGTGAATGCTAGTCAAACCAAACAGGGAACATGGTTCTGGAGTGAGAGGGAGTTGCAAGTTATGATAAAAGCTGAAGATTCTCACTGTTGGTGGCATAGGAAACTCGAGCTTGACTTTGCTAATCACACAGCTGCTGCGTTTTCTAAGCCAGTGTCAGCTTAGAGAGCCTTAACTCCCATAAGCCCTGTCACTCAGTGCAATAGTGGATTGTGTCTCTGTTGACAGTCTCTACGATAATGACACCTTGGACTTCTGACTTCCTCATGTGAATGCTGATGGATGAAGGGAATGTAGAAATTGCAAGTATTGCGTTACAGAATCAGTGTGCATGCAGAGTATGGCTTGACCGTGATTGATAGCTATTCCTGAACTGAGCAGCAGCTCAGAAGGAAGGTTGCTAGATTACTGTGATTGTCTGTATGAATTTCATCCATCTGTGCCATTTTTGCTGTGTTTAGTGTGTTGGTGTGTGTTGTGTTTTGTGTACCCCAAACCAGGCAACTGTTAACTCCTCTGTCATAAAAATAAAACAAAACAGTACATGCATTTTGCTGTTTTTTTTCTCCTCTTTTCCAATTTTCCAAATGTATTTTTTTTTCTTTCCCGTCTGGCAACTTTAGTGTGGTTTTCCCCTAAGGTCTTGTCTCCACCCGATTCCATTCAAAAATAAAACCCTGCTTATTTTCCTGAGTTATAGGGATGTGTTCACAAAGTGAACAAAACTCCTCGGCGGTGTTCGACGATTTTGATTGCTTTGCAATTTGCGCGATGATTCCAGTTTTTACTTGTCAGAATGTGCCTTCGAACTGGCTACCTTCTATTTCAGTTGAGAATTGATGTAGACTTGGGGAGTACCGTTGAGGTACCGGGGATGCCATGACGGTTCCCAGTGGAAGAAAGGGCACCGTTTCTGTTATTAGTAAACACTTCTAACTCGGCCCTGGGAGCCGCCACTGCCTTCAGCACCTCAGACCTCAGCTGTCGTCTGAGAGAACAGGAGCTGGCTTGGATCACCTACAAAGCTGGCGACGTGTAGTGTCAGCTTACCGGAAATGGGAGGGTATTTTTGAACACGCATGGTGCTTTCCGACGGTGTATGTTTAATGATGTCAGTTTGGATTGAAGCACTGATTTTCTTTTAGTGGTACATATACCACATTTTACCTCTGCTTCCCCTTTAGTGAAGACGAGGCTTCGTAACATACACGTCACAATGAGCACTGCACAATGTCGGTGTTTATGTAAATCTAAAGGGACGGTTTAGGGAAAAAGTTGGGTTTCAAGACACAAGACGTGAAAATGTGACACTTAATGAATATATCCTGCTGGATCATATATTACCATAAATTTAAACAGTGATCCCTTTATTTTGTTGGAGAACATGCCAGTTGTTTTTTTAGCAGAAATAAACACCCCAGGCTTTTTAATGAGGAGGTCTCCTAAATACAACCTTTATTAAAAGATACATTTTAATCATCGAGACCCAATAGGTCACATTCTGATATATTTCATTATATGTGATCACAGCCGTAGACTTATAATGAATTTATAATGAAAGGTAGAATCCTGCTCTAATTATAGCTTCCTGACAGTGCCATCCTCACAGGTTCAAACACGATGCGAATTCAGAGACTAATTAGGTGATGAATTAGCATGAAAACAAACATCACAGCCATGGAATTTTTTCCACTGGCTTCAGACGTCGGATAACACTATATAAGGTTACATCATTGTTCTTGGTGCTGTATTCTGTAGCCCCGAGTCATGTTTCTGTTGTATATTTGCAATGGGATTTCATTCAGTCATTCACTTGGTTTTATTGTTGCGCTCGATCTCCGATTGCCATTCCTGCCAGTGCTGTCGCTAACACAAACAGTGAATGTTGAAGGAGGAATTTTTCATGTTTGAGAGAATAAATTGTCTTGTAATGAAAGCTGACAGAATTCACATACTTGATTACAAACTGGGCCGCTGATAAACTGGAGGCATTAAAGCTAAATATTTCCCAAGATACACTTGTTTGCTCTGTTGGTTGCTGAGCTGAGGACTAGTATACAAGCCACTAATACATGTCTTGGGATACTTATTATAGCTTACAGTTTCCATGATCCCAGTCAGGATAAATGGTCAAAAGATGGATGAATGGACAATTACTGTAGCTTCAATATTCTACTATTATTAGCTCCTTTTGAAAGGGGAAAGGATTCCTTACTCTGCGAGAATTTGGAATTCCTGACAGCCTTGTTTCTCAGCGAGTGACGGTGCCACGGGGCAGTTTAACGGTAAACGTGTCTGAGACAGAATCAGAGTTCAGCACTGAACCTCTTTCAGGGAGGGGTCACGCTGTTTGCAGAGAGAGGCCTCCACTGTCAGCCCCCTGCCGGTCTGGTAATTGAATAGAGAAATCCTCAGAAAGCATCAGGCATTTCCCACATTCTCGACGTCTCATTTCAGAACACCTATTAACACTATCATTATGGTTTTAGAGACTTCCATAATGCAAGACCGACATTACGGTTGTACGTATGAGCGACTAAGAGCTAAAGCTTCTGCCAGACATGCTGCGATTCCGGCATGACTCTGAAATGGAAATAGCCGGGTGGGTTTAGTTTGTTTTTGTTAAACGTTCAGTGCCAGTTGGTTTTTGATTAATAGCTTTTGGATTGTGTTTGATGGTGGTATTTAAAAATACTTCTCCTAGATTCTGATTAAAATTGCCTGGTTATTTTACAAGATTACAGTTTCTTATATAGATGAAGAGTAATATTTTCCTTAAACATTATAATATTTATCTTATGATGTGAGGTCAGTTTACCCTAAACATTTCTGCTATCCAGTATGCAGTGTTAAAGAACCCAGAAATAAGTATCGGGCCTGTTTTTCTGTTGTTTCAGAATAAACATTCTGCCCCATGATTCATCCTCCTGCCACTGATGCGGAATGAATACCTTAGCTTGAAATCCATTCATGTAAATCGGTGAAGCATTTATGTCATTGAAACAAGTATATGAAAAAGAGAGACTCGCTCCTTGGGTGACTTGGGCAGCAGCCATCAGCGGTCAGTGTTTCTTCACATCACTGCGTGTGCTGATAATTTAGCTTAGCGACCAACGTTATCACTCATTATCACTGATTTCTTGTGATGCTCTGAACTGAGCTGCGCATTGCTATAGGAGCCGTATTGACGGGTCAGCTTTGTCTTTGGGAAATGCAGGCATTCCACTACCTGCCAGCTGCCCTAGGGGTTAGGGGGAAGGTGGTGAGTCAATGAAAGGCCAGAGGCCCCTTGGCGTCTCGGTGACATATTCCGCCCTGTGGATTATTGACAGATGAATGAGAACGGCAGCCTTCCCAGCCTCCCATCCTTACAACATTCCTACATCCCTACAATGTTAACAATAAGAAACCAAGCAACCTCACGGAGCGCGCCCGCAACATAAGAGTAAGGGAAGAGTAACGGGAGAGTAGCGGGACTCGGAGTTTTCACACCTCCACTTATGATGGATGGCGACACCAGCTTTAACGTGCCACATGATAAAAAAAAGAAACACAACATCTTTCTAAAAACCACCATCTCCCTTCCAGTCATTTCTAAATATCTTTGTGTTGTTTGGTGTTAGTGTGCAAACACATATGTAGGTCACCACATTTGCCAGCAGTCCGTTTCCCTGAATGTATTTTGCTACAATCTTGTAGTCTCTAAAGGCTTCAGTGTGTCTGAATGCTAATGTATTAGTAGACCACAAAAGCATGCTTAAATCTCAGCACCATTAAGATTCCCTTGACATGCTGAACTTCGGTATGCCTTGGCATGATAGTGATTTTGCTGTCATCCGGCTCTCCCTTTACAAGATACTTCAACTTGGCCGTTTAAGTTAGCTTGAAACATTGTTCTATCTGATTTTTTAAAATAACTTATGGTTCTCCTCCATCACTACAGGGAAAAACTGGAGAGAAAAAACTGTCGGTTTACGACACATAAAGGCACAAATCTTCTACCGCTAAATCCCAGATAAATACAGGGCGCAGTGACATTTCCCGATTGCACTGTGTCATTTCTGAGCATCTGCTGAATTTCTTCAGCCTCCTGCTTAGTCATAGGCTGACAAATATTCAACGAAATAAATGAGCGAAACGGATTATTTTTCTTTCTGGTACCGAGGGTATCGTAAATAAAAAAGGAATCGTGCCGCTGAGGGGGGAGGTCTAGTTTCAGAGCACACGCTCCGGCGAGTTCGCTGGACGAGAATGGACAGCAACAAATATGTGTGGCTCTTCATCCTGTTATGCAAGCCATGTCATCAGATTGACATGGCTAAAGTGAGATGGATCCGCGGGGCTCGATGGTGGAAAAATATGTCATTATCTTTTAATCGAGAGTGAAATGGATTTGGATGTGTCGAGTAGGAAAGTGCAACAGTAGGAGCTGAAGCTTGTTAGTCGTGACCCTGTTGAGAAGCTTGGGCAACATTTGATGCCTGACATAGAGCAGCTGTTCTGGACACATTTCTGCATTTTCATGCACATCACAAGACGCTAGTATCGTCCGGTGTGTCCCTGCATATTCTGCAGTGCGTGGCATGATGTGAAAGGCTAACTGGATTAATGGCCAGGGGAAAGATCCCTGGTGTGTGCAAAGTTTGCATTCAGATTGTTTCCATTTCACTTCTTTTTTGCCATTGAGTACAGAGAGAGAAAGAAAGAAGTGTTTTGAAGGCTTTGCATCCATTGAGCTTGTCAGTGTTTTTTTTTTTATTTAAGATCTGAAAAGGACAAATATAATGCCTTCGCACACATGGAATGCTCGCTCAGTCAAAGACTTCCTAGAACTTCTCCCCCTGCTCCCCACACAGAGCTTCATCAACTGCTGAACTGCTGTCAAAAGTGACAGTCTTTCAGCTGCAGATTGCCCATGTCTTTCACTGCTCAACACGCACAGACTAGCCGATTCTCTTGGATGCTCGTGCTGCTCAGTGGTTTAGATATTTTGTAAGCCTTACGTACTACGACTCTGAGAATCTTTTTTAAAACCTTACTCCTTCACAGGTTGCGGTCATCACTCTTGCCAAATGAAATTGCTTTATGGCTGTCTCTAAGAAACTGACAGTGCTTTCAGGGTGAGCTAGTGAAAAATAGCTCTGTTATGGTCCTATAGATACCAGCTAAGTGCTGTTGCTTCTCTGCCTTTTGCTCCCTAGTCCTAGAGATTGAGTGAGGCTTATGTACCCCCTCTGTGCTAGGCAGTGCCTGGGTTCTCGCAAACCCTCCTGGGAAGCTATCATTTGGAGGTGGGGTGTAGCTCAGCCAGTCGGAATGCCGTGCCTGTGCTCGGAAGTCCACTGGCTCAGAACTACTGGTCAGCAGCGTGATTTTGTTGTTGCGTCCCTTGAAGCAAGGCCCTTAACCCCCAGTTGCTCCAGGGACTGGTTGACCAAACTTTCTCACATTGGATGGACAATAAATAATTCAAATGTAATGTATTTCCACGCTCTCAGCGACTTCATTCTTCTGTGTTTATGAGAGCGACCCTGCTTACATCTTGCCCTCCCCATTCATATGCCATTTATATTGTCGGGCCTTCTGCTAACCTCCAGAGGGTCATTGTTCCTGCCACCCCGAATGACTAAATTCAGGATCGCAGACATTTTTGACATAGTTTTCTATAGATGCCGCCATGAAAGCCACGTCCGATGAAAAGCGAGGTCTGTAGGGAGGCAGGCTGCCCACGTATTTGCTGATAAGCAGGCTTGGAAACCTTGGAGGAGTTTCAGAAATCTGAATTGCCTTGTAATCCTGTCCTAAATCAAGGTTATTATCTATGCATGTGACACGCTGCCGGGCCTTTTCGCCCCCATGCAGTAGTGGCACGGGCCTCGGATGCCGGGCTCGGACTTGAGATCCCAAGTTCTGGCAGATGTGGGGGCCCAGCTGCCGTGGAGGGTCCTTTCTCATAGCTTGTCTGCATTTTTGCGCCGAGATGGAATGGGAGACTTGAAGCCATTTGGGCAGTTCTCAGGAGGGCCTGACAGTGGGGTATGAATCAGACTGGGAGCCAGGGAGTTCCATGCCTTTCTCGTACAGGCCACGCTACTGCACATCTGCTCGACTTCATATGAGAGCCAGTGTTTCTGGACAAAGACGAGTCAACATCCTCCGATTGTCCGTCCTCTGGGATCTGACTCAGATCCATGAATCCAACAGTTCCTTCCCGGTCAGTCTGCCCCTCCGGCTCATCGATTGTCCACGGACTGGGAGACGGGAGATTTCGATTGCCGTAAACAACAGCTGGGAAAACCTGCGTTAGGCGTCCATGAGCCATTTTCTGTTTTGTGACAGAGAAATACATAGCCATGGTTTCAAATATCTGTCTGACAACTGGACAAACAATGTGGAAAAAATTATCTCGGGGGAATAATTCTGGCTTGTGCCACTCCCTGTTTTCATGTACTACCTTTACGTACCATTCTGATCCCACCCCTTGGTGGTCTGGAGAACAGGGACTTTCACAGCTGGAACAAGTCTGTGTCTCGCTTTATAGATGCGTGAAACTTGATAATGGCTGGGGGAAGGGCATCATGTTTTTATGGTGTGCTGTGACTGATTTATTTTATTTTTATTTAGGTAAGCCATAAATCTGTCAAGAGGAGCAGTATACAAAAAGGGCACTGGAATGAGCCATGATATAAGTGGCTTTTCTTTTTTTTTCATATATAGAGGGAAATTTAATGTTAATTAATGTTAATTTTGCTGCTCGGTAGATGCCAGCCCCTATCCTTTTCCAGTTTATATTTTTCAGTTGTATCTTGACGTTTTGAGTTAATTTTGATTAACACAGTATGACCACATTGGGAAATAAAAGTAAAAATATAGCTATTTATCCCAGTTTATTCATTGTCTGTAAATACATTTAATTTGGTGATGAATAATAACAGGTTAGTAAGGTCACTAGACAGCAATCTTTCCCAAAATTCCTTATTCCATGGATGTTCTCCTCTCAGTTTGACCTGGGATGGGCTTTTGCCTTCCTGTCTGGAGGACACTAGTCCGAGGGAGGGGAGAATGGGACATGATCACAGTAACGGTTGGCTGGTCGTCTCCAACCAAAAGAATTTTGCCAATCAGCGCTTTCCTTTTGAAATAGCGCTGCGATTATTGTTACAGGATTCTCAGTCAGGGGAGAAAGGATTTGGGGGAGAGATCAAGTTATTTAATAGCTGGGGCCTTTTAAATGGGGAACTCTACTATGATGGAATCGGGTGGAAATAGAAACTGGCGTGTCATGTCGACTAGAAATGCCAACAGCGGCAACATCCCAAGGCTGTATACAAGGGGAGGGGGAGGGGGGGGTCTGAGGGGGTAGGGACTGCAGAGAGATGGGTTAGGTGGCTAAGAGTCATAGCAGTCACATTCTATATCTGTGATGTCACACGGTGTGCAGGCGGCAGGTGGGGCCCAGTGTGGTGGCAGTTCGTTTGAAGTGCATCCCTGCCTTATTCGTGATGTATGAAAGCACGAACCCCGCATAACATGGAGAACCGACAGTGGCATGAACTTTCCGAGGTTCGGGCGCCGCTCAGCTGCGGCCCGCGTTCGCGAAAAACACGCGCGGCAGCAGGCTGTACTCGGTGGAGGTGGTGCTCGAGGGGTGCTGGGACAGATCTGTATCTCTCAAACGTCCCACTGTCAGCTTAAAATAAAACAGCCATTGTGGGCTACGGCGGTAACTGACAAGCTTGTATGCGCCCCAATAAAGCAGCGTGAGTGCACATTAAATCATTCCCGAATTGAGACTGAGAGAGAGAGACATGGACGGATTGAGATGGAGATACAGAGATATTTTAAATATCCATCCATTCATCCATCCATTTTCCAAACCGCTTATCCTACTGGGTCGCGGGGTATTTTAAATATAATGATTAATATTCATTATTAAAAGTTCAAGAAACTTCCCAGAACACTTGAATTGAATGAGATTAAATGTGTAAAATGGTTTACTCTCAATGTTACAGATTTGTTTTCTGATTCTTTCCAGTTCCACTTATTGGTGACCATTTTTCTGTTTCACATTTGCAGAGAATGAGAGTGTAAACAGCGCTAACGCATGTACTTCTTTGTATTTTGCTGCGTCTAGGTGGCTCAGAGCTCCAAGGTATGGAGTGAGGTGGCATTTCCAGAGGACATGGAGACCGAACAGGGGGGAAGGCAGTTTAAGAGGTTCTTGGCAGAATCCGATGATGAGGACTTTGCCATGGATGAAGCTTCAGGAGGTGAGGGGGTTACTGTGGAGTAGCTCCATTAGGGCTATGCATTATTATGTTATAAGGGGCAGCATTGTTTTGGGTTACGGGTTTGAGACATGTTGGTGGTTCTTTGGTGGCCGTTGTTTGGAGAGACTTGGTCAGAAGTTCCGTGCATTGTTTTCAGAAAGGCCCAGTGGAGAAGAGGATGGAAGCACCCCAGGGTCCAATATTGACATCCAAGGAGCTACAGGTAGGAGCATCAGACTATGACTATCTCAACACCTTCTCAGATCTTCTCTAAGCTGTTTCAGCATGAAATTCTGCCTCAGCCCCAACATTGCTCGCCACGAATGACAAACCCCAAGCCCCCAGTCCTATGCATGGTTCCTCCAACTTCTTGAGTAATTGCCCAATTTCTGAAGCCCCTTGCGATGTTTCGAGAACTACGCTTCTCATCCTATGTTATATGCCGTCATATCTGGTACCAGCAGTTCATACTCTCTCTACATCGTTTTTGAGAAAAGCTGTTTTATGAGGTCGTAGATTTTGGCTGGTGACATTTGTAGCTGTATGATTAGTTTTGTGAGGTCCCTCTAAGTGGTTTTATGCTCCCAGATGTTCAATGGCTGCGTTTTGGGGGGGGTGGTGATTCAGGATCCAGGCTGCGACTTCCCACCCACCAAGGCATTTCTGAGCCCTCTTTTCACAGCGATGAGACCGATCGTGATAGAAGACCTTGGATTTCTGTCAGACACGTAAACAGTCCTCTGGCTGCCGTTCATCCGATTAAAGGCGACGGGGAAACCAAATACTGTAGATGAAAGAGTGGGCAAGCACTGAAGACAGCGGCAGACGGCACTGCTTCCACTCCCCCTCACACACACCTCCCACCCTGTCCCATCCTTTGTTTTATCCTCTCATTCTTTTGAGGCCGCAGACCACAAAACGTGCACAACAAAGGAATGCTCTCGGGTTGTTTTTACCAAGGGGGGGGAGGTGGGGGGGGGGCAGAGTGCGAATAGCACGTAGTGGATAATACCCAGTGTGCTTTCGCCAGCAGATGTAAAACAAAGCAGCTATGGTGTAATCTCTGGATCTGGATGTGTGACAGCCAGGGGTGTGACTGGCGAGGAGCAGCCGCTGCCCCGCCTGTCACACAGTGTTTCTCCTTACATATTTTTCCAGCTTTTAACTGTCAGCGTGGAACCTTTCTTACGGCCATTCACAGCCACCCTCGAACCTTTGGTAGGCGGGGCAGCCGTTCACATCACAGAACTTTGAATCATCACCTGGCGGGCCTGTCCGCTGTGGTCTTTGACATCCGTCACTGTCCCGCCCTTGACTTCAATCCCACGCCGACGTCGCATCGTGCTGTTTCTTTTAGTTTTGTCGTTCTGTCTGAAATGTGATTTTTATTGACGCATGAGATACAGGTCGCCACACATTATTAAGCCTAAGGAGCAGCGTATTGTGTGATGACTGCCCTCTCATCCGTCCCGTGTGCGTTTTGGCACCTACCACAGCACAGCGTGCCAGCCCAGACCATTAGATCATGACCGAATAAATGTCTTGGGTGGAACTGATCACAGTGATGTCAGATCTGAAGTGAGCTGTATCTACTTCTGGCTCTAAAATTACACAGCCACGAAACCTGCCCTTAGTGCCTGAGGCCCTTGGGCCCCTCTCAGTTCTGGGCTGGGGGTTCGGCAGTGTGGATCAGCTAGATCTACCTTACACAGGCATTGTCGGCCTGAACGTCAGGCATTGATTCTTTACTTGGCCTTTACCAATCATTGTCTCTGTATAATGCCAGACCGCATTCACTGGTTAAGCGAATTATGAAACACTTCACACATCTGGAACCAGGGTTTGAGTCTCCGCCCCCCCCCCCCCCCCCCCCCCTCCCCCCTCCCCCCCTCCGTCCCTCCTCTGTTCTGCCTCTCTGTTCTTCTTGTTTCTCCCTCTTGTTCCTCCCTCCTTCTCTCCTGTCCTTTCGA
>JAABNY020000108.1:22016735-22027350 GCA_015164015.2 Brevimyrus niger
CTGTCCAGGGTGTACCCCTGCCTCATGTCCCGTGATGGACTGGCATCCTGTCCAGGGTGTACCCCTGCCTCATGTCCCGTGATGGACTGGCATCCTGTCCAGGGTGTACCCCTGCCTCATGTCCCGTGATGGACTGGCATCCTGTCCAGGGTGTACCCCTGCCTCATGTCCCGTGATGGACTGGCATCCTGTCCAGGGTGTACCCCTGCCTCATGTCCTGTGATGGACTGGCATCCTGTCCAGGGTGTACCCCTGCTTTGTGCCCCGGTAAAAGCTCCAAGCCCCCTCGGATTTTTCCTCAGGCTTCTCGGGTTAATGGTAAATCCTTTATTTGCCATTTGCACAAGTACATTGGAATGCTTCTTTTCACCTGCCCCATCTCAGTCTCCATAGCTTAGGGGTCACAGCACTGGCTCAGCCAACGTTCAGCGCCTCTGGAGATGGGGGGGGGGTAAACACCTTGGACTCAAACCGGCAATTTTCTGATGACGGAAATAGAGACCCACTGTGCCACTCACCAGTAGAGGAAGATATGAATTCAGTTATCTCTTCTTTTAAGATGAACACAGTAAGAGGAGTAAGTGCACAGATAATTTCCCTGTTTCAATCTTTAAAGGTCATTAAACACTTTGCTTTTGTGAATCAGCAAATGCCACAGCAAGACAGAAAGGAATGTTTCAGTTTAAATTCCCCCTGTTTCCTTTAATCTTACGAGAAGATGCGTGCTTTGAAGTCACCGGGGGCTCATTAACACTAATTAGTTTGGGTCACCAAGATCTGCCTGATGGGAGAAGTCTTCCCTCTTTCTTCTTTGTAAGGCAGTGCGGGAAGTACCGCGTGTCAGAGTGCAGGCAGTAGTTATGCTGCAGTGTATGCCCGGTCCCTTCAGTCTCCTTCCCTATAGTATGGCACCGTTGTTCTTAACACAGACCCAGAAGAAAAGGGTCACAAAGGGACTGTTAGCGTTCTCATTTAAAGCTGTTCAAAATCCGTCATAATAGTGGCTTGTGTGGTGAGCGAACACGCGTTGTAAACAAGCATCATGCATTGTTTTGTGCATGCAGCTGGGGAACAGCTGGGCCTGGCAGACATGATTACAGAGGCGATGGTGCCCGCGCGCAACCCACAGGAGAACTCGGAGAGACCTGCTTCCACATGATTTGACAGGTTAATTATGTCAGTCAGCCAAGGATTTAATATGACATTTTAAAAAAATGGTCGTTTGCTCTCTGTTGTTCCCACACTTCTTTCTTGCTTTGCAAATCTTTACCCAGTTCAGTGATTCTTGAAATGGGCTGTGTGTTAAAATAGGTTTCTACTGGACCCAAAATCTCCTCTTGAAGTCTGAACATGCTCGGTGCCACAGGCTGCGTAAACTTGTTGAACTGTATGTCCTGCTACTAACAATGACCGTTTTCCTTAAGCACGCTGCTACTTTACTTCTGTCTCTGGAACGATAACAATCATCTAAACAATCTAAACAAAGATGCTGCACATCTGTGAGTCACCGGGTCTCTGCTTAAGTGATTTTTCATACAGCGTCTTCTATTGCTGGTTTCCTTTCCAGCCAGATCGGTCTAAAATGGGGAGAGCCTGGTATGTGCCACACTTTTCCACCTATTAAAAACAGAACCAAAAAAAACAGGAAATAACCCCTTTCCCTATATGTGCAGCCAACACTGTTTTGGCTTGGAGGGTTATAAATGTAGCCAGTGCAGAGGATATCCTCTCGGAGCCAGTGGGTCAGGAGTCTCTGACCTGTCCTCAGCACTGCATAGGCACTTCCTGTGGAGCAAAGGTCTAGACTAGCAACTGGTAATGATACCGTCTCCGTGTGGCCGGGGGTCTTAAGGAAGTCTCACCTGATAGCAGCCTGGTGCCAACCGCGGCGGGGGCTGGGGGGGGGTTAGGGAGTGGCCTTCCCCTAAGGGCTTGGTCCCCCCAAGGTGCCTTGCTATCTCTGATGAAGGTTTTCCTTACCACAGGCTTACTCTTTGGAAACCTTTAAGTGCAGGTGAAATTCTTTCTGACAACAGTTTGTGTTAAAAGCACTGCAGCGCCCCTGGAGATGAGGGGGTAAGGACCTTGGGCTCAAACTGTCAAACAGATAAAAAAAAATATGAGTTAGGCTGCGTTACATACACAGTTAGACTGTGTGCAGTGCAGTTAGGCTGAGATACAGTACAGTTAGGCTATGTACCGTATAATCTTGCTGCGTAACATACAGTTAGGCTGTGTGCATTGCAGTTAGGCTGAGATACATAGAGTTAGGCCATGTACAGTAGAGTTAGGCTGAATCACATACATAGTGAGTCTGTATGCAATGCATTAGGCAGCTGTCACATTGTTGAGTAAAGACCTGGAGCTGGGGATACTGCAGAGAATTTCATTTAGCAACCAGTAAAAAAGTAGTTATAACTGTCACTGAAAAGTAACTAACCTATATTGATTCATATTAGAACTGGGCGATATGGCAATTAAAATTATCACAATATTTTTTCCTGTATTGACCGATATCGATAATTATGAATATTATAGTTTTACAATGCTGTTCCATGTAATAATCAAAATAATAATACAAAATAACCTTATTCTGACAAATAGAATGAATACATTGAAATAAACAATATTAGCAAACAAATACTTACTTTTCAATAAATTTTACTGTTTACATACGCATATTGATTGAGTTTTATAGTCCGTGTGTATCATCACGAAAAATCAAGATTGTTTTATCGCCCAGCACTAATTTATATGATTATAGTTTGCTTATCGGGCGGCACCAAACCATCACTAAACAACAACAATAATAAAACAAATGTACAACAATGGGCTGATGTCTGGTCTGCATTTTTTTAGTAGCACCCCTCAATGTCATATTGTCCCTATGCCAAGCTTTTGATCCACAGTAAACACTGTATTTTAAAAGTTAAATTAATTAGATTTAAGCTGAAATTAGGATATGTTCATGTATAACTATTACGTAGTGATGCCACTCCTTATTGCAACAAAATGTACCTTTGGGAAACAAATTCAAACAGAATGTTCCTCGCTTATGTTATGAGGAGCAGTAGGTATGTTTTTCAATGAAAGCACTTTAATTTGATGTTCATCTCACAGTTTTAGTAATATACTATTATCCAAATAGCTTTTTGAGGATCATATTTGCTGTTGGTAGAACGTAACGTAGAAGATGAAGAAGGTTGGCCACTTCAGGTTGAACACAGGCCATTGATTATCTTCTCTGTACTTCCAAAACGAAAATGTTTCCTAAAAGCTTGCAGCTGACGTGATTTGTGTGGCCTTTTCATCTCATATCCCTTTCATTCACTGGCAGTAGTTCATGCCCCTAATGGTGAACTTGTTTCCAAGCTTCTTCTAATGATACTTTTCTTTCTCTTTTTCCTTTCTTCCTGCCTTGGTAATAAAACCTCTCCCTCCTGCTTCGCTCCTAATATTTTCTCTACTTCCCCTTTTATTTTCTTTTACTTGACTATTATAATTTGTTTTGGCTCCAATCTCCTCACCTTCCCATCCCACCCCCGCTAACCATAGCACCTCCTTGGGAATCGCCAGCTATCGCTGAGATACACAGCCATGACCATCAGGAGTACAGTAAGTTGTGTTCTCAGGTGTACTTCACAGCCACAGTCTGTCTCATGCCCTCTCCCATTACCCTCTATTAATGTGTAGTTTGCAGGTTTACACATTGTACACGTCTGGTTCAGTGGGTTAAGTCAGCCAAGTGATTTCACCACTGGGCCCCCAAGCCAATATTTTAACCCCCAGTTGTTCTTGGGATTATCTGACCTTGCTTTCTCATAAAAATTTGCATCGCTTTGGATAAAAGCATCTGATAAATACCTATGGTGTACATCACTTGTTATTGCTTTTTATTTTCTAAACACTTCAAGGAATCAAGGTTACTTTAGTGAGAGGAGTGTCATGCCACAGAGTGTCTATGGTCAGAATGAGGAAATGAGAGTGATGATCCATTGAGCATCTCCAAGACAAAATTGGATTTATTAATTAATGGAAACAACAAAGGGAAACCACTAAAATAAAGGGACCATGAGGGTTCAAAATTAATGGGAGAAATAACAACTAACAAAGAACCATAAGTAAACGTACTAGGGAAACCAGGCAACATTGGGAGCGTAATCAGAAAAACCAAACAAGCAGAGCAACAGTGTGCAGTAACATGGGCAATAGCAGACTGAAGAATAGGGTAAAAAAAAGGCACTTAGACACAAACAGACAATCGGGTTAAAGAGGGAGCAGGTGTGGCACACAAGACAATTAACCAACTTGTAGCTTACACTAATGAATACAGGATTAGGAACTCTAGAAAGACTGAAACTAAGAAACATTAATCACACACTGTGAATACCATACGTAAGTAAATAAACATGGAATTTATGAACATATCAAAACAAGGAACAAGCATACAAGGGAAATAAATAACTAATAAGAAACATCAAGTAAAACAGAAAACCAATAATTAAACAAAACAAGTAAGGCTTGTCCCTGGGCACCTCAAACCCATGACCAGAGGGTTCTCAGCCCAAGGCTTATCCTTAGCCTGTTTAGCTACGCAGCAGTACTAGTAGAAAGGAGAAACAGACCAGGGTGAGAAACAGGGAGGAGAAAGACAGGATGACTAGTGACGCCTGCTGGCCAAAACAGGGAAAAGACACAAAGGGCAGGTTTAAACCTTGTCCAACCCATACTGCAAAATGGCACTTTTCCATTGCTAAGTATGCAAGCCGTACCTGAGCTGTAACTACACTGACATGGACTAGCAAGGCCAAAAGTGTGACCAAACTGAGCTGGTTGTGTCGCCACCATTTGATTGATTGATACCGGTGTTCTGTGCATGCATTATCAAAAGAAAAAATTGTATATTGTACATATTAGTTTTTAGTAGTATTGCATGACTTGAAAACCTCCTACTTAACGTAACATAGAACAGCTGAATGGAATGAATTCGTAATACAAATGGACGCAATGCTGCACAGTGTTACACAAAATTAAATGCTACACAAAATTAAACTAGATCTGCGTAAAGGATTTGGCTGTTTAATGAGTTTCCAAGCCCGTGGCAATATAAGATTTCCAAACAGGATATGAGATGGGTTCAGTGTTCTGTGTGGTTTGTGTTTATGGTGTGGATCGTTAATACGATCCGATTCCATAAAAAGAGATCTGTGAACGGTTTTAATTTTATGAACAAATACAGACAAGGGTTATGATGTTCCATGTCAAGATATTTCGACTTTATGAAGGGAATTCCAATTCCATTTTGTTTTTCACTTTCAGTACATCATTCAATAAACTCCATGACGTTTGTTATGCGTGACACTTTATTATAAAACAGGCTTTGTGTTAATGATTTAGCCCAGTTGTAGGCTAATGTAAGTGTTCTACGCTTGTTTAAGGTAGGCTATGCTATGCTATGACATTTGTTTGTAGGTGTACTGTATTAAAATGCATTTTCGCCTTATGAAATTTTTACCATATGAGGTTTACTGAATCATAACCCTATCGTAACCCATGGAGTGTCTGTACTTGCATAACACGATAATTCAAAAACGTGCAAGTGGAAATTAGCACACAGTAAAAAATAACTGCACATACTAAATAATGATGTACACCATGTGAACAGTAAATAAGGGTCTCTTCGGTTTTATGTCATCGTCACACTCAAAACCCAGCAATGCCTTTAGTGAGACGGCCCTTGTGCAGTGGAAAACCAAAGCGAATGGAACTGTGCTGTAACTGATCTGTCCCTGCAGCACGGCTCGGGTACAGGTCAGTTCCTGTATGGCAGGGGAAAAGTGCCATTCGTTTAGAGTAAATGTGTGTGGACTTAGCATGGAGGCCCTGGTTGCATTGGGCTACTTCTCTTGCTGATGGTGACCCCATCCCTCTTTCACAACATCAAACCTGTTTTAAGAATCAGTGATAAGGAGGTGGAGGAATGCTGTATGTATCTAACATATAGTCTAGATATGTGTTGTATTTATTGTACATTGTTCTGGGCCAGTATTAATTTTCCTTAAATCTCCTCTGTGAAGCACTGGTCAGAATCAAACCGGCAATTTGTAATTCATTTATTGTCATGGCATTTTAAATCGGAATAAATATGCCATGACCCTTGTGGAACAACGAGAATCTTCCCACGAGTAGAACAGAATCTGCCATGCTGAAAGGGAGATTGTGTTTACATTATGTATAGTCAGAACACTGGGTTTTAACCCTTCTTGCCAAGCTTTGACTGCAGCCCGCATTCACCAAATAAGGCCTAAAACAGCAGATGGTATTGCTAAAGTACCAAAACAATGAACAACCTGTGCTTTCTTATGAATGGACTGCTATAAAGCTCATTGAATCACTGGGGACATCATAACACAACATCATGGGTATATACAGTATAATGAGTTATGACGCTTGATTTTTTTTCGTACTGTAATCATCTCATTCATAAAAAGGGACTGTCATGCATGCATGTTTACTAGGCATTACTATGAGGGACTTGATTAGGTCCACACTAGGTCACAGAAAAACCAGTCATAAGAAGCATAGGGTTACCCCAGAAGGTAGCCTGTTACTGAAGCTTGCAGGTGTGCAAGTTTGAGTCAGATTCAACTTTAGGGGCAAACAGTCCTCCCATAAGTATCTGTTTGAAAGGGAAGATTCTCTCAGCTGTTCAGCTCGTCATCTTTAGACCTCAGATGGAAAATAGCATTCCGCTAGCAGCTAGTGTGCTACTGAAGCTGCTTGGTGCTGCACGTTGGCGCTGGAGTGCTCTGTTATGAAAGAAGCAGGGTCACATCAATTTTAGGGGCAAACAGTCCTGCCATAAGTTTCTGTTTGAAAGGGAAGATTCTCTCAGCTGTTCAGCTCGCCATCTTTAGATGCAGATGAGAAAATAGCAGGGGTCTACACTAAAAGGTGCCAAATCCAAGAATAAGTCCCCCTCCCCCCCCCACTGATCTCCCACCACGAAAGCAGGAGAAAGGAGGCTCAGAAGCGGCAGGCAGGCAGTGAGGCTGCAGGCCGTTTCCTACGGCCTTGCTCTGTCCCGCCATTCTGTGCTGTGGGTGGATCGGGTTTGAAGGTCGAGCTGAAAGCCACGAGGCTCCCAAAGCTGAAGCAGCCGCGCCGATCAATTGGCCCTTTGTTCCCACCACAGGGCCCCGTGTGTTCCGAGGGCTTCCGGACAAAGCCACCACAGTTTCATGCGCATGCCTTGATGGTAAAATAAGTTTGTGAATTTAGGGCCTGGAATGTGATTTTTCCAGCCACGCCCACTCTCTCGCCCCTGCACAACCTTGTACCCATCCCCGTTTCAGTTCCCTAAAGCTTGATGGGGAGGGGGTCTTCTCCTGTGGAAACAGTGACCGCTTTCCTGAAGAATTCACCAGGGGTGCGACAAAGAAATCTCATTAGTGGAGAAAAGGCGGGGAACCGTGTAATCACTGGTGCCCGCTGGGTCGGACGTGAACCCAACGATAGACAGTAGCCTTGAAGAGTGAATGGGGCATGCGGAGCCATCATAGGGAACTCAAGAGACTGATTAGATTAACACCGGGGCAGATGATGCCCCTTTGATGTGGCTCTTTTCATGTCCCCGGTGCTGGGTTCGCATATTTGCTGCCGAAGACTCACTGCTGCCTGAATCAAACAGCTGAGATGTTGCATTCCATGCCTTTTTTTTATCTATGTCCCTAACAATATTGAAACTGATTATTACTTGGGGAAGGAGTTGGCCTTCATTTTCCTCTGCAACAAACAAGGCTGCTCCTTACCAGCGGTGTAAGGTCCCTCAGAGGATCCAGGCTCCGTTATGTCAGTGTGCTGTGTAGTTTTGGCACCGTGATAATAACATTGGAAATTTACAAACGAGAGGAAGACATTCGGCCCATCAAGCTCGTTTGGGGAGAACATGACTAACAACTCAGAGTTATTAAAATCTTATCTAGCTCTGATTTAAAGGAACCCAGGGTTTTGGCTTCCGCTACACTAGCAGGAAGACTATTCCATACTCTGACCACACGCTGTGTAAAGAAGTGCTTCCTCAGATTTGTTTTAAAATGTGCTCTCCAACCGATGCTGGCAGTCAAACAGATACATGTACTTATTCCACAAGGCGAGGAATAGTTTTTGGTTCGGCTTGGCTCATTACAGATATTTCCAGTAAGGATAAGGAAATTATTATGTGCCTGAAAAGCTACTTGTTCCAACAGGAAATTTCCAATATGCTCTGCTCTTTCGTAACGTGGGTTTGCCCATGTTTGTCAGTTGTCTGTAAGGAAAGTTATGGTAGCGCAAGTTCACTTGAAATGTGACCATGTACGTGATGTCATGGCTGTGCAGGGGAGAGCAGAAGAAGCCAGCATATCAGTCTATCCTCCTACACAACCCAGCATCGGCTGGCAAGTAAGGAGTACGGTGTCGACTGGGCCCTTGAATCCAGGTGCTACACAAAATTAAACTACATCTGTGTAAAGGATTTAGTTATTTAAAGAGTTTCCAAACCTGTGGCAATATAGGATTTCAAAACAGGATATGAGGTGGGTTCAGTGTTCTGTGTGGTTTGTGTTTACGGAGTGGATCGTTAATACGGTCCAATTCCATAAAGAGAGATCTGTGAACAGTTTTAATTTGAAGAGCAGATGGATCACAAACACTTTTTCTTTGGCCTGTGAGTACAACACACGGTGTACCTGGACCTTGAGGTCCCAGACTTATACATGGTGCTGGGTGTGCCTTGTCTCTGAGCCCTGGACTCTGAGTTGCAGCCTACTTTGAGGATTGCTGGGAATATTGTTCGAGGGGATTTGAGCTTGGAATATATTGATCTGGTCCCTCTCCACTTACTAGACACACACACCAATGGGCTCATTGGTTGCCCACCTTTGCGTTTCTGTGAAAGAATGATATACATGTGTGTTATACAGGAGATAAGCAGCAGTGTTTCATATCTTGCCCTACCCATTTCCTGTTCAGATAACTATGCCATATGAATCTATATGAATACGACATAAAAACATAAATACTTCAAATATGTCTTCATATTTCTACATTGGAAAATTCAATCAATAACTGATATGCTTTTGTCTGATATCCCCAGTACCTGCAGTGAATCTTGCCAGGGCTTATTGGCGGAATAACGCTGCATCATTTTCTCCTTTTAAAATGACTGATGAATCTGGTGGACGTATTTAATGATTATAAGCATGTTGTCCAAATAGCCGTGTCCCATTTTGAAAGCAACCGATACCTCCAATAACTAACAAAACGACTTGTTCATCCTCCATTATTTGGGGTGGTGATTGTCTCGTGTGAAATTACGTGTAAAGTTTAACCTACAAGCTTTTTGCGTCCTTCATACTTATTTAACATAAAGGGTACAGTTTCTGTGGTAGATTGGGAAAGCAGCACAGGAAAGTGGCCGGGAGCTAATAAAGTTTGAGCAGCGCCAGAACCTGGTTCCTGAATTTTGGTGGGAAAGCCTCTATATTGACAACATGTATCGGCGAAAGTGATGTCACTGTGGGGAAAAAAATCATTCATCTGCTTTGTATGGTGTTGATACGAAGAGTGACCGCATGGTTGGTGTCTCTGTTCATCTTTTCTCTCTGTCTCCACATAAATGCATAAAGGTCTGTTCTGTATATTAATTATTTAAAAATGAAAATGAATGAATGAAAACGTCTTATTAAAATATGGAAATTAAAATGACAGGTCATAACGGATTATGACAGAATTTTTTTGACCCTGTCTGTCAAAATGACAGACAACAAGAAAATATAAGCTAAAGAAAACAGTTTACATACAAACTGTGATATTGTACTTGAAGCCAGCAATATGGCAGTTTACATATACTAGCTTGGAGACTTGCCTCACAGAGAAACTCACAGATCCCTATGACCAT
The DNA here is from genome assembly GCA_015164015.2 of Brevimyrus niger. Classification (NCBI taxonomy): domain Eukaryota; kingdom Metazoa; phylum Chordata; class Actinopteri; order Osteoglossiformes; family Mormyridae; genus Brevimyrus; species Brevimyrus niger. Next base: position 22,026,676 of record JAABNY020000108.1, read on the forward strand.
TTTACCCTTTGCCTTTGTTACTATAATATTAGCATCCCTGGGGGTGGGGGGGGCGGGGGGTGCAGGCAGTTGACATTGAACCCCCGGGGGATTTTCCTTTGTTTTCTGACATTCTTTCTTTCCCACTTCCCGATTCCATGCACCATTTTTTAATATCGTATGATGTGTTGACATATTACCCCGCAGTGAAATGCCCTATATAATATGATGGAAGAATCAGGGGATTATATTGATTGTGCTTTTCCTGATATATGTTAGACTATAAAAGAATGAATGTGCAGAAATTAACAGGCAAGGGAGAGAGAGGTAACGAGTTACTAGGTAACAATGACCCTAAATACCTCATGTGATAAAACAAGTTGATTGGACATAAAGATGATTTTCAAATTAAGACGTTGCTAGATGGGCTTACTCATTCTGCATTGAGAAAATAGCCAGTCACAAAGACTATCTCACTGGGTTGAGTTAAGCGTTAACAGGAAGAGCTGAAATCCATCTAGAAGGAAGTGTGGCTGTTTGCCTTCACTTTGTTCGTGTCACTATGCAATGCTGCACCTGCCTAACAATCCCCCCCCCCCCCCCCCCCCCCCCCCCCCCCCCCCCCCCCCCCCCCCCCGCCCCCACCCCCCCCCTCCTTCCTCCCCCCCCCCCCCCCTCTCCGCACAACGCGGCCCC
>JAABNY020000108.1:22041168-22052650 GCA_015164015.2 Brevimyrus niger
ACTCGGTGGGCTCAGCGGGGGTGGGGGGGGGGTGGCGGGGAGGGGGGTTTCCCGGGGGGAGAGATCTGTTTATCCGAAATAACCCCCTCCCCCCCCCCCCCCCCCCAGAGCCCCTACTTCTCGCAATGTAGTTTCCGAAACATATTTAGTCAGTGACTAAAATATCCCAATATGATGTCAAATAGGGTTGGGTGATTAATGCACTATTACAGGATGTGAAACGATAGCCATGATCGAGTCAACGGAACAGCTTGTATTAAGAGTTTGCACAAAACAAAAAGCATTAGGCAGATTTGAGCACACCTTGCTGCTTGTGCCCCTGTCCTCTCATAATTATCTATTCTGTGACGTTCCGTTTTAGTCGGTTTTCGCTCTTAGACCGTCTGCGCGGTGGATGACTTTGCCGGGGTCCTTCTTAGGTCACGGCCTACGGCGGAGAGCTACGCTACACGGTGAGCTACGTACCGCGGCAGCACTCGGCGCCCATCGAGGGCCAGCCGGATGTGGTCCTCCAAGGCAGCGGCATCACGCTGGAGCACTACTCCAGCACCAAGCCCACCCCCCACGTCCCCACGGTCGTCACCGTGCCCTTCAGAGAGGTGTGTGTACCCGACGTTCACGCTTAGATAGCATGGACGCGTCATAGTCTTCTGGACAGTTTGCTAATCTTTCTCCACCTATTATTTTGTAATTGTTTTGATTGATAAACATATTTTGTACCGTCTACTCCGTCTTCTCTGCTCGACGAAAGTGATACTCACTGAGGCGTCATTGCGCATTGTCCTGGTTTCTCATCTTCCATGCAGTCGGCATGGAAACGGTCTGACCGGCAGCCCTGCACGCGTGAGCACCTGCTGATGGCCCTTGCTGACATCACGGTCTTCATGATCCGGGCTACCTACGCCAACGGCATGACGGAGACTGGGTATGTGCCCCGGGACAGACTGCAGGGGGCCTGCGGCGGATTGGAAGTCCCAAGGCTAGGCTGCTGACATTATGTGAAAGGCTGACATTTCTCTCCGCAGACACATAAATTTGGCTCATTTATAAATCTTGTGTATCCGTCTTATTCAGTCCCTTAATGTCCACAATGGCCCATTTGGGTTCTTGCTAGTGCTCCTTCATTTATCTATTTTTGGTTTTCCCCGTAGTATTGCAGATATTTGGATGGACATTGCAGTCCCCCACTCCACAGGAAATGAGCGCGCCCTAGAGGTGGAGGAGTGTGCTTGCCCTCAGGGTTACAGAGGTCCCTCATGCCAGGTGATTTTCATCCCCAGACCAAACCAGATTATAGAAATGCATTGAACTGTTGGTGAAATAGGCTTTGCTCAGCCTTTGCGTTACATTTATAAATTAAAGATGGTTCTTTACAGATTTTTCTGTTAGGATCTGTTAGATTTTCTGTGCAGCAATACAGTGTTTCTCAACCTGGTCCTCGGGGACCGACCGACGGTCCATGTATTCGCTCCCTTCCAGACAGTCCGCATTTTTGCTCCCTCTCAACTCCCTACTGGGGACCCCTAGACAGCTTCTACCGCAAGCTGACAGGGAGCAAAAACATGGACTGTCTGCAGGTCCCTGCTGGACCGGATTGGGAAAGACTGCAGTAGTAGGATGATGTTTGTGACGGACTCGCCCGTTGTCACCCCCGCAGGAGTGTGACGTCGGGTACATCCGCACGGGGTCAGGACTGTACCTTGGGACCTGCGAGAGGTGCAATTGCCACGGATATGCTACTACTTGCGATCCTGACACCGGGAACTGCCTGGTAGGTTGCGTTGCTGCTTTCCGCTGTCAGCTATAACGTGGTGAATCTGAACTCATTTCTCATTTTTTTATGAATTATGTACTTTATTGCACTTTACATGCCATTGTAATGGCTGCTTTGTTTCCCTTTTTCCATTTCCTTTGGTTTCCATCCTTCTGTCTCTCAGCAATGCCAGCATAACACGGCTGGGCCACACTGTGATCGCTGTCGGCCTGGTTTCTATGGCGACCCCAGGAGTGGCAGCCCAGCAGCCTGCCAGCCGTGCCCTTGCCCTGGCACCTCCCCAGACATCCAGTAAGTATTCTTCCAGACTATGCCAGCCCAGTGCATTGCTCACACGCCCGGTCAGTCCATGGCAGTGTTTCCCAATCCAGTCCTTGGGGACCCCCAGACACATTTTTGCTCCCTCCTATACAGTACACATTTTTGCTCCCTCCCAGACAGTACACATTTTTGCTCCCTCCCATACAGTACACATTTTTGCTCCCTCCCAGCAACCAGCACACCTGTACCAGGTATTCAGTGTTCTTAATTGCTTGTTTTGTTTCGGTGTGCTGGTAGCTGGGGGGAAGCAAAAATGTGGACTGTCTAGTGGTTCCCAAGCACTAGGTTGAGAAGCACTGGTGTATGATTATAACAGTTAGTGACTTTACTTAAGGTTCATTTCTTTAGACTGCAATGGACATTTGGAGTTTAGACCGTGATGCTGGCCATATTGTTCAAGGGATGTATCCATATTGGATACAGCACAGGGCACAAAGCTGGGCTACACCCCGAACGGGATGCCAGGCCATCACCTGGCACTTATACTTGCATACGAGAGGCAGTTTAAAGACTCCAGTTTAATTACATGTCTTTGGACTATGGGAGGAAGCAGGAGTTCCAGAAGACAGCCACACTACATAAAAGCATGCGAGTCGTCAAAACCCTCAAACTGAGCAGAGGTTTCAAACCCCAGATGCTAGAGATGGGTGGCAGTGATGGTGCCAACTGGGCCGCAGTGCCACTCTGATATATGTGGTTACTGCCTTAAGTTCCTATTCAGAGAGGCTGTTCGTGAACCTCTTAATGTCATCATGAAAGCAAATTGCAGCTGGCTGCTGTTGCAAACTGTAGTGAGAAAATCTGTATAAAAACCCCAGAAGATGGTCAGTTTTTCCATAGCAGTTACACTTATTGTATGGGTAAGCCTGCCAAACTAACCCTAACCCAAATCCTAACCCTAACTACAGCTAGTGAACAGCTTGCGTTGTTTCAGACTCCAGTAAAAGACAATGTAATGGAAGCGGTCAATCCTCATTGCCTTGGGTTAAAACGAATCCCTTTTCGCAGATTCTCTCGGACCTGTTTCTTGGACTCTGACGGCCAGCCTACTTGTGACGGTTGTCCGCCCGGCTTCACTGGCCGACGCTGTGAGAGGTGAGACCCCTACTTCACCCCCTTACACTTTTTCTGGGTGCACAAAAGGTCTGGGGAGTCAAAGCCAAAGGGAATGTGGTTTCCCTACCTTTCCTTTGTGAACCATTGGGTGGAGAGTCTTTCGACTGCTGTGCCCTCTGTGTCTCTCCATAGTCACTGAGACTAAGAAGCAAGCCACAGTCAGTGCCACTCAGTCCGCATGTCATATACATATTTTATGGGGTTTAGCGTGGACTCTGAAATTGTTCCTAACAGTTTCTTACACCCCTCTGATGTGTTTTTATGGTGAATTGTGGAAATAGTCATTATTATGTGCTTTGAAGCACTGAAGTGGTGATTCTTGTATTTTCTTGTTGCTGGGGGAAGCTGGTCTGAACTGCTTGCATTTTAATTAATAGGTAATAGTACTGTATTTCTCAAGTTCATATGAACTTCATCTATCCGCAGAATCTTATTTATTATCTGTTAAAGTCATTCTTACTTAGGAGCAGAAGCACATTCGTTTTTTCCTTATCTGATGAAGTAGCTGTTTCCTGTGCGTGATGAGAAATCGAGACAATACAATCTGAAATTGACAGGAAAGTATAAAGATCTCAAGGGAAAATATACCAAGAATGCTGCACCGGTACACATAGGCGTGTGTGTAGCTTCAGATCTGCTGCTGGGTTAATCTTTGAAACGTCTTCTGAAGTGGTGATATGTCACCCATTTATCTGGTGACATGTGGCTTCATATGACTTCTGACCTCAAGTTTTTGTACCGGAGCTCTTGTTTGGACGGTGCCGTTTCCCCACACTGCTATGCGTGCTTTCAGCTAAGGACGTATTCTGCCATTCGCAGCAGAAATCTTGGCTTCTGGTTAAGCACCGGTGTTTGCTAGAAGGCTTTTATAACTGCCAGTTTGCTTTAATAGCCCTGTATTTCTTCTTTGTAGAACTCAAGCAGCCTTCGGTACTTATGCTAATGATAAGAGTTTTATAGTTTATGGGGTTCCGTTGCTTGAGATGCACGTTGTGTTTGAGCTGCTTGGTGAAATAGTCAATATGGAGGATGCAGTAAGGAAATTAACATGGGGAAATGGTGAAATTCTCTGCATCACCGTCTGGGAATGTTGATACATTGAACCTGTTCTGTCACTATGCTGGACTCTCAACTTGGAAATGAAGATCTGAAATCACTGATACCAGCCGGGACCCATTTCTGCGTGGTCGCTGGTGGAGTCTCTTGCCAATCTGATGCAGTCAACCAGTGCTGACTTCAGTAATAAAGAGAACAACATGCCGGGTAGCAGAGGCTTCCACCTACAGCATGAAAAGAAGCTTTTCACCATAGGGCCTCCTAATGTTGACCATTCCAGTGTTCTGTCCTGCAGTTTGCTATCCTTAACCTATTACACCCCAATGCTGAGGCAGCCAACAATGCTGATAGGTCACACAAGCCCCAAACAGTAGCTTCCCAAGTTCTTCCTCCCAATAACACATTCCTAGAGGCCAATTACCTCAGCATTCCCTTCTTGCTAAGGCTGCATATGAACCATTTAAACCTCACGCTCAACACTCTCGAAACAGCTTGAGCATCAAACAGGTCCTAAGGAGCATGATGACCCAGCAAGTCAACCTCAACTCCCAGTTGGAGAAGCTGGTTGATAAGCTGTCCAGTACTCAAAAGCAGGACAGGATTGCTGAACTAGAGAAGAGGTATATCAACATAACAGCAAAGATAAATCAGCTGGAGGAAAGGCTTGAGATCCTTTTTGATGGCTTTGCTGCACTGGTGCAGCATATGAGCAAACTCAAGCGATCAAAGAAACATTTCAGGTCTCCCCACAAACAGAATTTTCATCATTAACTTCCTGTACAACCCATTACAACCATCATGTTGCCTAGTCTCAGCACCTCAGTAACCTCCAAGTTCACAAACATTTCACAAGAAATTATTTTACTGTTTTGTAAATCATCATTGATTGTTATTTTCCCTCCAACCATTAGGATTAAACGACAATATGCCCTATAAAGTGAGTCCATATAAAGTGAGACTCATAGCTGAAAACAGCTGCCCTGCATTGTGTTTGATTGGAATGTTGAATGTGGTCTGTTTCAAATATGCTTATACACTATGGCCAAAAGAATGTGAACACCAGCTTGTCCAACATCTCATTCCAAAACCAAGGGTATTAATATTAAGTTTTTTGCTGTAATAACCTCTCGTCTTCTGAGAAGGCTAACCCTAACCCTAACCCTATCCCTTTCCATTACACGTTGAAACATTGCTGGTGGTATTAGCTATCATTCAATTTTAGTATTGAAGCTGGGTGCCTTTCTGTCAGTTTGTGTAGCCTAACAATTTCATAACTAAACTTGCTCCCAGACGTTCTGATTTCCAGTCACCTCACTAGCGGTTGACCTTAGATGATGTCCTATCATGGTGGCATGTGGAACAGTCACTGTTGCAGGAGATTGAGTGACTTTGTGCTTAATTAGACACATGTGTAAACAATGAGTGTGGCTTCATTAAGCAATTGCTTTGTTAGGAATGTCCAAATACTATTGGCCATATAGTGTAATTTAAGGTGGAAAATAACACTTCTAATAGTATGAATGCTATTAGTTTTGTTGTGATGTACGTATATTTATGGGCAAACTACTATACAGGAAAAACAGCAATGTTTTGAAAAAAGTGTAGAAAATTGTATAAATGTATTTATAGCTTTTAGTTTGATAACATTTTTCAAATATTTACCTCTGTACTGTGAAGTGTGTTAAGTATGGGTGTCTTACTAGAGGCTCCATGAGATTTAAGGGCAGTCAATGGTCTGGTGTGTCTGGAAAACTGCTCTGCTTCTGTGAAACGTAACAGATGCTTGTTCAGTCTGCCTACGTCAAAAAATTTGTAAAAATCTCTTTGCATAATTTTAATACACATGATTATTATTTCAAGAAGTTCTTGATATAGAACCCATCATACTCTTGGATATTGTAGATGGGTTTTCCAGATTCCAATGGAAATAGCTTGATGTTATCCCAGGCCAGTATAACCAATCATGGGTCAGTATTCTTTGCTACTGGTACCAGCGCTTTTGACTTGGTTTCGAGCTTAAAGCCTCCTTGAAGACCCATTTGAGCTGTACCTTGGATGGTCAGCTTGACCACTGGAGGAGCAGCCAGCATTTCAGGTAAGACCCAAGGAGCAGATCTTGGGTGTAGTGTTGGTGGCTTTTGCTGGGTCAAGCTTTGGGGTGAGATGTTGGTGCTTGCAGTGGTAGCACTTGTTACGTAGTCTCTGTCATTTGGGTAAATTGAGGAGGGTGGCCTTCTCAGGAGTCAGTAACCACGAGCTTGACATCTCATCAAGCTTTCTATCGGAAAAGACTGTCCTTTTACCCTCTTGGTCCGGATTACCATAGGCAAGCATCTGTGATGGGACTGCATATGGGGCATGTTAATTTCTAAAGCATCTCACAAAAAAGGGCTTCAGTCCCATGACTGATCAGTCCTTTTTGGAGAGATGGTTTCAACATATGATAGATGTTGAGTGGCTGCTTTATACCATCTCCGGGCATCTTTTTGCTTTTTTTGGTTGTGTTCATGGGGCTATAACCCATGCTTTTTCAAAGGGAAAATGCATATATCTTTACCCATATGTTTATTCATGTATATACCTGCTGACTGTCCTAATACTCTAGTATGTGCACCTAATGTTGGGCACAATTTGGGACAATGAAACATTTCTTTTCTGCTTTCACAGATTTTAAGTAAAAAAAAACACTGTACATGCCAACAATGGGCTGAGCTCTGCTTTAGCCCAAGAACACTGATGTGGGTCATCAGTTTTCACTTTGCTGGTTCTATGCCATGTATGTAAACGTTGTGCTGCATACAGATATTCACATTTATATTGTATAATTAACCTTCGATTTTCAGAGAGCTCAGTTTCAAAGATGTATTGAATCTTGTAAATACACCCCATTCTGTGGTGGCATGTTGTGGTTATTTAACGGGCTTGCAATATGGTTTGGGGTTTTATTTCCTGTCAAATTTTGGGGCTTTTTTAACCACACTGTTATTATTGCTGTAATTGAGACCATATGGCAGGCTATGCAACAGAAAGACCATGTTCATAATGTGATTCGTGCCTTAATACACCATTCCAAAGGCTTATTTGTAGCTGTGATGTACAAAATACGTGATGTTTTGTTTGTCTAATGATAATATGCAGCTAGTTTCTAATCAAAAACAGAAGATGGGTAGCACTCATTGATTGTAATTATAAACATTTTCGCCTGGTGATTCAAAAGACATTCTTTTGGGGTTTATAATCTTAACCTGGATGTATTTTTCTATTTTTCTTTTTACATTTTTCAGATGTGCAGCTGGATACAGTGGCAATCCACAGCTTGGGAAAGCATGTGCCATTCGTAATGATCTTAATGGTATATGTCAAACAGTCATTGGCTCTACTTTTGAAATTTATGCAGAATTAACACCATATATCTTCTGAGATGAGCGTAATGTCACCTTTGTTTTACATTTTTTTAAAAAGTAAATTAAATAAATACATATCGAGTTAAGGAAAGGTTTCCTTGATGAGCTAATATGTTTAAAAAGATATTTCAACTAATTTTGTTGAATAAATTGATCAAAACTGACACAAAGGCATTTTATTGTTTAGTTACTTTTTGAACAGAAAGGAACTTATTCTACAGTAGCAAAAGTTAAGCTTGCAGTAGCTTCAACAATAAGTCCAGCTTGGCTTTAAATGAAACATAGGGTTTACAGTACTGTCTATTTTGAAGCTGCATTAAGTTGATTTTATCGTATACAGTGATTAAAATCTCAGTGCAGTAGGCAAAATATACACAATTTTTGTTTTTGAAGGGAACTGCTACAGTTGCGATCAGAGAGGAAGTGACGGATGTGACAGCAATGGAGTTTGTCGCTGCAAGGTATGATGGTGGAACCGAAATCATATTGATATCCTACAAACAGAGCATCAGAGTTACGGGTTTAAATTCACAGCATCATATATATAATAATTTTTTGTTAACAATCCATACTGGTAACATTGTAATTATGTTATTGCTCTGATGGTATTAATTTGGTAGACGATGGGGTTCAGTACACTCCTGTAGATATAGAAGATGTAAATCTGATTACACAGTGTAGTCTAACTCTACACATTTCTCTGTACTCTATATTTTGTATGTGTCTTACAGGAGAGCAAGTTTGAATATATGAGGATTGAAATTTCATTGCACTGCTTGTCCAAAGACGTTTTCTAATAACTCTCTACCTGCCCCTGTTGTAGGCATATGTGGAGGGTACCTTATGTGACCAGTGCAGACCGGGCCATTTCCACCTGAGCCCTGCCCACAAGGACGGCTGCCTCTCCTGCTTCTGCATGGGCATCACCCAGCAGTGCTCAAGCTCCAGCTACTACAGAGACCTGGTAAGGGCCATATGCCGTTGGTCTCGACCCATTTCCACATAGGACATTAAGTTTTCCAGATGCAGATCGTAGTGTTGGGCGGCATACCGGTCATCTGGTATCCCGGTTTCTAACCTCCCACAGGGTAGGAATATTTCATATATCGCCATACCATACCGGTCATCTGGTATCCCGGTTTTAACCTCCCACAGGGTATGAATATTTCATATATCGCCATACCATACCGGTCATCTGGTATCCCGGTTTTAACCTCCCACAGGGTATGAATATATCATATATCGCCATACCATACCGGTCATCTGGTATCCCGGTTTTAACCTCCCACGGGGTATGAATATTTCATATATCGCCATACCTTAGCACAGCTGAAATAACACTTAAGTAGGCAGCAAACTATACAATACTGTTCCCTGCTAGAAGTGCTATGGATGGCTGTGCTGAGTGTATCGAGAGGGGACCCCTGTTAACTGTGCGTACCCTTCTTACTCACAGTTATAACGCTATAACAATAATACTCCATACCAAAGTCATGTTTGCATTTGAAGGTGGCACAAATTCCATTCCATAAAATCTGAATTACGTGTAATATAATCGTTCTGCATTTAAATGCATTCTGGTAAGGAAAATTCAGAATATTGTCAATTTATCATGGTAATAATTATTAAAATCATGCCGATTAAGTGAACCTGTTGTTACCAAACTAAATATTCATTCATAAACATATTTTATTGATGTAAACAATTGTTGCTGATAAAGGTAAACTTGGGCAAATCAAATACTGTGATATACCATGGAATCATAAAAAAATACCACGATACAAATGATTGGTCATATCGCCCAGCACTAGCAGATTAATATCTTATGTCATGTTACACATCAACTGACCCCAAAGATGAAGTTCTCTTCAGTTTCTTGCTGGGAAACTGGCTTCCAGTCTGCTGCAGTTTGCGTTCAGGGGCCTGTCTGTAAGTGTTCTTCTGTTGCCCCCAGGTGTCCTCGTCTTTTGCCCCCGGCCACTTCCAGGGCTTTGCCCTGGTGAATCGTCAGCGCACTAATCGCATTGCCACGGGTTTCACGGTGGAGGTGTCCACTCAGGGCACTCAGCTCTCCTTCAGCCGATTTGGAAACCTTGCCCAAGAAGCCCACTATTGGCAGCTCCCGGAGGCCTACCGCGGAGACAAGGTAGTGTGCACTGGTCATGTGACTCGCCACATGGGCTATTCACGTGGCCCACTTTCTCACCGCTTTCTCATGAACTTTTCCTCTAAACTTCAAAGCCTTTTTTCTCCTCTGCAAGCTTGCAAGTCTGTCCTTTAACAGTATATTCCCCCGAAATCAGAATGGGTTCATTTTTGTGCATTTTGATAGTTGTAGTATTTCATTTAGAAGCACTTTTAATATTCTGTGGTGGCTGTGTGCTAGGTTTATTACTTTGCTTCTAGTAGAGATTATACCAAATTTATTCAGCATTATCAAAAGTGTGCGTGTGATAATGAATGAAATATTTGTCTTTCCCTTGTCAAACTTTAGAGTGAAGCTTTCTATGCTCGTATGAGACGGGCACATAAGGTAATGCAGAATGATGTTATATAGTTGCAGTGATACAGATGAAATAAACCAGATGTTTGGTCACTGTTATTAGAGATTGTTGCCTGATACAATTTTGAGACTTTGGATAGTCGAAATACGGTTTTTCAATACAATCCACTAGCTTTTGACCACTAACACCGATATGCATGCTAGTGATTTATGCTAACTAAATTTTACCAATTTAGGTTAAGGTTGAGCCACAATAAAATGGAGTGCATGGTTAAATCTGTTTTAGGCTTTTGAAAAATACTTATTGTTTTAAAAGTGCTGGATTGGTCTGCACAATGCAATTTTGAATTTCTGTCTCGTATCCTTTATACTGACATCAAATCTGTTCTATTTGTGTAAAAGTGTGGTCTGCATTGTTTGCTGTAACCACATGGTATAGTATGGTATAGAATGCATGGTATAGTATGGTATAGAATGTAAGTGCAATATTCAGTTAAGGCAAGAAATCCAGTTACTTAAATTTAAATAAAACTGGTCAGTTGCTAGTTAAGAAAAAGTTACTGCTGTACCTAAGTATACCTGCACTTCCATTAAATTTAAGTGACTCTGTTCTAATATACTGAGACAACCAAACTTTATAATACTTAGAAGTTAGCAATAAACTAGTTGAAGACAATGTACTGAAATATATCTTCCAACTGTTCAACTAGTACAGGGTTAGGGGGCTTCTGGAGCCTGTCCCAGCACAGGTCTAGACAAGCCATTATCTGCATTATCTAATAATTGAATAAGCAAATAAACATACTCCCATATAAGTGGTGCACTACTTTCCCTTTGGACTGGATGCCAGTAAATGTTACCTCTCTTTTTATATATAATACTGAAAACAAAAAAATCAACTCACCACAGCTTTACCAGACAGTAAAGGTTGTATACAACTTAAGCTTCCTCGGTTCTCGTCAGTATTGATTTGTACTATTCAGGAAAGAGAAACTCAGCGAACGTCATACACTTTTTTTTTCCAAAAAAAGCACCGTGACTGCAAACCTCTATGGACATTTGCTAAACAATAGTGCTGATATTAGTGCATTAATTGATAAATGAGGAGTCGTTTTCAGATAGGGCAGTCATATTGGCAGATCATAAGGAAATAGATACAATTTGAAGAGTTGATTTATTTCTAATGTGTGTGAAACTAGCAGCCTTTTGCATTGGTTTGAACCACCCCCCCCCCCCCCCCCCCCCCCCCCCCCCCCCCCCCCACCCCCCCCCCACCACCCCGCACCCCACTACCGGCAAGGGCCCCCT
>JAABNY020000108.1:22056303-22071960 GCA_015164015.2 Brevimyrus niger
TGTGTGTGTGTGTGTGTGTGTGTGTATAACAAATAAAACTTTCATTACTCAAAACGTCAATGCTCTTCTTCAGCACTGAGTAATTTCATAAGGCCATATTATCTTGATCAATCCAAACAAATGAAACGAAATCAATAATTTTTCCTTCAAACTTCCTCTCTGTTCTTTGGAAGATCTATCTAAATTTAATGTGACCGATGTGCAAAAATTCTGGAATTCAGTAAGGGACACACCTCCCATAGGACGTGCGATTCAGTTTCATTCATTCTTTCATGATTTGCAGTTTAGTTATAATTTATATTTGAGGTCCTTCTTCAGATTGTTAAGGTAATGATTAAATACATAATTAAAGCATAAAGATCACTACTTTCTTATTAGATTTGAGCTCAGACAGTACATATCGAGCTAATGAACTAATGAGTTTATAGCGTCAGCAAAGTCCTGCATGTATAAAATACGTCAGTGTTTGATATTTTGTTACATTTTGACTATGTAGTTCTAATAATGATTATTTTTTTGGCTCTGCTGGTTTTGTTCAGTGCGTATTCCTTGAGCATGGGGGGGCTTTCTGCTGTGATTCTCTCCACTTCTGCACGTGGCTGTACTGCTCTACCCCCCCCATTCCCCCTGTCGCTTTCCTGCCTCTGCCTCACCTTCCCCTCCTCCTTCCTCCACTCCAGTATGCTCTGGTCTACAAAGGTTTCAGCTTGTACCCAGAGGAAGTCCTTTTCTGGCAGCTGCCTCCACAATATAAGGGGGTCAAGGTAACCGTACCGTGGCCCGAGTCCCAGCGTTTTATCGCAGTTCCTGTTCATTCGTGCTCATTCTGCACCTAATGTTATGCAAAACAAGTATCGGAACTGGGTGAAGTTTATTTTCCATCCAGGTATTTCATCTTGAAGTCACCATCCATATATTCCAGCTAGGAGTTATCTGCCATAGGCACATATATTTATCTGTTTACTATTAAAACAATATAATATAAATATAAACTGAAATATCTTTTCAGTTGAGCTCCTTGGGGTATTTCGCAGGGTTTTTGAAAATAACTTTAATCATGCGTAGCTGTAACTTCTAGACACATGCTATAATGCTGTAATTATGATGCTTAACTATGTGACTAAATGGGCCGTGACATTAGCTTCTTCCGCATAGAGGTGCTGTTTTAAAGCTGCTGACAGGTGATGCTTGACGGGATTTCTTCGTTTCTGCAGGTGGGGTCCTACGGCGGACGCCTGAAATACACCCTCTCCTATGTGTCAGATCCAAGGGGCTCATCCATTGAAGATGTTGATGTTCAGATTATCGTAAGTGAAGTCTGGAGTTATGGGCACATTGTCCATCCAATTAACGTACCCGCCTTAAAATCCGAACCATCAACTGCCCCCAAAAGTCCTCTAATCAGGATATTTTTTTAAACTCTCCCTAAATCATCCAGGGCAATGACATCACCCTGGTCACTCGACAGCCTTGGCCTCGGGGACAGGGGACACGGGAGTCCCGTCAGTTTGAGGTCGTCTTCAAAGAGGTGACTGGGGCTCTCCCATCCGAGGGTCTCATCTGCATGTAATCTGTCCATTTGTTGGGTTTTTGTTGGGTCAGGTAAACTGATCAGTAGGCCGTCACTACTGCCTCTTTGGGTTCTTTCGCGTGACTCCAAAAAATGCGCTTTCCTTGCATCACCCACGCTGCAGGAGAACTGGCAGCGGCCAGACGGCATGCCCGCCACGCGCGAGCACCTCATGATGGTGCTGGCTGACCTGGATGACATCCTGATCCGGGCGTCCTACCACACGGACATGCGCTCCACCAGCATCTCCGACGTCAGCATGGAGGTGGCTGTGCCAAACTACACCGGCCTGACCCAAGCCCTGGAGGTGGAGGAGTGTCGGTGTCCGCCCGGCTACCACGGCCTCTCCTGCCAGGTGAGGTAGCTCTGCTGGTAGCTCTACCGACTCTGCAGCTATGAACGCTCTACAGATTCATTTATTGGCTCTCAGTCTGAAACTTCAGAGATGTAACCAACCAGAACCCGGGGCAGTGTAAGACTCAGCGGGTTAGGTTGCCGTGCATGTTACTGGAAGGTCGTCGGTTCAAATCCCGACGTCAGCGGAGTGATTTGACTGTTGAGTCCTTGAGCAAGGCCCTTAACCCATAATTGCTCTGGGGATTGTCTGACCTCGCTGTCTGAGAAATTTTGTGTTACTTGGATGAAATTGTCTGCTAAATCAATATAAAAGAAAAAAATATCTATACTATACATTAGAAAGTACCTGTTTTGACAGTGCATTCAAAAATATGTCACTGCACAGTTCTGAGAGCTATACGTGGTGTTTATTATGACGGTGCTCCATGCGCAGGTGTTTGGTGTGGACCTTCAATGTTTGTGTCCGTTGTATGTGCAGGACTGTGCTGCAGGGTACACCCGAACCGGGGGGGGACTCTACCTTGGGCACTGTGAGTTGTGTGACTGCAACGGGCACTCCGACTCCTGCCATCCGGAGACGGGCGTCTGCACGGTAAAGACTCCAACCCAACTCTCCGTCTTTATAAAGCGCGTGCGGCACGTGGCGAACATGCAATAATGCGGCCGTTACCCTTGTGCCGTTCTGACCGTAGAGCTGCCTGCATAACACCATGGGCGAGATGTGCGAGCAATGTGCCGCTGGGTTCTTCGGCGACCCCACTGCAGGAACACCGGAAGACTGCCAGCCCTGCGCTTGTCCGCACACAGATCCAGAAAATCAGTGAGGAAACCGTCTCGTCTTTCATTTCGTCCCTGGACATGTGCGCCCCAGACTGCTTTAACCAAATTTCCACCCTGACCTCAGTTATTTGTAAGATGCGAATCCCAGTGCAGAAAGTCCTTTCTCAAAAAATAATCATCAACACTGATGTCTGACCTCCTGAAAGGTTTTCTCATACCTGCGAAAGCACTGGCAATGGAGGCTATCAGTGCACGGCTTGCCAGCGAGGATACACCGGCCAGTACTGTGAACGGTAAATGACATCAACCCTGCAGACTGTAATCCAATCAGCATGGAGCAGTGTTGTAGCTCCTATCACTGACTTGACAAGCGCCGTCCCTCTTTTCCTCTCCTTAGCTGTGCACCGGGATATGTCGGCAACCCTCAAGAGAGGATTAAGTGTCGTATCCACAGCGGTGAGTACGGGTATTTAACGGGGAGATGCAGAAGTGTTTAAGAAGAAAATGTAAGAGTTATTCGATTTAAAATCACAGATGCGTAGAGCCCAGTTTCTCCAACGTTTATTACAATAATATGTACCTTAGGGCCTTGCGTCTTGAAAGTAGGTGGTACCATCGCCCAGTCCCACCATAACCCTTAACCCGTTATGATCCCGATGACCATGAGTCTGTGCTCCTCCATGATGGTTTCCCAACTGCTGCATTAGATGCTGCTTCCCTGGTGGTGAGGATTCAGCCAGAGAGAGTGCAGGTGTCCCAGGGTGGCTCGGTGACCCTCCGCTGTCAGGTTACCAGCCTTCCGCCCCACAGATTCCAGTGGTCGAGGGAAGATGGACGGTCCCTCTCGAGCAATGCGGAGATACACAGACATGGTGCGCTCTGCTTGGGGGTTGAGTGGAGGGAGAAAATTTAGGAGACAAACTGACTGTATCGAAAAGTTCACACTGGATTAAAATGTAGAACCAACTTCTGTACTGCACAGTTGGAAATGTAAGGAGTGAGTTTTACAGTTCTTGTAAGACACTTTATACTCAGAGTGAGCTTCTTGTTCAGTGAAATTGTGGGCTGCAGTGAAGGGTGTGACTCCCATTTCTGTGGGCCAGGGGAGGAGCTGCGCTTCTCGAGTGTCCAACCTCACGATGCCGGTGTTTACATCTGCACCTGCCAAGACCAGCACAACACCAACCGGAGCCGTGCCGAGATCATCGTCACAGGTACGCCCCTAAGCCTGGTGTTTGTACCTTTATGGGCCTATTAGTATGTTTTTAATGTGTTCTCTATGTCATGCTATATCTTTTTAAACTCAACAGTCAAGTGTTATAAAGTTAGTTAATCTATAGTGCAAAACTTACAGAATCTTAGACTTCTAGACATATTATAGACAGAATCTGCTTTGTATTCTTCTTCTTCTACCTCACCATCCTAGTATCCTAGTAATTATGTTATGTTATGTTATGTTATGTTATTACATCACACTGCTGGGAGTTTTACTTATACGAAATTGTTTTGTGGGCAGAAGGAAAAATGATTGGTTCAGAGAGATAATCAGTCAGATAGTAGAGGAGGGTCCAAGCAATTAGAGGAGGCGGGACCGACCAACCTGATGTCTTAGTCCTGCCTCCTCTAGTTGCTTTAGACAGTAAGATTTTTGATTCTGCAAGAGCTAAGGTAATGTATTCAGCAAGCCGTACATGTAAAAATATATACATTTGCATAGCTGCTGTTTTGAAGATGAATTGCAGTCTAACCCTATATGTAAATAATACATGCTTGGAATATAAAAATGCCTCTTCCTTGCATGTTGGTAGCTGTTTCCACCAAACCTATTGAAGTGACAGTTGAGGAACCCAAAACTCAGAGTGTAAGAGTGGGATCAACCATCCACTTCATCTGCACAGCAAAGAGCAAGGTAGGGTAAAGCCTTAGGGTCTTTCACAATGGCCTTTTCACGAGGAGGATGATCCTGAGTTTCGAATTTCAGGTTCTCTCTGAATTGTGACATCTTTATTTTATTAGTTTGTGATTTGTTTCTCAACAAAGTTGGATGTTATACTGAAGCGGATCAGCTTGAGCTCCGTGCTCCGGTTGTTACAGTCTAGACCTTGAAGAGTCAGCTTTGGTGTCCAGCACTTCCTGTGACATATGGGGGCTTCCTGTTTCCCAGTCTCCAGCGTACACCATCGTGTGGACCCGTCAGGGGAGGGGCAACCTGCCAGACCGGGCCGTGGATTTCAACGGCATCCTCACCATCCACAACGTGCAGCCAGAAGACGCCGGCATCTACGTCTGCACGGGCTCCAACATGCTTGCCATGGACGAGGGCACTGCAGTCCTGCACGTCCCAGGTTTGTGACGACACCATTCAACCAGCTCCACCCTCGCCCCCCCCACCCTGTTAGGTGCATGACTCCACCCAGTCTGTCCTCATCACTTAACTCTCCTATCCTTAAAGCATGATCATTGCTCTTGCCATTTCGGGTTTAGATAACTCTAGCCCTAACCCTAACCCTAACCCCAACTCTCCTTTACAATAATACTTTCCTGTCTTCATCTAATATCTTGCCTTTTCTGCAGTTTTTTTCATACCTCTCTAATTGCTTGGCTGTCTGACTCTTTCCGAAGCATTAGCAAAGTCAGGAAAAGGCTCCACACAACACATTCTGTTCTGAAATTGTGAACATAATGACTGATCTTCTGTCCAATCAGCATATCCACTATTTTCCTACGATAAACACAAAAAGTATTTATCAGGTAAACTATAAAACTGATTTTCAAACACCTCAATAACACTGAAGCATAAATGAATGTTATGTTGTTTACCGTAGGTAAGGAAAATTTGTAATCCATATGTTGGCACACATATTGACAAGAAATAATTTTGTAACACATGGCCAGATAAAATATTATGCGGATTATTTGGCAGGTATGATGGAATACACTTGGTAGATAGGTGTGGCTCAGAAAAAGTACAGTTGGTTTAGTCGAGGGGGGTTAACTAATGCTAATGATAGTTATATTTGATTTAAATTTTGGCAAACTTAGGAAAGTTTTAAGACGTGATATGATTTTGGGTATTATCATTACCAGATACCGTTAAAACAATCAGTATTTTTTTTAAATGACTTTTCAAATTTGATTGAACTATTTACTGTGTAAAACAACACCTTGCCAAAGTATAAAATGGCCGACTCTCTGAGCCTCTCGTTCTCTACATCATTTCAGTGAGCTTAGGAACTGGAAATGATGACATCAGACCTGTAGGGGCTTCTTGTTATTTTAGAGTAGAGAACTCTGTCATCAATTTCTCGTGTTTTCACTGGTCCTTAGATCTTGCTTCAGTTGTAGTCTTTAATCTGTTGACACTTTTTAGATTTTTATTCTGTAGAGGCAGTGGCACTTACTTCTGCCTGCACTGATTTGTGGATCATTCTCAGAATATAAAAGGGGTCTTTTGTCTTATCTTTATCCTTTGTTTCTCTTGTCTTAATTAATCGGTGTTGGCTTTCCATGGGCTATAGATCATTTTGATATAGTTTTCAATTTTTACTGCTAGTAGAGTGTTAGCGTTGGATTTCTTTGCATCGGCTTATGGAAACGTTCCCCTTTCCGGGACTGGGAGAGTCTCTGTTATTCCTGGTCTTTGTTTCTTGCCCTTTAACCTTTGGGGTGTAGTGGCTGATGTGGTGTGGGTATGAGGATGGGGTGCCAGAGGCCTGTGGGGCCGAGCACAAGCGAGGACGGACACCTGCTCCGAGTCGCCATCAGCCTTGGAACGCAATTGAACGGCATGTAGTTTGGTATTGGTATCATGAATGTCAGTGTCTAACAATGGTGCTCTTTACTACTTAGCAGTAGATTATGTTAACCAGCAGCCAAATGTTTCTATCAGGCCTCAGTACTGTGGAGTACCAAACTTTTGTTTTGTTTTGTTTTGTTTTTATTTTATTTTGTTTTTGTTTTTACACAGTTAACAGACAAAAAGCGTTATTTGTTGTTGCTCTTCTCTGAACATTTGTTTCAGGTCATTTTACCATTACATAATATTTTGAATATTAAATAAAGATTGTACTACTGAAGGATTTGGAATATTCAGTAGTAGATATATCTCCCTCCTCTCAACCACACAACCAAACTTGGGATGATTAATGAGGTGCACTGATATTTTTGGAATCTGATATTTTTCTAATAACAACAAATGCAATATTTATCAACAGAAGTACAAGATATTAAAAATGAGGAATCAATTGACCAGTATCTGTGTAATAACTCAGAATAGGAAAAACAGAATATGGAAGATTAGGGAGACTGTAAATTTTAAGAAAGTGTGTCCTCAACTTGCTATTGGCTTTAATAAAAAACCAATAGTGCCATATTTAATTTGTATTACCATTACAAAGTATTGTCAGGGCTATTATAAAGACTGCTATTGATGTGTTTATTCATCTAAATAACATCAGTGTTTACTTTATGGAGTGTTACATGAAATTCAGAAGTAGTCTCAAAGAAACCAAAGAAAACAAATGTGGACACAGTTTCTGTTTAAAATGCACATTGACTTTTATTAACTGAACTTACAGTTCATTTCTGGGTTACCTGGGAGAAAGTTACTCAGTTTCATTAGATGTTAAAAACAATTGATTTCATTTGAACTTAATGAACTTAATAGTAAAATACAAAATAATCTAAATTGTATCAATGTTGACTGAATAATTTAATCACATGCATAGTCACTTAAAATGTTTTTTTAAGGGGTCCTTTTGGCACCTCAAGTGGTATAACAATTTTGATGCTTTTTTTCTTTATGTCCAAGGAAAAAGAGATGGTGTGTACTATATATATAAAAAAACGGTGTATGTTATTTATCTGAAGTGTGGTTCCTTTATCAAGTGTATAAACTATGCTTTTAGATTTAAAACAGGACAGTAGCCATTAAGTACTTTGTTGTTTGCTTGTGTTTTTCATGTACACATTCAATTCAGAATGACGTCATGATTTTGACTGGGCGAGAGTGTTCAATGACGAATGCAATAAACCTTACTGTGAGTCAAAATGTACTAGTTGAAGAAGCAATGTGCCCCATGTTGAATGTTGTTCACATAGCTTTCATTCCACATAAAATGTACTTTAGGTTGTTTCCTATACATTTACACACAAGTTCTTTCCAGTGTTACAATCCCCAACACACCATGGGAATAAACACGAGCTACTGAAAGAACTCTTATCAGAAAAGAGTGTCAGCTGCTTATTTAAATATGTACTAATCTGCATGCTGGTTTCATCTGCTGTCATTTCATTGTTAATTCTTTGTGTTCTAAGCTCCAGCTGTGTGTATGTGTTATAATACCTTCCTTCTACAGGTGAAAAATGTACTTCATAAATCTGCATAATTATAAATAATGCTGTTATTGCAGGAGCTCATGCAAAACGGGATTTTTATTGTTCTGCCCGAAATTCTTATGCCAAAGTAGTATATAAAAAATTGTTATACTACACGAATAAGGAAAATATGATGTATTATTAAAACTATTACGAAATTGTGAATAAGTAATAAAAAAATTGACCTTTAGTAACTGAACAAATTAATCTGTGAATGTGAAATGGGCGGGTTTGCCGTGCACTGTGAATTATCAGTCAAGAAACCAAGTTGATATCACAAGTTGGGTGCCAGATTTATAACCAACAGCATGTAAGTTAATCGAGTATGTTGACAGTGCACGATGATTCCACTGTTGTCCTTTTTTGCATAATTTCTGTTATTACTAAATATTACTGAATGACTACAACACTCAGCAGTAATACTTGAATCTTCTGGACATGCAATTCAGATTGTTTGATTTGGCTGCTATTGGTGATGATATTTTGTGATCCTAATCCTGAGCAGTGTGGCCTCCGGATGCACAGAAGTGTAATCAAAATGGTCTAGCAAGTCAACTTCAAACATGCCTCTTAGGACATTGTGGCAAACACAAGGAATTTGTTTTTCAAATATCAATAATGTGCCCGGCATCTTAAACCAATATAACTTTTTACTCACCACAAAAGCAAAACAAAATTAAATGATCCTGCTCATTTTTTACTGATGTTCCCAGAGATGACAGCAGAAACAGCCAGTTAGAGGCCCTACAGGGTGTAAATGCAAAGGCGCTACTTGTTTGTCCTCACTGAAATTTGTTATTGTGTTTACAAATAACAGCAGCTAACATAGACATTTATCTGTACATTACAGATAAAACTTCAGTGGAACTGAATCTGGACCTTTGGTTCACATAAATGATAAATTTCCCAGATAGGAAAGAAATGTAACTCAGTGTCAAGTACTGTCAAAAAGTCAGATGACTATGATTTTGTAAAAGTCTGGACACATCTGCTTTGAATGCATCTGTCTCTATGTTATTTGTGTTATTTACTTTATAGTAAAAAGAATGAAGTAATACATTTCTTGTATTGTAATGACCGAGAGAAGTATACGGAATTTGAAAATTTTCTCTAATTTTGGACTCTTCACAATAACCCCCTTTTGCATCAATGAGGGCATTGCCGTTGGCGTCCTTATAACCATCTTCCAGATGTAGCCGCCTGGAATGCTTGGCAAAAAGTCTGGAAGAAGGTTAAACAAGTTCGGGCCATAAGTTGGGTTCCTTGTTCTTATTCTTCGATCCAGCTCATCCCAAACCATCTCTGTAAGTTTAGGTGGGGGTCATTGTGAAGGGCAGGTCACCTGTCACAGCACTGAATCTCATCCCTTGTTTACAAGATAATACTTAATACATATCCTGGAGGTGTGTTTTGGGTCATTATCTCGTTGAGAAACAATTGATTTTCAGTGGGTGTGCCCAGACTTTTAACTGGTACTGTATGTATAAAGCTTGTATTTTTTTGTGAAAAAAATGCTGTAGCACCTGGAGTCTAGATGATGGCGATATCAGACTTAGCAAGGTGAAAAGCATGAACCAGTAAAAACCAGCAGTTGATTATCCATGATGCATATGGATGTGAAGTGCCAAGTCCAATCTGACCAGTCCAACATTCCATCAGAGTCAGAAGATACCAGTGCAGCTTGTGTTCTACAGAGGGCTGACCCTCTGACCGCTGTCCGAATCTCACCTGCCAGTCTTTGCCTGTCCCTCATTCACAGAACCCTCTCAGACTCAGATGTTTTACACGGCCTATGAAATGTTTGAAGGACATAGATCGCGTAAGTCTCCATGGCGCTCTCTCTGCCTCGCCTCCCCAGAGGGCTTCCTGTCTCACGCATGCACTTCATTCCTTCATCTTAAGTTCACCTCCTTTGCAGAGCTGAGCATGGGGTTTTGGGGCCCCTAATGTTCACGTACGGGATGTGAGCGATGTCCACTCAAGCAAAATAGAAAGAGATTGCATCAAGTTAATTTTATTAAGAGTTCATTTTACATTACTGTAAAATAGTTATTTACAATTGGATTTTGAGTATTGAGTGTACACGGCCAAAAACACAAATTTCAAGATATGTGTGGTATTCACATATTGAGGTCTAAAACAGTCTAAAATAGTGGTACCTGCTGTATCAGTGGTACACAGAGTCCTCCAAGTAGCATGCAAGAACACCATGGGCATTTATAACTGTGATTCAGGTTAATTCACCCATGTTGCACTTGACTGGTTTGGTTTGATCCAAAGTGGTACTTGGTCTGTAAAATTTGAGAGCCACTGGTCAAAAAAATTTGACTGTTATTTCATACATATAGTTGTTGTAAAGCATATAATAGCAAAATTCTAGAACCTGAATAGGCCCAGACTGTACGTGAGCATTGCTAAGCCCACATCGGCCTAGTCGCCTCATACCATAGACCCATCGGAGCGGGAAGGTTGCATGCTCATCTACAATGGGACGCTCCTCTCTGTGCAGTTGACTGAAGTCGCTGGAAAGTCCGTTGACACAAATGAGTCGGGGATCTCCCACTCATTCCAGTTTCACAGCAACTGGTATTTACTCAAGACTGTGAAGTTTCTCATTTGCGTTCGGCATCAAAAGAGCACAGGCACGATTTCTCTGTGTCACGGGTGTCAATCACACAGCAGGAGGAGCCCCCCCGATTCCATCCGCAGACCTCCGAGCTTACACGCAACGCTCTTGCGAACGCCTAGGTGCACCAGCTTTCCCAAATGGCCCCTTGCGGCCTGCCATTCCTGGACACCTGTCTGTTGCACGCCAACTGTGTGAGATGTAGCTGCCGCTGTCGCCAGAGCCTCATTCCACTGGGAACTTCTGGCACAGCGGCGCTGCTTTGGCTTGTTGACGCTGCCTGAGTGAAATGTTTGCTGTGGGATCGGTTGTCTACTGTGATTTTCCCATTTAGGAACAAGAGTTGCCGAGTAGAGATCTAGTCGCAGCAAAAAAAAAAAAAGATTGTGGGGCCAATAAAAATAGGAATTGCACTGTGCTATGGATCTGATGTCATTCATAAATATTTTATTCTGGGTTCGCCTAAGCTACTCTGCGTTGGCTTTCCCAGAAGCAGTAGCTGTCGGCTGCAGCTGCATGGACCACTAGTCATCATGCATATTTGTTCTGCTTCACCGCACTGCATAACCTAGCTGATAAAAGGCATACGACAGAAGTAACTAATTCGCTGGTGGTGGATCAGAACAAACGTGGTTATGGCTAATGGGCCACACAGAACCCGCTGAGAGAACGTGCCTATGAAGAATGATCACTGCAGCAAGGTCCAGGCATCATTACGGCCTCCTCTAGGCCCAAGCAGAACACAAGAGAGATCCATGGAGGAAGAAAGTATTACACATTTATAGTCAGTGTTGGCCACTGTGTTACAATAAGGAGGGAAAACAACAGACATTTTTAAATTGCCTATTTTAAGCTGTTGGTTTGCAGATCAGAGCTCAGATGGGCCAGTAGCTCATTAGATTTGTAAAAAAAATGCCTTTATTTGGTTATGTCATACTAGCGCCGGAGTGGGCAATCTAATCCGCAAAGGGCCAGTGTGTGTGCGGGTTTTTGGGGTAACCTTTAGGTCAGCTGTTCAAATCCAGATGTGAGAACTCTTCAACTAATCACTCTTCTAATTAGTAATCTAATAAGGGAGTTGCGGCGAGAACCCGCACGCACAGCGGTCCTTTGAGGATAAGATTGCCCACCCCTGCACTAGGGTCACACCCTATCAAGTCTGGGTGTGAATGGCACTGTGCCAAGCCCATCCCGCATCAGGGATCAGAAGGGGGACTTGGGCCTCAAGCAAGGAGTCCAGTTATGAGCACCCAGCGTTTAACCCTCACATGCATGTACTCTACGCTACAGGTACCGGAAATCCTTATATGGGTCCTGGGAGGCAGTCCATGAAATTTCAAAAAGTTTTTAGCTTTGTAGGACGTCTGAAATGCTAAACCTGAGTTTTGATAACTACCACAACATAGATAAATAAGAAATTAAGGTTTGAGATTTACAAGTTTGGTAAGCAATGTATTCTAGTATGGAAAGTCAAAGGAGATATCAGGTGAGTGTAAAAATGCCTTTAAATATTACTAATACGGATTTTACTGGGTATTATTATTATTTTTATTATTATTGTTATATTTAAAGAGCTAAATTCTTACAACAGAATGACAGCATTGAGTGTTTTTACTTCGATCACATGTGTGGGATTATACTAAGCCCTCTTTGTAGTCCCCCCTCTCTTTCTTCAGGTTGTAGTTAGTAAACAGTCAGTCTCGGTATGGCGTGAGATCCTGTGATCATGGCTCCTCCTGTCTGACATGAACGCTGCCCCGGAGGAGTCTCCATCCTCGTTGCTCCAGACTGAGCTGTCTTGACCTCTGCCTTGCTGTAGCGGCTGAAGGCTCGCAGCCCGTGGCCACAGTGCACCCCCCGGTGCAGAGCGTCCGGCAGGGACAGCGGGCGGAGTTCCGTTGCACCGTCACGGGAAACCCCCCTCCCGTGATCGAGTGGATAGGTAAGGCAGAGGCTTGATCGGTAAGCTACTCCATTAGCTTTGCGCAATTCGTTTCTTGTGCATGTACCACTCAGTGTGAGTGTGTGCCCCGTGGCGGACTGGCATCCTGTCCGGGGTGTCCCCCGTCTCCTATCTTATGCTTCCTGGGGTAGCCTGCACTGCATGAGCAGTTGCGGAAAGTGGAAGGACGGATAGATGAACGAATAAATTACATTTTGATAAGATGCAATTATATCCAGCTCCCATGGCTCAGCAAGTTGGTCTTAGTGCAAAAGTGTGCTCAGATCCAGGTACCCACAAAACCTGCCACTGCGGTTTATTGAATAGCTGCTTAATTCTGTTTTGAGTTATCAATCGTCTGTTATTTTATTTGAATCGCTGATCTGCTTAGCTGATGTGCTCAACGCAGGAGGGCCAGGCGGCAGGATTAACCGCAATGCCGTCATCCGTGGAGAGGTCCTGACCATCCCAGCTGTGGACCGCGCGGACGAGGCCGAGTACATCTGCAAGGCCCTGAACGTTCATGGGGAGCATGCCGCCCGGGCCATGCTCTACGTTCACAGTGCGTCCCCGAAATCTCTGCTCTTGTGTCATTCGTAGGATTTCTATGATGCTTACGAGTGTGTATCTGCCTGTGTGTGTGTGTGTGTGTGTGTGTGTGTGTGTGTGTGTGTGTGTGTGTGGGACCTCTAGGTTCCAGCCTACCCCAGGTCCAGGTGAGCCCGCAGACTGTGGACATACACGAAGGGGAGACACTGCGACTGTACTGCCGAGCTGGTGGGACCCCCACTCCTGGTCTAGATTGGAAGAGAAGGGAAGGTCCTCTTCCCCAGCAGGTGAGTCGGCCCTTTACCTCAGAACACCAATTAATCTGAAGATATGCTTTGGATAACTGTATTTTCAAAGTTTTTGCATGGCTTCCACTTTGATCATACTGAATTCAAAACACATGTTCTGGCGTTCACCTTCATACTCTGCTCATACTCTGCTCATACTATAGTTATTACTGTCATGCTGATAGTACTATCAAGCTATTGAAGGCTTACCTGATGACTGGATAATTTTGTTTACCTGGTTTTTTATTCATTTCTTTTCCTCTTTTCCCATCCCTTTTCCCTTCCATGGCACCTCTGCTTCAGGCTATCCCCTCTCATGGTTTTCACCAGTTTAAAAGCAACAGTCTCGATGTGTTACAGAAACGCATAGAGGAGCTTCAGGTCTGTCTGTCTGTCTGTCTCACCTCAACTCACCATCCTCAGTCTTTCCCTGATTAAGTGCATGAGTTCAATCAGTCCACAGTCCTTGTAACATGAGATCCTTTAACACTGGACGAGGTGAACGTGCTTTATGTTTTGTGCGTCCCGTCAGTTCGTCAACATTGGATTGTCCTGCCAGAATTCGGTGAGAATTGTGGTGTTCTCTACTTCTCCATACTGTGCCTTGGGTCTGTTTCTGCCCCTCGGATCTGAGTACAAGTTCCCTGTCAGCCACTGGTTATTTATTGACTCTGGGTCTCTGTTAGCTGTAGTGTCATAACATCGGTCTTCCCCACAAGCCTGTAAGCCCCCAGTGTCCTTCTCCACCCCCCTCCCTGCGAATCAGGAGCCAAGCCGGTGTGCTTAAAGCCCAGCAGTGCTGTCCTCCGCTTTTCCCATGGTGGCCTCCATGAGTCCACGCGTTCATGCAGAAACTGGCTATGATTGGCCGGCCCACTGTGAGGGCTCGTCCGCCCATTGAGCGATGCGGCTGCAGATTTGTGCCTCCGCGCTTGACCGGAGATTCGTCTGCTGAGCAGCTCTGACTGCCGAATCCCCCCCGCATACCATAACGCCTCATTTGGCACTCTCTCAGTAGGTGGACTGTAAACATGGGACTCCTCTACTTTGTACTTTATCCTATTTGTAGTGACTGCCATTCGAACAGGAGAGCTGGTGGGTGTTGCGCTTAAGGTGTGAGCGGACTTCGCTTGGAATTTGAACTTTGAACAGTTATATATTATATATATTATATATTAGTCACTTGTCACTTGTAAATTGTTACTATTTGTAACTTCACTGAAGCCTTAAGTGCTTATTGAGCAATGTAAAAAATATTGAAGCTGCCCGTTCCTTGTCCTCCCTACTGACTAGTGAAGTGCCAAAGACTATGATAAAAGGCTCTCCCGCCTTCTATACAGCAGCAGGGAGAATGACTGATGTGCTAAAATTATGAAAAGAATGTTTCAGCATCCTGGGGTTTGTGTTTTCCCATCTCTATTAACATCAGTTTAAAAAGAAGTTCATACTCTCATCACCGATGGCTTCCTGCAGCTGTCGTAGTTTTTGGCCCAACACAAAAATGACGTATTTCTCAATAACAACTGTTATTTCCCAGAACCCCTTATTAATCATTATGATTATGAACAATGGCGGTGATATAAATAATAATATCAATAGAATATTATGCTGATAAAATTAATAAAACTAATACATGGATCACTATCAGGATGTTAACATATTATTAGCATATTTACAAATATAACAATGATCAGTATTTTAGAGATTATAACCAGGGATTGACATAACTGGTACACAAGTACGCATTCACCCTTAAAAATTATACGTACGACAGTCGATTGTGGTAACAGTGTAAATGCGTACTTCTTTTATGTGATATGAAACCAAAACATAATGCATTTTAATCTTTATATGCTAACTCTACTTCATTCGCAGTATACAGGTTAAAATGCAAGGTATTAACTTGTCATGGCAGCACAAATGCACATGAAATATGTACGCATTTTGCACTTTTACAATCGATTGTCACACGTATCGTTTTTAAAGGGTGAATACGTACTTGCTAGTTATGTCCATCCCTGATTATGAGCAATTTCCATTTTTAGTGTGTATTAATTTTTTTTATTCAGAAGGTAAATGGATGATAGTCCAAAGAGAAATCATCATCCATTGAGCTTTTTGAAATACACTGCCCGGCCAAAAAAAAAGTCGCCATGTGAATTTATATAAA
>JAABNY020000108.1:22079188-22096264 GCA_015164015.2 Brevimyrus niger
AAGTCTGTTGTGTTTTTTTTTTTGTAAATATAGTGTTCATTTTTGTTTTAGTTCACAAATTATTTTCTTTTATTTTGCTATTTAAAGAATGATTTGTGTAAACAAAAACGGCTTGTATCACCAGCAAACAACACATAGTGCAGCAGTTTGTGTTACGACTTCACCTGCAAATCCACATAGGACTGAACGCGAATCTCTGTAGTGCCTCTGAAAACATGCTGTCAATCAAAAACGGGTTCCTCCCTCTAGACAGCTCCTCCAATCATCATGCAGCATCCCAACATCCTGGTCTGCCACTGCTCCATTCATCTTGAATTTAAACTATTAAATTATTAGCTTAAAACTTAAAACTATTATAAATACGACAGTGAAAATATGAGCACTTATTTTCTGCATAGTAGAGGAAGCAGAGCTTCCCTTGAAGTCTTAGAGCAGTCGCCATTAAAATAATTGACAGACTATTTGGATATTTGGAAATAACATTTACAGTAATTATTTTTAGCAACAAAAAAGGTCCAGAGTTGTGACTGAATATGTTGACCAAAATACATGCTTACATCTGGTACCAGGTCCATGGCAGCGTCCTGCGGATCCTCCAGGCCTCGGCGGATGACGCCGGGGAGTACACGTGCCGGGTTGAAGGCGGGCCGGCTCACCAGCAGGCTTCTGTGACTGTATCTGTGACCTCAAGCACATCGCGTAAGTGGGGCGAGAGGAGCCGCTGTGCTTTATACCCCAGGTCTGCACATACAACCAAAATAGTCCACCTGGACAATTTCTGGACAATTATTTAAGACCAATACTGTGTAGTGACATAAACTAAACAAGCACCAGTTAAAGATTGGACACTGGTCCCAGCTGAAAGCTGATTGGCTGGAGTGTCCTCTCCTCTGTCACTCACTGATTCAAAACATACAATTGGCTAATGATATAGTTGGCCCCTCTTATGGCCCCCACTGTAAAAAAATATCCTAGAATTCCCCCCGTTCTTACCCGTGTCATCATCACGATTCCTGGAGTAGCAGCCACCATTCAGTTCACGGCACTCAGAGGTGGGAACAATCGGGGAGAGATGATGTGTACGTCATGCTTCTTACTATGCAGTAGGGGGCGCTAACCGTTGCGTGACACCGTTTCTCACTGGGAGCAGGCTTGCAGACACCCATTATCTCCATCGAGCCCCATAGTACCGCAGTGCGACTGGGTGAAGCAGCCAGCTTCAGATGCTACATCTACAGTGGGGCTCAGCCTGTCCACCTGGAGTGGAAGCTGGCGGGCAACCAGCCATTGCCAGGTGAATCAGTATCAGTTTCTCTTTTGTATCTCATACATGTATTATATTATAGGATTTATTAGTTATGTATCCTTATGTCAGATTTAGAAATCTAATTAAACGCCAGCCCTATTGATTCATTCGATAGGGGTTCCTCTTGCAGAGTCACTAACCAATGTGGCTTCAGCAAAAACAATGATTTTGCACCAAAATAAGTATTATGATACCGTGCAGACATACAAAGGGTATGAGCATAACAACTAAAATACAAAATAAGGATAGGTTATACTGCATAAGATCCCATATATCATGAACTGATATGATCAAAATATGACTTGATCAGCACACTACTGTCTGAACTGGAGCACCTTTGCATCACAACTGTGGCACAAGAACTGACTCTGAACACGTGACAGTAAATCATGGAGTCCACTGAAACTCATTTATCTACTCATGAGGTGTCAGTCACTGTAAACCAAAAAATTGTAGGGTGTTTTTCCCACCTATTTTTTTTTTCATAACAGTGCAGAGGATTAATCTTCCTCAGTTGTGTTGTTTGTTATTTCCAGACAATGTAAAGGTTGGACCTGACAACTCAGTCATCACCATCACTAATGCCCAGCCAAGGAATCAGGGCCCCTACCACTGTGTGGCCAGTAACCGCTTTGGAATTACCCGAAGTATCGCCTCCCTGATTGTCAAAGGTGATCACACATTTCGTTTTGCCAATTACAAGGCCTAATCTATGCAGATGCTATTGAGATGACCACAACAATATATACAACTGAAATCACCTTCCGGTGTGGCTGTGTACTTGAAAAGCAGTTATTACAGACGGATGGATGTATGGATGAATCTGTCGACCGATCAGTAAATTTAGGCAATTTGTAACCTTTTAAATCACAGATTCCCCCAAAGTGACGGTGACCCCCGAAGGTCCAGTTCGAGTGTGGGTTGGTGAACCCCTCAATCTGGAGTGTCAAGCCAGGGGAGATCCAAGCCCATCCGTCAGCTGGCATCGAATGGACAACAGCCACAAGATTGTCCTGAACAGTCCTGTGCCAATGGAGTCAAATGCAGTGATGCAGGTCAGTTTGGTGTCTGTGGATATATACACGTCTGTCATCTCTTCCGCTGGATAATGATTATTACTAACAAATGAAATACAGTGTATGCTATTCTTTGTAGAGACGGTGGCCCCTTCTCTATTCTAAATTCTATATTTTGTTCCGTCAAATGAAGTTGGCCTCTTATATTTCGCATTCTCTCAACTAGGAAATGTACAGTATTTGTAGAATAGAGCAACAATAACTTTGTAGGCCTTGTAGAATTGAGTTAAACTTCATAGAACTTAAGTTGATTATTGTTTAATTAGCACTTGCAAAGGAGCTTTTCAGCCAGCTTCTCATCCAAGCATTGACTTGAGTAGCAGCGGGCAACCAACTAAACAAATGTTAATTGATGTAACACTAGGCAGAGTTTAAGAAACAGTGGAAGATGTTGGGTATTAGGAAGGGCCACAGAATCCATGTCTCTTCCCCCAGGTGCTGGCGGCCCGCCCAGAGGACGCCGGTACCTACATTTGCACAGCACAGAGCAGTGAAGGAACCTCTGAAGCCAGGGTGGAAGTGATCATTGAAGGTGGCCAACAGGTGCCTTCTTTCCCCATAGCTTCTGTGCCTGAGACGTTCGTTGTGGCAAAGGAAGGTCAGACTGTCACACTGCACTGCAACGCCCAAGGTAGTAACCATATCTATCAAAACATAGCATTTTTCTGCTGCCACCCAAATTTAATTTAACAGCTATTAAATCATTTTTAGGATACCCGACTCCCACCATCACATGGTCTAAGCTTCGTGCGCCACTCCCCTGGAGGCACAGTGTGGTCAACAACAGCCTGGTCCTAACCAGTGTTGGGCGCCAGGACTCTGGCCAGTATATCTGCAATGCCACCAACAAAATGGGAGTCTCCGAGGTCCTCATCATGCTAGATGTGGAAAGTGAGTTTTACCAGATGGCTTCTCACGATAATTTGATTAATTGTCATAAAGAGCATCATGCAGGAATAACATGTTCATCCCCTCAACATTACATAAAACATCTAACCTCTGTACCTATAGCTATATAAAATGGTTTTTAACTTACTTATTCAAAGCTATAGTTCTATAATATAGAACTTTACTCTAATGCAACATTCAAAATGTTCTATACACAGAATTGATTGAGATTTGCTTCCAGACTGGGTTTCATTTCAGATTTTTTTGCCAACCATTTCCCCAACCCTTTGTTCTTAAAACAGCTCCCCCTTATGCTACCACTCTGCCCGATGACCTGTCTGTCCGGGTGGGTGAAGTGATTCGGCTTCAATGTTTGTCACACGGGACGCCGCCTCTGACCACCCGCTGGACGAAGGTCAACGGCAGCTTGTCAGCAAGAGCTGAGGTGCGGGATGGGAACCTCCAGATCAATCTGGCCACAGCGAATGATGCTGGCAACTACAAGTGCGTCGTCAGCAACAGAGTTGGATCCAGTGAGGCGTTAGCAAAAGTCATTGTTAGATGTGAGTCAACCCAACATTTTTCTCATTCTAGCTGAACTATGCTCTAACTTAAGTGATGTGTTTAAATTCTAAGTTATTCTGCTTGACTTCTATTTAGTTAGCCAGTACTCCACCTAGAGCTTAAATGATCTTGAGATTTCACCATAACCTTGTTGTCCACCTGCAAAATGTGGGTGTTCAAACGGGTCTGTATCCATTCTTGTCTTAACCTGTGGTTTTAGCGTGACAATCTTGCTGTCTCAGTCTGAGTGACATACCCCGCCCCTTAGCACCCTTAGAGGTGCGTGTGTACCCACAGGTAGAAGTGAAGGCACCAGGAAGTGCTGTAGAGTTCACTTGCTCAGCAAATGGGGGCTTCCAGACCACCATTGAGTGGCTGAAGGAGGGAGGGTCTCTGCCTGTTAACCATCACATCAAGGATGGCATGCTGAGGTGAGGGCGTGTCACCGCAGCGCATATTGAGTATGCAGATGTAGACGACGGTATGCATTATATCCTCCTTATGATCTTTGGGGATGTATCCTTAGGATTGAGAACCTGGAGAAAAGTAACGCCGGCATATACATCTGCAGAGCCACGAGTCTGTATGGGCAGGCTCAGGACACCACTAAGCTCACCATACAAGGTCTCTTCTTCACTGACGAACTTTGACCTCTTCCATAGACTGTCATGAGGCTGGAAAGACAAAATATGTGTCCAGTTCTATTGACACTCTCCTCCTGCTACCCCCAGCACTGCCCAAAGTGATGATCAACATACGGACCTCAGTGCAGACGGTCATGCTGGGCAGCTCTGTGGAGTTTGAGTGCCATGCTACCGGCGACCCTGAGCCCACCGTGCAGTGGAGCAAAGTGGATGGCACGTTGTTCTCTCATGTGGTGGTGAAAGGTGGCATGCTGACCATCAACCGGGTGACGGAGGCCGATGCTGGGAAGTACCGCTGCACCGCCACCAATAATGTCGGCTCAGTGCAGTCTGAGGTGATACTCAATGTGCAGAGTAAGTAAATGTTACCTGCTTTAACAACCATCTTAACAACAGCCGTTGTACGGTACTCACGTGGCGTATTTAAGAGTAGTAAAAGTACTCTTAAGAGTGAGAGCAGTCATTAGCTACCTAATTGCTTGATTGTCTGGTGGTAGTGTGGCTAGCTAGTTGTGTTTTGTCTCTGAAGCCCTTCCTCAGATCACCGCCCAACCTGAAGTGAGAGAGGTGACAGTGGGGTCCACTGCCGTCTTCCCCTGCATGGCCTCAGGTTATCCTCTTCCACAGATCACATGGACCAAGGTGACCCCCCAACCATTTGTATGGCAGCTTTAGCACGTCTTGTCAGCTAGGGATCTTTTCACGTTTTATCTTAATTCGTTAGCATTAATCCTCTTTCAGGCTTCAGGTCGGTTTTGTATCATATTCCTGACTTTCTTCAAGTCACCACAATACATACTATTGTGCTGAAAACTCCATGCTAAATTCATATCCTCTTCTTCTAGCTGGAGGGATCGCTTGCTCCCAAAGCTTCTCAAGAAGGCCATGTCTTGACTATCACCAACGTCACCTTTGAGGACTCAGGAACATATGTGTGTACTGCCTCTAATAAGCAAGGAAAAGTCCAGGCCTTCTCGATGCTGAAAGTTCACGGTAAGACCCAGCATGGAGGACTGCAACTGCCTGAAATGATTAATAAGAAGCTTTGTTTCAAGTCTCCAAACCATATGTCTGAACTTCTCATTCCATCAGAGAGAATTATGCCCTACTTCACCCAGACTCCACTGTCCTATCTTACCCTGCCCACCATAAAGAATTCATACAAAGCTTTCAATATCAAGATCACCTTCCGGCCAGACAATGTTGATGGTAAGATTTCCTGATTTGATATCTGGCGTTTTTGTCTCTGTCTAAAGTGACTTAATACATTTAAAAGCTGTATCCTTATCAAGTAGGAGCTCCCTACTAAGCACGCAGATTAAGACATTTGAGCATATCTTTGTTCTTTTGTTAACTTGGCCTAAAATACTTGTGTTTGTATATAGCCTTTTCAGTAATTAAAATTTAACTTCATTAACTGTTGTTGAAGCCATTGTAGAACTCGAGTCGCCTAATGTCAGTTGTCTGCTTTATGTTCACGTGCTGTCGCACCTGTGTTTCTTCTATCTCCTCGCCACCTTTCTGTCACTCGTGTGATGACAAGGCGTCATTCTGTATGCCGGTGAGTTGGAAACGAGTCAGGCGGCCTTGAGTCTGCCTCGGCCGTGGCTTTCCCCCATGCCGTGGGTCCTTGTGGGACCGAGCATGTGTAACCTGCCAAGTAACACATCCTGATCGAGATGATCAGCCAGGTCACTGCAGGTTTACATAAGGACTGGCGCATACTGCTCTGAGGGCTGGATGGTCTTCTGGGCCGCTTCGCTTTGCAACGGAGGAGGGAAAAATCCAAACAAAAAAATATACATTCAACCACTTTGGAATGTGCTGTGTTTCCCAGGAAAGTTTGCTTTACTTCTAAGAAGATGCCTTTAAAGGGAATGGCATTGGGAACGGATATGTGGCTGTGAAGCGCATATGGTGTTCTGCGGAGTGTCCGTGACGAGCCACACGCCCGCATATCTTGCATTGGTCGACGCTGCAAAAAAAGCTAGAGTCTTCTAACGTGCCTCCTTGACACACCAGCAAATGCGAGAAAGATCAGCTCAACCACCGTTAACATTCCTTTAAAAATGTAAATGCGGTCTGTTCAGCTGATCTCTTAAGTACAAAGCAGACTTGACTCCTTTAGATTGTAGGCGGCATGGTTTCAGATGCCTGTTTCTCTGGCCACGTTGGTGGCCCAAGCATGCGGCCTGTATGAAGAGCCTGTGTTGGTACATGGCCTCCAAGGCCTCCAAGCTGGCTGCACCTAACCTGGCTTGGCCCTGGGATCTCCAGCAGCATGGCACTTGCCCGCTAAGTAAGGCTTAGCTTTTCTCCGTTAATTGGGCCCCTCAATAACCCTTTCCATCCATCCTTCAGGCATGATTCTCTACAATGGGCAAAAGAGGATCACAGGCGCCGACTTCATCTCGCTTGGCCTTGTCGGTGGCCGTCCTGAGTTCAGGTGAGCAGTTGGCCATGGCTGTTGCCATAAGAATCATCACAGCTGCTGTAGGAGTTTCATGTTTCCCATCCCAAACGATAGAATGGCTGGTTTGCTGTGACTTTAATGCACACAACCTATAGCAATGGTGTTGCAAACACCACTGGCTTTGTGCATTGGTCTTGCTATGTTTTGTAATTTTGAATAGCTCCTGCTCTCTTGCTAACTTACACTTCTTACCAGTCACTCATAGGAAGCTCAGCCTAGCTAAGCTTATGCCTAGTTCACTCCTGCAGTGATGATTCTGTGATGAACTGTTTGCTTTTCACATACAACACACCGGGCAAAAGCATCAAACAAATGAAAATGATTTAAATGTGATGAAAAAACACCATCTGCGTACACCCAGTGATTATTTGCAAATAAAAAAAAAATGTGTATATATGGCAATTTGTTTGCCCTCACTCTGTGCTGCTGTTTCTAGGTTTGATGTAGGCTCAGGTATGGCCACCATACGTTTCCCCACGCCCATCAAGCTAGGCGAGTTCCACACAGTAGAGCTGTATCGAAATTCCACCCAAGGGGCCATTATCGTGGATGGACAAGGTCCAATCAACGGCAGCTCACAGGTACAATCCAATCGATCCTGCTTTAAAGACATTAAAGAGTTTTGATGAAATATCAAATTTTTAGAAGTAAATAATGTGTAATTTTACAAAAGTCATATAAGAGTTCTTCATGAAATCATGAATATAGCAAAATCACCTATGCTAATGGCCTAAATTGGGGAAACATTTCCAATTTGTAGAGATTGCAGAACTTTATAGCAGTTACTCATTTAATTGCCCAACGTGTGATATTTGTAACAATACCGGCAATATTTGTGTAGTTTTTTTCCTACTTAACACCAAAAAGGCTACACGATTGCACAATTTTGACCACTAATCTACATCGAAACCAGATAACATAAATTACGCTTGTCATCATTGCAGAACTTTTGAAATAGAATTGTGAACGAACTAACAACGATAGTGTGTTTATTTGTGTCTTTGCTTGCCTTCTGCCGTCTCACGCAGGGCAAATTCCAAGGACTGGATCTGAATGAGGAGCTCCATGTGGGTGGTCACCCAAACTACAGTATTATTTCTAAAACCACTGGCCTTAAGAATGGATTTGTCGGTATGGATCATCCACTCCATTTACTACAATTTCTGCACAATACATTTGCAATAATGACCACGTAGGGGTTGCTGTCTTTTTGATATATGTAGATCCATTAAATGACTTTATTTATTGATGGCAAGATGCTAGAATTTTCTTGTCTCCTGAACAGGCTGCATCCGTCAACTCATCATCCAGGGGGATGAGGTGATTTTCAAGGACCTGGACCGTAGCTCCACCGGAGTTTCAAACTGTCCCACCTGCAAGGATCGGCCATGTCAGGTAACCTCAGCTGTTTGTTCACATTGGCTGCCTCCAAAGTTCCACGCTGGTGTTTCTGAACCTTGGGTGCATCTTAGCATGAAGCATCACACACCATTTTAATCCTCAACATGTGTTTCTGCATGTTTGATTCCGTCTCTTTTTCAGGCCCAGAATTGCTGTGAAATGAGACTTGCCTATCAAACAACGTGCAGTGTTAAAATTGATGTATCGTTTATGACAGACTTGTTGACAATATCTTGATCAGGTTGCGAAAGCCTGGATGATTTGTGGTTTCTCCATGGTGGGGTTTAATGTCTCATCTGTGCGATGCTCCTCTTTTCCTATAACCTCCTGTGACATTCCCTGCCTGAATGGTATTATTGACCCCCATTATTGCGTTGTTGACCCATGAATGGTATTGTTGACCCATGATTGTCATCGTTGACCCGATTGTTCTAATGACTGCTGTTGCCATGCCAATGTTCTTTACTGTAGAATGGAGGAGTCTGCCAAGACTCAGAGACCAGCAACTACAGATGTGATTGTGTGCGCGGATTCACTGGCAGCAACTGCGAGCACCACTCCTCCCTGCACTGCCACCCAGGTGCCACTGTCTGCTGTATTTATTAGACCTTTAGTTCCACACAGTGCAGAAACACGTAGAGTGATACCCTTACACTGAGTGATACTTCTTCTATACATATATAATGCAGCATTTGTTGAACGCTGCAGTATAGTTCTGTTTTTGAAACAGTGGTGGAGGAACATGACGTATACAGGGACCTTTAGATATGGTGAGACACCTCTAGGATTAAGTTCCCAAACGCATATAATATATGTTTAAAAGGTTTTTTTTTTATATTAATGTGCATGTGACACAATTTCAGTAGTAGGTAACAGACACAACAGCATCAGTTGACAGAAGGCTGTCCTGACCGGCGGGTATGTAATGAAGGCCCAAACCGTCTTTATACTCTACAGAGGCCTGTGGGCCCGACGCCACTTGCATCAACAACCCAAGTGGCCGAGGCTATGACTGCCGCTGCCACCTGGGCAAGTTCGGGGAGAAGTGTATGCATGGTAAGTGCTGCCGAAGTTGGCGTTGCTTCGGGTCCCTTCAGAATGCTGTGTCCTCAGAACCAACCACACACATTATTTGATGTGACCCAAAATGTTGCTAGTCCAGACAGTGCAGGGAATTAAAAAGAAAAGGGCATTGGTGCATGTTCTGTTTCTGCTACAGGCACCTTGGTGACGACGCCCCTGTTCAATGGCGAGGACTCCTTCATTACATACCCACCACTCACCAACATCCACAACGACCTGCGTATAGACTTGGAGTTCAAGCCCATGGAAGCCAACGGCCTGATGTTCTTCAGTGGGGGGAAGAAGATGAAGGTTGAGGACTTTGTGTCTTTGGCGATGGTGGACAACCACGTCGAATTCCGCTATGAGTTGGGGACGGGTGAGTGCTTCTCCGAGTGCCCACGTGTCACACTCCTGTGATGTCACTGTGGCACCTTATGAGGGCACTAAGCAGTCGTTCAAGGGGTTTTCAGAACATCCCAAGAAGGTCTTAGCTTCCAAGTCACTTAATTGCAAATTAATGATGAAGATTCGGTGAATTATGCATGTATGTAAACCCCCTTGGCCTTGCACATGCATTCACTTAGTAATTATCAAATACCTCTACTGAAGTGTATCCACATAGGTTTTGCATGTTTTGTATTATTCTTAAAGAGCAATTATAAGAAAAAAAACTCTTATAATGTCCTTGAGTCTTGATTATTTTGTGATATTCTCTCTAACCTGCAGAAACCCTAGACCACAGTTTCTTGTATTAGCATATTGCTCTTCAGCATGATGCTCTTCCATCTCCCGTCTCGTCACAGGCATGGCCGTGCTGCGCAGCCGTGACCCTGTCAAACTGGGCCAGTGGCATCAGATTGAAGCCGAACGCATCGACAGGGATGGCTCTCTAAAGGTGGACCAAGCCCGGGAAGTGCGGCGGTCATCCCCGGGAAAAGCCCAGGGCCTAAACATCTACACTCCCATGTACCTGGGTGGCGTACCTAGTATGGACATCCTGCCAAAACCTGCCAACATCAGCATGCTGTTTAAGGGCTGCATCGGGGAGGTATGTTACATCGCTCCCCAGTAACATCATGACCTCTTGTTAGCACCATCCATGCAGGGGCGATTCTAGGTTTTTTTTCCTAGATAAGAGGGGCCATAATTCATACAGAGGACCCATCCTTACCTGCCAATGAAATTCTTTGAATAGGCGAGTGTCAGGGGATGGGAGAATACAAGAGCCAATCAGCTTTCAGCTGGGGCCCCTGTGCCCCCACCCTTGTATATGCCCTTCATGCATTCATGCATAACATTATTAACTTATTTACACACCAGATGCCTTTCTCGTTGGTAATATACATGAATGTTTGAAAATGATAATGGTCAGTCAGAGAATTTAAAAGATCGAATATAAAAACAACTTCAGACAAGGTAAAAACTCCTGTGAATTGTCTTCTCATGCCCGGTTAGAGTCAAATTCAGATAACCCAGTCGAACTGGACCGTAAACAAGCTGAGTGCCGACACGAAAGCCTTGGTGCTGACCCTCTGGCTGCCATGACCCTCCCCCCGGCCCAGGTTTCCATCAACGGGAAGAAGGTGGACCTGTCTTACAGCTTCACGGAGAGCCAGTCCGTCTCGCAGTGCGTGGATGCCAACCCCTGCGAGCGCCGGCCCTGCCGGAATGGCGGCACCTGCCGCTACAGTGCAGAGTATGAGTTCCAGTGCCTCTGCCAGGATGGTTTCGAGGGTGAGTTCCAGAATGTTTGAGAGGAGCTACCATACACTGCATACATATACATACAGTATATTTCATATACATATATATCTATAATTATAGACTGCATTAGAAAGTAAAAGTTAGCCTTTCCTCCCTGTGATCAAAGAATAATTAGCATAAAAGTAAGAATTTCCCAAAGGACCTTGATTCACCTCCCCACCCTTGCAGGCGAGCTCTGCGAGGTTCTCAAAGACACATGTCAACACAACTCCGAGTGCCAGAATGGAGGCCGTTGCCTTGCCAACCGCTGTGTGTGCTCCTCTGGCTTCACCGGCCTCTTCTGTGACAAAAGTGAGTATTACCCCGCCCCTCTGAGCCTCCACCACCAAAGCGGGGTCCTCCTGCCACTAACATACATCATAACAATCCTTATTCGGTAAATGTCAGAGAATGAACGTTGCGCGGGAAACAGCTGTTGTGATTGAAGTTTTCTTGGATATGGGCCGTAAATGAAAATGAGAACAGAAAGTGACTGAGGAGCGTGTTATGGAAGAAGATGGCGGGTGGTGGGTTGTGCATGAGTTCTGCAGATGGAGGCCCACTAATTTGCGGGGGGGGGGCAAACTGAAGGAGGTGTCCTGGGCCCAAGGGGGTCCCAGGAGAGGGTCCATGTAGGATGGGTTGCTTGTCTTGTAGGATTTATAAGAGTTATTTTGTCCCAGCCTATGGAATTATGCGCAGCCGGCCTTCGCAGACGTCCTGGTGCATGCTGTCAACTTAAGCCGTGCGGCGTCTCAATCGATCCCTGACGTGATGACATAATGTCTCTCCCATTCGCTATAACCACTATATTCCGCACACACAGGACACTCTCTGAGCTTCCCCGACGCCATGTGGGATTTGGAGGGTAGCGGGGGGAATGGTACAGTATCCTGCCGTTGAGCTTGACACCCCTTGATTAACGGGAGGAATGCTGAGAATAGGTCACCTGCCTGCCTAACCGCCATCAGTCAGCACTCTATTTATCTGTACTTGGGAGTCCTTGTCTTTCTCTGTGGATTTGCACGGAAATGGGGAATTCTACATAATAGCTATAGAGGGATGTCCCATTGTGGTCGCTCTCCCAAACCGCCAGAATGTAGAATTCCCCTTTCGAACCCCCCAGAACCAGACCTCAAATCTGTGGCATAACTACTCACCCCGACATGTCATCCCTATGTCGTCTTTGAAACTGTCTGCTTGAGAAAAAAAGAAAGAAAATCGACTGTCAGTTCTCCGTTGTCAGTGTCGTTGGGAGCTGGATTGTTGATATGCATTATGACTCTCCGACTGACTAAACCACTAAAACGTATTTTAAAAAGTGTAGCTGCATCTACAGCGTCCGTGTGATTTTCAGATCCCTTCAGGTATTCCTGTTTGTATGCATGTACACTGTTTGTCAAAAAAGTCCTTTTACTATTAACACATTTGTTAATATACATTTGTGGAACCTTTGTATTTTGATGTCCAACCAATGAATTCAGAGATTTTCACAAAGTGATTTTATTTTTACATGTAAAATATAATTAATTACAAAAATAATTGTTATTTTTACTACACTGACATGCTTCATATGAACATATCATAATTACACAGTGGTACCTTGGAACACAAACTTAATTCATTCCAGAAGGCTGGTCGAGATGTGATTTGGTTCAAGGTTCAAGTCAAATTTCCCCTAAGCAATAATGTAAATTTAAATGTAAATGTTAGTTAAAATGTAAATTTAATCTGTTCCAGACCCCCAAATGATTGCCTGTTCCAACCTATCTGCCTATCTAATTAATGATAAACACCATTAACAATCAATATAGAAGTAATGGACACATGAAACAGCTCACATATAAAAGCAATAAACATGGAATAAAATTTATAAGCGCGTTACCTATATTCTGGTGAGCTGATGATATACTGAAAATGGTGGGTGGCGAGGAGGAGGGATGGAGGGGTTATTGTTTGGAAGGGGACATGCAAGTCTTTGCAGTTCTGTTTTGCTTTCTCGTGTTTTGAGTTTTCGGTTGAGTTGCGGATATATTTTTCTCGAATGACCCATTCGAGGGCCAAATTGGTAAAGTTGAACACGTATCGACCCGCACGAGTTTTACCAAGAACAGTCAGGTTCCAATGATCTAGATTGAAGTACGTCGGGAAAAAATTATACAGACTTGTTAAATGCCTGAGTTAAGAGGCATTTGAGTTCCAAGGTTCTACTGTATGTATGCATATATAATATCAGCCTTTTTTCTGTGCTCTCAGGAGATGTTAAAGGAGCACAATACAAAGCAGCCCTGATCTAATTACTCTGAGTATGGAAAATAGCAGCAGATCGACACAGGAGTAGAGTCAGTGCTTTGTGTGTCCCTTTTACAGATTCCCCCGCTGAATATGCAGCCTATTTCCATGACAATGGGTACCTAGCACTACCTAAGTCGGTCTTCCCACGAAGGTAAACACATGACATTCCTCTCACACCTGTCCACCAACTTTGAGAATGAGATTTTATTTTTCCTGTAAGGTTTATGTCAATCAGAATAGAGATTTCGGCCTGTGTTTTGCTAGTGAACTTTTGACTTTTGCTATTTTCGATTTCACAAAATAAACTAAATAAGCAGAACGGCAAATTGGCGAGTAGATGGATACACAGTTGCTCACAGACATAATCTGATCAGTGTCAGCAACACTGCAGAATTGCTGCAGGTTTAATTGAGTCTGGGAAAGGACTCTCCCCTTAAATGACAGCCTCTGTAGGTCAGCATTGTCCTCCGTCAGAGTTGTTCTCCGCTTCTTTTGTTTCAGCTCCCTCGACGCCCCCGAGGTCATTGAGCTGGAGATCCGGACAGCTTCCTCTGAAGGCCTGATACTGTGGCAGGGAGTGGTAGGTCTATGGGCTCAGGAGAATGCAGTGGACCTGGGGGCATCAGCATCGCTCCACTTTTAACGCCTTTCACTGTGCCTTGCTTGCAAGCATACAGACCAATTGCACTCAGCATCTGCGCAAATCTTGCCATAATATAATTTGTATATAAGTTCACAACTTTTTTACAGTATCGTCATTATTATTATTATTGTTATTGTTATTATTATTACTATTAATAAGAATAATAATAGTAAACCATTGCTACAGAGAATTATTCTTTTATTGGAAAAAAATGTATTCTGTTTTTGAATGTTTTGCTGTGGAGTAAAATTATTCATATACTATGATATATGAAGCCTTATCACATCAGCTTTTGGTTTCGGCAGAGGACACATTTCATTGGTTTAATTTCAGAAATTATTAATCTTCGTTCCTGCTGATCTTATCAGAATTCAGATCTGCTTAGCATGTTGAAGCTGCAGTCTTGCATGCGACACTTTGATCCCACCGTTTGCCTAAGTTGCATGTCGCCCATTTGGCTTTGATGCACTAATGCACCTTCCCTCTTTCCCAGGAGCGGAACAGCGCTTTTCCTAAGCTGCATGCTAATCGAAAGGTATTCCCTCCCTCTGATGCAGACTCCCCTTCCTCATGCTTTGGGGTGGGGGGGGATGGGGGGGGTATTGCAGTGTGGAGGCATGTTTTGAAACATGAAATGTGTTCCTTGTTACAAGCAGCCTTGCCTTCAAGATCGTTGCCATGCAGTTATTGCATTCATTCTGCTCAGAGCAGTTTAAAAACCAGTCTCACAGTGTTGCTTGCTCATCTTGTTAACACGTTTTCTCTTCTTTATTTAATACTGCTTTTGTTTGCCCCTCACTGATGACTGCAGGGACACGCTTGCTTGGTGCCCTGATTCAGGTCCCTCCCACAGAAAATATGTGAAGAAAATGTCTCAGTTATAATTAATTAAGCAACATGTGCACGTTTGCCCATACAGAATTTGCAGTAGTAAATGATAGATCAATAGAAATTAACCAAGACTCTATTTATAGACATTAAAAATAGGTGGTAGTTCATTGCAAAGGACAGTGGTGGCTTAATGGTTAAGGAAGCACCCTTATAA
This sequence comes from Brevimyrus niger, assembly GCA_015164015.2. NCBI lineage: Eukaryota > Metazoa > Chordata > Actinopteri > Osteoglossiformes > Mormyridae > Brevimyrus > Brevimyrus niger. Next base: position 22,094,332 of record JAABNY020000108.1, read on the forward strand.
TTGAGAGACTGCAGGTTCAAATCCCTGACCAGCAAGGCACCACTGAGGTACCCTGAGCAAGGTACCGCCCCCAAGCACTGCTCCCCGGGTACTGAGTTCGCAGCCCCCTGCTAAGTCACAATGTCACATATGAGTTAAATGCAGAGGGCACATTTTGTTGTTGTGCTGTAGTGTGTCAAATTTGTACTCTGATGCAACGACGGCTAAATTATTTGCCGATCATTTCGTGTGATGGTGGCTACCCCTGAAAATGTAACATTTTTCGAGAGCTCTATCGATTGTTGCATATCTGTATAATGGTGCAGATTCAGTCACAATGGCCACAAAATTGCTTCTAGACTGAAATAAGACAAATATTATTATACAATTGAATATTTGTGTTCTTCATAAACTTGCAAACACTTACAATATATTTAATTCCCAGGAACTTGGAGATCAGGGAAAAGGCAAAGACTTCATTAGTCTTGGTTTACAAAATGGACACCTTGTCTTCAGGTATGGTCTTTGAAAACATGCAGTTTTCCTATTGCCTCTTGCCTGTAAAATAGTATTTAGATATTGTGTACATCTTTATTTTTGTTGCATTATTATATGGTGCATATACATATCGTATGAAGGAATTTAAATTTAGAATGGGACTAGGAAAAACAATGCACACACACATATTGATTGGCCACTTTATTAGGTACATCTGTTTACCTTATTTGGGGCTATGAAAGTGTACCTTATAAAGTGGCCAATGAGTGTATGAAACTCTCCCAATCGCAATATGTGACTCTGCCATTTATTAATGTCTGCAGGAAACATTTGTTGTTCATATTTCTGCCATAAATAGCTTCTACACGTTTGTGCTTCTGTCTGTAGTCAGAGCAGCTGTGCGTTTTTTCCCCTGTCCATAGCTACCAGCTGGGAAGTGGGGAGGCCAAGATTACTTCCAAAGAGCCAATTAACAATGCCGATTGGCACATGGTTAGAGCCGTGAGGTATACCACAAACCCTAACCGTGTCTGAATTTCATCAGGATGTGCTTTAAAATGCATAAAAGCACAAATGTACAAAACATGCATACAAAGGGGTAAAAAAACAATACAAAAACCAAATGATCTGTTTTCATACATAATTATAATAAGCATAAAATAGAGTAAGATTAATTTGTGGAAAGAGTTTTAGTGTTAGTGTGGTTTAAGTGTACTTCCTGTAAAGGTATCACTTTCAGTGAGAAAAAATGTAATGGAACTATTTTCAAACCTGTTGCACATAACATATTTTAAATATAACACGTTATTTATGTAATATGTCATTTGAGCATGTCTGATCTTTTTATTAGTCAATAAATCAACATAGACTGATGACAGATCATACTTTCCGAACTGAGCTGCACCACATCCACGGGATAAGAATTATGGGGCTGTATTAGTTATACAACTATATTATTTATATAACTGTATCGTTTTCCATTTGGGCAGAACTGGCAAACAGGGCTACATCCAGGTTGATGGAGGACCCATAAGCAGAGGATTGTCACGGGGCGAAAGTGTAATGGTGAACACAAAAGGCGATATCTACCTTGGTGAGGACACACTAATGGCCTAAAATGGCTTAGCTTTAACAGCAATGTAGTTTCCTGATTTTTTTTAAATTACTTTAATTCGGCTAAGTTGTTTTCGAAAGTGTAATGGTGAACACAAAAGGCGATATCTACCTTGGTGAGGACACACTAATGGCCTAAAATGGCTTAGCTTTAACAGCAATGTAGTTTCCTGATTTTTTTTTAAATTACTTTAATTCGGCTAAGTTGTTTTCTGGTCTCTATGTGTGAAGATACAGAAGGCAGCTTTTTGAGCAATGTTGCCGGGTGTCACGTTCGGTACGGGGCGAGCAAGAAGGGTAGGCGAGAGAATCCAGGTTCAACAAAAAAAACACGGGGTTTAAT
>JAABNY020000108.1:22096364-22108957 GCA_015164015.2 Brevimyrus niger
TTACAATCAGGTAAAAACAGGAGGTAACAAGGTGGGTGTGGCACACAATTAGGAGCGTTCGGAACAGGGCGTGACACCGGGCAACTGCCAACCAGATTAGGAAAAGGGCAACTCTAGGATGATCGTGAAAACTTGCCTACCGCCAATCAAAGTTTTTCAATATTGAATACCATTGGTATTGTTGCCCAATATCAATGGTAAAGTGCCCAAGCACCATTGGTCGGCAACATTGCTGAAAGAGCCGCCCAGTGTATCGGCACCCTCGGGCTCCTAAGGCTAGGAAGTGTGTGAGTGACCTTTCTCTGGTGTTTTGCTAGGTGGTGCTCCAGACATGGTGGCGCTCACAGGAGGAAAGTTCTCCACTGGAATCACAGGCTGCATAAGGAACTTGGTCCTGGCGAATAGCTTGCCCTGGGACAGGCAGCTGCAGCCCATCGATATACTGGCCCACAGTGGAGAGGGCATCAGGGTTGAGCGGTGCTCATCGTAGGCAGCAGAGCCCATTGACTTTGGAGGGAAAACAAATGCCATTCATATACATATACAAACACAAATATGGTGCTTTGCTGCTACCCAAAAAAAAAAGAAAACTAAAACAAAAGGGTTGTATTTTCTCTGTGTTGCATTAAAGCAAAAAAAAAAAAGAAAATCACAAAATATTAACAAGTCTTTACAAAAATCTCCCTCAGTGTTATATCACTGGACTATATCAGGACTATTACGCAAAAGATCGAGTTCAGCTTCAGTTTACATACTCAGTTAACTTTCAGCCATGAAAAGAAAACAAAGATAGGCCTTCTGTGACGAATCCATGTGGAGTTGGGAGATTTAACAGCACTGAATATTATTTATATACATATATATTTTTGTGGGGGGAGGGGGGATGCAAACTAACCATAACTTACTCCTAGAGTGTATTCTGGGTTCTAATACTGTGTCCAAGGCTCGGTGGCCAAGTTGTGTTAATACTTGAAAATGTTTGGGCCTCCACTGTTTATCATTTCTCTGCTTTTCTTTCCGGAGACCATTTGGGCGAGCATGCTCAAAGCTTTGTTACACGCGGGGTTCAAAGGTCACGGCTCAAAAGCAGCATCAAGACCCAGCTCAGGTTGAAGAAATGATGCCGAGGGCGACGTGAATGCGGCAGTGCTTTTCGTTGCGCTTGATTGTCTTGTTTCCTCTGGGAAATCATCTGCCTTCCATGCACATCAGCTTTTGTGCATTTTTTTTTTCTGGAAAGCAGCCAGGTTCGGGGAAAATGGTGCTAAATATCGGGATTAAAAAACATCATGTGGTCCTTATAAGCACTGTGCAAAAGCTGTGCTCAGATTGTTTTCAATCACCAAAGTTTTTCATTAAAAAAAAAAAAAAAGTTTTCTCCCTGTATAGCCACCACTTCTGTTGTCTTTGCACAATTCATTGGATGAGCTCTTTCCTTAACCATTTATCATCAACTGAATATCGATATTATTGAGCCGCTTGAGCTTCTGTTCGGCGCCTTCTAATCGCTGAAATCTTACGGAATTGAGTGGATCTCAAATGTTTAGATGTGAGGTGAATTGAATAGTTATGTAGCAGTTTTTTTTTTACCTAGCTATTTTTATGTACAACCTAAAAATTCTTAAAAGGCCATTCATCTGTGTTCAGTCACAATCATCATACCTATCTGCTAGTCAGGTAAACCCATAGTCCAGACCTTTGTATTTGTCTAATTTTTTAAGTGATAGAAGTGCCTTGTTTATACATTTTTTAGCCTCCCATCCCAAGACTGACCACCACTCTGTCTCTTAAATTAGCAGATTGTCTTTTGTTGTAATATATGTTGCCCTGTGGGTATTTCTTTGTCCACTGGAGGGTTACTGCATAGCTGCCTTAGGAAGGACGCCATTTCCATTGAGACATTATCAGGGCTGGCTGTAGGCATAGGCGGGATAAGAACCCCTAATTACCTGTACTGCAGAGAAAATGTCATGATCATCAGTTTTCTTGGTGGGGGGGGGGGGTGCGCTCCCAAGTAAAGCCTGGCCTAGGGCCCCTGAGAAGGTCGAGCCGGCCCTAGTCACTAGCCTCGCCTTAGATTCAGCATGATAGGACGGGTTCCTAAGATAACACAGCATTGACCGTGTTAGCACACTGGATAGGGCTGAACAAAGGAAAGGTTTTTACGTAGCAGCTAGACGCGGCGTGTAGTGCAACCGTCTCATGTAAAAGCACCAGAGGCCCCCTCGAGCATGCTGGCAAACATGGGTGAACCACAATGGCGTGGCAGCTCACTTCAGAACGTCTCCTACTTGTCACTTTTAAAAGCTTTACATTTTTAAAAAATAAATAAACAAGCACCATCAAAACAAAAGTATGTAATTTTTAATTTATTTTACTTTATTGCCATTTTCTTGGTTGATTCTGCTGTTTTCAGAATGACTGAAAGAGTTTCCCCTTTTTTTGTCTTTGGATATTAAATGCATTATTGCTCTCCTCCCTGTTCTTCTCATAGAAAACTGAGTTAATCAAAGTTCCCTAAATGATTTTTGCCCGCTGTCCCTCTATCCATCCAAAGTCATACTGTGGAATAGTAACTGACAGGAAGATCCCAACTTTGAATGGAGAATTAACCTTTTTATATAATAACCTCAACAAGTTATGTTACTTTTCAGATGTCTTTCATGATGTTCTGTTCACTTTTGATCTTGCTGAAATGTCCTTGTATATCACAGTTCCTGTAATACATCATGGCACGCAATAATGCAGATATCTTTAGTTTCACTTGCTGAAATATTCATGACTTATTACACTATAATGTGAATTCACATTTTTTTCCTACCATGCGTATAGAATATAAGCGTATAAAGTCGCCTTTGACTTGTCACATCTTTTGTGGGCCGGTAGGAATATGACATGTGCATGGTCCAGCTGAAAAACTATTAATTTCCTGTGTGAGTAATATAATTGAACAAATTAATCATCCGAAGGATTGCGCATTCTCCATAATAAACCAAAATAAATGTGTGAGTCAAATTCACAAAAGTGTAAAATAAGTATATATATATATTTTTTAAAGGGGGACACTGCCACTCTGGCTTTTCTGCCATTTGAGAATGTTTTGTTTACATGTTGATTTTGGAGAAAAGGCTAAAACAAACAAAAAAAAAAAGTATAATGCAGTTTTTGCAAAAAGACACCTTAAACAAGATGGTGACAAGACCAGTCAATAATAACTATTCCTAATATCTATACCATTGCCCATTGTGTGAAGGACTTGCTAAACCCCCCCATGTTTCCTAAATAAACATTTCATGTGCTATTTATAGTTTTGTTGGTTGTGTTTATTTCTGTCATTTTTTTTATTGGAATTGTGTTTATTATATAATTTAAATGTGAAATGATGAAGTAAGATCCATTACTATTTTAGGATCAATAATAGGACACTTAATAAAACAATAGATAAATGAGAGTGGATGTGATGCTGGAGTTTGCTCCTGATAAAATAAGCCCAGTTGTGTCCATTTTAGGGCCAAAGCCATTGATCTGTGAACGAACTGATTCTGCACTCTCCTCTCTCTCAATCACACATTTTAACTATATCTGAGTGTCCTTGCAAAATGGTAGTTCCAAGGCCAATATGCACATCTTGTTTGCAATACTTTATTCTGTACCACTTTCTAAAACCACTTGTCCTATTCAGGGTTGGGGGGGGGGGGGGTCCAGAGCCTGTTCCGGAGGCTATGGGCACAAGGCAGGGAATATTGGGCACCCACCCATCGCAGGGTACACTTGCTCACACAAGAAACCTATGGGCATTTCGGCAACTCCAGTTATCAGCATGTTTTTGGACTGGGAGGGACCAGAGGACCTGGAAGAAACCTCACAATGACACTGGGAGAACATGCAGACTCCATACACATGGAGCCCTTGCAGAGGCTTGAACCCAGGTCACTACGGCATCGCCCTACATTATTCTAATGCAGCAAGTATTATATCTACTAACGTAAATGCTGCGCTCCTCTTGTGCTTGTGGATGTGTCGCCACCTATGAATTAGCCGGTGTAAGTGCAGTTTCATTTCATGCCTTCAAGCAGCCATACCTGATTTTGCCGCATGGTGTCGCCAGTTTCTACTAGCTAATGATTCAGCAGTTGTCTAACCTTGTATTTTGTATTGCTTGAAGTCTTCCTTTCTGGGGTTGTTTTGGCAGCTGCACTTCAGCTAGACTGAAATTTTGCTATAAATTTTGTTCAAGCCTGAAAACAATAGATATAATAGAAGCGCCATTTCATTCAAAACATAATTTTATCCATCCCTTTCATCAATTTATCCAGTAAATGATGGAAGCGATCTTAGCACCAATCCCAGGAAGCAGAAAGCATGAGGCAGGGAACACCCTGGACAGAATGCCAATCTATTACAGAACAAAATATTAATCTAAATACATTAATTCACCTAAAACAAGTCCTTTTCACTGTGTGCAGCAGTGCACACAGGCATTGAACCCTGGTACTTCTGCATATACTTTTCCACGTTATTTTAATGATTAATAAAGCATGTGATCATTGAGACAACAGGTCACATCAAGGGTGAAATTTTCATATTCAAGACAAATACAAACCTTTAATATGTAGCACTATAGCATCAGGCAAACGCTTGCCTGTCCCCTTAGACTGTGTGCCTGGGTTGATAAAGGTGTCTTTATCCCAGCTCTTTGAGGGTGGCTGCGTTGTCTTTCCAACCATGATGTCATATTTGGATTTCTTTGTAACAGCGTGTGCCAAAGCAGTGAATGATGTAAGGACTTCATTGTTAGATTTTAAAAACGTGTAGGCCACTGGTACACTAAAACGGTATTTGTTCTGTTGTATTGTGCATTTGTACTTTGTGATGGACTGCGGATTATTTTGGGTGGACTTGGGCCTACCAAAACAGCAGCCGTGAGACCTGCAGGATGGCTGACAGAACCCTTCTCCCAGCCTATGCAGAAAGAGTCTTTGACTAGACTAGTACTTAAGACTTCTCAGACCCAAATTGTTTAACGCCAGTCATAGTAAGATCAAGACATTTTATTGATCAGCTGCTGTGAAATTTCCAGGACACTGTACTGTATCTCAGAGTTCTCCGGTATTCTTCGCTACCACATCTGATGTGCAGTTGCTGAGGTGGACAAACCGAAGCCTGCAGATGAGATTGCAGGCAAACAAGTCGTCATCCACCCGCATCCTTCTGAGCTTCTCTCCCAGCAGACTAGGCTGGGTGGCTTTACAGTACAGTATATGCACTACAAGAAACAAGAAAGGGCATTCCAACAATGTTGATTGTCTCTGTGTAGTAGGCAGAGGATGGAATTTGGAGAACTAGTAAGCACGCTGAACTAGGTCGAGGAAGTTCTCAACATTGGGTGTGAGATGTTTTAGAACCAGTTCTTTAAAGGTCTTCAAGATACATGAAGTTTCAATAGTCTGAAGTCATTGGGGGTCCTGCCAATTCCAATCTAGGGCACTGGGACAATGCAGGAGCTTTTGAGGAACCTTTTGTAGTACAGATTGAACAAGTCCTAAAAAACCTCTGCTGATCCAAACAGGCTCTCAGCACATTAAGGCTGGTTCCATCTGAGCCAGATTCCTTGCCCATACAAGCTCCCTTCTTAGCTGGGCTGCAGAGATGCACCCAGTCCCTGGCAAAGGATTCTGAATTTTATATACATAGCAAGTGACGTCTCTTTTCCCTGATCCTCACCCTTTTGCGAAAAGCTTATTCATAACCACATAGATAAGCTGTATAAACACAGCAAACTTCACAGCTGGTTGTCCATCAAACTCAGTAGATGAGAATGAAGGCCTTTAATCTCAGCTTCACTCAGGCTGGCACCCTAGAGAATAGTCACAAGAGAAAAAGTCACTGCTCTCTTTACCAAAGCGGGTGAGGGAAGACTCCGCTGATTGATATTATTAGAAATGACATCCCTGCCATTGTAGTGTCACCCAAGTGCTTCCGAAAAGCACTGAGAATGTCTACTATCACTCTTTCAGAGCTAAGACACCACAAAAAACCCAGCTGCTTAAAAATGACCATCACAGCAAGTTTCGCAAGGTCCCTCCTGCATCTCTTCTTAGGTTTTGTGAGCTGACCAAAGAACATATGTGAAAGCTCAGTTTCATTTTTGTTTGTTGTACTTTAATGGCACCCTGATATCGAAATGCATATAGTTCACCTAGTTCAACTTGAAAGCATAACATTTTTTTAAATTTCACTGAAAATATCCTCTGTTCACTATGGTGAAAAAAGACCCCATAACTCCCAACTTTCCCAAGTCAGGAACATCTGTCTCTGCACACTTTGAGATTTTCCTTATTGTACTCTGACAGCTGTCAAAATGATCTCAAGCTAGTGGCCAGGTCTGCTTCGAGGGATTCGGGCCAGGTGAGTGTCAGGTAAGTGATACCTGATGACAGGTTGAATATTCTCACCCTTTGTCATATAGGCTGATTCTCAGTCTCCTTCATTGTACATCATCAAAAAGACAATACCGGCCTCCACAGAGGCAAAAAGAAGCTCCGTGGACTGAAATGCCAGGCATTTTTTATGATCCGTGCACGGCGCAATATAGGATCTACAAACAGAATGACACAACCATGGAGGGTAAATTCTTTGAAAATTCGGGATTAGCCACACAATGAAATGATTTCATGTGTGGAATTTGTTTTCCCACCACTAAGCCAAAATAACCCATGCATGGGTGCTGAATTTCAGCACAATCAGCCTGGTCAAGACTTTGTTACCACAGCTCACGATTTGAATAAATTAAGCAATATTAAGGGAATTCAAAACATTACATTGTGTACCCTGTGTTGCATTTATACTCACATTGATATTATTTTATATACTTAAACATGGGTAACCAAGACTAACAGTTCGGGTCAATGCTATGTAATGGGCAGTTTGCTGTTTGGGCTAAATAAACATCAAGCAACATAATGTCCATTATGTCAGCTTAAACGTTAAAGGCATAGGTTTGTAAGTGGGAGGCGTCGGTAATTGTTCTTGGAATTCTCTGCAGCATAACTAAACTAAAATGTCTCCATTTGTACGCTTGTATACCATCTAAATTATTTACTAAACTGGATTTGTAGAAATGTAAGTGTTCCAAACTTTAGTAAACACAAAACCAACATTTTTTTCTGCGACATAATACTTTCAGGGTTGCCAGATGGCTGGAGGAAGTCTGCACACGCATTTACACCTGTGTAGCAGTTGTATTACTCTGTGAATAGTTCGTAAGGTTCGTAGTGTACCCCAAAACTTTTCATGCGGCTATTTTTAGGTTTATGGTTTATAATAGAAAAACGTAGATCTGGCGTAAGATTTATTGCCTGGGCTTGAGAATCCGAATCCGAAAGCCCGCGCTGCAGCCCTCATATAAATAATGTTACTCATGCTCCTAATATCCTTAATTGGTTTGAAGCTCATTTTGGGTCCCTATTATTAGCTCTAATGGAACTGTGAAATATGGACATTAGCAACAGGTCTCAAATGGCATTTGGACAGGTTTAAAGGTTTTTATTTAATTCACTGGCTAGAGCTACTAATACCTATACATGGCCAATTGAAACAAGTTTTGAACGGAAACAAAAGAATTAGCCTACAATATTTTACCAAAATAGACACGTGTCTATTAACTGTCGCACTTTTTCATACCATAAATACCGACTGTCGTACCGCAGGAGCCTTTATGCTAATACCGTGTGTATATTTGCATATTTTAGCTCATTAACACTACGTTTACATATTTGTGTGCCATTTGCTGTTATCGCCTTTTCCCAAAGCTTGTCGCAGGTGATTTATTATTTCACATCATTTTACATCCCTCACGTCGCATTTATCACCCCTTCGAAATCGCTAGAAGGATGGGAGGCGTCATTTCCGGTGGAATATTCCAGCGATTTAATTTTGGCTTTAAAAGGGAAGTACAGCAAAATACAATACTGTCATTAAGACAGTCCCACAGTCTCCGGAGTTTATTTATTTCAAAAGAATTTATTTGAGAGTCATTTTCTCCCGCCCGTATACCACAAGTGTCAGTCAGTAACATATTATAATTGCATCATTTTTGTTTTATTCTAAAATCCTTGAAGGTAAGTCTGGAGAATAACATTTCTTAAACGCCGTCACATAAAAATGACGTCTATTCATTTAATGTGGTATTCGGGACTTTCATTCTCGAATTATCTGTCAAGTCTGTCTCTTAACTTTTGTAATCCGATTAATAATGTTTCAATCAAAATATATTTCTTGTATGAATATATATTTCTTGTATAAAAATATATTTTTTGTATGAATATATTAAGATATTCTCTATTTTCATTGGTGGGTTTGAGAAGTATATAGGTGGCCTTGCGGTGCTGAAGAGAGGGATTATTATGCCATTTCTGATGTCTGTTAAACTGTCATGTACGATTTCAGTATCGCTTTCCATAGCAGGCAACGTAGCAATTTTCAACGAGATTTTAGTGATGCAGTTCTTTTGTTATCGGTTTTTGAATCGACAGCCATGCCATTTAACTGTAACGACATGTTTGTAATTCCAGTACTGCGTTGTTTTACTCTAAATACCTTTTTATATAAGAATAAAGCAAGTATTACTTTGTTCTGGAGTAGTCTTACACCGCCCGGTTAAGATGTGGTGATTACAAGCCGTTTTATCGCTGCAGAAGCCTATTATATAAGATTTATAGCCCCTTATTGTTATTCCTTTACTTCCTTTAACAGTTGTAACTGTGTTTGTGTATAACGGAAAACATCGGATTGATTATGTGACACAAAAAGGCAGTAACAGTTACGTTACATCGCGCCCCTACAGTCAGAGCTGACAGATATATCAAGAGAACGGAATGATGATGTTAAAATAATCGTGCATTGTAGTCATGTTTTGACCCGGTACAATAGTTATTTTAAAGAATCTTAATAATTAAGCAGCCCAGAATAAATCAGGGAAATTACACCGCTAGTCCGTCCTATGGGCGACATAGGCGAACGCCTAGGGTGCCATTTAATTAGGAGTGCAACATTTCTCACTGCTTTTCTAGTGAAACAGATTGTCTGATTCCCCGTGCTACAGTAATGATTTTAATATAAATTGATTGACGAAATTTGTTTTCTGTTCCTCTGGGGGGGGGGGGGGGGGCGGGTAAAAGAGATGGCAGGTGCTGGGATATGGACGGTTTAGGGCAGCAGAGTAAAAGTTAAAAAAACAAACAAAAAAAAACAGCCTAGTCGTTTTGTGTGTCGCTGTAGGGCAGAAGAGAACGGGTAGTTTCCTCATCTCTGTGCAGTGTGAGACTGCTAGTGTGTGTGAGGTCACTGCAAAAGTATCCTGTCATGTGAAGGAGAGATAGGTGAAGGGACTGAAGTCAGGCTTTCATCACTTTCACCATCGTAATATTTGTTTGAAAATATATTAAACTTGTTTTCAGAGGCAGAGCCAAAAAGACAGACGTGACCATGTTCATGCTGATTCCCCCCTCTGGTGAGTTTTTTCTGAATGGGGTTTTGATATCACGTTTTATTCTAGGCAAACTGCTTAAAATGATGTGTCCCAGCCATGGGGATACATGTTCAATGATATCTTCTCTGTCCTTCAGAGAGGAAAATGGTTAAAGCCTAATTCAAGTTAGCAATATGAATTATACCTCTAATTTGCCACTGGCATTCAGTGACAACCCCACATATTTCTGGCTTTGCTGGATTCAAATTTCTTGACTCCTTATGTGGAGTCAAGGTTGGTTTAGGTTATTTACAGGCACACATGGGCTCAGGGTCCATATGTTCAGATGGTACAGTAGCATGTGTTTAAGACGGCTCCTCCTGCAACCCCAGTGGCAAAAAAAATAGTTTCTTTACCTGTCAACAGATCAGTTCTTTATTAAGAATCTATGCTAACTAAAGGTATTGGCTTTCATATCAAGCATAGGAGCATGTTGCAAGCTTTTAAAAATAAATAAATAAATAAAACTTTCTAAAATTGTGGTTTCTGTTGCTTATTTTATGAATGTAGGCATTGAAATGTATAAAGAATATGAGATAGTTTAGTGAAATTATTCTTTAATTCCCTTGTCTGACTGTATTGTTTTTGCTCCAGACATGTTAACAGGTAACTTAAGAGACTGAATGCAGAATTTAGTGCCGAAAGTATTTCATTAATTGTTCCTAAAATAAAAAACATCCATAATGCTTTTACTGCTGATGGCTCAAGGCTGTTTTTATGCCACCCAACTGCCACAACTTTTTAACTATTAACTTTAAATGAATGTTATTGATATGCAAATGAATGCAGTTTTCTGTCCACACAAAGTGCAATAGCCAAACTCACCCCTTGATGACTGACTTGCTGATAACTACTAGAAGGACTTTGCTTTATTTCATTATTCAAATAGCCCCGGGGGTGAAGATACCTGGTTCGTTCAGTGTGCCTTGCTCTGGATGCTGCGACAGCACTGTAAGGCATTCATTGAATGCTTGTCATTACAGGCTTTTGTTTTTCCAGTAAACAGATTTTGTTGGCATTCCTGCCACCAAACTGTAAAGGAAAGATGTTTAGTAGTTGGTTGGGCTCTCAGGAAATGCCTTTTTTTTGTATCAAAATATATCCTGTTGCTTTACAGACTTGTGAAAATAAAATGTTTGTTCTCTGTACATTTTTTGTACATTTATGCTTGGAAAAATTAAATCTACCTTTGAGATGAAGAATTTTTTTTTTTTGTCCTTTAACAAATTATTCTGCATAACGCAGCTTCATAAACTGACAAGTTCAGCTCCTTTCTTATGAAACTGTATTGGTGGTTCAAGAACTTTGAAATATATATACGGACTTGCTATGTAAAGCCAAGGATTGTACTGTTGGCTTGTGTCTCATCCGATGTTTTCTTTCAGATGAAGAGTCTCTTGAACTCGACCGGCTATGGAATCGCGTGAAGTTCAGGGTGCAATAGTAGGAACCTGAATTTAAATCTTTCTAATGCATAGATGTCACAGTAGGTATACCCAAGCTACATGGGTTTCTGGACTAGACACATACTTATTGGCATCTGTGTCCAGCTGGTTTTAAATACGGTTCTTTGGATTCACCTTCGCTCTATCCGCTTGGGGTATTTTTCAAATTATACCTTGATCCCTCCAGTTCACATGCCAACCTTGATTTCGCCAAAAGCCTTTTTTTAAAATGCTATACCATCAAAACAAAGGAGAGGACTTTTATGTGCCTTTGAATGTACGCCTTTTCTCAGGAATGATATTTGATCATTTAGTGTTATTTATGATTACTCATTAGATATGATTACTGAATGAGTATTCTGTAAGTTTCCATCTAGGTATATAAGAAATTGAATACAATATTTTTTTCCTGGTGGTTAACATTGGTTTCATCTGCTATTAGGGTTATCTTCATTTAATTTTAATCAATCATCAATGGTTAGAGGAACAGTGAATCTCGTGTACTCCCTGGTAAGCGTATGGAGTGCAGTACAGTGCATCATCTACATTGATAGCCCTGTTGTTGCAGGTCTCCTGAGGTACTTTTTTAGCATTTCATAAATTATTTCCACGAATGCTAATATTTTCGTGGATTTTTCTGTTTGTTTATTTGTTTGTCTTTTGCACTGGGCATAAATGGATAATCAACTCAAGGTGTGCCACCATTAGTCTCAAGGGACACTAAAGACAAGCATTCAGAAAGGGTCATTTGACTTGCTGGAGCAGTTTTGTCAACCAGAAACAATTACCAAGGCAATCTTTAAACAACCCCTCCCCCCCAAAAATCTTTGCTTACAGTTTCCAGCCTCGTAATTGTGCCAGGACTAAAGTCTCTTTGTCCCAGTTCATTAAAAAGGCTTCCCTCATTTCCAGGCCCAGTGAGAGGGGGTAGATCATCAGGCCCTTAAGCCTGCTGACTAAGTATACATATGCAATGAATCACTTAAATCCTATGAATGAGGAGATGTCATAACATATGCCATAAACATACCATTTAATGCTACTAGTTTATCTAATTCAATTTAAAACATACACACAACCATAAGAAATAGTTAAAATCTTGAGAGGCAGTCTCTAAAGTTGACCAATTCGCCTTTTGTCCATTACCAACATCTCTGAACTTTAAGGACATCATTTCTCAGTGTGAGGGTTTATTGATGCCGTAAAGGATATTTTATTTTTAAGTAAAACTGCCAGTTTTATATGATTTCTTTTAAATGGACCTCAGTTTTCAGATTTATATCTGAAATTGTTCTTTCTTTTGTTTGATGTAAAAGTTTAAAAATATGTAATCGTAAATGCTAGACCTTAAGACAGCTAATGGTATTCCGATGGCATATGCTATTTTATTAAAATGTTTTACTTTAAAGAAAAACTATTTTAAAGTCTTTCAGAGGGTGGATGTCCAAAATGCTAAACTGTTGGTAAGTCTGGCCATTTTTCTTGCTATTGGTTTTAATTTTTGACTGCACTTTTTAAATCCCTCAGTTCCACATCTACTTATGTGTGTGTGTATATATAAATATATACATATACACAAAAATGCATATTTTACTCTATATACATTTTCCACATTGTGT
>JAABNY020000108.1:22109057-22139497 GCA_015164015.2 Brevimyrus niger
TGTGTGTGTGTATATATAAATATATACATATACACAAAAATGCATATTTTACTCTATATACATTTTCCACATTGTGTATAATTATAGAAATATTAATATGCGTAGACAATCTTTGAACTGCACATTTATGGACGCGGCGTAGAAAATGCGGCACCCATGGTGTTTAGGGGCTTGTATACAGTAGCAGGGACCTTCCCCCAGCATGGCATCCTGTAACTGTTCTGCGTTAATGGTCATAATATTTAGTGATTTGGAGTAGGCAGGAGCATATGAGGTCTGTTCTCCTTGTCCTGTTTCTTTTTATTTTTCATTCTTTTAAATCTTTCCTTCTTCGGCTCAGAGCACTCAGTTCGTCTAGCTAAGGCTCGTTTAGTCATGGTTCGGTTTTCCCCAATCACCCTTGGAAGCCACTGTTTGTGACGGGCCGTCTTCATTTGGTCTCAGATTTCTTCCAGCGTGCTAAGAAAGTCTTCCTGATCGAGCAGGCCAGCCGAGTCCAGCTAAAGGAGTTTGCCCGGATGAATGCTGCCAATACCTTGTCTGTGACCAACTTGGTCATGGGAATGAGCTCCATCCTCTGCAGCCTTAATGGGTGAGCAGGGTGGACCAGGAAGTGTGGTACAGGCCTAACTGTCAGACCGCTAGAAGCTTGACTTTAAGGTTTAAAACCTCTATGAAGTTGCAGTAGAGTCTCTGTGTAGGAAAAGATTCATTGTGACTTCAGGTAGCACAAGTTCCTTATTTGTTTTGTTTTAATTTCTTTCATCTTCCAGCCACCAATATGCTGCATGCTGGCTGGTTCTGATTGGTTATCTACTAGACTTGGCCGACGGAGCAGTTGCTAGGCGACTGGATGCCTGCTCAGCACTAGGTGAGCGGGGTGTGTTTGGCTGCCAGGATCAAGGGCACATTTCAGTCAGCCCTCTAACCAAGCTGTCATGGCTGACAAAGAGGGAGAACGTTATGTTGTGGCCAAGGTGCATTTTCTTACGGGAGTAGTGTCAAGGACCCTGCATGAAGTGAGAGAAAGCTGAGTTTATATTTCAATGGGGACTTTGCATGGTATTTGTGAGCATGGTAGAGTGCCATTGTTTGAGTTTAGTGTGAAGTTGGGATCACCTGAATATTTAAGAAACTGGTAGTGCTGATGCAATTCCACTTGCTGTTCGTGTGTGAATGGTCGTCTGTTCTATGTTGACCAATTGGGCGTCACAAGTACATCCACCCTTGCTGGGCCTTTTTCCCAACCATTGTACTTAGTGTTAGTTTTCTGCATGCACTTGCATGCTATTGTTTTGTGCCCCATCCCAACAACCCTCCCCCACCCTGAAAACACATAAACCAGTCCCTTGCATTTTTGACGAATGAAGGATCTCTTTCCGATCAACAGGGATAACTGTAAAGGATCAGTTACTCTTTATCTCAGTAATCCCAGTACTTATAATGTCTCGCATATCTGAAATTGCTTAAATCTTTGACCTCGAGTGCTGGAATTCAGCCCCTTTGACCAGCCACAGACCGGGATCAGCACGCATTTTGAGTTTGCCAAAATAGGCCCCCAGGGGTGGGACAAAGGGATACTGGCATGGAGACTCTTGTTTGCCGTTATGCTCTGAGGGAAATTCCCACTACGGGCCCTCAGCTCAGCCATTGTGGGTTCATATTTATCAGAAGCGGGGAGTCGGAACTAGGGCACACCAAGTGTCACATTTCACGTTTCGTCATGCTGCTTTTCAGATTTGAGAATCGCATTCCTCAAAATTGTTTGAACGTCGTCCTGTTGGTCCTGGTGCATATTGTGTGGTGCGCATTTGTTTGTGTGAGTTACTGAAGTCACAGAGTACTGAGTCTCGGTTTCCATTGTGGCCTGGTGGGGGAGTTTAGGTGCCAAGCTGGATGACTTTGCCGATTTTACCACGTTTGGCATCGCCACGGCTTTGCTGCTGAGGACGCATGACTTGATGGACAACGTCCTCTGCATGTGTTACGTACTGTCAGTGTTCATACGCCTCTGCTTCTTCTCCAGTGGTAAGCCAGACCACAACGGGCCCCTTTATGGCCCGAATGGTACATTCCCAAGAAAGCTTACGATGGTGCTGAGCTCACCATTATTAGTGACTTGGAACAGTGAGAAAATTTGTTTTTGTTCTGGCATTGATGCCTCCTAGAGCCCACCCGTGATCTCACAGGTCAAGATGGCTTCCTTTGACTGCTGTCAGATTCATGTGGCTTTTGTTGCGCAGGGATTCCATTCATGTACCGCGGCCTCCCCTGCATCTACTCCTCTGCTATCCTATCCTGCGCCTGCCTGCTGTCAGGAGGCAATGTGATGGTGCTGCGGGTCACTGCCGTGGCCATGATCCTCTTCATGGTCAGCCAGACCTTCTACCCCCATGACAGGATCCTGGAGTCCCAGGCCTGGAAGAAGGTGGTCTATGCTGGAGGTAAAAACAAAACACACCAAACCTGTAGGCAACTTACCTGTATGTGAAACTAGGAGTAATTCTGCACAGTTGCCTTGTAAAGTTATAGGATTACTGGGTTAAATGCTAGATGAACATGCCAAGCTTATTAAAGTATTGCTTTTCAGATTAATCACGTATGAGGTATCAATAGATACAGTTGCTTTGATCAGGCAAGCACTTTTGTCTAAAGTGATGTACAAGTGAGGTTCATAACATATTAGCAAATGCAACAAGGGCTAGATACTTTAGTTAGGGTGAAAAAATTACTCTTTCCTTTTGCGGATAATTAATTTCTTTTCTCTCTACCCATTTTAGGAGTGGCAATGGTGTTCTGTTCCTCATTCCCGTCTGCATGTGTTTACTATCTGCTGTGGTCAGTATCTTATATTCTGTTTCCCAAATCACTGTGGAGATGTAAGGTGTGACAAAAGGTGAGGCCTGGACCCTAATGTTGAGCTATCAGGCCAGGAGAACGTTGGCCTGAGTTATTACAGACCTTATACCTGCCGTTGCCTATTTCCATGGCAACCGTAAACAGACAAAAAAACAAACTTAAAGCCCACTGGTTGTATTGAAGTGACACAATATGAATTCTGAAAGGTTTCCTTGATTTTTACTGGATGGGAAGATAAAGGAACTATAATGTTCTTTTTTTATTTTGATTTGTTAAACGAAAATGTAATTGTATAGCCCAAAAAGAAGGAAATCTCCTGCTTTGTATCTTATGATTGTTAAATAATGTGTGTCTCTATCGAACCTCATTTTTCCCTGTGAACTAGCAAAGTCATTTGTTGTTTTTCTATGTAGAGGTTTTTCCCCAATATGATAAGGTCATAAATGCAGGACATAACGCATGTATATGTCTAGTCAGATTTTAGTGTAGTGCTTGGCTTGATCAGTACAGAATACCGCCCCCCCCCCCAGTAACAAATCAGGATGTTGCTTTTGAAGGTTGGTTCTTTTTTTGCTGAACATAGACTTGATTTTATTATTATTGTCAGTTAGTTCTAGGGCACACAAATGCTGCTGAATCCTTTCTTTTTATTGCCAGAAATATTGTAATAATAATTGACACTTTTATTAATCCCCGTGGGGAAATTCTTTTTATGCCGCCCTCAACTTGCTCTTTGTAGAGCAAGCTGTCCGCGAAGGGCAGCCACCTGTAGCGGTGCCCAGGGAGCTGGGGGTTAAGAGTCTTGCTCAAGGACCTGCATATGTGCTGAGACTGGGCTTGAACCGGTCACCTTGTGATTACAGGCACACAGCTTAGCCCACAGAACCCGATGCTGCCCCCTTGTGCACCTTAATTAAAAAAAATGTGTATTATACTTTTGTTTATTTGGGATTTGTGTTCATTTAAATAGATGCTCCAGTTGCTACAAAACGATGGACTTTTTAATATATTTTGTCTAAAGTGACTAAGATAACCATCAAGCACCTTTTTTTCAGGCTGACAAATAAACATTTCAGATTAAAGGGAGGCCTTATCTGACTTAGTATTTAATATTTAAGTTAGCATGTTGCAACATTAATACACCGACATAGCACAAGTACCAAATCCACAATTATGATACGTGATATGGAATATGATAATATATAAAATTGTACAGGAAATCCAACAATATTTTTAGTCCTTCAGCTTTCTAAGAATAGATGCTGCTTAGCCCCTGTTTTAAGGAGCTGCATTTACATTTTCATATGACCATTCAGCATCTTTAACATTAACTGATTTCAGAGCATCATTCTTTTCCTTCTTGTTGGCAAATAAATAGTGTTTTTAAATGTGCAGCTGCTACTTATACCAATCTTTTACTGATAACCAGAGTGTTTGTTGTGCAAGGGCATTTTAATGTTATGACTTGTCTTGTTTAACAAGAAACATTTTTATATTTGTCAGTTAAAGCTTAATTAGGAGGATTTCTGATATAGTAAAGTATAAATGCCTTTCCCTGGATTTCTATGATGACAAGACTTAAGTAATATCAAAATATTTCCCTTAAGTTGTAGGGACAGTAATTCTGCTTTCATTGGCCTTCTTTTAAAAGGGAAATTGAAAATTGTACTGTTTTAAGCCCAGAATTTTAAATGAAATAATAGAATGTAAGAATCTCATCCCACACTTTTGTTTTCATCCATCTCTATAACTGTAAATGTAATATATGTTTAATATTCCTAAATTGTTAAAAGGCACCCGGGAGTTTCATACATCTGTTAATGCCAGGTACCAGTCAGATTTTCAATGTGTATTTAAAATTCTTTTTAAAAATAAAAATTAGATTGACTAAATTTCCCAGCTATCCGTTACTGTTTATTTCATAATCCTCTGTAGGAACTTAGTTTATTTTTTTTCTGCTTCTTGTACACTGGCAGGCAAGATGACTAACTTTAAACACTGAGTTTTCAAAGAGATGTTTCATACAATTCCAGTCAACCACATTAAGCTAGATCAATTGTAACATAATGATTATTAAACTGCATGAATCCAGCATCCGTGGCACAGAAATATCCAGTTATAATGGACTTCAAGGGACCTGGCAAGACTGTCCATTATATCCAGAGTTGCCCAGAACACAAGTACAGGACACCATTTACTCATGCCACAACCCAGAAAGGTCCAACTTTATTTACTGTATTTCACCTATTGCAGCTCAACAAAAATCATTTTATGTCACAAACACACATATCTTCTTTTCTTACTGCTGTAGTGAACAAATGCATAGCAAATGACAAGAAGCATTCTAATACCCTATACTAAAAGATGGCCTAAAGCATTACTACAGCTATGGGGGACCAAATTGTCCGTTATAAGCGGAATTCCGTTATAAGCGAACCCACTATATATCTGATGCTTCTGCATGTTCGTAAAAGCGACCGGCCGGGACCAGCGGACCATCCGTTATAGATGATATTCTGTTATAAGTGAGTCCACTATAACGGGATTTTACTGTATATATGATGCTGGTATATTTCCATCCATTCCTAACTACCTGATGCAGTTAATTATCTTAGAATATGGTGCCCATCTACCTTGATTCACTACACAGGATTCTAAAGCAATGTTTCCATCAAACAAACATCAGTTAGTATCAGGAAACAGCTACTGAATTAATTTTATTCTGGTGAAACACTCACATTGGGGATGGATAAGGGTATAGTGCTTGAGAATGCTTAGTTACGTTTGATCATCAAGGTGAAGGACAATACAGGTGAATTAAATCATTATTTTCCACAAAATTAGATTTTAGGACGTCCAACCAATCTTTGTCCTGCAGTTTCCTGCTTACAGTGCACAGCATACCGGCAACTGTTTAAAATTAAGACAAGAGACCAGCCGCCTTCTTGTACTCTGCGATGTCCATTTTGTCTCCGGCGCACAGTATCTTTGTGTCAGCTAGGTATACATACGAATCCAGCAGCTTAATAATAGATGAGAAATAGGGCCGGTCCTTAAAGTTCCACATCCAGCAGTACTTCATGAGATCGTATCTGCGAACACCAACAGCAACAGGCTTGGGAAGGCAAGAGGTCTGGGACTGTTTCGTTTCTTACTAACACATTTCATTCGATTACAAACAACTAGCCCTCGAACAGCGGCGCTGTGTTAGAATGGCGAAGCACTCACAAGGGTCTCCCGCAGCTCTCTGGCCGCCTCATGCGGTGTGATTTCTGGAGTTGTGGGAAAACTTCCATTGGTTCCATGTCAGGATACGGGGGAGACCCTGGAGGGGGACAAAATGCACTTTCATTCGTGTCTTTATTTATTTAGCAGATGCCCAAAATGAAGTGAGTGTTTGAGCAGAGTCAGTCGGTGCCCCAGGAGAAAGTTGGTTTAATGGTCCTTTGGTGACATCAGTCGGCCAGCCACCGGATTTAAACCAGAAGTAATACTGTATGATCATGAATGCATTGCATTACTCCAGCCTTACACACTGAGTAGCAACGTCACTAGGCACCCCTGCGTAATACCAGGTAGGACCTCCCCTCTTTTCTCTCGAACTACTTCAACAATTGATAACTTGCTGTTGCGGCATTCTTGTCCACCAGGCTTGGTAAGCGGTATCGTAAGACGCAGGAAAGTGATGAATAAACGAATACCAACGAACTGAACTGTCCAGCTGGAATATTTCCAGGAACTTTGTCACTTTAGTTAGTCATGCTTAAGTGATCCTAGGGTACTGTGTGAAAGGTGTGACAGATCTGTTTTCACAGCCACTGGATGTCTTACCTAAGGTAATCAGCTCATATAAGAGAATGCCAAAAGACCACCTGATACAAAGCAGAAAAGAGAAACTTGAGATGGCAAAGTATACTATGTATTTTTTTTTTTTTTCATTTTGATAACAGCATTTATCCACTGAATTAGCAGACGATCACTGGAGGTATGACAGAACGACTTCACATAGCCTTTGCCCATCTAGCTAGTTTACATTGTGACAGTGCTCTTCCATGTCAATCGATTGCATTTGTTATGAGTAAATAGATGATTCCCCCTCACACGTCGCTTCGATCAGTCAGTGGCAACTGCATGATCCGCTCGGGGGCCTGCCACTTCACGGGCACGTTTGAAACCCATGGCTTGGCCACCTTGCCTATCTGCCGAGCCTCAAACGCCATCCCCAAGCCAGACACCTTCACTGATAGTCCACTGCCAATTAACATGTTCCGGGCTGCCACATCCCCGTGGTACAGCCCGTGCTCTGAAAACAGGTAGTCCTGCAAAAACACAACAGCCGGAGATCAATGACTTACATGCAAGTAAGTTGAGGCAATACTGCCATCTAGGGACTCTAGAATACGTTGACTTACAACTTACAGGCGCTTAACATTCGGTAAAAAAACAGCACTTTCAAGTTTTAAATTTAAGCTGTGATTGCGAAGGGACGTTAGAGGGACTAAAAACGTAGGCAGTGTATTTTTCTCCAGAAATCATTGCACAGGTGCTGTTGTTTACTCATTGTAAATTGATTACTGATTTACTGAATTAAAAACAAGAAGAAATGCAGAAGAATACGTACCAGACCAGCTGACACCTGTTTTGCCACCAAGTACACCGACCTCTCAGAAAAGTGCTCCAGCTGGCCGGGTTTCTCAACATCGTTCTGGAGTATGACAGTGAGAAAATGGGTTAAATTGTGCCTTTATTCTTGTTAAATGCCACTATTAAGTGTCACTGCTGGTGTAACCATAACAGAAGCATTTAAAGAGGGAGGCATGAAGGGAATTTCCCCATGGTGATCAATTAACCATTGCAAAAAAAAAAAACAGCGTCCTTTGCCAAAGAAGGCCTGACCTGCCTCAGAGTCCACAAAAAATGCAGCAGGTCCCCTGGGCTGCTGGCCTCCAGCACCAAGTACATGGGCATCGTCTGGGTCTGGCAGAACAGCATCCGCACCAGGTTCTCATGCCTGCACACCACAGCATGGAACTGGGCCCAAGCGGCAAACTCCCCAGCTGTGGCCTGGCTGTTGCTGCCTGGAGATGAAGACATATGTGATCAACACTGGGAAGATACACTGATACGTCCAATAAATACAATCATTCAATGATTCTCTCTCAAACAATGTAAGTCTATGGAAGGTTTTTTTGTGACAATAATCCATAAATAAATCTCTAATTTAAATGATGCCAGCAATCATTACAATTTATGAAAGTCACCCATCAAATTCACTGGACGGGCTCTAAACAATATCAGATATCGTATTCATTATAATGCAGGATAAGTCTCATCCAAACAGATCGATTGGATTCTCATTTATAACCACATTTTGTCTGTTCTGTCCTGGGGCTGTATTGCATCCTAACTCTCCAAAATCTTTAACCCTCATAGCTATAGGGTGACAGTTAAGCTGCCCCAACATTCACTGGCCACCACGCAGTGTTAGCTACAGCTAAACTTATTGAGTCCGTATGGCTGCTCTTTTATTGCTCCTACACAAAAAAAAAAACACAATGCGCACAATGCCCCACTCCTGACATAACGATAAAAATGATATATATTGCAGCCGTATTTTAATACATCATGGGAATGAACTACCACAGTCCCTTCGTATCCGAGGTTCCAGTTATCCACAGTTTACCTCCGTCCCAAAAAAAGTGAAATGTTTTTTCATAGTTTCTTCATCGTTTTATGGTTAGAAACAATTTCGAACAATTTTCAGTCATTAACTCAATGTTGATAAAATATTCAGTTACGCTGCTTTGCTTTGTACAGCAACCAGCAAAGGCAACGCACCCTGGAGGGTCTTAACCACCACAGCAGTGGTGACACATCCTCTCCTCAACTGGCTCTTGTAGGTGTTCCCATAATGGCCCATCTGCATGGACTCCAGTGCTCCCAGTGTGCAGTCTGCAGGCACCTGCCATGTGTCCAAAGGGCTCTGAACACGCAGGCAGGTCCCTGATACTGTGTCTATGCTCATAGAGCCCTGCCCTGCATTGTACACGATTTTAACTGTCAGGGGAAGAAAGAAGGTTTCAGTTAAAAATGAGATGCAGTTGATGGTGGGGGGGGGGGGGGTATCTTGGTGTGTTTAATATTGAGGGATATTTGTCATATTGGGAATACTGCGATATTTTCCTTCTGGGCGAGGTTGCTGGGGTTATAATTCTCTGGCTGGGGTCAAATGGTAACGGTAACATTTGTCAACTATCTATGGCTCTGTGCATCATTAGTAGGTACCAAGGAGTGAATTTTCGTTTTACAGGGTGATTCTGAAAAACTAATTAATATTCACGAGATAAGCACTATCTGATTGGACAGTGGATGCTTTAGACTGATAGGAGCACACTCACCAGCCAATCAGGTAGCACTTCTTTAATGAG
Source organism: Brevimyrus niger (assembly GCA_015164015.2). Taxonomy (NCBI): domain Eukaryota; kingdom Metazoa; phylum Chordata; class Actinopteri; order Osteoglossiformes; family Mormyridae; genus Brevimyrus; species Brevimyrus niger. Next base: position 22,118,345 of record JAABNY020000108.1, read on the forward strand.
TGAACATTAATGAGTTTTCCCAAACCAACCTGTAAAACAGAACTCGATGCCAGGGAGCTGCTATCAATTTCCAAGAGGCTCCTGGAACTTCGGGGAGACGTGCGATGTCTGTAATGAACCAGCCACCTAACGGAATCGGCTCACATCATTCAATCAGGCAAAATGCTTAACATCTATGTGAAGACTGACACAATGAAGCTTTACTTCAAGCTGGGTGATCGATGGGAAATTTGGGAGCACCTGCACTGAATTCTGTGCTATGCTTTAAATAAAACAACATGCTTGTTTACCCAGACTTTCTCGCCCTGGCCTCCTGCAGTAGAGGCTCCACAATATAAAGAAGACTACAACCACAGTACTGAGAGACAGAAAAACTGGGACGATGATCACAGCAAATCCTGCACCTGGAAGTCACACACAATGCTCACAAATGTTTACATTGTCCCTAGTATGTCCCATAGTGTCCCATATGCCCCATAGTGTCCCATACATGCATTACATATTTTATTGCTTAATGGTAAGTTAGTGGCTTTAAACAAATTTCCTTAATAATTTCTATAGCGTAGCCTAACAATTTAATGAGTGGCCTATATACATAATAACCCGTAAGTAGCATAATATAAGTATTATGTGCACAAAAGATGAGACATGCAGGCTGTAAAGTGGAGGGATATATTCTGAATTTACCTTCTTTAGTGTTATTGCACCTAGGACTCTGTGCATCCATGTTTGATGGTCCTGTAACATTTCACACACCTAAACCAATAGAGGAAACAGGCAAAAAGATTCACCGCAAACAAATTGCTGTTACACAAGGCTCTAAATTAGGCCACTTACATAGGTCACTTGCCACTTACACTTACGTAGGCTTGATAGGTTTATCACAGATGTTTCCAGCCCACAAGTCTTATGACTTTTTTCATTGTCCGGCTTGTAGACACACAGTATTACTCACCCTGAAGAGGAACTGAACAGACGTTAACTGCAGTGTGTCCATCCACATTATATTACTGAAATCTGCATCCTACCTGGAATAAGCCACTGTTGACCGAATGGTTACTAATCGATCCTGCCACTTTTTGTGCATGTTCCGTTGTACAGGGCATATACAGTATCTTGCTGAAATGGCTGTGAAATGTTCACTAGTAAGTAGCTACTGAGGAAGCGTGTTAATAACTAACCAGGAAATTCTATAGAGGGGACTTGAAAGTCAAAAATTTATATATAATTTATGTCTTGGCAAGCTCCTGTTGTTTGTATTAGGAAAAAGACTGAAAAGGCAAGGCTGACTTCAGGGTCAGTTTGGACTATCTGTGTTATCTGGTCCACTATGAAAGCACACGTACAAATGATTAACAGGTCTGGGTTGATTAAAATATCTGTTTTCATTTTTTATTGATATTATATAGTGTATTATTGCATGCTACAATTAAAAGACTAAACCCCATCAGGGCCGTCAATGGCGGGACTGGGTCTAGTCGCTCTCTTACAGTACATCAATATCAATGGGCAAAGATGGTTACAAGTTTACAAATGTACTAATCAAAACATTCCTGATTGGCAGCCAGATTACTTGTGCATGACAAAGGCCACGTGACAGAGTGCAGTGACGACTCTTCACTGTCTTTAGTAATAGCGACTCAAAGAGTCGTTCATGCCGTTCTGGTTATACCACTTCAGTTGCATTTCTTCAGCAATCTCAGCAGTAAGTATCCTTCTCAAAGAATCAACTTTCTAGTACAAAACTGTTATCCTACCCTTCCAAGGTTTTGGGATGAACTGTTTGACCTCTTGAAAAGTATTATTAATTTGGATTTCATTTGGGAGTTATGTTTATCTTCATCTGAGTTGTTATCGATGACAGCAGTCTGAATGTGCCCTTTAGTCAACATGTTTGTAAAATACACAATCTCCAGTCCATTCTGTGATTGTTATCTTTGATTTGCCATGGAAACCAAATCCCCTTTTACATTTAAACAGAAGAAACACTGTTGCAATTTACTCAGTATTTATGTTATTATTACATGGTCTTTTGGCACAGGAAATGTGCCACAGGAAATACTACATGAGTGGTAGATAGTATCAGTTCAATTCAATTCAATTATTTTTTACAATTGGAAGATAAAAGGAGAGCATCAGAAAAGAGCCAAAAGAATGTCAAAGGCAGGCTGTGCTGACTGCTTGCACTATGTGTATTGTCCTTGCACTTTTTCTTGAGTTTTCGTGTTTGTACCTGTGCACTGTACGTTTCTGTGCTGCTGCACGCAAATGAATTTTGCCCCGGGATGTATAATCTATACTTTGTTTTATCTTAACAAAGATAGAAACATTTTTGACTGCAAATGTGATTTGGGGTTTTCCCCATGATGAACAGTCATCCCATGGCCTCGGGTAATTCAAGGGCTATGCTTCAGTCTCCTTGAAGATGGAAGACTTTGAAAAACAATAGGCCTGCAGAGAAAGGGAGGAGAGCTCAAGTGCAGGTGCCTGTGGATGAGAAGCAGGTCTCTGGTTGATCATACACGCTCTCCAGACCTGGATAATAAGCAAATTGCACCAATTAAGATGTCACACCTTCCTCCTGCAGCTGCGGGTGAATCATTGACCCGGAACTCAATGGAGAACCACATGCGATGGTGCTCCTTATAACTACGCACAGTCAAACTTTCCCACAGCTAAATCAGAATAAATGTTTTCTTGACTGTACCTTTTGGTAAAGGGAATTAGAACTTAGAATTAGAATTAGAATTAGCATGGGACAGTGACATTCCCACACATGCCAAGGCTCACATGCTGCACTTATCTTTGCTCCAGTGTCCTTGTTTGCGATAAAATCTCTGTCCCGCCTAAGGTCCAAAGGTCAGTTTCTTTGTTATGTCCACCTCTTTACCCCAGTAACTGATTAAAAACTTTGTTCTGGAGTATTTAATCCTGTCCTGTCTGCTTCACTAAGGTTTTATACATTGGCTCTTAGGTTGTTTAGTCAATGCATTTCCTGTCCCTCGATAAAACAGGCCATGTCCCTCTCATCGTCCATTGTGCTGAGCAACTCATGGGGACCATTCCATGGGGAATTACCCCATGCCCCTTGAACGCCTTCCTAAATGTTCACGCATTGAATTATTATAACAATTATTATTAGCTGTCCCTTTCCATGGCAACACCTACACACACACACACACACACACAACCGCTGTCTGTCCCCATCAATGATGCCATTGGATCAAACTGCTCTCTCCAGCTGGAACCAGCTGCACCGGGTGCCGATGGGAAGGCGTAGCACAACGTGAAATTGGATGACAGATGAACCGGAAGAATTCCATTTTTTCATCCATATTCCATACATTATTAAGAAAAAGCTGATGATGATCACAGTGAGCGAGAACCTGTTCTGGGAGGAATGTAGTATACAATCTGTAGCACAGGTGACACCATTAGAAACCAATGTCAATGTAAGAAGAAATCATATAACCTGATAGTGCAATCTGCTAGTGTGCCTTGTTGACTACACACTACAGTTTCAACTATAACAAGTCAGTCACATTGAAACTAATGCTATACAGTTACTTTTTATTAGTAATCAAAAATTATATACTGCATTTATTAATTGTTGCCACAGTCCTTTAGGTCTCCAGGTCGCTTTAAATAGACTGTGCACACCACCTGGAATGATGTCACACAATGATTAGTAACTGGTTACTGAAAATAAGGAAGAAGTGTCATGTTTTTCGAACAAAAAAAAAAAACTGGGTATCATTGGTGCATTAATGAGTGTTGTCTAATGGTGTTTTAAACCCTTTGGATGTTAATTTTGAAATCAGAGTGAATCTGTAAAAGTTTATCAGCTCTGCCAGCCTTTCAGTACTAAATTTACTGTACTTTTGCCATTTCTTTTCTTACACTTGTAGGGGCATCTGCTAAATTAACTTAAAATACATTTTGCTGAATATTCATTCAATGTTAAAGGATAAAGTAAATCTCAGAACTTTGAATGATATTTTATTAATCTTTTTGCGGATACCTGTGTATACATCTTGTCCCTAGTCGCTGAGTGGGAAATGACTATTTCCCATTATAATCCAATGTGGCTGCCTGTCCATAGCTTGCAGCAGTGTACGAGACAGTTCCTAGCTGAAAACATCTGATGATACTCGAGTGCCCCCTTGTGGAAAAGTGTAAATGTGCAGAAGTCCACCTCATCCGTCATCCAAAAAACGTCGTACAGAATCACACAAGGCAGGAAAAAAACCTTGAATGGGATTGCAGTCTATCACAGGTCAGGCACACACCCAGTGGCCAGTTTAGAGTAACTTGTTTACCTAACTGTATGTCTTTAGGACTGTTGGAGGAAATCCGCTCAACACAAGGAGAGGAACATGCCTCACACAAACAAAGCAAGATTTCGCAAATCGGGACGTGGGAGCAGTATCACTGTTTATACTATAACATCATACTAAGTCATGGCGAAATGCATACAAGTTCTGGTAGGACTGTCCCGGTACACGTTACGCTCCTCGTCTTGTGTCGTTCGGTACATCGTTTTCTGATCGGTACATACAGTGAAATGAATACATTTATAATAAATAAGTAACTATAACTAAGTAATTTCCAAAGTAATTCTGCTTTAGTTCATGGGCAGAATTTGGACGGTGCAGCGGCGGTCAGCCAAAATCGCTGTTAAATAATTGGTGAGACAAGCAATGCACTGTGCTCTATGTGGTACTTTGTGCACTTTAGTATAAGCTGTATGTTGGTACCCTATAGGCCAGGGGTGGGCAAATATTTTTCTCAATGGGCCACATTAGACACTTGAGCAGTTTTCGAGGGCCACATCATGCGCATGGACGCAATGTAACATAAATAAAAAAATTCAGATGCTTACAAAATAAAAGCAGCACGCATACGTGTTTAAAAGTTATTTATTGCATTCAAATAGCAAAATAAGATTTCCCTTGACTCTTATCAGACATGGTCATTAATGGCCCATTTTCGTTTGAATTTTAATTAACCAATTACTTCTCGCGGGCCGGTCAAGGATATCTAGAGGGCCGGATATGGCCTGGGGGCCGTAAAATGCCCGGGTCTGCTATAGGCAGACAACATGACAGGTTATGTGTGTATGTTAACACATAAGTTCGGCAAGATACATTTTCTTCCGCCCCTCAAGTGCAACCATTAAACTCCTCCAATACATAAAGCTCCTAGTTTCTGGATTCACTGTTAATCACAAAACAGTTTCCATCGAGGTGTCCAGCTGCTCTATGCATCGCCGACATGCTTAGGGTGCTTTATAAAATGCATTGATTTATTGAATTCCCCGGTATAGATCCCTAATGAGCCGTCGCCAGGTTTCTCTCGCTAAGAGCTTCCATCCAAAGCAACGTGCTGATCACACACAAACTCACCGGCGCATGTTTGGAACAGTCCTAAAAAGGCAGATAATGTAGCTCTTTGTCCTTGTAAGTTGGCACTGTGGCCTCACACTATCCCAGGGTCTGAGTTCTGTGTGCTGTGTTTGTGTGGCCGTCTTTCTGGTTTCCCACAGTCCAGGAACACGCAGCCTTGTTCAGTCTCTTTAAATCGCCCTTCATGCCTGCCCACTGTGCCTTAGAAGGAAGGATGGATTGATTTATTGCTACATTTTAGTCAAACGCTTCATCCTTATGAAACTCACTATTGGGTCTAAAGAATCATTCTGGCAGAATTTAAGCACATTTTGATTTGATTTTACAGATATTGAGTTTTGTTGTATCAAAACCTGCTTCTTAACAACTTTGTTTTACATGAAATATTATATAAAATATCAACAAATCATTAAATTCAATTCATCCATCTATCTTCCAAATGATTGTTGTGGTCAGGATTAGAGCCTATCCCAGGCAGCAGGGGTACAGCCTGGGTGGCACCCCCTCCACCAACATGGGCGCATGCAGTATATGGACTAAATTATAAGGCCATCTGGCCATTACACCTACAGGAACTTTTATGACATCACACTCTAAATCCATAGGGAGTAGTACGATATTGGTCCCCCCCCCCCCTCCTTCACAGCTACTACAATTACCACTCTTCTGGGATGGCATTCCACAAAAATTTGGAGCTTGTCTGTGGGAATTTTTGCCCATTCATTCAAAAGGGCATTTCTGAGGCACTGATGTTGGAAGTGAAGGCCTGGCTCGCAGTCTCCATTCTAGTTCATCACAAAGGGTTTGACAGGGTTGAGATCAGGGCTCTGTGAAGGTCAGACAAGTTCTTCTACACCAAACTCACCCAACCATGTCTCTATGGACCTTGCTTTGAACACTGGGGCACAGTAATGCTGGAACACAGAAGAGCCTTCCCCAAACCGTTCCCACAAATTCACCAAAATGTTTTGGTATAAGCATTAAGAGTTCCTTTCAATGGAACTAAGGGGCCTAGCTGAACCCCTGAAAAACCATTTTCCCTCCACCAAACTTTACAGTTGGCACAATGTAGTCACTCCACATGTTTCCTCTGCTCCAGAGTTCAGTGGTGCTCGTGATTTACACCACTCCATCTGATGCTTGGCATTGCGTTCGGTAATGTGAGACTTGCACGCAGCTGCTTGGCCATGGAAGCCCATTCCATGAAGGTCCCAGCTCACAGTTTTGTGCTGGAGATAATGGCAGAGGGAGAATGGAACTCTGTGGCTGTTGAGTGAACAGAGCATTGGCTAATTTTACGCCCTATCCGCCTCAACACTCGGTGACCCCGCTCTGTTACGTTACATAGTCCTGTTACGTTACATAGAGTGTTTGTCGTTTCTAAACACTGTCACTTTGCAATAATATCAATTACAGTTGACTGTGGAATATCTAGCTCAAACTGCCCTATTGTGAAAGTAGCATGCTATGACAATACTACACTTGAATTGACTGAGCTCTTCAGAATGACCAGTTCTTTCAACACTGTTTGTAAACCTGACTGCATGCCTAGGTGGCAAAGGGCCTCAATGTACCGCCTGAATTCAATGATTAAAAAGTGCATCCCAATACTTCTGTCCATATAGTGTACATGCAAAAAATAGTGTAGCACCACACAGAGGACAGGACTGAGTCAAACCAACAGTTCTAGAAACTTGAGGCAACCGTGCTATCCACTCCATATCTTGTGTAATACCTTTCCCTCCATGGTTGTCCCAAAGCACAGACTCAGTGTCACTTACTGACATAAAAACCTTAGTAACTGAATTCTATTTATTTAACTTTTCAATATGCTTACATAAAAATAGCATATAACTTTAAAACCACAAATTCTAAAAGTCGATTGCTGGTTTCTCTGGAGCAAACCATCAACAATAGGGCAAAACTAAAAACGAAAACAGCTTTAAACCATGTTCATATTCCCTCGGTAAGGAGCCCTCTCCAGGATTGACAGCTCCGAAGACAAATCCAGTGCAAGAATCGTTTTAATAGCCTGCATCCCCACGTTCTACACAATCTAACTAAGCCAATAGTTGTACGCTTCGGATACGTCACAACCCCCTATTGACCAATGGGAACGGCGTAAACATATCCCACAAGGCGGTCTTTCACTAGCAAGGTATCCCGTGTCAAGGAGGGCAGGCGCTTTGTTTTTCCCAGCGGAAAAATGTGGTGGAAAAATTAAATCATACGAGTAAAAAAATATTTTTTTTCATACTAGGACGCCATGCCACAGCTATATGTTAGATCGAGGCCATGGAAACCATTCAAACGACGTATTTCTGCGCTCTTATAAGGTTTCGGTACTTCTCCGGAGCGGCTGAGATTGGAAGGCGGAAGGGAATTCGCAGGGAACACTCGAAAACTTATTAGGATGGATCTTCACAAGATTGAAGAAATACTGTGGAATTTTCTTACACCTCTCTCCGAATTCGGTTTATTTTAAGCTGTCATTACGAACTAAATAACAATAGATTAGAAACATTTGTGTAAATTGCTGTATGGCATATGATATTACTAGTCTCAAAACTATTGAATAGTGTTGAGATTCAAAATGGCGGATGGTTGGCCCACCCCCCTGGCGCTGTTGTTGATGGTTCTGGGTGCCGTGGGTCAGGACTCTTGCCCATTTCCATGCTCCTGTACAGTGCAATCGGATTATGGGATGCTCATGGACTGCAGCAAGAAAAGGTTGTCGGCTGTGCCGTTTGGTCCGCCTGCAGGAATAACTCACCTGTAAGTATGTGACCTCCATGGATGGTCCGCGATCCCCTGGTAGTATCTGCACAAAATCTCTTAAAATTGTAAATGTGTTGCTGATCTACTCATCGAGATTGCTATATTACTCAGGTACGGCTTATTATCAAGTTTAAAAAGACCCGCCTGCCATGTGAAGCCTGTTTGATATCTAATCAGTTTAAAAGTATTACGATTAGGGTCAGTAGTTTAACAATATTAATTCTGTGAAAAGTTAAGAATAACGTGTATGTCATATCTTATCGCCTTTTGTACACGGTACGTTGGATTTATTTGCTTTTCTCCTATCATGTCTTGCTGTTTCTGAGACAGACAGTTTTGGGGTCAGAGCACAGGGGTAGCCAATGTGCGGTACCTTTGGCGCTGCTGGGCTTAGGGACTTAACTCAAAAATAATTAATTTGATAAATCTGATAGGGTCATGAGATTCGAACCCACAACCTGGACACAGGCACAGATCCCCAACCTGCTTAGTTATACACTGCCTCAAAATGTTTTTTTGTTTTTTTTTGTGATTGAAAGTTGGCTGACAAGCAAAGAATATGAGCATTTCATTTGCTCCTGCAGGAATATAGCTTCTGTTTATGCATATTGATAAATAACACTTTAATTGAAAAGTTTTCATTTACATTTGCTTTGTACCCTATTTTAGTTTTATTAGTACACAACATTCATGTAATTATTCTACAGATGTATTCTGGTTGCCTTAAAAATCATAAAATCAGGCTTGTAATTTGACACATTGCATTTAAAAAAGGAAAGAGGGAAACATGGGAAACATGGTTAAAATTATGGTTATTTCATATAAATTATACAACACTTCAGTCATTATATAATATTTGCTAAGGCTTCCTTTGCAGGTTGCAGCTTTGGATTACATGAGTACTTCTGCAGAATAAATGAGCCATATATCAAAAACCTGACAGGGTTTAATTTTGTACAATATGAGGAAAATTGTTTCTCATCCTTTGTTATAGAGGGGAATTATCAGTCAATGTTCCATGTGGGAATTTAGTTTGGAAAAAAATATTGTGTAAACTTGGGTGTCCTCACACCATTATCTGTAATATCACTTTAAAGAGATTTAATTTTTAGTGTCCGAAAAAGAAAGATCTCTGGCATCTCTTTGTGCATTAGTCCTTTTGGGGGAAGAGTGCAGTGTCACTAATAATCTTGATTGCATCTGCAAGTTCTTATCCACCAGGGAAAAAGCAGCTGTTTTATCTACCCTTGGTCAATAATGGGTTAAGGCCCCTGATATCACACTGTGGTTCTGATAGGCTGCATTAGCAACACCCCAAGCTGCAAGTGATGTGGAGATTCTGAATTATTAATGTATTAGTGTAATGGTGCAGTATAAAGCAGTACAAATTGGAAATCAGTAATGTGTTCCAGTAACAATTTAATCCAGGTGGACATTAGAACTATATGCTTTTGTCCTTTAATTTCTGCTGAACTGTCTTGTATTCCACTTAAGTACATTGTTTTATTGTGCTTTATGGTAATATGTTTCAACAATGGTGGCTAGAACTTTGATAAAGAAAATTCATAATAGTGGAAACTAGCAATTTTCATAAAAAGCTCTTAATGTGTTGCTAATCTGAATATACATTTTCTTCCCAGCAATATGAACTACAATGACTTGACTGCTATTCCTTTCCTAGAAGATGTGACATCCAACATCACTGTCCTTTCTCTGTAAGTTTCTGGAAAAAGTACTGCATTATATTTTGATTTGTTTTGGTGGTACATGCTGTTTTAAGGGGTGTAGAAATGCATATATACCGCATTTTACTTTGGTTTTGCATTTTGCCATTTGTTTAATGGGGGAGATAAACACCAAGTTCTTTTTGCCATTACAAGTCTTCTTGATCGCATCAACATATCCATCCTGAATGATTGTAGCACTGCTCTCCTATAGATTTGGCATTGCTGTCACGTTGTAATAGCGGGAAGCCCTTCAGTAACGAGTGTGCTGAAATTCATTTCCTTTTTTTTTTTTTGTAAACATTGGCCCCATGAATACTGTTATGTTGTTAAATGCTGGCTGACTGTCATGACTGTGGATGTAGTTGCTGTTAACTGGCATCCTGTCATGGAGTCAGGTTAGTTTACTATTCAGCTATTCCATCTTTTGCCCTGATTTTTTTCTGCAATGATTTTTCAGATTTTTTATTATAAATATAAACGTATGAATTATTCACCTTTAGGCCTCGATCCATCACATACTTAAATAATTATTTTTGTCATTGAAAGGAAATGATGCCTACTTTTTGTTAAAGACAAAAATTGATTTAAAGTGACTTGGCAAGAGTGTTGTATTTGGTTTAGAAATGGAAATGTTATTTTGATGAAGAAACTGCTTTTCACAGCCATCAATTGAAGTGATTGTGGTCATTTGTTTGTGTTTGTTGAACCGGTGTATGCTAGACATGAGAGTATCGTGAAGCTGGTGAATTTGTACTTTGGTTTTACATTAATTATTGCCATTGGCCTATTAGAGCAGTTTTGTTACATAAAAAAAATCTTAACATGAAATGAAAACATAAAACTCCTTTGGATGTTTACTGTTTAGGTAGAATTTTGAGAGCTGTAGGTTAATGTGATACAGGAGTATTGTATAATACAGGTCTGTATGTACGAAAGGGGTGATATGAGCGAGCATCCCTGATTGATTTTGGAGAGGCTTTTTATTTTATTGGTTTGCAGAAAGTTTTTTAAAATTATAGATTTACTGAAAGAGCATAGGCTGATTGATAACCCCCTCTCAAAATATTAATTATAATATTCTAAACATATGTTAAGTTTTATTTAAAACTAGTTCTATGCATTTTAAGTGTTAGTATCCATAATGAAATATTTATATATTATATTATTATGTATTATTGAAATTGTAACTTCATCTTAGAGTAGAACATTACCTAGTAACTGGTACTAAAATAAAAGCTTTGTGCTTCATAATCAGATGCAGGCACAATTTAAAAAAAGTATAAGCGATAAGTTAGTTTTGCCCCAATGTATAGTTTGCCATCTATCAGAATCATGTTTAGGCTTATCAGATTGCCCCAGTAAAAGTGTAAGCATGGTATAATACTGGATGTTATCATTTTCTCCAGTGCTGATTAGCGTCTTCATTGTCTTTTACATCCCCAGGGTTCACAACCGGATCTCTGAGCTCGTCACGGACCAGCTGCAGCCCTACTTCTCCCTGGAGTCCCTGGACTTGAGCTCCAATTCGATTTCCGAGATCAAGGCTGGTGCCATCCCACCGATGCAGCTGAAATACCTGTAACTACCTCCCTAACTGGCCACATGTCAGGTTCACATTTACAGGTTCACCAAGATGGCGGCTAGCTTTAAAGCACTGCTTGTTTTCTTTCAGCCATATAAAATTTGGGTTTTGCCCAAACATTTGCATGCGTTTTGTAATGTTGTGGTATTTTTATATTAATCCGATGAGCAAAATACAGTATCGGAGCATTTAGACTTTATCTTAACATCAGACCATATTCCCTTTGTTAAAGAGCCTCAGTTTGCTCAGCAACTCATGTGGGGCGATGTGAGACAGCGATGTGCATTGTTAATAACGGCATTAATTTCCATTGACACTGTAGCTCTCGACTCAAGACTCTTCTCTCCCCCAGGAACTTGAGCAATAACAAAATCAGTGTTTTGGAACCTGGATGTTTTGATAACATCTCCAGCTCCCTGATTGGCCTGAAGCTCAATAGAAACCGCATTACATTCCTTCCTTATAAAATCTTCAAGCTCCCTCACCTGCAGTTTTTGTAAGTGAAAACCTTTCCAGCCTTTCCAGCCCCAAAACAACAATTTCAGTGGCTAATATTTGCAAAATACTGGTTTTCAGAGAGTTAAAGCGCAACAAGATTAAAGTGGTGGACAGCCTGACCTTCAAGGGCCTGGACTCCCTGAGATTTCTTAAGATGCAGCGCAACGGCATCACCAAGCTGATGGACGGCGCCTTCTTCGGACTCAACAACATGGAGGAGCTGTGAGTGTTTGAGGGGGGACTTTGGGACCCGTATTACTGAACCTTCTGCCAATAGTGCAGGCTTGTGCTGCTTTGAAAAATCAGGTCCCAAGGTCCTGTTGACGTTCCTGCTGAGATAATCCAAGCTGTTTGTATTTTGTTTAGAGTTAAACCGCATGAAGTTCCAGGTATTTCTCCCTCATTGGTTATTCCCGCAGTATTCCTAGTTGTGAGTTTTTGTTAGTTGTGAGGGGAGGGGGTTTAAGCAGGTGGTGATGCAGTATGTTGTGTTTGCAGGGAGCTGGAGCACAACAACTTGACAGAGGTGAACAAAGGCTGGCTGTATGGGCTGCGCACGCTGCGAGCGCTGCGGGTCAGCCAGAACGCCATCACCTCCATCCGCGCTGACGCCTGGGAGTTCTGCCAGAAGCTGGAGGAGCTGTAAGTTGTCAGAGATCTCTGCTCATATCATTCTAGATCTTTTCCCCTTTGAAATGTATATCGGTGGGGAAGATGCCTGAGGAAGTCCACCTAAAGTTCACATTTTCTTGTGTTATTAGTATTAACTCTGTAACATGCTTCAAAGTTATTTGACAGTAGCGTGAGGGACGTGATTAGTTTCCTTTCATGATAATTGATGGTTGAAGACGGTTTTTATAAACACACTGCTCCCTAGTTATTTGTAATCCACTGTCTCCTCATTATATGAATAATATAATTAAAAACAAAGCAGTTCTAACCTTTGTGCCTTAGTGCCTGTGACGATGACCTGTCTCGTGCTCCTGTGTCCCCAGGGACCTGTCCTATAACTTGCTGACCCGACTGGAGGAGACGGCGTTCGCTGGCCTGGGCCATCTGGACAGTCTTAACCTGGGCGAGAACGCCATTTACCACCTGGGCGAGGGCGTCTTCGGCAGCCTCTCGAACCTGCGCACGCTGTGAGGAAGCACCTCTCTGTTTCTATACTTGGATTGTAGGAAATATGGTCTTTTTAGGATTCGGTTAGTTGCCATTGGGTTAATATACAAAGGATTATCGGTCTATTTGTGTTGCTTTTTGTCTCCAGACCGTCGTTGTGCATTTTCCAGCATCAGAAATTAACAGGAGCAAAGGGCAGGAATGCCACAAGAAATCTCAGACTACTAAAACTGGTCGAGGGGCAAAAATTACCTCCAAGATTTTTATACACACCTGGACACACACCTAGACACACACATAGACAGACACACACACACACACACACACACAAACCATTTTAGGCTAATGTCCTTATCCTGCAATAAGCCATCATTTAATTTGTTTCCATCTGTAATGCACTCATACAAATATGTTCACGTTGTGTGAACTTATGTAACTGTAACATACAGCTATATATATCACTATTACTGTACCTGGCAGAGGCTAGTTTTATTATTTTAATGAAGTTTCAGTAAAAACAAGCAAATCCATCAACATCCTTTACATTCACCTAGGGTTGGGCAGGATGTAGAATTTTCACATATATTAAAGTTATTGTTAAAAGATGATTTTTCAATTTGCTTGCTGGTTGTAAATATCTGGAGAGCTCAGGCCATGAATTCACAGCTATATTCAAAGCAGTCAGTAAGCATCTGACAGGGTAGTTAATAGAGGGAAAGAATAATTGGTACTTTATTCTAAAACATTGCCCAACGGCCCAGGTTAAAAATATCATAATTTGAAATATTTGTTTTATTTTGTTGAAAGACAAGTTCGCATTTGCAGTTGCAAAACACTGCCTTTCATTTTCCCCAAATATTTTTAATAGACCTTCCACAGTTTCTAAAGAGGATGTTTAAACAAGACGGTAATCTAATTCATTTGAAAGACTCTGATGAAATTTTCAACTTATTTAGAAACTAATGCATCATACATATACAAACGCTCCCCAGGTTACGACAGTCCGTGTTATGATATTTTGACTTTACAATGGGTAAATGTTTTTCACTTTCAGAACCTTATTCAATAAAGTTCACGAGGTACTCGGTGCTCTATTATAAAATAGGCTTTGTGTTGATGATTTTGCACAACTGTAGGCTGATGTAAGTGTTCTAAGCATGTTTAGGGTAGGTGAGGCTACACTATGATGTGTGTAAGGTCAGGTGTGCCGTATTAAAATGAATTTTCACCTTAGAATATTTTCGCCTTACGATAGGCTGTATATAAAAGCTATTAAGTGCTAAACCGTTAAAGCCTAAAGAGTTCAAACCATCTCCTACTTTCTGTCACATATGGATGGTATTCTATACACATGTAGATGCCTACACAATGCCCTTTGGAACAGAAACGTTATGTTTTTACTCATCTTGGCACAATGTGTTTATCACTGTATGTTTTAATCTGGGCTCATTGCACTTTAAAAAGAAACTATATGCATTATTTTTAGAAAGTGGCACCAACATTTTGTAAATACCTTGACTTAGACGCTGGTCAAAGTTTGCCCCGCAAATATTTTTTTAATTTCCTCCCCTGCCTTACTCTCTCTTACGTCTGCGGTCTCGTTCTGGGATTTCCATCCTTGCTCCCTTAATGAACGGTTTAGAGGTTAAGTGTAACTGCTTGTCAGGGCTCCCCGAAGGGCCCCGTCAGCGACGCCCTCGGTCTCGCGTCAGGCGGCCGTCCTCCAGCTCGCTGGGGATCTCGGCGTATTAAAACGGGCCGAGAAAATGAGCAGGTAGCGGGACGTCATGCGGGCTGCTCGGCCCGATTAACCCAATGTCACCTTTTAATTAAATCATGGAAGGTTATCTCTCCGTATGCGGTGGAGCGCGCGCAGAATAATTAGGTGCTTTTTAATGTTAAATTCCCGAATTCCGGAAGGCCGCTGAGTAGTGCCAGACAGACCGGTCCTGTCGCTGACCCGGCAAACGGGCCGGGAGAAATCAGAGGCGCTCAGGTGTGAGGAGCAGAGCAATGAGCCACGTTTGTTCCCTGAGCACCGGCCCTCCTCCAATTAGAGACGGGCCCAGCAGTGCTATAATTATGCCCTAATCAGGACAGTGGTTGGAAGCTTCCCGACGCTTTATGCTGACGACTGTTGCTGGGGAAACGGAGGAACGACACACTGCCTCTTTCTGCTTCTCTGCCTGTCGGGCTCTTAATTGGACGCAAGGCGAAGGAAATCGTCAGGCGGCAGCTGCTGTTTTCCGACGCGGGTCTGCTTCCCCCCTTCTAAAGATCTCACTCCCCCTGATGTGGGCTCTGTGCGTCTGTCTCTGTCTTTTCAGGGATATCCGGAATAATGAGATCTCATGGGCCATTGAGGATTCTGTCGGAGTTTTCGTGGGGATGAAGAAGCTGAGCAAGTTGTGAGTGGCGTCCTCTTAATTATTGCCATCCCGCGTTTCCCGCGGTGTTTTACGTCTAATGGGCGCGAGTCGAGCGTGAGGCCTGGGGGCTGCTGGAATCGGGTGTGTTCGGCTTCCAGTCCCCCGGAGCGGGTGCTCCGTGTTGCGTCTGACCCAGGTGTGCCGTTCTCAGGGTCCTGCAGCGGAACAAGATCAAATCCATCACAAAGAAGGCCTTTGATGGACTGGAGGCACTGGAGCACCTGTGAGTACCTCACGACAGCCAGGGGCCTTGTTCCTTTCGCGATTGGCTGAGACCAGAGGTCCGGGCTTCAAACATGGTCGTCACAAAGAATGCAGCATTGGTGAAACAGAGAAATCCTTCGCCTGGGCTTTTAATGAGGGCCGTGAGGTTGTCTTTCTCCAGTGACTGGATATTCAATTGAAAGGAGCATCGTTTTGCTGCAAGTTAACTTTAATACTAGTTTTGCAACTCTTTAAGGGGGCCATTCAGGGACTTGTAAAGGGGCTGGGCCATTCGCGTACTGGGTTCAGCTGAAATCTGATTGGCTCCCGGAGAGGCCCTTCCCTTGTCAGTCACGATTCAAGACATATCATTGGTTAATGATACGGTGGGCCCCTCTGTATGAATTATGGCATCTCGTACACCTCCCACCTTATAAAAACCCTAGAATCGCCCCTTGTGGCATTTGAATGAGAACTGCATTAGACTCCCAGCTGACCCCCCCTTTCACATTTCTGTGGTAATTATGGTAATTCGATGGAGTTTAGTTTGCATACGGTGGAGGCGTGTATATCGTCCCCCTTTTATTGTTAAAATCACGCAGAAGCGGGACAAAGCAGCTGTCACTTGTGATGGCTCTCAGCACGTCATCGTCACGCCTCTTTATTTTTTATCTCCCCCAAACAGTGACTTGAGCAAGAACGGCATCATGTCAATCCACCCCGAAGCCTTTTCCCACATCAAGCTGAAGGAGCTGTGAGTTTGGGGAGGGGAGGGGGGGGGACTTTTAAAGGACTCTGCTCTCTGCAGCTTTGGTAAAAATAGGCACAAACTTATGGAGTAGAAGTTAAGGGGGGGGTTAAATCTTCATCATAGTTGTGGGATTGTTAAATGGGCCGTTGCTGATTTGCATTCTGCGTTTTGGAAATGCCGCTGTGCTATTTCAGTGCGTTTTTTTTCCTTTGCAAGTTGTTTAATATAGTCCAAGATACCACAGCCGTGCTCTTACTGTAGAGGACAAGTTCTGAATACTGAAACGTTTAAACCTGCAAATTTGGTGACAAGCGGAGGTCTCAAACTCAAGAGACCCACTGGCTGGGAGTTCAAAGCGGCCACTTGGGTTAAAACTTGCCAACCAGGTTGGAGGGGGGGGGGGCAGCAGTACAATTTGATGATGAGGATGAAATAATAGCTCATGGAAGTTTTTGCTTGCACAAAAACGTTCTGAGGGCAGAACAAAAAAATAATTGGTTCAGAGTGATAACCAATCAGATTGTAGAGGAAGGAGGTCCAGTCATGTCTTGGTCCCACCTCTTCTAGTTGCTTGGGCCCATCTCCTCTACAATCTGATTGGCTATCACTCTGAACCTGTCGTTTTCTGCTTTGCCCTCAGAACATTTTTGTGTAAGTGAAACTCCCGCAAGCGAAATGATAATGGTTTGAAAACTGCATGCGGTGCAGATAGGAGAGTCTCCCGGGCCAGTACTTTGGGGCCCCTGGTTTAAGAGCGTCGGAGACGTAGGGATGGTCAGACGGATGGGAGCCGCAGGAGTTTCTGAGCCGCGAGCCGCCTTGTCTTTCCCAGACTCCTGAACACGAGCAGCCTCCTGTGTGACTGCCACCTGCAGTGGCTGACGCAGTGGCTGACGGCTCACGGCTTCCGGCAGGCGGTCACGGCCGTGTGCTCCCACCCCGCGGGCCTGCTGGGCCGCAGCATCCTGTCCCTCGCGCCGGAGCAGCTTGTCTGCGGTGAGTGCCCCTTGGCCCTTTGCGCGTCTTGGGCCTTTAGAGACGGTGATTTATTTGCCGTTTGCGCAAGTGTGAGTACAGTGGCACGGGAAGGCTTTTGGTCACTGCATGTGCCCATCTTTGGGAGCAAAGCTTGAAGTCTGAGTGCGGCCAGAGATTTAGCCAGTACCCCTGGAATCTGTTTCGGGGGGCAGGGGGCTAAGGACCTCGCTCAAGGTCAACAGTGAAGTGGCTCTACTGCAGAGCGAAGGACCGGCGAGTTTCCGATCACGCGCACAGAGTTCTAATCCACGGAGACACACGCTGTAGATGCAGCCTCTATGGGCCCAGCCCAGTTCTGATGATATCGTCTCTGTGTTTTCCCCCCTTTGCGCCGCGCAGACGACTTCCCGACGCCCCAGATCACAGCCCACCCAGAGACCACAGTGGCCCTGCGGGGCACCAATGTGACGCTGAGCTGCCGGGCGTCCAGCAGCAGCGACTCGCCCATGGGCACGGCCTGGCGCAAGGACGGCGAGGTGCTCTACGACGCCCAGGTGCAGAACCTCGCCCGGTACCAGGATGGCGAGCTGCTCTACACCGCTGTGCTGCACCTGCTCAACGTCAACTTCACTGACG
The DNA here is from genome assembly GCA_015164015.2 of Brevimyrus niger. Lineage (NCBI taxonomy): Eukaryota > Metazoa > Chordata > Actinopteri > Osteoglossiformes > Mormyridae > Brevimyrus > Brevimyrus niger. Next base: position 22,136,452 of record JAABNY020000108.1, read on the forward strand.
AGGGCCGCTACCAGTGCGTGGTCACCAACCACTTCGGCTCCAACTACTCCAACCGGGCCAAGCTGACCGTCAACGGTGAGAAGGGGCTTTTACTGCATGCTGAATTCTCAAATCCGATTGGTCAGAAGGGTGGCAGTTAATTCTCTAAACCCGTATGCATAGCGCCAGCCAGGCAGATCGCAGTAGTAAATCAAAGTAAATCAGTTTGCGTCGGATGGCTCTCTGCTTTCCCAGCCATGCCTTTGAAAAATGTTTCTGGGCCATGGTCGTTTGTTTAAGTTCTGATTTTATGGTTTTTAGTGCTGAGGCATGAGGGAAACCCTGCGTGGTTCGAACGCGACTGGGCACGCTCCAGAAAACTAGAAAAATGCCAGTCTGCAATTTTTAGTTCTATTTTGACGGTGGGATTTGTCATCAGAAGAGTTCGAGCTTCAAGCAAACCCTGCTAATATATCTTGGCCCGCTCTGAATCGAAGTCACCAAATTCTGCCTAAATCTGTTTCTGTGGTGATTAAATGCTGAGAAATATTCTTGGCGGTTGTTCAGCTTGTTCTTGTTTTTTTTCATGTTTTCTGTATAAAATGGTTTGCTTTATATATTTAGCACATGAATATTCACATTGAAAATAAATAGTACAAATGTCTGGTCCCAGAATTGGCAATCTTCCCCTGTGTAATTAAACCATCTTGCGTTTTTTGTTTTTTTTGTTTTTTTTTTAGCATGCATTTGGCTCGCATAAAAACGGGACTTGCTGACGGCATGTGTGGAATTATTAGAACAGCCTGTAGAACCGGTCATTTGTTTGAGGTCAAGAACCACAGGGGTCAGAGTCAGTAGGATCAGGTTCTCATTTTATAACTGATCAGGGATGTAAAGTTCAGGTCTAGAAAGTACAAATCCAGACCAAGGTTTTGTTTCTACCAACCAACCAAGTATAAAGAGTCACAGTCACGTACTCAGCTGGTCTATAGAAAGAAAACCTTGTCCTGGATTTGTAATTTCAGGACCTGAACTTTTACACACCTGTAATTGATTTATATTCGGTCGGTCACATTTCCCACATCTGTGTATTTAAATTAATTGTAAATTTTCTTCTTAAGATTTCCTCTGGCTTGTCTGTTTTTTGAGCAGCTGTGATAACTTTCTAGAAAACGCCTCGTCTGATCACCAGGGCCGTGTATAAGGGAGAGAAAAGGGAAGATTTTTAGGGGTCCAAACACTAGGGGGAGCCTTTGAGAAACGTTGTGCCTGTTGAAGCCTGATGTGGAAAATAATCACCGAATTAAAAGCTTGTTAATACAGATTTAACTATTCGTATCGGAGAGCAAATTGTGTGAGTATGTTTGTGTTTTTGTGAGGCCCGGCTGAAAGGTTGCGGGCAGAAATGTGATGCCACCTTGTGGTCTGGGGGCCCCACCGCGTCGGGTCTCTGGGCTCTGAGTGAGACCAACCCTAACCCCCCCCTCCACCCCACAGAGCTGCCGTCGTTCCTGAAGACCCCGATGGACCTGACCATCCGCACGGGGGCCATGGCCCGGCTGGAGTGCGCTGCTGAGGGTCACCCGTCGCCGCAGATCGCCTGGCAGAAGGACGGGGGCACGGACTTCCCCGCCGCCCGCGAGCGTCGCATGCACGTCATGCCCGACGATGACATCTTCTTCATTGCCAACGTCAAGACGGAGGACATGGGCGTGTACAGCTGCACGGCACAGAACGCCGCCGGCAGCCTGTCCACCAACGCCACGCTGACGGTGCTGGGTGAGTGTCGCCCCCCCCCCCCCACCCCCGTCAAGCAGAGCCAATGGAAAGACCCGAGGTCCTGTCCGTTTTTATTGGCTGAGACTGACGTCTATCTTAGGCCATGGGAACGCTGTCTTCCCAAATGTGCTTTCATGACGCAGCTGTAATTTTAGTAGCTCCTGGAATGATATGAAGACTCACAATTATTATGCAGTTTAAGAAAATATGGTGCTTTACTTTAAATGCACCCTCCCCTTTTCTGTGACCCTCTTCTGATAATAATGTAAGTACCGCCAGTGTTTGCTAGCCAGCTACAGTCTGCGTCGGAATTTGAACTTGGTTTTTATTTAGCAGACGTTCATCCAATGCGACATGCATTTTTTGAGAGCGCGCCGGTCAGTCGGCCCCTGGAGCACGGCTTTCGTTCCAGGAGAATGGCTCCGTCCATCTGTTTCCCTTTTGTTTCGGGGTCCCTGACTAACATGCTGTCACTTTCAGATTCTGGGCTCCGCCGTAGTCAGCACTGCACTTGTACGTCCCGGCCTTGCGGGGTCGGAGCCACAGGGACACTGGCCCCAGCTGAAAGCCGATTGGCCCACAGGGCGCCCTATCCCCTGTCGCTCACTGATTCAAAACATATCATTGGTTAATGATAAGATTGACCCCCCCGGATCTCCTCCTCCTCACAAGCCACCCTCTCTCCCGCCAGAAACGCCCTCGTTCGCGCGGGCGCTGGAGGACCGGACGGTGGCCCGGGGGGAGACGGCGGTGCTGCAGTGCATCGCGGGGGGCAGCCCGGCCCCCCGCCTCAATTGGACCAAGGACGACGGGCCGCTGGCGCTGACGGAGCGCCACTTCTTCGCGGCGGCCAACCAGCTGCTGATCATCGTGGACACGGGCCCCGCCGACGCCGGCAAGTACACCTGCATCATGTCGAACACGCTGGGCACGGAGCGCGGCCACATCTACCTGAGCGTCGCGCCGCCGGCCAACTGCGAGACGGGCGCCGGCTACGACGACGGCTGGGCCACGGTGGGCATCGTCATCATGGTGGTGGTGTGCTGCGTGGTGGGCACCTCTCTGCTCTGGGTCATCGTCATCTACCACATGCGGAGGAAGAGCGAGGACTACAGCATCACCAACACAGGTTAGGGTGGGTGGGGGCAGAGGGCCGAAATGGCCTTGAAATCGATGGTGGGTGGGATCAGTGAATCAACAGACTTCTCATTGGGTAATTTGCAGAGGCGGACATTTCAGGTCCAGAAAGTAAAAATCCAAACCAGGATTTTGTTTCAACCAACCTGTT
>JAABNY020000108.1:22139597-22155285 GCA_015164015.2 Brevimyrus niger
CATTATACTCAGCTGGTTGGTTGAAACAAAATCCTGGTTTGGATTTTTACTTTCTGGACCTGAAATGTCCACCTCTGGTAATTTGTTGGTCCTACTTGTGCTAATTAAGGCCCTGATTGGCTGCATGCAGTAATCCCATCTGCCTTGCTCTCCCAAGTGTCATTCCGGGTTGTATTTGTGCGACGTTCTGGTTTCGGTCGCTCCTGTGGGTCGCAGTCTGGCTCGTGGCGCCTCTCGCAGGGGTCTGAGCCTCTGTGTTTCGCCCCTTGCAGACGAGATGAACCTGCCGCCAGACATACCCAGCTACCTGTCCTCTCAGGGGACGCTGTCCGAGCCGCAGGAGGGCTACAGCAACTCTGAGGCCGGCAGCCACCAGCAACTAATGCCCCCCTTGTCCAACGGCTACATCCATAAGGGCACCGAAGGTGCGTCTCTTTACCTACTCTGATGAACCTCTGAAGCAGAGGTGGAAATTTCAGGTCCAGAAAGTACAAATCCAGACCGTGATTTAGTTTCAACCAAACAGTTGCGCATAAAGAGTCACAGTTACAGAGGACGCCACTTGTTGGCTGAAACAAAATCCTGGTCTGGATTTGTACTTTCTGGGACCTGAAACTTCCACCTCTGCTCTGAAGGAGGGCTGTGGGGCTCGGGGCTCGTTTGGTCAGGTCTGCCTGTGCTGACGGCACGTCACCTTTGACAGGAGTCTGCTATGGAGATACGGGCAGCGACGTGGATGCAGAAGGCAGCCGGGTGGGCGGGCTCTTCGTCGGGCGGAGCAGCTTCCACCCCGGGGAGCCTCGCGAGGGCCTGGCCGGGGCCCCCCCAGGTGAGTCTGCCATACCGGCGCGGCCACGGGGGAAGCCAGTCTACACCAGAGCTCCCCCTGTGTGGAGCTTCAGACTGGAAATTCCGGGTTTCGTGAAGATGAACCGCCAAGAACGTCTCGTGCATTTCCCCTCAGGCGGCGCGGGCCCGCTGGTCATCTGCTCGGACTGCTACGACAACGCCAACATTTACTCCCGCACCCGAGAGTACTGCCCCTACGCCTACCTGTCCGCCGACGACCCCCCGGAGCGGGGCCTCTCCGGCGTCGTGGCGCAGTTGGCCAAGGAGCCCTACGGCGGGCACGCACGTCACGAGGACGCGGCCCCGGAGAGCCACGTCAGCCAGCAGGACACCTCCGCGTTCCTGGCCAGCCACGACAAGAAGCCGCACCCCTACGCCGCCGGTGAGCATGCGACGCATCCGGCGGCCCGGCGGCGCAGACCGCACCCATACAAATACGCCTAGTATGTATCCTAATGTTTCACCGTACAGGCAAGATGGCCGCCGAGCCGCCAACGAATCAAGGGAGCGTCTACAAAACGAATCGCGCGGCAGGTCTTCTCCGCTGGCGCGCTCCCCAGCACTTAAACGCGTCGCATGTCTGACGGAAACTTCCCGGCTTGGGCCCAGTAACCGAGCCAAGGGCTCCAGCTGTAAACAAGAAGCTCTTTCAGGGGAGATTGGTCTCGGCGGCGGGGGACTCTCCTGCAGCGTCTCCCCGTAAAAGCGGCGATGGTGATTTATGCACAGGGCCGTCGTTTATGGCAGGTGTAAAATATTCACGGTGCTGGGAGTTTATGGGGAAAACCTGTGAATGAAGGCGTCACAGAGGAATAATCACTGGAAGATAAAACTTAAGGTCTCCGTCGTTCTTTTTTACGATGGCTCCTGTTGCGCCGTTACCGCGTTGTCGTCCTCCCTCTGGGTGCCGTGACGGATTTCTGTCGGTGATGGCTGCAGGTCTGTCACTCTGTTTTTTTTTTTTTTTTGCAGATGTCCCAGTAAGGCCGTTTTGGAAGCGAGGCAGGGACCTGTCCCAAGGAGCCCCAGGTACCGTCCCACCCCCACAGCCAGTGACTGCCCACGGGGCTCCCCGGGGCTCCCCGGCTGAGGGGAGCGAGGAAGGGCGGCCGGTGGCTGACAGCATGCCGGGCCCCTGCTCCCAGCAGCCCTGCAGTACCTCCTACAGGACTAACCCCCAGGAAGCCCCCTCCCCCACATAGAGCTTCTCCCCTTCCTCTCCCCCTCATTCTTTTATACCCACTACCTCCAAAGAGACTTCCACTATCTGCCAAAAAAATGCATTTGTGTATGTTTACATTCCATCGACCTCCCCCGTCTGGTTTTTGTGGTTTTTCTTCTTCTTTTTTTTCCTCTTCTGTGGAAAGTATTTCATGCTGATTTGGAAATCCCTGGACCAGCCACCCCGCTTCCACGGCTGTTGAATGTACGCACCGCACACACTGCTGTGGATGCATTCACCCCAGCACTGTGGATGACCTCTGGAGCCTCGCGTCTGAGTGAAGATCTTGGGAGAACCAGCGGTACAGGTCCATCCACTCTGCTCCCCCCGCCCCAGCTGCCTCGGAGAATCCCAGGGGGCTCTAAGAGGACAGTCTGCAAGCCTGGAATAGTCGAGCAGCCTTCATATGTGACGGCACTCACTGTGTAGGGCCGTGTGCCTCTCACACACGCTCTGACGCAATCCCAGCAGGCCGAGCGTTCCCAAACGCCCACCTGTTTTTGGTGTGTATATATACGTTGTATTATTTACTATGTTCTGTTTTTTTTCTCTGCTGCCTGTAAATGTTAAACATTTTTTTTTTCTGTTTCTTTTGACCCCTCTATATAGCACATTAAGTATTGTATGATGTTTTTATGAGAACTCTAACTAAAGAAATGGTGTATTGCACATATAAAAAAAAAAATCCATAGTTGTCATTGGTAATTGGGTACCTTGACAGAGGCAGAGGATGTCAGTATTGTTTATCTGTGTGTGTGTGTGTGTGTGTGTGTGTGTGTGTGTGTGTGTGAGAGAGAGAGTGTGTGAGAGAGAGAGGAAAAAAGAGAGAGAGAGAGAGACTGGTTTTAGGTGTGTATGATGCAGAGAAGAGCAGCGTTTCCACCTAAAACACACTGTTTAATTTGGACTCTGTTTCCCGTTCAGTTCTTTCCGCTGCACCTGCCTGGTCTCTCACCACTTATTCCACGCTTGGTGTGTGCAGACTGCACAGCACTCTTTCAAGATGTCAAGCACTGAAGCTGATACAGACCACTTAAGGTTCTCTTCTGAGAAATGCTGATGATTTATGTGCAGGGGGACACATGCTTAATCGTATTATTTATGAATCACAAGCATACTCATGGTACCTGTTATTTTTATCATGGCAATTCCAACCATTTGTCACTGTATCTGGGGTATTAGCAAAGTGAAAAATTTGCACCATTTTAAGTGCATTTGTTCAGAGCCCCCGGAGTTAAGTCATGTGGCGGTGAAACGGCATTCGCACCTTTTGTTCTACTAGCTGATGCTGTGGAAACATGCTGCACGCTATTCCCAGTGAGCTCAAGTTGTTTCAGGCTGCAGAAGCTGGTTGAGAGTCCCTCACATTCAGGTACGGAGTATATGTGGTACCTTCCTACACATGGCTGCATCGCCAGCCTCATGGAAACGGACCATGGGCACGTTCCATTTAGTTTTCCTCTCCCGTGTCCCTGTTTTGTGCAGCTGACCTTTCAGTTGCAAATGAAATCTCCATGTGAAAGTCTTTTTTTTTTTTCCCCCCTTATAGACTCCACTCCTCCGTAGTGTCTCTGAAGTATGCAGTTTTGCCTGAAGGTAATCTGTGAGCTAACAGATCATCGTATTCAAATTTGCACAATTGCACCCCTCCCAAACTATTTTTAGCCGACAGAAGTGACTTTTCCATTACGCTATAACACGCTCCTGCGAGAAAAGTCAGTCCCTACCCGTTTGTCTTTGGGTGCCTGCGTTCCCCGAAATAAATTTATGAAGCTTTTGCCCAGGTCTAAAGCAGTTAGTGTAACACACAAATATACTTTTCACATTCTTCTCATTTGCCGTCAGAAGAGGATTTGGAGAGAGCGGTGGGTAGGATACAAATTTATGTGCTCATTCATCCGTACATGCATCCAAAGCTATGCATATAATGAAATCCAAAACAGAACTCTCCGAAGGACGTGCTTTTGGGCTTATTCGGCGAGAACTTGCCTGATAACTCTCGGATGTGCCCGTTTTCAAAGCTCTGCCAGTTTCGTTTGCATTTATACCAAAGTTCTGCATTTTGCTTTTCCGTTTATTTCAGTGCTGCCTGTTTTCCTGTATGACAAGATGCAGATTCTCTCTCGAGTCATTGTTGAATACCTGTATTATATGTAAAGCATGTGTAAAGGACACTTTGTTTCTTGAATTGTAGCATTGAAACAATAAATAGAAATAAGGATGTTTTCGCGTCGTTCTTCTTTGGCCGCCATTGGGTTTTGCGTTCGAGGTTTTGCACGGACAATGGAGGGAGCCTGAGGAAAGTAGGACCCTGGGTGTGAAGGTTCTTCCTGATTGTAGAAATCACTTTTGCTCACCCGCTGTGTCATCACTTATCCCTGGCACTAGGGTGCAAAAAAAAACGGCTCATTTCACAACCACAGCTTTGCAGCAGCTATAACGACCGCAAGTGTATCCCAGGACCGTTGGCCATCTTCATGGAGTAATCAAAAGAGGCTGTGGGGGGGGGACGGTGATCTGGCATTGCTTACAGCTTGTCACAATGCCAACTTCAGCAGAGCGATGTCACCTGAGATCCCTGGGAACACATGACAGTTACTGGTTTAAGACTGTGTGTGAGAGAGCTGGGAATTTTTTTTTTTTTTTTTTTTTGCAATGCTAGCAGTATGAAGGACATTGCTGAATGAGTCGATTGTTCTAGAAATGTAATGGAAATGCCTGAAGCGAAGGGCAGCCTGACGTCTAGTAACCTTATGAGGATCTTTGGACGGGAAGTGGGTTGTCATTGATAGCGGATGACAGCTGCCACACTTGATGGATTTCTAAGCCCCATTGATCCTGTTATTATCAAGCGCTGATGAAGATGCAGGGTCGTGCATATGGCCTGCTGCTGGTGGCGAGAACCCAATCTGGAAAATGGTGGTAGTGCTCAAGGTAAGGATGTTGCAAGCATAGACTAGCCCACATCACTCCCTATTGCCTGACACTCATCCCTAAGGTTGCAAGTTCAATCTCAGTGGGTGGTGATGTGGTGAAACAATGCAGGTTACATTTCGAATCTTGAACATTTTCCCCACTCTTTAGGGACAGTGTGTGGCTCAGAGGGTTATGATCCTGTACCTGTAATCAGAAGGTCACCTGATCAAATCCTAGTATTAGCGGAGTGGGTTCTTAAGCAAAGTCCCTAAACCCCAGAATTGTAACATACAGTGTCACATGAATGAGCTTAACAAGTAATGAAAAATGTTTAATTCTTAAGCAAAGTTCAAAGTCATGCATTTCACCATCAAATATAGCCAAAGAGCACTAGGTGCATTGTTCATTTTACTGTTTAGCAAGATTCTGACTGATTTCAGCTTCTACAAAGCTGGAACGTGGCTTGTCTGTGTGTCCTTGTGCATCACTTGATAAATGTACATTAACTCACTTGATACAGACTTAAAACCGATATACATATAAATAAAGCTGAACCTTGATCTTGTCTCCTTTGGAAGGCTTAGGCCACTGTTGGTAGATTACCGCCACCTCCAAACTTAAAACACTCCACAGGCCTTGCTGTTTCATGGATGTTCTCATCTAGTCGTCTGGCCATAACGATTTGGCTCATCAAAGTCATTCAGATCTATATGTTTGCCCATTTCTTCTGAATTCAACACTACACTCAGCTACGTGTCAGCTATGAGTACCGAATGTGAACTCGCCGTCTAATATATTTCAGGACTTGACAGGAACCGTTTTTTTCAAGATAGTCTATGCTATTGCCTTCGAATGGGAGTAGTCTTAATGTGTTGGTTCACTGGTGTATATAAACACACAAACTGTAATCTATAGGAGATCTTATATGTACTGCTGGTTGTACTTACCTCTCTCCAGGGAACAAGCAGAACCAAATGGAATACTTAATTCATGTCTGAGTACGTGTAGATCTAATTTTCTACCTGCTACAGTTTATTCCAGCTTGTTGAAATTGATGGATTTAATTAATATAAACCTGGAAAAGTAATAAAAATTCCATCAGTGCACCCTGAACCAATAAAAATAATGGCGTTCTGAGCCTAGCATACGTGTGAATTTCTCCTGTACAAACCTGGCATTTCAAGACCAGGTGAGTCAAAAAATCTATAACAGTAGGTAACCGTGGCGCTCTGAATATGAATACATGATCACTACTGCAAAATATAAAGAATGAGATGAAGAATAATAGATTTTGCCTTAGTGATGTTCCAGGAAAAATATGGGGGTTAGAAAACAGCCCAGCGGGGTGACTGTCGTCAATGCATTTACACAAACGAACGTCCGACGACAAGACATAGCCCAGACTACCAAATACACCGTCAGTGTAGGGAAGGACAGCCTCATCTGTCACAGGTGACAGCAGCTTTTCACTTCGCGACGGTTTAGTCGCTTATGCTGAAGCTATTTTACTGCAGGAAATGAAATTGCTCTGTCACTATCAATGTCTGTCTTCATTCACCGATTCATACGAGGCGTCCTTGAGCTGCTTTACAGTCGGTGTGCCGGTAGCAGCTGCCGAGCATTAACGTTAAAAGCCAGACTTGTGCTTTTACTGATTCTTTTGATAATTAAAACCCCCTTTTGAGTTATATAAGTGATGGGCTTCTGCATATAAAAATAATGGATGAACTACCACAATATATACCCTCCGACAGCAAATAACTGATAATGGGCTTTCCGCCTTAAATGTTACACCTTTTCAGAAAAATGGATGAAATTATCAACACCCAATTCCAACTTAAAAATTAGTAACTTTGATATTCAATTAAAAAACGGTACAATGTTCATTAGGGTAGTAACAATGCCGAACCTTTATTAGACGTCCACAGGAATCTACGATTTCTCAATATTTACCGAAGTGGATAAATAAGCGCATAATCACACAGCCAGTTTTTCGAGTCTGATTTTTCCTAAATCGGATGACTGAACATTAATTTACTCTACCTAGTTAGAATTTGAATTAAGGCGCCATGGAGATAGCTGGGGCCTCAGAGAACACTAACTCCTGCTAATATTTAAAGAGCATAGCTGTTATACAGGAAAATAATTACCAGTTTCCCTACTTAGTCTATTCCTAATTTCTCATTCTCGGTAATTTCATTTCTCCATCCCTGTCCAAGAGCATGTATTGAATAGAAAATAATCAGTCGTCTTTGATAAGGTTCCTCAGCAATACTGACGCATCACCTTTTATAATCAAAACAAATAGTTTAGCCACAAAAGGACTAAACAGACAAACATTTTGAGTAGGACTCAGTCACTATCTTTATGAAGCCTTACAATCAGTTTATTCAGAGATACACAGGAAATGCGTCAGATGCCTGATGTTTTCATAATAGCTATTTCACTGTGGGCTATTAGACAGTACATCTGAATGGCCTCCTGGAACAGAAAACCAGAACTGACAGAAATACACAAGACCACATACAGGATTGCTCCCCTAATGTTGATGCCTTGGATCTCACAAGGATTTACTAAACAATAAATACAATATGGAATGGGTTACATCTTCAAAATTGCATATCGCGTGTATGGTATAGCTATTATGGCCAAACGCATTTCTTCTGCGAATTTCAGTATTCCTAATTACAATCAATCTCAACGCTGCATCAGCAAGTGCACCTCACTCTATACACGCTGTGCGGACTGTCCATACATGGAAATGTCACTAGGTGGCAGCTGTGAACCATTACGGAGCCTACCCCTATCAGTCGCTCTAATTAGTATAAGAACAATGGGCGTATTTCTTTAAATTACATTTGTATTTTTTTTTTGCGCTGGACGCGTTTCAAAATTCACTAATGGACAAGTATTATGATTGGATAAGGTTCCAATTTTACCAACACCCATGCAGCATGCTTTCCTCCAGGTTTTATATTATGATTCAGCGCATTATCTTAAAGAATGACCAGTACTTCAACTCTTTGGAAGGTGTATTTGTTTTAAGTTTAACGTTTATTTCAACAGACAGAACTTGACAATTTGCCGACACAGGCCTAGTACTCTGTGCGAAAATGGACTGTTATGGGGCCTTCTCTTCATATCTGAAGTATAGCCTATGTTTTACTTTACGAAATAAAAATGCTTAAGCATGGGATGATTAACTGTTCCAAAAAGTTATTCTAGTTTTTAAACTTTTCGTTTAATAAACGAAATAATACTGTAATTTAGGATTATAACTGAGTAACAGCTGGTTTAAACTTGTTGATAGTACTGATAGGCATACAGTTAATATTTACCACACATTACCCTAAGCGCCGGACGGGTTAACGGCGTTATCGCTATTGTGTTGGCGTTAAAGGGCGAAACCTCCGCGGGAGACCCGCCCAACTTCTTTCAGGATTGGCTGTCATTCAACAATTTTAGGCGTATCACTTCTTTGCGATTGGTTTCGAGCCACATCAGTCACCGGCTCACGGCAACCCCCTCCCCTAACCCAGTGCGAGAAACAAGGTTAAAATGACTGAGAAAAGTTCTTTAATAATTTCTCATCCAGAGCTTAGGAGCGCTGCTGTGTCACCGCGAGACATCCGCTGACAACCCTCCCCTCGGCCGCGGACGGGACGCGACGCCCGAATGCCACAATTTCCCAGAGGATGAAGTACAGCCTGGCTTCGTGAGGATTGTGGAGTTCTTGGCTACACTTGGCGTTTATTATCTGTACGCCGCAAAGTGCTTAGCGTCGGTGCCAGGTGTCTCTCGCCGGGCTGGGAAGAGCGCTGGCCCTGCCTTCGCTGCGAAAACACTGCGTGTTAAGGAGTACAAGTTACCGACTGGCAGTCCCCTGTTGGAGCAAGACGAAACGGAGGTGGTGAATATTACACAGGAAAATTTCCCCATCCGTTCAGTAACGCGTGGTTTTAATTATAGTTTTTTTTGTTGTTGTTCTGAAAATTCTTCAATTTTTTGTCACGAACGGCAGAAATAATGATAAAAAAACTAACCAGATTCACCTGTCCGTTGGCTGGCAGTCGACCAGACGTCACGTCGGTTTAGGTTCAACAGCATGCCTACTTGTTACGGTGAGCATGGCGCGGTTTGTTTGTCGCTCGTGACAGCCTGACTCCAGCTCGCGGTTCGTCACGCTTCGCCTCGGCTACTCCACATTTTATCGGCGCGCTGCACTTTTATCGTTGCTTTGTAGTTGCACGAATCACATAAGCGAGCGGTAGGCTAACCCCGCGCAGAATAACATGCATGACGTGGACGGGGAATCTGGTGACAGGGTGTAGTGCAAGTGTGGGAATATTTATTGAATATACCATAGTAGACCAGCAACACCTTTTAGTCCCTCTAGTGCTGCGATTACATCTGGGTGCCTGATTTTGGCTACATTGTATCGCTGATTTTAAGCAGCGCTGAATCTGCAACCAAAGACGTTTTGAAACTGGATGCATTTTCCATGCGTTGCCATGTATAAATAAATAAAGGGATACTTTAAAAAAGTGCTACAGTTCAAGGAATGGCATGCGTAATGAGCATAGAGATTACTTCATCTTCGAGTCTACACTGCACCGCGGGTCTTATGTTTAGTGTGATTGTGTACTAGGGGGGTGGGCAAACACGTCCGGGAAACAACATACATTCCGTTTCTGATAAGACTTTCGGAAAAGCATTCGCGGTGAAGCCAGCATGTCTAAAACGCTGAAAAAGAAGAAACATTGGTCCAGCAAAGTGCAAGAGTGTGCCCTATCCTGGGGGAACGCCGCGGACTTCAGCTCGGCTGTGGAAATTCGCGGGGGAGCCGACCTCGGAGAGTTTCCCCACCTGGGCCAGGTGATGTCGGAGGTGTTGGTGTGTCACATCGGCAGGCTGCCCAGTCCGGGAGACGTCCTGCTGGAAGTGAATGGCACCCCCGTCAGCGGGCTAACAAACCGCGACACCCTGGCTGTCATTCGGCACTTTCGGGAACCCATTCGCCTGAAGACTGTTAAACCCGGTGAGTAGGCAACTCATCGACACTGCTTGACTGCCTTTGGCGAAGTAAAGCTTTTTAGCCTTCAAGTTCATTTTCTACCTATAGATTTGTCTTAACATTTACAGTTTATCCATTTCAACCACATTAATGAAGTTAAAGTGAATGACCTGAAATATTTCACTTAAAATTAATAGGTTTTCATACAGAAAGGGATAATGTGATCTCCATGATTTAACATGCCAGCGTACTTGCTACAAATGCATAAAGTGGTCATTTCTGATATCTGTACTGCGCCTTCAGTTATTATGCAACTTAAGCGGAACTTGAGCGCCAGTAACTTGGTAGAGGACCGCTTTAGAAGCGAATTTTATTTCAGGAATTATTGACATCGTGTGGGCCGTGGAGATGGTGGTGAACACCTACAGAATGGGTTTTCAGCTAAATCGGGCCGGATTGGGACTTTGCATGTTTAGCTGCTTCTGGCGGAGCACGAACTGCTCCGTAATTCCTTTGCGGACTAGTGCCGCTGGCGCGCGCCCTCTCTCTGCCCGTACGGGCTCATGCGCTCTGGGTTTGCTGCTTTATCTGATAACCTTCATGCTGGTTGATACTGAGTACATAAAATAATAAATACATATTATTTATTCTAGCGTAGAGGATGTGTGGTTATTTGTTATTCTGGGCTTTTTCACGGGGTGTTTGGTTAGACGGTACATCAGGGATGCTGAGGAATAAGCGCGCATGGACGGCGGCGGCAGCTGGGACCCGAACCTCTGGGTCAACGGCGAGCAGTTGAGTCTGTGTACGTCACGGTTCCCCCTGTAATCCCCCCCCCCCAAGACGACACTGTTTGGTTTATTTATTGCTGAGTCCCACTATGCGAGGCAGCTGAATATAATATCGTAACACGGTGGCCAGGTGTTACCAGCGACGTTGGTGGAGGTGTGGGTCATTTGTAAAGAGCTCAGCTCCAAGCATTTCAGATTTATTTTAAGTAATTCTACTCTACATCATTGCACCGGCGTTTTTGCAGATCTCTCATTCTCATTACCGCCGCTCCTGCCGCTGTTGCCCGTTAAATCTCTATTTAGGTTTTTATGCTCGGAATAAATATTGCCTGCCTGGCGCGTGGTACCGTAATCTTGTCCATAACTCGTCATTTATGGGGGATAGTTTTCTTCCAAACCGAAAGTGAACCCTGGCTTAGTTTTAGGTAAAGTCGTTGTAATTTTCAGGTCCCAGGCTATTATACAACGAAAACCGGAAACCTATATGTTTATCATATTTGCGTTCATATTATGGTTTCCATTCTGGCATGGTGAGCGCAGTACTTTTGTTTCTTAGTTTCTCATTGGAGCCGTTTCCATTGTAGCGGATTAAATCCTTTACTTTTATATGGTCTGTTTGTTTTTCTTTGTGGCTGTTGTTCAGAAGAAATAATTTCGAAGTGTCCTCTAGCGTGGTGAAAAGACGGGAGCCTAGTGGTTTGAAATGGAGTCTGGCGAGTCTGACCGCTAAATCTATGTAAGGAGAAGTTTGGACCGTGACGCATGTCTCATGGGCAGCTCTCTGTGTGCTTATTTTCCTTCCCATTGTGATCAACTCGATTTTAGCCCCCCGCAGACATCGGCGACTTGAGTGGGAGGCCCTCTTTGCCTTAGGAGGGGGCGGATCTCGAGGTGCCGTCTGCCGTTGCCGTGGACGCTGTTGCCAGCGGCGGTGCGCCCGCCTGGTTGGCTGCGTGCCTCTCCACTGACTGTAGGGGAGGGACATTTGGCAGGAGTTCCATGTCTGACAACACATGACAGTGTCTGGAAGCCTCCGAATAGCCTGGGTGCACTGTCCGGAGTTGACGGATCTGTAGGGGTGATCACTTGCATTGATCGCAGAAGATGGGTTGAGTATTAACAATTCAACATCGCTCTGCTTCCCTGACTGGCAGTCCCCATTGTATAGGTACCAGGGGAACTTTTGTCAAGGAGAATTTGGCCTGACTGAAGTCAAGATAAGCTAACCAGGCATAGACGCTAGTCTATGTTTGTATATAAGCATTTCCTTTATAACTTTCCTGATACTTTTATCCTAATTGACTTAGAGTAGAGAGCAGGGTTACAATTTCTGTGCTCCCTGGAATTTGAACCCACAACCTTTGTATTGTTATTTCTATTTATTGAGCCACATGAGCCTCTATGGTTCTTAAACTAATAAAACTCGTGGATGAAGTTCAGAACCCCCCGTTGCTTTTTTTTCGACAGGTGTGGCTCAGTTTCGACTGGTGGGGAGCAAATTTTCCTGCAGAAAGTTTTGCTTCCCTAGAGTGCCATTGAACCCCTCCTAATCTTGGACACTGGCCTCATAATGTAATGACCACTTAGCATTACCCGCCCCCCCCATTTCTCACTGCTTCTGGACAGCTGAGCTCTTAATTATAATCACTGTAGAGAGGTGCCTCGATTAGATTAAGTGAAATTAGAAACTATTCCAACTTTGCATTAGATTTTTACAGCTCGTCAAAAGGATGGTAATGGACTGCACTTGCCGGCGTTCTGGGTCTCGTCTGTGTCGTGCTACATTTTCCTTTGTGTAATGTCGTCTTCCTTTGTAACTGAGCACAATGCGATGCTTCTGTGCGTGTGCTTGTTCTTCCACAGTACAACTGGAATGTGCATAGCAACCTTGACTCCTGGGTGTGCCCCCACCCCCCCCCCCTCCCAAGTGGCTTCCTGTCCATATTCTGCATTGTTTGTTCCCCCTCCCCCGTGCATCGTGGCTCCCGCCCATATTCCTGTCTGACAGCTGAGTACACAACGGAGGAATGCGAGTGGATGTGAGGCTTAATGTTTCCCCCCCCCCCCTGCAAGGATATAAAATATCATGGTTGTGGTTTTTGGGGGTGGGGAGGAGGTGGGGCCTGATCACTTAAATTCATGCGTAGTTGTAAGTGCTTTGCTGCCAAGAGTTGCCTCCTGACAACACGGCTTTGTCATTATGCGGGGCAGCCGGAGATGTGACTCCAAGGGGCAGCCGGGCCAGTGGTGCCAGTGGACTCGCTCCTGGTCACGGTCGGGCGGAATGGCTTCTGCATTCGCTGGGCAACGCCAGCCCTTCCCAGTGGAGAGTGAGCAGACTGGAGCTGCTGTTGTCCCCATTTCTGTTCCCATGGCACTGGCTGATTCATTTGTGAATGGTCAGCCTAGACGTGAACCCTTGAAGACGATCCGTTCAGTTCAGGACGGCGAGGAACGGAAGTTTCTGGATCGGTAAACGTAGGCCCCCCCCCCCGGCCGAAATGGGGAAACCCGCAGTGCGCCTGGAGTGTTCTGGTTGTTCTTAAGGCAGTGCAGCTGAGGGGATGAGCGCAAAGCATCCGAAACCAGGGATCTGGTGCATTTGTATTGTTTTATGAATACATCTGGCACCCCCACACCCTGCCTTGGCTCTCTTTGGCAGTGTGTGGTTCAGTAGTGTGTGTGTGTGTGTGTGTGGGGGGGGTGTGTGGCATTTTCCCCCCAGGTTCCACCACAAAATTTAGTAAACTGTACCAAGTGCCCCTTTTTTATAATGGACGATCATGAAAAATTCACAGCAATATAACCCCAACCTAACTCTACCCCACCCCCTCCCCTCCGGGGTTGGCCTCTCCTGCAGCGATGCCCATTCTCTGCCCCTGGCGTGGCTCAGAGCAGTAGGGCTGTGATCGGAAGGTTACCAGTTCAAATCCCGGAGTTGGCACAGAGATGACATCAGTGGGCCCCTCGGCATGGTCTTTAACCACAACTGCTGACCACTTGGCAGTTTTGATTTCAATTGTACATCGCTTTGGATAAAAATGTATGCTGCAAAAATAGCTTTGAATTGTTCGTCTGACCTTGCCAGTCCGTGTTTTGGGTGTGCATGTACATTCTCACGCAGATGCTGAACTTGTGTGTGATTGCGGAGGCAACCGCTTGCTTGGCTTTTGACCTGGAAGGGAGGCGCGTCACCAAGTGATTTCCAGAAAGGAATAGGTCAGGCTGTGAAAACGGGCCAGTGAAATTAAGTTGTGGCAGAGGCAACTCCGCATGGAGAACTCTGGGAGATCCAGACAGCCAGTGCTGCTAGGATACAGGTTTATGAGTGCTGGCTGGTTATTACCAGTTCTGTGTGTCCCCGAAACCCTCTTGAGATACCCAGCAAGCTCTGTGCTTTACATGTTGTGCAAAACATCATCTCCCTTTTCATGGGTTTGTGTAGTAAAATGACGGTTGGGATGCAGGGAAACGGGTACGTTTTTTATTTTTTAAACTGGGTGGAAATTTACTACTCTGAAAAGCGGAATACCTTTAGGTGACGTCGGATTTGGGCGTTTTGTGTGAGCAAAGTGCCGTCGATGCAGCCCGGTGAACGCTCAGCCCCAGACCCCTGTCTTTCTCAGCTTCCTCTAGCTGAGGGGCCCTTGTTTTTCTTAAAACTTTCCTTTCTCTACCACCCCGCTGTGGTTGGTTGTGTTTAGCGAAGAGCTCTCCCCTCCTTGAACACCCCCAGTGCAACTGTAAAACAAGCTACCATATGGTGCATTTCCAATTAAATCGCTGTCAGGTTCCCACCTGGCTCTGATATTCTACTTCAGGGCTGCAGGAGTTTATTCCACAATAAAATGCCCTCAACCCTGTCAAACTCGCACGGCTGCAGTGATTTCAGCGCCGTCCACATGGTCTGATTTCTCATCTCCTGACCCAAAGCCCACCCCCCCCCATTGTTTCATTATCTTTGCCCCTATCTAATACTCATGGTTCACAGCACAGTGGTGAAACATTGTAGCTGAAGGAGTTTTTGCTGATTTATTTTTCAAATATTCTCCCACATGCATGGAATGGATGATGCCGGAGTCTGAACACTCCTGCCATCCGCAGTTAATTTCTTTAGCTGCAGATTCACGATCAGTGTGGTAGGACCCCTTGTCCTGCCAAGGTCATGGCGCCCTTGGTCTCTCTGACATCTGTACGTTTTCCGATCAAAGGCGGGGTAGGGAGGTGTGCGGGAACCCAGATCAGAAGGCCTGTAGAACAGGGGCTTCCAGTGTCCCAAACGTGGTCTAGTTCCCACTGTAAGTCTGCCAGAGAAAAGCCATTACAAAATTGCTGCTTCAAAGACTCTTGTTTCATTAATGCTCTGTGGGCTTTTGTTGGTGCTTTGAATAGTATGATCAGAGATGTTTTTTGGCTGATGAAATGCCAGCTGTCCCTCACATATAACCCCCCCCTCCCCCCCCCCCAGCCCTGGCAAACCTTTATGCATCATCTCTGGCTGCATCGAGCAGCATAGCCCGATAATGCCTTGGGGAAATGCTGCTGTGCAACCGCCTCCAGCAGCCCCCTTCCAGGCTCTTTCCCAGAATGCACCACCGCAACCCCCTGCGACGCCACCCCCTCCACTCATCCTGCCCACCCCCAACCCGCCCTTGTCGAGGCCTTGGGGGCAAGAGCATGGGCAGCCAAATGAGAGTGGCGGTGCTGGATGTCGAAGTGGCCGCTCCGCTGTGCAAGTGTGCCTGTCCCCGGCACCAGCTTGTGTGTTGAGCTGCTTCTGTGGCTATGCTCTGGAGGAGGCGGTGGGGCTGGGAGCTCCCGGACTTTAGCAGGGTGGTGTGCTGTTTGGAGAGCTGCAGCTGGCCGTCAGAACCACAGTAACACATCAGCTGCTGG
>JAABNY020000108.1:22165962-22183512 GCA_015164015.2 Brevimyrus niger
GGGGGGGGGGGGGGGGGGGGGGGTTTGTGTGGGCCTAGGAGGAGGAGGAGGAGGAGGCCGTGTCCTCAGAAAAGCAACAGGGGCGTGTTAGCAGATGCTGAATGATGCCGCGACCCTGCAGCTGTGCCGCTTAATGAGCGTCTCTCCCACCCTCTTCCTGGCCATCTGACGGCAACAATGGCTTTGGCAGCGCCCGGCTCAGCACCAGCTCTTATATCCATTTACACACAATGTGGCGAGTCGCAGGAAGGAAGTGAGAGCATCCGTGTCATTAGGGCTGTGCGTGTCACTGTACCCCTGGAACCCCCTCACATGTGACCTTGAGTGACCCGTGTCGATTGGCTAATGCGGGATACATGTGACCTTGAGTAACCCGTGTCGATTGGCTAATGCGGGATGAGTCATGAGGCATCCTCTGAACTCCGGAAGACTTGTGAGCAGCATTTCCCATGCAAGGACATTTTGACAGCGACAGGTGGGTGGGGGGGGGAGGTAGGAGTGTGGAGTTTTTGGCGTGGCTTAATGGAAAGGCCGGAGAAGCTGCATCTGCACATAGGTTCTTGGTTAGACCGTGACTCCCCCGAAGGGGATTGACTGCGCGGACTACAGCGAGACAAAGGCCTCTTTTACGTCTGCGGCAGATGTTTTTTGCTAGCGTGTGCAATTCTCAACATTTTTATTTATTTTTTATTTTTTTCTTCACTGGCCGGTGGAGTCCTGTGGATTTTTCTTTGCATGGCCACCAAACTCCGTTCTGATCTGAGTGTTACACACGCCAGTATCTTGTCGGGGTCCTTGTCTGGAGGCGAGGCGATGTGGGCTGGGTCGCGGTGGGGGCGCGACACATGAAAACTGGAGGCAGAGCAGACCTTAGATGATTGGATGGAAGGTAATAAGGCTGGGATGTTTTTAATGCCCTCCTAGAGAGGTGGTGAGGGCAGCATTGATTCCATCTCCGAGGGCCATCGATTCCTGGTTCCATCTTCCATATTAGCATTGACGTGCTCAGCAATGCCTGGGTTACCCTCTCCCTCCCAACTAGCCTTCTGTCAATACAACCTCAAAGTGCCTTTCAGCAGGATATGTAATAATGTAGCTCTGTACAAGGACACACAGGATGCTTACGGCTCTAAAATCATCTGGCTTGTAGTCACACCCCCATTGGCCTGCCAGCGCGGATTGTCAGATGTCCGTAAATTCATCACCAGTCATGTTTTACAAAATGCATCTCTTGAGTGTTTCTGAAATACTGACTGCGGTTCCGTTTCAGGAATCTGGCTTCTGCAATCTAACCGTCTCCCGAGGAAGTCTCCCTCCCTTTTCTGGTGTGTTTTCTCGAATGCCGTTGTCATGACCGTTTTCGTGTTTTGAAGCCCGTGCAGAAACGACACACGAGTTCGACCTCGAGTTCAGCGGCGCCAACAACAGTTTTATTTTATGCCCCCAAGTTCTCTGAGGCGTTTGCGAGTAAGCAGAAGTGCTCCAAGTGTGTATTGAAAGCACTAAGGAGGGCGGCTGATTAGCCAGGCGTATCCTGCTGCCGCCTCCACCTCTCCTCACGTTTCTGTTGCACATCCATTGCCTCCAACTGAGGTGTCCTGCCTGCACCTGTAAAAGGGCAGCCGGACCTAAATGCACTTGTCCTTTCCCCTCTTTCATTTCATGGGCCACCAGCCTAAGTAAATGAGTTCTGGCTCTCCAGTCACTTCATGTTTCCCAGTTCCCCTCTTGGGTTGGGAGTAAGGTCAGGGCGTGGCCATAATTCGGTGACCACAGAGTTCATGTATCATGGGTCATGTGACTTTCACAGGTTTTGGAAAATGCCAGATGTGAGGTAGCAGGCTCTTCTAATGTAAGCATCACGCACAGCAATACTATGGAGTAAGTTATATGGCTTTGAAAAATAGTGCAACATTTAGTTTCCTAAAGTACAAGAGTCATATAGGCTTATATATATCAATATCATTAGTATTGGTCCCAAAACCTCCCAAAAACAATGTTAACTGGACCATTTTATACATTGAAATAAATCCTAAAAAGAATATCTGGTAGCAATCAAATTCCACATTTGCCTTAAGTACTGAAATAGCGTAAAACATTGTAAGGCTGGCTTTCCTCGCTGACAATTACCGTGTGCTTTCCATAGGCAGACGGGCTCCATGAAAGTGAGTTGTTTTGGGGTAATACAAGGCTCTTATCAATGGTGCACCAAAGAAGCTTTTTATGAGCTTTGCCTGATAACTTCTGAGAACTTCAAGAGGTATGCTGCCACCTTAATGCCGAATGCCTTAACGTTTGTTCAACACCTCCCTCCTTCAAAAACACCACAAGTGCATACACACGCGTATGACATCCCTCTTTGTCCAGAAGGGGACGTTGCCATAGTTTCCATGGTTTAAGCGGCAGAAGCCAGACTGGGGCAAACTCATCTCGGAGAGGATGAAAGCACATGCGTCCTTGATGCGTTGATTCTGATGTAAAACCCGCAGCCCAATTCGGTTGAGAGATTGCTGGGGAGTCACTGATGGCATCATTGTAAAAGCTTTTCTATTTGATTTATTTATTTTACCTCTGTTGTCATGTAGTCTTTTTTATTTTTAATAAAAGTTGCTTTGCAGTTGAAAATTTAGAAATGCAATGAACCCTGACATTTTCACAAAAGAAGAATTGATGAAATCAACAAATGAATTTGTCAGCGTTGTGTGTTCGAGGAACTGAACTTCACCTTGTCCTAGTTGGGACCCTGCAGTTTTACGATTTAATAATCTTTTTATTTCAGTAAAGCATTCCATAAAAAAAATTCTTGTTGGCTAAGAAATAACAATGATAAGAATAAAAAGAATAAAACGGATTAAGAAATGTTTTAATCCTTTATTGCATATAAATTACATTTTGTAAAGCCACATCAATAGAAGGTACTGTCAAGACCGATTAACCGCAGTTGTGTGAATTGACAGAGCAGCTGAGGTACATTACTTAAGTTGATGAAGATATAAGCAGTCAACTAGACATCATAATCAATCTGCTCCTTCAATGTGGGTTGTTCCATGAGAAAGTAATGCCCACAAGAGCAATGTTTCCCAGCATGGTCCTTGTGGACCCACAGTTGGTGCCTGTTTTTGCTCCCTCTGAGCTCCGTACCAAACAATCCGCATTTTTTGCTCTAGCAGAAGCTGGGAGTGAGCAAAAACATGGACCGACTGTGGGTCCCTGAGGACCGAATTGAGAAACGGCCACTAGAGGCTGTAAGGTTTATTGGCAGGAATGAACACATGATGAGCTTTCTGCGCCGCCCAAAATCTAACCTTCACCAACCTCCCAAGCCATATGCAACTTACACTGTCCCTCCCATTCATCGAGGCTTGAGGAGTCTCTCTCTACTGAGACTGAGCGCTGTGTCACCGAGATAAAAACGGACCGTGCTGTGGATGTGCGAGAGCTGGCTGGCAATGACAGGCTCTGTAGGCCAGCTGATAAGGATTGGAAAGCCCCAGCTGTGTCCATAGCTAGAGGAAGGTGCTTTAGACTCGGGGGGAGTCGTCATGGGCAACTAGTGGAAATGTGTCGTCTGAAAACAGGATTAATTAGAGATGTGTGTACAGAAGTGACTACTGGATATGATTAGGGCAGATTTTCTTTTTAATCAGAACTCATTAAAGTAAAGGGCCAGAGGGTAGTGAGACGTCCACCTCTTCGTAGGTGAGTTAGGGTGTGGATATCAGCATGGGAGGAGCACCAAGCTCCAGTAATATCGATGCTTGATGTTGGCCACCTGTGGGGGGAGAAGCACAGATCATTCCTGAGGCTCCTCATTCCAGTCCTGGTCTGACCAAGCTGCCATCAAGCATGTCTGGTTCTCCATTAGGCCTCCTTCCATTAGCCTTCTTCGGATGTCTCTCCCTGCTCGTCGTCTGCAAATATAGTGCCTCCTAACTTAATGTATCGGGAGAAACCTTGTCTCTCATCATGCTTGGTTAATGAGTTGTGGGACTAGAATCCCCATCCAGTCCTGCAAGCTCATGAGTAAATGGTATCGGACGCATTTCCCACAGGGTGGGTGCATTTGCATTTCTTGGGCAATCATAAAAAAACAAAAAACAAAGCACCAACTCTTTGTTTTGGAGATGGAGGGGTATACCATAGCTGTAATTGGAGTTAGGAGCAAGTGTCTGTAGAATAGGAAGGAGATTATTTAATATGATGCTATGGTTTGCTGCTGCTGTAAGGCTTGTGTCTGATATTTAAACATAAGTCCTGATTAATGGGATAATATTGCACCCTCTTTATTTTTTCCTCTTTGTGTTTTGGTCAGCTCTAAAACACAGGGCTGACCTTTTCTTAACTGCAACCCATTTCATACAAGTCATTTAACGCAGGAAAATGCCAAACGGCTATTTAAAAAAAACTCGGTGTGGAACAAATAGACAACGGATGTTGGGTAGACGGAGGGGGAAGAGAGCCCCTGTGAAGGCGGAGCGTGCCCTGGACGCCTCACTGGTGATAAATGGGGCTTGACGCATTCCCAGGCATCCAGTCCCAGTGCAAGATGGAGCGGGGGTCCTTATCCTGTGTTCGATTATCTCTCTCCAAGTTGGAACTCTCATTTCCCATTGGGAACGCGCCTCCTTTCTGACGTTGATGTCGGACAGAATTTTGTTGTCCGAGTTTCCCCTGTGATGTCATTTCAACATGGCGGCTTAAACCATCAACAGTAATAAAGCAGACCGGCAGTCCTTAATGGGATGTCTGAATCCCCGCTTGTTTTTTTGTTTTTTTTTTGTAGGGTTGGTCAGAAAGGCTTGAGAATAGGTGACTGCAGACTGAATTGTTGGTTCACCTGCCCAACCGGAGATGAGCACACATTGTAACAGCTGGATATTGAAAAAGAGTTTAAAAAAAAAAAAAAAAAAGCCCTTAGTGTAGTGTAATATTTATGCGATTATATTGGTGCAGTTAGTGATGTGATCTCAGTCTTCTGTAGCTGTAATGTCAGAACCACTCTGTCCATGGAAACCAAATACCAATATCTGAAGATGAGAGTTAAGGTGGCTAAGGGAGGGAGGGATCAGCTTGTGTCTGTAGTGTTGTTGCCTAGTAACATGAAAACCATGATAATTCTAATCTCTAAGATCTAGAAGCCGGTTGGTGTGACAATGGCTGTATGGGTAGCTGCATCTATGCAGAAATCGCTTCATGTCATATAAAAGATCTGTTCATTTCAAGGTTTGCTTTGATAATTAACACGTGTTTGTGGTAGACATAAAGCATATGAAAACAGAAAATGTTCCTCCTTCAACATGCAGTGAGATGCACTACTGTAGTTTTGTTGTATGCCATAAGATGATTATACATATGACATCGTGTGGCATAGCTATTCCATGTTTGGTAAGAGACAAGTGCATTTTAAAAGTAAATTCAAAATGGACTTGTCCGTTGTACACAGGCCAAAAAAACCCTTCACTTAATGATTTCTACCTCTGTCCTGAATGACTCGATGCTTTGTTAAGCAATTTCATTATTTGTACTCTTTTATGCAACTAATATATTTGCTCCTTCACTAAAAATGAGAGAAATTGAAACAACAATGGAATTTACCATCAGTACCAAGGTAATCGGATGTCAGAACCACTAACCGCTGGAATCCCTGGGTAGGTTTGGCTTGATTCTTTATACGTCTAGTCTGCCTCTCAACCAGATATCCAACTGGTCAGAATCCCCGGTAATCTTCGGGCACCTTTTACCTCTAAGAGCACAAATAATCAATATTGTTATTTCCTGTTCAACCGGAGGATTGCCCATGGGCTGCTTATTAAAGGAGATTAGCTAGATTACTTTGCAGATGTCCCTGTCGATGATTCTTTTGTTAAATAGCCACTAGCTTTGTATAAACTGTGTGTAGCATGGTGTCAACTACTGATGTCGCTAGCATTGTGGTTGGCCGTTCAAATGATTTTATTTTGCACTCAAATGGCTAATCGTAGCACAGAATTCAAATAGCAATTGACCATTGCCTATTTGTTGACCTTCTTCTCTAGTTGCCAAGAAGTTGTTTTTCATTGGTTGATAAGTGTTATGAATGGCCTCTGTTAATTCTGTGGCATGTTACTCTGTGGTCCTGGGGAAGGCTATTTCACGTCACTGTAGACCTGTATATGGATGGTATGACTTGATTTAATTTGTCTCAATGTCAACTAAGACTTTGTTTACACTTGGAGCACCTCTTGTTCTTTGGTTAAACGATATATGGTTGGACTTCTGTTGAGGGCCACTCAAATCACTTTAGTGTGTCCCACATGATCACACCGGGATAGATTGTGGGTGTTTGGTGGATATGTCTCCATTGAGAGCTCACCAGGCTCTCCTTTCTGCTTGGGTGAATGTGTTAAAGCTCAGCAGTAGTGGGGAGATCTTGTGCCACCAGGCTATGGTCACCCCATTGCCCCCCGTTTTCTGCTGTTTTGGCATTTGCTCTCACCATCATTCATCGGTTGCCCCTGACATTCTTGAAAATGACTGTTTGCTTGGTCCAGCTATAACCCCCCCCCCCCCCCTCGGGCTTTCTATCCTTTTCCCTGTATCAAATCCCCCTTGTTTTTTGAGATGCACGGAAGAGAAATGCCAGCAGAGGAGTTAATTGTCTCCGGAAAACACCATCATTCATTTTTAATCTAATGCATTTGTATTGATGATGGCTTGGCAAGTATAAGAATCATATATGCACACACACACACACACACACACATACACACACGTATATGTGTATATAATGTAATATAATATATATGTGTATGTATATATGTATGTTTGTTTGCTCATGCAAAATGAAATGCAATTAATATAGATAAAAAATGAATATTTAATCGTGATTAATCTAAATTAATCCACAGCAACCCTGTGATTAATTAGATAAAACATTGGAACATATAGATATAATGTGTGTGTGTGTGTGTGCACATACACATGTACATGCATATAAACATACAGTACATATATATAATGTGTATGTACATATTGGCTCTGAGCTGCAGAGCTATGGGTCGTCACCAAAGGAGCTGTATCTCTTCAATTAGACAATTTTACCTGCAGTTGGTGATTTTGCCAGCCCTGCTCACCCAGGGAATATTTAACAGCCCCCCCCCCCCCTAGAGAAGGAACCTCAGGATACTTCTTTCTGTCCAAGGTGCCAAACTCTGCATTTAGCTAATGTGGTGACAAAAACTTCTCCAAATCGTTGATTTATATGTGGCCACGTTACGATTTTAGCAGGAAGCGCTAAGGAAAGCTAATTAGTACCCTGCAGAAGCCTTAATCTCTGCTGCTCTGCAGAAGCTGTGGAGTCGCGTAGGTCTCATACCTGCTTATGCTCCAGCCCCTTGCTAACAGACATTAGCTCCCACAGCATGGGAACTAGCTAATGGTCCGACTTCTCTTGCTAGAAATTCTTGTATGGGTTTAGCATCGGTATCTGTGTTCATGCGAGTCTTTTTGCTTATATGCGTTACTTCTGGTTGTCTTTCTGGGGATTTTTGCAAGTGTTTGAGCGCAGGAGGTGGGAGCTGTTTGCTTATGTGTTCTGTCATCCCACACCGAGAGAGGGGGCCGAGCTTTCATTCTGGCCATGACCAGGATAAATGGTTTCAGGCCCTTAAGAAGATAATACATGTCTTTATGTGGAGGCTTTCTTATGTGTGCTCAGGTAACCCCTAATCTTTATGTAGTCAAACTCCTTCACATCACTGCTTGCTCTGAGTTTATTATAGGTAGTGTAACGTTGTTCTACTAGAAAGAAAAGATCAAAAGCTCCTGAACTTGTCCTTGTTGTTTTGCTTTAGTCATTGATAGGCCGAAGCTGTAGCCCTCTGAGCAATCTCATTGGTCTGTCAGGAAGAATGTCATCTATCTCTTTTGGGTGCTTTTTTGCTTTGCACGTTACTTATAACGACAATCGCCTTATGGCAGCATTGTAATCCACCAAAGGGGAAAAAAATGTCAAGGTGCCATGAAGTTATAAATGAGATGCTCCGCGTCATTAACTACGTACCGCTGTAACCTGGCCATGATTGACATGCTGAGGGTGTCTGTCTGGCCATGTAGCTTTCAAGCTTTCAGTGAAGCCGTCCGGTTGGTGCCAACATGGAGAGTTGCTCAAAAATCAAGATGCAGTTCCCTGAAACGGTTTGGTCTCGGGGGGGGGGGGAAGGGGGCCTCCGTAAATTTCTTTTTGAAAAACGTGCTGATTTTTATTTCGCAGGTGTTTATGAAGCTTAGGGCACTTTGCAGTTTTTCTTCTCTTAAGGGAATAAAAAAAAAGTTAAAAGGTGTTTTTGCATTTGAGCGCAAGATTTTCTGCAATGTCGGTGAAATCGGTGTCTGATGAATGTTGTCATTATTTTAGAGGAAATCTGACTATTGAACCCAGGTGGAATTTCTCCGTTTGAAGTACGTTTGTCCTCCGCATCTTGAAACTCAGCACTGCGTTTCATTTTCTCCCTTGTGATGATTACCTTGAGTTGCATTATCAAACCGTTAAACACTCCCTATTCTGACTTCAAGATGCACTTTGGTGAAATGCACACATGGGGAAAGTACATCCGAGCAACAAGCGTATGAGGGCAAGTCTTATAGCTTAGCCTTTGTAAGTTGTAATTGCATATACCCTCTATTAGGGTGTCCAGCATTGTGTACCATAACGACTTATGGATCATGTTCAGTTTAATTTTTCTTTCTTTCCCATCTTGCTTGTTTCACTCCATGCTGCTTGAAGTTATTATGCATGTCGAAGCTGATTCTGCGGCTTTACTTTTTCTGGGAATTGATATCTGCTGCTCGTCATTCATGGATATTTCGTAAGAATTACCTCCGAAGTAATATGCCTCTTTTTTTTTCCAATATTACTGCGACAGGGTAATGTATTTGATTAAAATGAAGGGTTTTCACTTCGAGAAGACCATCTTTTCTTTCTGAAATTCATTGATAACCTATTATTTCTGCTTCTCTCTGGATGGACCATGGAAAATTAAACTTGAGATGTGCTCCTCTTTTGCTCAAGTCACCCATGGATAGAGAAGAATTGGGGCCAGGTTTCTGAGGTATTACACTCTGTCGGGGCCAAGCGGTAACATGCCGTCTTCCTGACGGTTCCAAAAGGCCTCTTAGATTAACATTCACCAGCATTTGCAATTAACATATGGCTCGAGGGTCTGAACAAAGCGAAACTCGTATCAAATGCAGTGTTTACCAATTTGGTCCTTGGGGAAGAGGGAGAAATAATGTGGGCTGTTTTAGGAGGGAGCAAAAACTTTGACCAAAACTTTGTGCCCTGCGATGGGTTGGTGCCCCATCCTGGGTTGGTTGCTGACTTGTTTGAAGGTGCGTCTGTGTGTGAGCCGGCATTCCTTTCCTTATGGGGACACAATGCTCACAACGTGATGAATACCCATTTTTTTCCTGGTTTCCTGGACCCATAAGGAAAAACTCAATTTAATAAAATTCTGTGACTGCAATGAAAAAACTAATTTTTTTTTAGTTTTGATTTTGGTTATGGATAGGGGTAGGTAGGGGTTAAGGTTGTCATAGTTGGTTAGTGTTAGCGTTTTTCTCCATAGAAATGAATGAGCGGTCCCCATAAAAATATGTTGACCCAACGTGTGTGTGAGTGAGTGTGAGAGACAGAATGAATGGTATGTGTGTGTGTGTGCCCTGCAATGGGTTGGCACCACATCCTGGGTTGTTTGCTGCTTTCTGTTCGTAGCCTCTGGGATAGGCTCCAGACCCCCCACAACACTGAATAAGACGAGTGGTTTTGGAAAATGGATGGATGGAATGTTTCCTGGAACACATTATTTACATCCATCAAGAGCTGCCCATTTTACACAGTGCATTTTACACAGGATCGGGGGTCGTCAACATTTCACAAACATTACGACGTGCAGTAATAATAAAACTAATAAAATAAATGTACTAATTTTCAAAGGTTCCTGTCACTGCCAATAGACTCCTATACACATTTTGTGGAGATGGTTTCTCTGTACCTGCTATACTGGATGGCCTCTTTAATGGCATCAGTAAGGCTGAATTCTTGGGCTTCAAGCTGAGTCAGGGCCCCCCTAGAAAGATAGTACAAGGTGCTGTTTCTGGTCAATATAATAATAATAATAATTAATTGCTTTAGAATTATTTTAATAATTATAGTAATAACTTTAATACATGTCTCTTTAACATTTGTCTTATACACGGAATGTTGCGAATGTTGTGTTTCTGAGGATGGTCAGGAGATTGAGGTGACGTCATGCAACACCTTAACTGAGTCGTCTTGTCATCTGTTGTCAAAAACCATCAGATATCCAGGGACCATCTCCAATTGAATTGCAAGTTGTAATTTTGCACGATTAATTGGTGTGATGCAATTCCACGGCTCGATTTCTAGATACAGGAAACACTTGTGATAGTGATAGAATGATTTATTGATTTTATCGTTTTGTTCACCCTCCTTTTGAAAACCAGCCATCACCTGTAAGTTGTTCCTGGGCAGACAATTTCAGGGCATGCTGCTCTCCCCCCCGCTAATATCTGGGTAGCTGGTGTGTCACCCTTCCCTAACGGATTCCATGACTTGCGATGTGCAGATTTCCCAGGCTGTGGTGAAAACAATGAGAGCCTTGTGTCACAGCAATGGATTCAATGCTCCTCTTTGTTTGACGGGAGCTTTTGAAACCCTTTTTGAGTCTGAGTGATGGTGGAGTGCATGTCGCCTTATCACAGCTACAGTGGGATAGACACAGACACTGCAGTTCATATTCATGTCAGTGTTATATTGTGTGTTGTACTGTTCTAAGAGAAACAGTGAAATAGCCCCCCCCCCCCCAAATCCCAGCCTTAGTCCTATCCCACTGATCTCTTACTCCTGCATGCAGCCTGCACACTGAACCCAGATAACCATAATTCGGTCCTCTATAGGCACTCTGACCTTGAACGAATCACTCGGGGTATTTTCCAGAATTTTCTGCCTGTTAGGTGTGCTCCCCCCCCCCTCCCATTTCTTGTTTGGTGTCTCATTTCTCTCCATCACAGCAGTCTGCCTTTTATTGGGCAGTTCTGAAATTCAATCTGTGGCTTGATGAGCTCCGATGTCGGACTCGGAGACCTCGGTGTGCGAGGCACGGCGGCCTAGCAATGTTTGCGCAAACGCATCGCGACTCGTGCGCTACAAAAGCTGTGCCCATATTGTAGTCGAGTGCTTTTTGTTTTCCCTCGAGAAACATGTCACAGGAATGTCAGTGTCTTGTATTCATTTATTCATTGTATGCATTCGTTCGCTTTTATTGGGCTTCAGCGAACCTGTTTGGGACAAAAAAAAGCGTCCCTATAGTACTAATGATGCAGCCTGTTGGCTAGTGCTACATTTGACCAAGGCTGCAATTATCACCTGCGAGTGCATCTCCTCTGCATGCCAGGATGTGCCTTTTCTTGGAAGAGTGCTATTGTATGTTCTTTTTTTTCCCTTTTTTTCATAAAAAAAAAAAAAAAACTACAATAATACCTCATTGGGCCTTGTTACACTGGAGATGATGGTGTCAGTACTTTTAACTACAGTGATAACTGAGCTGAAGTGGCATCATCTAGGCCAGCATTAATAGCAGCACTAAGTGCTAAATGGTCCTCTTTAAATGCTCTGCTTTTCAAATGCCTCGGTAGTGTTAGCGGTGATGTCCTCTGGAACGTTCCGCCGTATCTCGAAATGAAGAATGCGACTGCCGTGCAGGGGAGCCCGGCACCGGTTCTGCTGGCCATCCTCCAGGCCGCGGAGATTCGGAACGCGCCGTTACAGGAAATGATGAGCTTCAGCGTGACCCAAGCGAAACGAACCGGAGGGAATGGCCCCTGCTCGGCTACCGCCGCCGTGGAGACGGCCGTCACGACTCCGGCTTGCGATCATTCGTAGTTGGGGGATTTTTTGGTGAAAAGTTTAATTTAACCTGTAAGGTCGCCGTCAGTCCAAACACTCCAGCGCCTGTTGACTTGATGTCAAACTTTGGATCCTGAGGTGACGTCTTTGTCAGCTCACAGCTCCCTTGGGGCATGCAGTCTACACAGGTGTGGGGCTATCGGGGCACAGGCCCCTGCTGAAAGCTGATTGGCCCCCAAAGTGATTTGAAATATATTATGGGCTAATGGCTAGTGGTAAGGTTGACCACCCTGTATGAATTATGGCTCGTCTTTTGACCCACACCTTAAATATCCTAGGCCCTATTTGCACTCTGAGGTACCTGCTTTACACGTCACTGGAGTAATTTTTTTGAGAAAGTAACGCTGTTTTGGCCAGTAGCTTCTTCTACTTGTCCTCCCTTCATTAAAAGACATAAAAACATGTGCACGCTTCCTCTCCTTACTGCTGAGCTTTCTCTTTTTTTCTTTTTGGTTATAGTTGGGTAATGTATCCCAAACTAGCCATGAGAAGGCTTTGCTAAATGGACAGCGGAACATAGAATAACTTCATTGATTCCGCTGCAATTTTTTACCCAAATAATGAGACGAAACTCAAGGGTTGGGGGCGAAATTCCCGTATATTCACTCTGTAGCTCATCCCTGCTCCTCAAACCCACCGCCACAGCAGCACAGCGGGACAGTTCGCTTATTAGTGCCATGGCCATCTTGTTCATTCAACCTCTCGGCCAGAGCTTAGCTGCCATTTAGCCAGGGGCAGAAATTGAGGATTTCTATTACATGCAGCGATAGCTAACATCGGGCCCCATAAGCCTAGTGTATGAATAAGGCCGCTTGCCCCTTTTGTTGGCAAACAGCAGGCCCACTACCTCCGATTGGTTGGCTTCAGCACTTGGTAGATGATAACAAGTCTCATTAGTCGCTTCCAGCATGATGACATGCATTCTCAGGCTTGTCCTGGACCTTGGGTATGTAGACCCAGCTGGCCTGTGTCGACACAGAGGCCTTCATTCGAACCCTTCCTTTTGTGTCTGTGCCCGAAATGGGAATATTGTCAGTGTGCAGTTCACAGAATACTTTCCATGGTGAGCTGTGAGCTTGTCTAGAGTCAGTTTGAACTGTTTGATTTAAATTAGGACACAGGAAGGAACGCAGAGTGACGTTTACAAAGTCTAGTCTTGTGAAGTATTCTTCTGTGACTTTAGACGCATGACCCAGTGATATATTAAGTTTGGGGCAAAAAAGATCTGGCTGGCGATTGATCTTTATGGTTCTTAGACATCCAACTTTCCAGAGTAAAATATTTTTTATTGCCCTATTCTAAGGTGGCATTTTACAGGGATTAAGACTAAAAGGATTTTTTCATACATATTTCTACCCATATACTTTACTGTTCTATACATAGCTGAAAAGGCCTGAATCTGTCTCTAGAGTTTGAAGTCCAGTTATCCTGGATAGAAGAGCCTTCATAGGGCACTGCCCTTTGCAGTATGTTGAATCAGAGGCGAATGTTTCCCACATTTTTTTTTCTGTAACTCTGCCCACCTTCCATTTATTTAGGCCAGGACATGGGCATTTACAAAAAAGCCAAAGGCAAATAACCTGGAATCGCTGACAGACTCATAATGTGATGTAACTGGTCATCAGTTTCAGAATGATGAACATGCATTCAGTGGTCCAGGACCGCATGATGGTGGTGTCCTTATCCATCGAAGCATTTTACCTTCGGGGAGCATTTTACACACAATTTACCCTTTTCTTCCAAGGGTAATATGTTCAAGGGCTTTATTTTATTTTATGGCTTTTAACTTGTTTTCCAGCAGTGATGAATTTGTCCCCTGTCGCTTGCCAAGCTCTAAATAAGATTCATCGCGGTGGGAATAGAAGATGAGCGGCGTAAAAAGGCTTTGTCGTTCATCCAGAGCCATGCTTCTGAGTTGGTGAGACGTGGTAATGGCATGTTTTTTTTGAGGAAGGAAAACTGCAATTTGATGAAGTAATTTTGGACTGGCACAGTCCAGCTAATGGATCAGCTGTGATGGTGCCATGCTTGGTTTGCGTGGTGACAGAAAGAGGGTAGGATTGGGGGGGCTTGTGAGCAGCCAGCGCCAAGCAGGCCACCTTACCATGGGCACGGCTGGCTGTCATAGTTTTAATGAGGTATTGTGAAATTGATCGGCAAATGCTTGGCCTGTTTGTGGAACTCATTCCTGTGATCCATGCCAAATAAAATCATATCACCATTTCATTTAAAAATTATTTACCTTTTTGTGCAGGTACAAGTCAATTAGAATACTTCCAATATTCCATCTTGCTTTCTTTATAGACACATACATGCTCACACGCACACACACTTGCACTCGCACACACTCTTACAGCTTGGGGTCCGAGTGCGGGGTCAGCCATTTACCCAGGACCCTTGGAGCATTTGGGGGGGGGGGGGGGTTAAGGGCCGTGCTGAAGGGCCCGACGAACATGTGGATATTCTGCCGAGGATGGGATTTTCACTCATTTTTAAATAAGAGAGAGAGTTACTGGCCCCATCCTTATGCATCCAGATCAAACCTCTGCATCACTGTCTGAGTGAGGCTACTTTGCACACAAAGAGGTACTCGGAGAGCCCTGCTAGGCGGAGAACGACGCTGTAATGGTCTGTGTAATTGAAGCACTTCTGTAATTAAATAGCATCTCGACGTGAATTAGTCCTAGCTTGATAATGCAGCTGCCCCAAATTCCCTAAATGGCTGCCGTTTAATGGCAGAGCAGATTAATAAATAACAAGTGCTCTGGCTTCCTTGCCTCCTGTAGCATTTTGGAGTCCCAGTAGCTAACGGGTCCAGATTTCCCATAAACTTGCCTAGTCTAAGGCCCACACTGGCCACTGGCATTTCTACTATGTGGATCTAGGGGCAGGGGAACTGGGGATAGCTTTAAAGTGGAGGCAAAGCTGTGGACAGGCTGAGGAATATAGGGCAGTGCTGTGTGGTGCGTCCCTGCTCTGCGGACTGCTTATTCAGGGCGATCTATCCAGCGCCTGCAGTCCCTTAACGCTTTACGTCTCTCACCCTGTGGACGCTCCATCCTCGTTCCACAAGGCATTTTGTTGGGAATCGCACTAACTGGCCCAAAGCTCGTTTGCCAGCGCCGCTACGCCACAATGCCTAACTTCGTGCATCGCGCTTCTGGCACTTTTCTATTTTTGCGACAATCGCCGCTCTTGGGACGAGCCCACCAGCCTTCAAATGGCGACCTGCCTCTGGTCCATGGACACCAGCTCGCTCCTTGTGTTCCCCGATTTAACTCAAGGGGACCGACGTCTTGGGCGATGGCTGACCTTAACGACGCATCTGTGGATCTAGCGGGATCAGGGCGGTGGGTGCTCCACACTGTTGGGGAAAACAAGCTGGGTGAGTACGGTCGTGTGGGGGTTTCTCTTTTTATATTGGCTCTGTCCCTGGGTAGACTACAGCATGTGAAGGCTGGCTGGCTTTTTGCAGAACGCCTATCGATTTTCTCGCAGCCCTTGTGCACAGCTGTCCGACGCCATTGACTGTAGAGCATGATGTATTATTCTGACGTGTAAAGGTCTAATGAGGCGAAGTGGGTTGAGGCAGAACCAGGCGGTTTTGTCTCGTCTTGCGCCACCCGCCGTCACCGAAAAACTCGGCGAAATAAATTAGCCTAGAATTAAAAGGCACGTCTCTATCTTGCTGCCAGCTCACATGGCAAAATTAGAGAAATTAGTTTAAGATTCGGGGACCTGGTAGCTTAAACCTTCCTCTGAAGCAGTGTTTCCCAAGCCGGTCCTCACGGACCCATAGACCGGTCCACCTTTCTGCTCCCTGCCAGACAGTCCTGTGAAGGATTACTGCTCAGCAAATGGCAAACCACCAGGGTTCCTCTCGCATTGGTCTCTTTCGTCTAACCTTGCTATTTGAGTCAATGTGGCTTAGCTTTGCCTGGAAGACTGCTGGCTGCAGTTGAAGAGTCGTGGCTTATTGCAGCCATTTCTTTCTTGTCAGTCCTTGTCCCCCAACTGCATAATACACATTTTTCTGTTAATAATTAAACATCTTTACAGATTTCTATTACATTTTTGATAAGGGTGAGGTGTTTCCGATGCTTCAGGGTGGGGAAAAAGTCGATTGGCTTGGCATGGCTCTGTGCTTCCAACCTTTCCATAGGTGCCAGTATTAATACATGTAAATGAATGCTCTTAAAGTGTGTCTTTAACATTAGTCTAGTGCGTGCTTCTTATGTTTTCGAGCACTTCCTATGTCAAGAATCCTTCCCAGGTCCTTTAATTATGAATGGTTAGTTAGACTTGAACCCAATATTTCTCTGAAACATCGATGTTTAATTTTTTGGCAGCTTTCATGTACAACACAGCATTCCTGTAGGTTCATCTATGTTTAAAACACACTTTTGTTATACTTTGGGACACAGATGGACCCCTGCTTCTAAAAAATGCTCTGATGCATTTCCAGAAATTTGTGTACGTCAGAGCTGCACTGTTCATTGGTTTTGATTTGTTTTAAAAAGACTATCTTTCAAAGCTTGCTTTTATTGTTGCCTTTGTAACAGTCACTAAACTATTCAGTCAGGGCCTTCTGGGCTTTGTTAGTAGAGCACTGTTGACAGGCCAAGAGGGGTTTGGGGATATCACATTAATGGACCACTTGTCACAAAAATACCCCTCTTTTTAGGGGGGGGGAGATAGTGCTGGAACTTTTATGCCTGCAGTTGCTTTGAGGAGTGTCTATTGTAAATTAAATTCAGAAATCATGCTATATTTAAAGTATTTTTCAAACATAACTAGCTTTCACTTGGTTGGGTTGCCCTGGACCCCAAGGGCAAGAACGAAGTAACC
Source organism: Brevimyrus niger (assembly GCA_015164015.2). Classification (NCBI taxonomy): domain Eukaryota; kingdom Metazoa; phylum Chordata; class Actinopteri; order Osteoglossiformes; family Mormyridae; genus Brevimyrus; species Brevimyrus niger. The sequence goes on from JAABNY020000108.1 coordinate 22,182,776, forward strand.
ATTTTATTTTCCACCTAGGAATCCTCACACAGTGTGAAAAACGAAATATTCTGATGTCTTTTATGAGCTGGAAGCATTGGCACGTGCCCTAGCTAATTATTTTACCCCTGCTGTTTTGCTTTGGTAGAGATTAAGGGCTTATAATCCACAGCCTTCCACCCTGACCTAGTCTGTCTGAATTTCTTAGACTTCCCCATATGGCGCAGATTAGTTATAGACCAACGCTGGAAACCGAATCTCAAAGAAACAAATGCTCAAAACTGACCAAAGTCCCAGGAGAGGAAGCTTATCCAGGGCAGTGGTCTGTCCGCGATATCGCTGCAATCCAGCAAAGCGAGAGCCCAAGTCAGATCGCGGATGTGATTGCAGCTCCACACACACGTCGTCAGACAGGACCATTGCGGGGACTGTTTGGGCAAGAGTCTGCTTTAGGTTCTTTGAGACCTGTGTGGGGTTATCAAAATGTTTGGGGGCCAATCCACCCCCTTTCTGAACCTTGTACTCAGTAGGACCCTGCCATCTGTCTATATAGGTCTAAATCGTTAATAGGATAAGGAATTAAAGGGACGTCTTCTGTAGTGTCTGTACTGTTGAAATATGTTTCAGATCTGTGTGGTGGATTCCCCCCCCCCCCCCCCCCCCCGGACCTGTTTTGCATGTTTTTGTGGGCGCAGGCGATGGGCCGCGGGGGTACTTGCCGGGGATGTAGGCGCTGCGAGGGGCGTTCCGCCGTGTTA
>JAABNY020000108.1:22234622-22246153 GCA_015164015.2 Brevimyrus niger
GTGCAGACATTGACACCGCTGAAACCCAGGGAAACACTGGATCACTTGCTGTAGACCACCACAGCTCCAGGTAGAACGGGACCACTGGAGACTTTGTACCTGCTGTAGACACCACAATTCTAGGTAGGATAGGATGAATAGAGACTTTGTATCTACTGTAGACACCACAATTCTAGGTAGTATGGAACCACTGGAGACTTTGTATCTGCTGTAGACCACCACAATTCTAGGTAGTATGGAACCACTGGAGACTTTGTATCTGCTGTAGACCACCACAATTCTAGGTGGGATGGAATCACTGGAGACTTTGTATCTGCTGTAGACCACCACAATTCTAGGTAGGATGGGACCACTGGGGATTTTGTACCTGCTGTAAAACATCACAATTACAGGTAGGATGGTACCACTTTTTAAACTCTGCAATCCTGTACCATTTAACAAACTTCAAATTAAATTCTAACTCTACTTACTCTCATCTATGGTTCACTATAGATTGCTTCATAATCTATTATAATTGTAAGAATAAGAATTAAGGATGCTTTATACTGCATTATGAATGTATTTATAGTGGACTATACATAACAGCTTCATAGAGCATTCATAATGCATGATAGACATGGCTATAATGTGTTATGCCTTTTTTTAAATACTTATAGCCATGTTTATAATACTTTATGAATTCATTATAAAGTATTATTAAGGTATCTATAATGCATTATACATGACTGTAAAGTGTTAACAATAAGATTCATTGAAAAAAAATAAAAACTATAGATAGCCAATAGGGGCCTCCTGATCTTTAGGCCAGCCCGTTCATTACTTTGCCTCAGCTTCACAAACAGTGTGGCGTCACGCCTTTAGCCTGCAGGCACGTCCCCATATGGGCCCCGGCTGAGGGTGGCACGGCAGGTTGCGAGGCAGAGAGTGGCAGAGGTTCTGGGTTTGGGGCTCCTAACGAAAGTGTGTTTGACCCTAACGAGGAGCGCAGCCTGGCCAGGCAGCACAGGGATGGCGAAGTTCTCTGCTGGTACAACGGCACAGATGTGGAGCTGGGGTATTACAAAGAGGGAGAGAGTGGCATTACACAGCTCACAGAGCGCTGTCCTGCACTTCATCTAAAGCATTATTCACTCTCTTCATCCTACGAAGTCACATTGATCCAGGGGAGGGTTTGCTCAGGGAAATGGTCCAGTGACTGGAGAACTGGATTGTCCAGAACGCTGACCTTCAAGTTGGGACTCCAACTGTCTCAGCACACACCCTTCCAGGCTAAACAGGCATGGACACATCAACTTTCAGCGGTCCGGAGAAGCAATTGAATGCTCACAGATGTGTTTGCTACGGTCGTTGGATCTCCATCTATCATGTACAGCAAAGGTAAATGTGTTCAGAGACAGGGTTTTGGGGAGCGGTGTCCATGCCTGAGTACTGCATTCACTTCCTACCACGCTGATGTGGGTTTTATTGCTCCCTGAACTTCGGAAAAAAGAAAAAGGGAGAAGAAATCAGGGCTTGCACCCCTCTTGCAGTGTTATGCTGACAGTATGTCTGGCATGGAAGAACTCACAAAGAAGAGACCAAAAAAAAGACCTGAGGAGGTGTTCTATTCCGGACCTCCAAAAAAATGACGTGGGCTAACCTGGCTAAAGAAATGGACCAAAAGGAAGATGATGAGCTCATTCCACAGCCTGCAGCTTGATGTTTCACATGATCTGTGCCCTGAGAATAAAAAGCATCCAAGGATCACTTGAAAATCTCAGCCAAGAAGCCTGGGGAGCAGTAAACATAACTACTCGAACCCCAACAGGATCTCTGTCGTTTCTCCATTGCAAGATCCATCACTACCAGAAAAAACCCCCACCGAGGCCTTTGAGTTAAAGCTCAGCAGCCCAGGCACAAAGAGGTGGGCTCTGCGGGCATCTGCTCATCCACGCTCTGCCCAGCATCTGGAGAAGCAATCCGGCCCCCAGCATGCTGAAAAAAAAGAACACAATGGCGAATAAACACACATTGTTTCAGTTGATGCGAAAAAAGCATAAAACAGAGCATACATCGACTGTTTTTTTTGGGTATTTAATTGACCACTAAAAGCTCTGCTGCTTCCACGTCTGTGAGAAAACTTCAATGCGTTTCAGCTGCCTGCCCAACTCTTCCACTTCCAGGGAGGGAAGGAGACGGAGACGGACGGCACATTTAACAGCCGCCCCACTTCAAAGGACAGGTTACAACCCACCACTAAGTCGCCTGACTTGCCAATTTTTTTTCCCCCTTTTTTTATGTGGGCTTGGAACGGCAAACTCCTTTTGATTAGAACCCACCCCCAGCAAGCCCTGGCCCCGCTTGTGCGTTGGTGCCGTCGCCCTTCCTCCAGACTGGAAATGCAGCAGGGCCTGAGCGACCTCTCAGCCACATTCATGGAGGTCCCAAATATTGTGCTACTTCACAGAGGTGCCCTGAATAAGTGACACGTAATACGTGGAAAATTGCTTTTGTCTTTCTTCGTGTGGGAGGCTATGATCTGAGGATGGCATATTTTTAATCCATTCCTATGTATCCCACTTTCTTTTATTCCCAGTCTATTGTAATCTTATTCTTGTTTCCCCTTTATTATTTTCGTTTCCCCTTTATTCGCGTGAATATAGAATGGTAAACTGGTAACCCATTCATCTTCCATCCACTTATGTCGGTCGGGGTCACGAGGGGCATCTGCGGCTTATGCCAGGCTGCACAGGGCACAACGCTGGCACATGGGATGCCAGCCCATTGCAGGGTGCCCACATACTCACATACTAGGGCAATACAAGCAGGCTCTGGCTTAAGAACACCTGACTGACGGGCAACTCATGCTTACAAATGCATCGCCATAAAAACAAGTTATATACAACAGTTCATAATAATGCCCACCTGCCACAATGAGTGCACGCACTACTTAGTGAAGCTAGTGAAAATGTGCGGCTTGAACGATTCGACTGCTCAAGGTACAGTACAGTACATAGTTCATTTTTATTATCAATGTGTAATTACTGTTCCGATTTACCAAAGTAACAAGAGTAACAAATTCGACTTAAATACAGACTTAGGGAAAGGATCTGCTTCAAAACCTGACTGCCTGAACAGGTCTACATCTGTGTACTGCAGGAATAATATCCAACGGAAATCTGGACAATATGAAAGAATGTATGATTTTCACACTTTACACTGACTGAAGGTGGAACTTGACACTGCAGGGGAACAGCACTGCAGAATGCCATTGGAACTGACTGATCCTCCTTAAACCCATGAAGAGGATTGCAACAGAGCCTCTTAAACAAGATTTGGTTTCCCAATAACAAAACGTGTCCTGCTCACTACAGTGGCATGCAATCCCGTACATCCATAGTTTCCATCTGTCATCATCATCATCACACGGCAGACAGCCATGCCCTTTGCTAGTCATGGAGACCCCCAAAGGGTATAATGACTTGCCTGGCATATTACAGTAAGCTTTGACCTGTTATGTTTTTTACCCCATTTTCCCAGCACAGCCCCAGCAGTAACTGACTGCTTCCTGGCACTGAGCTCAGAGGCTCAGCCTGCAGAATGGTGAGCTTCTCCAAAGGAGCATGATTAGAACCCAAAGCCATCAGCATCCCCCTCAGCCTTCCAGAAACAAGATCCACCTGTTCCAGGAAAGCCTCAGCTAGCCCGCCATCCCTAGGCTGGTGTATCCTGAATACCCATAGCTCTGCACTTTGTTTCTAATTTGAATCACCTTAGCAGGCCTTATAGATTACATCCGCATGTATAGTGTAGCTCCCGTTCTGATGATTTTTCCTTACATTTGTTACTGGGAATTCGTTGGAAGCTCAGAATAGCTGTGCTTATGCACATATACTTTTGATGTGCTTCCTGCCTTTCTCGTACGTCACGTTTGATTAAGGTGCCTGATAAATAAATGTGCTGTAAATGTAACACACTCCCAATGATTAGGAAGAAAGAATTCAAATGAAGCAAAAAACGTGAGTCTTTAAAAAACTCAGCTTAAGGTAAAAGACTATGGTGGAAGTTAGAATAACCAGAGGAACCACATCCCCCCCAAGCCACTCTGAAACCTCAGCCAGGAAGACCTGGTATCTGAAGCCTACAGACCAAGTTCATCCTCTATATTCAGAATCAGAGCAGTGCACAGACTGGTCCAGACCTTCATCTTGACTTAATTCAATGCCATAGGGTATGACAACATGGTGTGGGGAGCAATAGGGTATGACATCATGGTATAGGGAACCATAGGGTATGACATCATGGTGTGGGAAACCATAGGGAATGACATTATGGTGTAGGGAACCATAGGGTATGACATCATGGTGTAGGGAACCATAGGGAATGACATCATGCTGTGAGGGTGGCATAGGGTACGAGATCATGGTGCGGGTAACCATAGGATATAATTTCAGACCATATCTGGTAGGGATTCAGGGGACCGAGAGGGCGTCTGCATGTCTTACCCCTCCTGAGACAGGGCCCTGGTACAGTCTTCGAGCAAGACAACGCCCATCCACACACATCTTGGGACTGCCTGTGTCATGTTGAGGTCCTCCTGTGGCCAGTCAGGTCCCCCAGTCTTTCCCCAGTGAAACGTGTGTGGGATCAGCTAAGATGTCAACTTAGACCCAGTGTCAATCTGCAGGATCTCGAGGGCCAGTTACAACATGTGTGTCAGTGTGTGTGTGTGTGTGTATATATATATATATCTGAAAAACCTGACATACAATGCTTGAGTAATTAATAGAAAGTACAAAATGTAACCCAAGTTATACTAAACCATTATGACAGAAAAGCCTGAGATTAACTTTTAAAAATTTAATATATTGCATTTTTTTACACTATTCCACATACAACCATCACACAAGTATTGCTTTAAAAATGCTTGACATTTCATTGTGTCAGTCTGATGTGGCAGTTCCCTAACACAAATGACAAGACTCTTCAACCTTTAAATTAACAAATTAAAATACATTCCAAGGGAACTGAGCACCGGCACAACGTCACCACCAATCACTGTTTATGTTTCAGAGTAAAAAGAAAAAACAGGAATAGTGGATATTGACTGTTGTCTGGGATTCTCTCGCAACCACAGTGCAATTAGGGACTTTAAAAGCCCACCAGCTGAATTCAGTTTCAATTCATACTATTCAATTCAGTCTCCACAGCTTCAAAAACATGCATCTGTGGTGCTCTCTTTGGATCATGGAGTGGAAGATTAGCTCTAGATCAGCCAGGCAGAGGGTCAAGCTTCCATTAGGGGGGGCTTTACTGCTTGGGAAGGAGAGGGCCTAAGCCTGTGGACCCTCCACACAGCAGTAGATGCATCCCATGAGTCTCTGGCCCCATAGTGCACTGAGAAGCAGCATCCCCTGCACTCTGAACTTCAGCTCTGCTTGTGAAAAACAAGCCACCTTGCCTATTCACATCAAACATATAAGTGCCATTTTCCATACAACAGCTAAACAACAGCCAAAACACACATTTGCCATTAACAGGAACACTGAGGAAAAAAATGGATCAAGGATTTTGAGAGAATGCCAATTATTTCTAATAACCTGGAACATTCTTGCTGAACATTTAAAGTGTTCAGGGATGAATGCAAGGGATAACAAGGCTTTTTAAGTAAACAGATTAAACAAACAGAAGGTCCTGAATAGCAAACTGTAACCAAGTGGCTCCACCCAGTGGTGAAAAGACAGACTGCATGGAACAACAAAAACACAGAAAATCAAATGGTTGCTTCGTTAGTGAATACTAAGGAATGAACTTATTAACAGGACTTAAATAACAGGAAAATAACTAATGTAAAAAATCAGAACACCACCATATGCCAGTGGGTATACAAACATTGCAGTGCTTGCTAACAAGCTAAGCCACACCACAAACACACCTTTGCATACCCACCACTGGAGACCACAAGTCACCTAGGATGTGACCACTGCCACTAGAATAGTGATTAGTGTATTCTTATGTATAGGAAAGGCTTTCTGAGTAGTTACATGATCAGGTTTAAAAATACCATATATTTAAAATCAAAAACAACCCAGAGCATAAACTCTCATAGTTTGCCCTGTGGATCATGACCTATTCTTCTAAAGGAATATAGTAACAGATGTATACATGTTAAACCCACAGATGTAAAAATAGGATATAAAGTCAGAGAAAACTAGCACAGAAGGCCTCAGCACTGGAGGGGATGACAGCCAATCCGAGGCTCAGCACTGGAGGGGATGACAGCCAATCCGAGGCCCACGTTTGTCTTCTAAGAGCTTGTGCTTCCACAGCCAGCTCCCTGCTTTCTGGCTTCACTCTGCATTGGTCCAGCGAGCTGCAGCTCAGGATCCACCAGCTTGGGCAGTCAGAAGTCACTGAGGATGCTGATGTCTGCAAACTCGTTCCGGTAGCGCTGGGCATACAGGCCAAGCAGGAAGGCCCACTTCAGGGATATGAAGCTCCACACGGATGACAAGTAGAAACTCCTGACATCAATCACAGCTGAATCACATTCAGAAAAAGATTGGGGAAACAACTTCAGTCAAATCAAGACAACGATAGATGAGGGCACTCTGACATTCAAGGAAAAACTAAGGAGTTTAATAATTAGTTCCTCAGTATTCTGTTTTCTAAAAGTAATTTAGTTAGTAAACACTGTGCAATACTAAATGTCAGTTTTGCACTAAGCATCTGCAGACCCAAGACCCATTTATATAGGTTAACTCTGGGCTGGGAAATCTAAACGTGGATCAGCATAGGAGCTTGCTGGTTTGAACATGCTTATACTTCCAACTCTGCCTCGCAACCCTGTCAGAACTTGGGTCGCGATTCGTGGGTTGAAAATCACTGGTATACAAAGAAATTAAATGCAATGTGAAAGAACTGCAGGTGAAGGGGAGACTTACACTGCTTCTGCATGATGGCAATGGAGAGGAAGGTGAAGAGGGCAATCACAGCCAGCGAACAGAAGAGGGCACTGATGAAGAGGAAGAATTTCAACCCCTTCAGCCACGTGCGCCAAAAGTCCTGAAGGTACATGATATGGGTGACAAGGGCCCAGAGCGCCAGCACACCTGGGAAAATGCACAAACATGGGAGTTCCTGACAACACCCTCAAGGAATTTTAGCAACACTGTTTTGCAGTTTGGCCAATTCAACATAAAGGGAAATTACCATAAACCATGACTGTACATTCAGAAGCTCAAAGTAACATTACTGAGACACGCCCAGCATAATGCCACAAACTACAGCACAGTATCCCATGATGCAATGCACATACAGATCAGGCTGACTGGAAAGAAGACTCTTTGCTTTTTCTTTCACTTTGGTATAGAAGTGCCAGACCCCCCCAAATGGTCAGTCTGAACTACACTGAATCAACGAAGAATCCAGTGCAACAATTATGGGGTAAAGGCTAGAATCAGACCCACTATAAATGCAACAAGGTCAACAACCACATAATGTGATCTGCGGTTGCAGAGCTGGCCTCCATCCCACTGTTTCTCCTGTGAGACTTTTTAAAGAGCAGCCCATAGAGCTGCACCAGCACCTCATGCTGCTTTGCAGTATAGGCCCAGAAGTAATTCAAACCTCACCAACATTCTTCACACTTCTCTCACGGGTAAAGCTGTGTTAGACAACAGTTAAATATAAACAGACTGCAAAATTAAATAAGAGCCATCATCTGTCCAACTTCCAACCAGGTATCCTCAACAGGGCCAATTCCAGGCAGCACAGGGCGGGGAAACACCGTAGATGACCCCCGACCTTACCACACACACACACACACACACACACACACACACACACACACAATTACACCACAAGCAATTTAGAAGCACCAATTGCATGTCTTTGGACTTTGCAAAAGAAAACCCACAGAAAGCAGAAACATGCAAAGCCTGCATGTGAACACCAGGAGCAGGACTTGAACTCTTCATCCTGGAGCTGCCATCCTCACCTGCATAATACAACTACAAGGTCTCAAGCAACTAAAATACCTACCAAAGAGTTTTGCATACCATTATCAAACCTCACACCTTATGTGCTCCTAGACTGGAATGGTTAGACTATAACCAGTTAAAGGATTTCCCAAATGAACACATTCCTTACGCCAATTTGCACAAACACATCCGACTTTATATAATCAAAGACATTCCTCACATTCTTCGTTGTTCGTGAAATAATACACTGGTACTTTTTTTCATTTGAAACCTTAGAGGAACTGATGCTGGCGTTACCTCCTAAAAATTCAGACTAGTTTTCAATTATGTATGCATGTAAACTGGAGTATACAATTTTATAAATTGTAGAGCAACTTAACAATGTCAACATATTTGCTATTACATTTCACTTCCATATAGCGATAAGCAAAATTCGAAATGGAAAGTACCTTGAGGTGTAAACTGCGCTACTTTTCATTTTGGTTTCTTTTTAAAATTGATAGTACAAAATGCTGTACAACTCGACCGTCTTCGAGAACTATTACGTACATTTTACATGAATGCCATTTCATGACAATTTAATTCAGTATTAGACTTGTCAATTTTCGCCCATAATATTCAGAATGTGTAATTAATTAGCTGTCAAGTTGGCTAGGTGGTTAGCATTAGCCCAAAGCTCATATAGCTAAGACTACACAGACACGGGCTGTTGTTATAGTAACACCGTTAGCATTAGCTCTGCTCATGCGTCAGGCCTCAGACATAACATTAACAAGTCTTACATGTCTGGACATATCCAGGTTAGCTACCTCGGCACATAAATAAACTGAACTGAAAAGCACGTCAGCAATTACAGTGGCTCATATACCTGACAAGCCGCCCATAGCTGCCGTCCATGGCTGTTTAAAGGCGATGTTCCACACCAGAAAGGCGGAAAAGCCCGCCGCGACGCCGAAAGCCGCGTAGCCCGCACTGATGTGCGTCTTATTGTATCCCATCAGGCCCCGAAGCACAGAGGGACAAATTAACGGGCGAAAATCCCCGCCGGTGGCTTCGCCGGACGTCAGCTAGCGCCGAGACTGACGGCTAACCCGGGCGCCCCTCTGTTGCGGGGACAGCCTAGGATGTGTCAGACTGTCCGGCCAGGATAATGCGAAGTCAGCCCACTGACCAGGCAACCGCTCCGCCGAAGCTGCTTCAGGGGCGAGCTGCTAACCGGCTAGCGAGCTGCGCTCCGCCCGCCGACTGAAGTTTACAGAAGAACAAAGACGCTGCGTTTGCCAAGACCCCAGATTTCCGTCTTCCAGTCAGCAGTGCGGGCGCTATCGAGAAACGCACTGGCGATGCTGCTAAGGCATCAAAACGTATGAATACGAAAGGGCCTTTACGAGAAAACGTGAGAAGTTTATTTTGGTTTTATAAAAAGGAGGGTTCCAGAGGAACTTAATCAAAATTGGGTTTCTTGTCAAAACACAGACAGAATCTACCCTCATAACCTCCTTGAAGATGGCAAAAACTGTATCTGTCCCTTACAGTATCTTCCCACAGCCGATGCAGCACGACTAACTATCGGGATAACAACAGTTAGAATAACAATAGGAAACAAAGCAAACGAAGAATATGTTTTCTTATAGAAGAATGGTCTGCATTGTCAGGGTGTAGCCTTTCGGTATGACTTTAAATTTTCTGTTATAATTTCTCAACACTCAAGATATTTTATTGTTCTTCAAAAACGTTGGATTTCACGTCAATGTGTTACTATAAACATAAAGTACTGTTTATATTTGGGATATTCCATTTTAATTCAACAAATTTCCTAATAAGTTTTCCCATTACGATGTGTGCTTTTGATTAACTGTTTCAGAGCCATTTAGAAAAGACACTATATCTCACACTGAATAAAAAAAGAAAGTAATTTCTGAGCTCTGCTAGGTATGTGTATTTTCCATGCCAAGTTTAATGTAAGTTTTTTTTAGTTTTAATGTAAAGGCCATTTGTTGAATTAAAATGTAGTGAGTCCATTTCATGTTGCAAAGAAAGGTACAATGGAATATTGCAGTGTGTTTAGCTAAAATTAAACCAACACTTGAAGAATAATACAGAAATCTGATGTCTATAATATTTATTTGCACATACTCCAGTCTAACAATATCTTTATGCTTCTACCAATACATATCTGTATTTAAGAATGCAACATGCTCTGCAAATCTCTGCTTCTGGCAACTAAACTTTCTGCAAACATTATTCTTCTTAGTACAGCCATACATGTTAGGTACTTATAGTGTAATTTGTATATTGCTTTTGATAGCCAAGCTCATCTCCCAAGCCTCATTCAAGAACAATGGTGCGACTCAGGTTCAGCTCATTCTTCTTCTAAATCACAATATTGAACTTTTTTTCCACAGGATGTCAGTTTTCTCCAATCATAGACAGGCAGGAAGCCTGTGGGGGCTGATGCAGACCACAGCTTCACAATTTCTGTTTCTGGGTCATGATAGACGGCCTAATACTAGCGTGCTACTCGCAGCCGACACACAGAAGGAGGAACTCAGATCTTAATATTAGGAGGTCTTAATATTAACTTGGTAAGTTGCTGCTTTCTGTTTAAGAACTGATGAGCTTTATGGTGAATTTATGAAAATGTCCAAATATTGTATATAAAGGCAGTTTATATGGTTCAAAGCTTTTTCTTTTTGCTTGACTTGGAATAAACTAGCCTTGTGATACTGAAATATTACAATATAATTATATTTATATAATAGTCTGATGATTTTGGCCAAGGGTGAATTTGTAGGTCAGTGTATAAAGACAAACAAGAAGAATACATAATTAGAAATGAAGAAGAGGTCTGCAATTTAATAACTACAGAAATACATAGATGCAGTATAAATGATTAAATCAAGATGTATTTTTTACGTTTCTTAATTGAGATGTTCAATAGCATAGATAGAAGTGATTTTCCTTTTAGTTAGAAGAGTATGTTCTCTGTGACATCACTACGAATGAGGAATTATTACTGTGCATATTGTTCTATTTTTTTATTTTTTTACTTATGTTTTTTAACTAAAATGCTGCATATGTTAGAGCACTGTAACAAGCAAAGCTGCCACTGATTACATTCTATAGGTGATCATGTAAACAATGTGATCAAATGTTTCTTATTTACAAAATAAGGAAAGGTACAAAACTGACATTGCGATTGGGTTCATCTATCCTTCCGATAAGCAGTTATGTCATGTGTCTAACCTAAAAAAATAATTAAATTAACCCCCTCTTTAGTGGGTACCACAGCCAAACTCTCATAATGAACCTCCCTAATTTGGTTTTGATTCTAAATGAGGCTCAGTTGGTCTGATCTGTAATAATCTCTAACAATGCTGCCAACAAGATCTAGTTAACCTCAGATTCAAACCCCAGAAGTCCTGCTCATCAAATTAAACCATGGAAGGAAGACCAATCTCACTGTTGGATTCTTTGGTAATGCAACAGATAGTGATTGAAACAGACGAACCAGAATTGGTTTGTAAAAAAGGTACAACTTCAGTGGTGTGGAACTGGTCTGGTTTTCTC
>JAABNY020000108.1:22248025-22261739 GCA_015164015.2 Brevimyrus niger
GATGGATGGATGGATGGATGGATGGGTGGATGTGAATGGATGGATGGTACCACCTGATTCGATGGTAAGAAAAAGGAACAAAGAAAAAACCTACAGTATCTACATGGATTCCTCTCCAGGTCTGGTGGTGACTGACCTCTGTAAGATATTGTGCAAGAAGAAATTGGGGCACTCACATCAAACTGTTGGATCTTGTCAAAGACTGAGGTCTGGCATCATACTGAGCATCTCCTGAGCAGTGCTGCTGGGAAGATGGCACTCCATATCAGAGGGCCATGGAGGAAAGGCAGCGTATGGAGGCCATCCACCCCTGAGGAGATGCAGCCTATGACTGTGTTATTAGCTTAGCGTGGATCAGCTTCATTGTGTAGGTCGTTAGTTGGTTGTTAGAGAATCTGCTGGCGCCGGAATTTGTGTCAGTGATGGGAGCAGATCAGACTCCCTAAACACATATTACCAAAAAGAATGGAGGACAGAGGGGGAGAATGGCGACGGGGAGGAGGAACACGGGCAACAAAATTCGGACAGGGATTGACAACAAAAAGTTCAGAAGAAACAGAGATAAGTGTAGGGCTAAAATTAAACACAGGATGTGATAAGACAATGTTGAGGTGGACACAGAAACAATGGAGCTGTCCTGAAGCTTGGCTACATAGGAGAGGGTAAGAGGAACAGAAGGAGAGAGAAAAGAAAGTGGGTCGACCGGGTTTTGCAGACAGGGCTGGACCGGCCGTCTGGCGGAATCTAGCGTGGGGTGCCTACTATGTAAAAAGAGGATCGATGTTTAATCCCAGGGCAGCCCTGTTTTAACTCAGGAAGGGTTGTTTTCTTCAGCAAACAATGCACGAGGCCTTAACATCACTTACATAACGTGGGTGGTGGTTGGGGGGAGGGGGGGGGGGTATGACATTACGACAGCTACTGGAGTGAATTACAGCCCTGCCTTATATCCCTGCCTTAAAATTCCAGTATCTTTACCCCTGTCCTTTCACTGAACTCCAAATATATTGACATAAGGCCTCTGGAGGACCAAACACATTTTTGTATGTGCAAGTGTTTCTGAAAATGTGCAGTGGAAACACTTGCTCCGTTCATTTCTCCTTCTTCCTGTCCCTTTCCTCAGTCAATCCATCACCTATGTGCTCTCCAGAAAACCTCCTGTCTTCCAGCCTTCCCACAGAGGGGAGAGAGACTGAAGGCGATGTAAGTCCATGCACTTGTTAAGGAACACAAATCTATGAAAAAGACAGCAATGACTGTTATCATGACCGTTAGGTATAGGTGCTGTGTAGATAAAAACTATACAAATGAGACGAGGCCATTCGGCCCAGCAAGGTGGTCTTCATGGTACTGTGGCACTGATAAGGAGAAGGCTGACATTCATGTATGTAAACGCAGTTTATTTGACACGGAGCACCAGTCTGCACTCTATAGACATTACCAGCAGTAACTTTGCCATTAACTTGGCAAAATGAGGATGATACTAAGATTTGCTGTAACAGTTACACTGAACACCTTTCTAAGCACAATTATCACCGTTTCAGCCACTTTTGTTTAATCACGTGCAGCTACTGTTTTGTAAACATTTTCATGAAATACTTTTTTCGTCTGTCAGTTCATAGTTCACATCTGACAGCCCCAGTTTGCTATCTAGCTCTGCCAAAAAGCCCCGTTCGATGGCTGTCTCGCCGCCGATAAGGGTTATCGTCTGCGTAACACTGGCATAAAGTTTCTTAAAGAACCAGTTCCGCTACACTTCAGTTGTGAGATGACCCTACAGATATAACATGTTCTGTGCTGTAAGGTGGTCTGTCGTCTCATGTCGACATCAGATGTCATTCATTAGGCTTACTTTCACTGCGGATTAATGTTATAAAACCATTAATTTAAAATGCTGATTCGTGTTAAGCTCAACCTGCATTTCAAGAAATTCCACCCGAGCGAAATCAGCCTAATTTGGTAACTATGTAACACTGACGCTCCCCTCTTCTCGTCTTGTTTTACGAGTCTCGTTACCCTGAACAGCATATTTTTGTGGTGTGCTTCCTTTCATCGATTGATTTACTGTCAGTGAAAGAGAGAAAAAACAGTACAGATTTTACATATTGCCAACCCCAAGATCACAGGCTGTGGTACATCTGGGAACCGACATGAGCGACATGTACCTGCCAGGAACGACACGCTTCATTCTTTTGCGCCTTCAGCTTAGTCCTTGGCGCAACTTTACTGATAAAGAAAAGGAAATCATTTAGATTAGGGCGGCTTTGTGATGTAATTGCTTTTAAATAAGTAAAATTAAAGTAAATTCATCCCATTAGTAGTAATGTTATACAAAGTCTATGAATTAGTAAAGCAATACCATAAAAATATTATTTCTTTTGAAAATTGAGTCCATTGAATTTTAACGCCTAAACTGATCTGAAGTATCTACTGGAAATATTGGTGTGGCGCCAAAAAGCAGCGATTATAACCAATTAGTAAACTATACAGAACGAAGGAACACAGGCTGTTTGCCTTCGTGTCCTTTGGGCGCAAGTGGGGCGGGGAAGTGGGCCGGCGCTGTGCCGCGGGGGAGGCAGCGGCTCGGCGACGCGGGGAGCCGCGGCTTGGGGACGGAGCGCTTACGGCGCAATGCTGCGAGCTCCGGGGCCACGGCGCGTCCCTCGTCCTCCGAGCCGGGGCTGAGACGCCTTTCGGGGGAGCGCTCTCCGCGCAGGCACAGTCGCACATTTCGTGGTTAATTCAGTTGATGAAAAAAGATGCATCTATTCAGGACTTACAATTATCGTGTGCATCCGGAGCGCTATTCCTGGGAAACGCCATACGTACGTGGAATCAGTTGGGTATGTTTATTATTATTATTATTATTATTATTATTATTATTATTATTATTATTATTATTATTATTATTATTATTATCGTAAGCCCGTTTGATTTACTTTGTATTCATAGTACATTTGTATTCAGAGACACAAGTGAGGAATACGACTTGTAAACGCCGATCAACTTCTGTATGCTTGCACTAAACTAGTGACAGTCCTTATGAAAGGAGAGCAGCTTGTTAACATAGCCCAACGAAAAAACTCACTTTGGTTCGAGCAAGTTTCCAATAGTAGCAAATACTAAATAATACGAGCCTCAAGTTCAAGTTTGAATACTATTTTGTGCCTTTTTTGACGTATGTCATATTAGTCCTGTTTAGTTATTGGTGCAGGACCTTCGGCAGAACTAAACTTTTGACCTCAAATGTAACGAAGAGCAATGCATATGGTGCAGATAGGCTACAAAGCTGCATGGACAATTCTTACAGTTTTTTTTTTTAATTAAATTATTTGTAAAAGTAAAATCGTTTAAAACGTAAATGGTATTTATCCGACAAATGGTGCAAGATGACAGACATTTCACTTGCAACGAATTTTCTTTCTTCCAGCCAAGTAGAACAGACAGGACTTCTGCAGTTTAAGGTTTTTTATTTGACGTTACAGATGCGCTTCCTAAATGAATTTTACTATTTCTTTCGGTCGTGAATAATCTTGGCTGTAATTGTCCATTGAATTGTTTAATAATGTGCTTGGATGGTGAGCAGACGGTCTGAATGGCTGAGCTTTGTTACGTCAGTTCTGTAAGGTCACCCCAGGGGAGTTTTTGCAATTGAAAAGATTAGGGGCTACGTCAAGTTTACCTGGTACTTGACTTTGTTTTTGAAGGAAGAATGGCATCGGGGCTAAAGTACTGTGGCATAAAATACTGGGGGCCATAGCCCTTGCTCTGGCCCGTGCTGCATGAAAAAAGCGGCTGTGTGGGCTATTGTCTTAGTGTGGGCGTAGGAGGGCGGAAAGTAACATTATGCAGCTATTGATGTTCAAGTTTAAGTTATTAATAGCACATTGTTTTTTCACAATAAGTAGTAAATCCAGAGTTCTGGATTTTTCTTTTGAATACACATTATAAAGCGCAATGCTTTCTGCAACTTATTAAACCGAAGTAATAGTTGGTGGTCTTTTTTTGTGCCCAGCGGTGGGGAAATTGTGATTAGTGGTGATTGGAATGAGGGTATTGGTGCAGGTGTGTGTGTGTGTAGGGGTGGGTGGGTGTGTGGGGGGGGGGGGGTGCTTTTATGCTAGTTTTTAATGGTGTGATGGTGTGTGACATATAGGCTGCATTCCTCTGAGCAGATAACAAACAAATTAGTAGAAGATATCCCTGCATGTTATCTGGCTGAAACAGAATCCTTAGCTGGGTAAGGATAATGGGAAAACAGGGAAGCTTGTACTTGAAAGTAGGCCTACATATGAAAATGGCGTCTTGTGTTTGTGCAGAGAAATCAGTTGCTCTGTAGATTGTAATAGGAGTGTAGGCACAGCATTATAACCTATCCACATGAGGACTCCTGTCTAGCAAAATCCAAATGAAGTCAAATTAAAGTCACAGCAAACCATGACCCATTCGGAAGACAGAGAGGATGGCAGGTGACAGATACTGCAGCCTGATTAGCCTGATCAGGTGCATCACCATTCAAACACCTTGTGGCAGCCTAGGTAAAGGCGCACACCATTCTGGATAGCAGCTTTGTCTGGTCCTGTTGTCTGTTTCTTTAAGAGATTCAGCCAAAGTGGCATGGAACGAATCATTCTCAATAGGAACCTCTCACAGCGCTCAACGGCAGGTTCAACATCCAGGCCGAAGTCAAGCACTTAAGTTGAGAGACAGGGGAAGAACTTCCGATGGGGCTTTGGATGCCACCGCTGTTCTGTATGAGGAGATTCCGGTAAATTCTTCGTGGTGCCGAGGCTGGAAACGTGACTCTCGTCATTCCTGCACCAGCGGCACATCCTTTGTGGTCCTGATGCCGGCGCGTTCTCTCACCACCCAAGGAATGTGTGTGCGATGCACGAGACCGGGGTCGACGGAAGTGAGCTGAAACAATCCATTTCTGGAGCTCAGGGGCAAAGTCACATTCCATTCTGTTGTCCAGTCGCAGCGTGTGATGTTCAAAGGGAAAAAAAGATACAACGTAGGTCTGGGTGAACATTGTGTGCCTGAGGCTTCCTCCTGGAGAAATAACAGGACTTAATATTTTACATTCAGAGATGGATGTGGATGGCGTACTGAGTGCATTTGATGCAATATCCTCAGCTGGGTGTCTGTGGATCAGACAGCCCTGAGACCGTGCCTGCTGGGGAAGTAAGGAGCTTTTTTATTGCAGGTGTCAAACAATCCAGGGTAATCTCCCTGTAGGACAGCATACGCCGGAGCCAATTGCATGGTTTCCTCAGTACAATTTACTTTGTCAACAGAGCAGGAGGGTGTGGAGTGTGTCGCAGCTGCAAGAACGCAGCTGGCAGACTACTGTGGAGCTGCTTAACAAAGCCTTTCCCGGCACACGTCACCCCACTGCTTTTCCAAAGGAACGTTCATCTCTTTAAAAAGCCAAACCAGGTGGAGGATGCAGAGGAGACTGTTTAGTATCCAGCCAGTGAAATGTGTTGTTTGATTGTTCAATGGGAGCCCAGACAATCGAAACTGCAAGAGCCGGCTTTCACTGCGTAAAAGCTCCTCGTGTGTCGGATAGTTGTGCTCCTTTTACTTTGTGTGTCTATACCTATAAAAACTTTGCATGAACTTTTGGGTTTGTTAAAGTACGTCGTCCGGGCTTCACACGGGAACTTTCCTCGTCTGAAAGAAAGCTGTCGTGTAAGTCGTCACGAGTCGATGTCACGCGGCAGGTGGCTGGGAAAATTAAACAGATGAGATGCCACTGGATCCCGGATTTTTTTTGTGTTAGGAAGCTACACTGGGAAAAGTACGCGGAGGCTTCAGATGGAGAGATCAAACGGCTCATGCTCTTGTGAGATGGGCGGACAGGACTCGTCACCACGCACCAGATCGAAATGGTTCATGCACTCCATGATAAGGCTGGGCCTCCAAGCTAGATCATCAAAGAGCAGAATTTGGTCTCTAGTCTCTAGTGTTCACAAACAGCAGCAGGACGTGCATCAAAATCTCCAAGGCAGCAGCTGTGATTGGTCACCCCTCTGAAGGAGTTCTTGTTTGCTTCACGCATCCTAAATGCTTGTGTGTTCAAGTTACCTATAAGTTACTTAAATTCATTCAACTTATTGAATCGACCTCTTTGGTGTTTTTCAGTGAGCCTTGCTTTCCACATGGGAATAAAGTGCGGCTTCTTTCCTCTTCCAGAACATCGACATACCCTGATCGATTTTTCCGTATCGGTTGTGCCTGCGGGGGAATTCCAAGCATTCTGTTGTCATATTCTTTTCTACCAGTGGGCCGGCAGTGGACACTCCCTTGTTTTGAAAAGGGAACTCGTTTTGAGACGTGACGCGCAAGAGGAAACAAATCATTGTAATGCAAATTTAGCAGATCCGTCATGCCATCAGAGCCTGAAGGTGACACAGAGCTGAAGAATACAGGCACCTACTTACTGTGTCTTAACCAACAATGTTTGGCTGCATACATAATTTCAAAATTTACAATGGCAGCCGACCTGGACTCGCCTGGCAGGATTCATATTTGCAGTACGGGCTGTGACTGCCAGTCGAGCTTGTTCTAAGCAAATTCCTTGGAGGTAAATTCAATTCAAATTCCATGGATTAAGGCTATGTGCTTTTAGACAGAGCCTGGAAGCAGAAGAATAAGGGGGCATATGGCATTAAGAATGACCAGACTGAGTGTGGCGACACGTGTGACTGGGGCTGATGGATTTGTCAGGTTACAGGTTGTGCTTTGGTGATCAGACGCCGGGTGTGAATCTTTACAGTGATGCTATAAATCTCTGTCTCTCGCTCCCTTCCCCCCCCCCCCCTTGCAGACACCACTGCCAGAAACCTTGGAAGCTCAAGACACCATGAAGCAGGTATGACATCTCCCGCTGGATACTCAGACAGCCTCAGTTGTCAGAAATGGCTTCCGGAAGGTTTCCGAGAGGAAGAAGATGCTCCTCCCATAGAATAAAGGAGGAGGGTGATTGGATGGTTATGGAATGTTGGGGATAAGCTTTATAGGACGGTTAATGTGCCTGCAGTTTGGTGACTCATAGCTATTTACTGGTATCTTTGCACTGGAGCTGATATCTGGAAAATCTGCGAACTTTTAGGATTGAAATTTTAAGCAAACAAGCCTCACTTGAGTCAGGCTTATTTTAGCCTATTCCAGGAACCTGTTCACAAATCAATCCACCCCTTCTTCCCTTGAATCCACAATGGATATAACAGACCTGGATTTGTATAGCAGGGGCAGGGACAAAGGATGTTTCACTCTGTTCTCGTGATGAGAGGATACAGCCTGAAGCTTTTTCCGTGGTTGCACTGATTCTGAAGATTAAAACTCTCAGCTCTTTAGCCCTGATGCCATTCTTCTTTAAAAAAAAAAAACATGTGAAGCCCCTGGTAAACTTGACTTAGCTCTTGATCTTTTCAATAGCTAGGTCATAGCAGTGGCTTGACAAACTCAAATGAAGACATTTGCCTTAGTTGTAACTTAAACACTTCAATTTGATAGTAAGTCAGAATGGATACTTGCTTAAAAGACTCCACATGTTTTTGTGCAGGGGAATGTCAAATAAAGTTAAAGCTTAAACTTCTCACCCTTCTTTTTAAAATACTTTTTTACCAGTTGTGGTGGCTTAGAAACCAAAAGCTGATGTTTTTGCTCCTATGGCTTCACACGCTAGCATGCTGTGTGTTGCTGGTGCCACACAGAATTCTGTTTTACGACTGTGGGATCTAGAATTCCTCCCCCTTGCTCATCAGCTCTCTCATTAAATGTGTATGTCTCCTCTTACCTTTCTTAAAATAAGTGTTATATCCTCCTGGGACCCAAAAAAAAAAAAGTGTCCTTCAATTTTAGGATGTTTGTCTTTGGAGGAAATAAGACATCTCACAATTTAGATTTTTTTCAAATTTATTTTTATTTTTGATTTCACCGCATGTCCTCTTTAGTGTGCAACAGAAATAAATATGTTCCCTCACATCAGTGAAAAGATAGATGCAAAAACAAAATGTCCACTACAATGGACATAAATGAATGGGTGGGCTCTCAGGAGGGTAAAGGTAATACGCCTAAACGTGTTCGGATATGCACAATGCCTCCTGTGTTATAGATCTGGACAGGAAAGAGAGACGACCAACATAACTCGCTACTAGAATCCCACTGTTAGACTCCAAGCTCTATGGCTCCCCAGCTCACAGATTGCATGCTTTTTTTTACTTGTTTATTACGGACTGTTGGCTCCCTGTGTTTCAGTTTGCACTCTCTGTAATCGCCGTGCCTGTTTTTTTTTTATATCCTTCACAGCTGCTTTTGCATGTTTTAAAAGCTCGTTTCTGGCAGGCCAGGTTAGCACAGGGTCAGTCGCAAGACGTCTAGAGGGCAGTCTGGTGTCCTCAGAAGAGAAAAACAGCCTGCGGCGCTTTACCCTGCTACTTTATCTCTGCTGGTTCAACAGTCTCTCCGGAGGAGTAAAGCTTCGCCTTGATAAGAGGGTCCAAGAGGGTGGAGAGTAAGGCCACGTTGGCTGAGGAAGGCTTACGCTGCTGGCCCGGCTCCTAACTAGCATGCCCACCGACGCTCATGGCCAAAGCCTCGTGATGTGCCACGCCCGCCCCCGCACGTGCTGCACATGCGCAGGCAGCTGCCCCGGGGATACCCCGCTCGCACTTTTATCAAACAACTTCTCTCATAAAACCAGGGCCCAGTGAAACAGGCCATTTTTTTTTATAAAGCTGCTTTTATGGGTATGACCTGTGGGAAGAGAAGGAGGGAGTGGGGGGGGGGAACCACAGTGATTTAAACTCTGACTCTGTTTCACATGAGGGGGGGGGGGGGGTTGGTGCACTGAAGGAGTAAATTTAATTTGCTTGCAGTTGGCCCTGGAATGCACTTTACTCCTGGAGTGTTTTGTTTTCTGCATGCCGCTGTGCTTTTTGGAGGAGCCAGTGAGAGCCTGAGGACCGGTGTGGCTCAGAGGGTCACGTACCAAGAAAGCAGCTTCATATCGGGGATCTTTCGTGTAGTCGTTAGAGCTTAATGTTTCATCGTACACCTGACCTCCGAAATCTAGTGGTTGTTTGTTCATTTTTAAAAGTGGACCTTTGACACATGTTCACAGCTATCGGGTAATTTCATCTCGATACAGTTAAATCCTTCCATCCATCCGTTCATCCATCCACCCATCCATCCATTTTTAGGGTCACAGGGGGTCCAGAGCCTAAATACAATTAAATAAATATATTTCTTCAATTTGAGCACCTTCACTGTATTAATAGGAAATGCAGTTTGATTTTGCTTGTATGAAATTGACAGTGTGGTATAAACAATAACAATGTTTGTCATTTAAGACCCGAGAACCTTCTCACCGCTGAGATAGAGCAAGGCTTCAGCGTACAGCTGACTGTCCCAGAACAGCAGGAAGCTCTTTGCTCCCAGATTAAAAAGGTTATGGAGCTGGGCAGCCTTTTAAAACGGCGGTTAAGCAATTGGACTTGCAAACAGTGGGTTAAATGTTTAAATACTGGGACATTACTGTGGTGTGCTTTATTACCATACTTACAGGCCCAACTTGTGCTTTTATCCAAAGAGTCAGTAAAAACCCAGTGGCTGCAAATGAGCAATTTACCCTGCATAAGTGTCTCCCACGCCATTTAATATGTAATAAAAATATTTGGATGCTTACAGTTATGTGACTTTCTTTTTTTTTAGTCCACCCCAACCATTCATTTGATGTGGAACTCAGTGTGGAACTTTCCGGGTCTCGTGGGAAGGTTGCTGCGCCATAGAGCATTGCACCCTTTTTAGAGAAGCTCAGTGAACCATGTTTATTTCTTCTCTTGGTGAATGACTACAAGACTGCATTTAAAAATGCTAGCATTAGAAACAACAGTGATCATTATTCCACTTGTCTGGTTTTTATTGACTCCCCGTGCATAATGGAAACCCCCCCCTCCCACTCACCATTGGGGAAAACGGCCCACGATTATCGCCCAACCACAGCGTCACCTAAACCACAACATAAGCCACGCCCCCTCTGTTCTCATGCTTAGGAGTTAATGTTAAGCAGCAAATGCAGGTGATTCAGACTCTAGGCCAGAAATAGATGTGCTAAAAAAAAATCCAAGATCTTGCCGACTCCGGCCCAGTGTCGTTCATCACAGAAATTCATGGCCAAATTTGGAGACTGTGCAAGTGGAAAAAGAGTTATACATTTGATGGGGATTAAACAAGCTTTTTAGACAATCCCTGTCATGAGCTCATTCTGAGCATCCCACGCTCTGGATGACCATGTCTATAATTCAGCTTTTTCCCAATCCGGTGCTCGAGGACCCAGAGAGAGTCCATGTCTTTGCCACAAATTGTGGACTGTCTGGCAGGGAGCTCGGAGGGAGCCTGGGACGGCTGTGGGCCCGCGGATTGGGAAACGCCGCTTTAATTCACAGCAACCTGTCAAAACGTCAGGGAAGGCTGATTTCGGTGGAATGAACAAGGAACGCTTCGTTCATCTCAGTGCTGGAGGGAGCTTATGGTCTATAAAGCTCACCTAAAAGGCTGCTCAGCTTCATCTCACCCAAATGTGAAACTGAAAGGTTTTTGCCAGCAGAAAAGCTCCTTTTGTTTTTCTGTTGACAACCCTGCCTGTGGTGTAATTCATCAGAGCTCATTATTTGATGCGTTAGACAAGGCGAGATGCGCCTTTTGGGCCAGCGCTGTTTGGCACCGCCTGGCCCGCGGGACGTGCCGCTGTCAGTTCTCGGGAGAATGCTCCTGAGAAAGCCTCGGGCTGTTCCCATGGCGACGGTGGAAGTAGCCCTGACCTCTGCACAGCCAGATGGTGCGGTCCAAGATGGCAAGAAGGTAGACAGCTAGAGGACTGCTGCAAGGGTACAGTGACAGGGTCTGGGCACGCAAAGTGGGGGACCGACCGACCCTTATGATTCCTGACGTCATCGTGTCGTATTCGGCATGGGCTTATGACGCATCTATTAACCGCATGGAGCTTCAGAAAAAGTCGCAGAAAGACTGACCGAGGAGACGGGAGACTTCATTAAAGATGCAGTTTCCGTTTACGCCCTCTGTAAGCAGCCTGCTCCTGTCTGGGAAAATGAACTCGAATGAACCGATTTGGCCTTTACGACGCTCCAGCTTTTCCTGTTAGTCTAAAGAGCGGAGCAGTTCATTACAGGCTGTCGAATAATTTTGCGCAGCGCTGACGGACACCGTGAGAGTGACGGCGTGACGGGAGGAATGGAGTCGGCGGCGACGAGTGTGGTTCAGCGAGAACGGGCTTGTGTATATAGCTGCCTCTCCGTACGGCATGCAGAATGATGGGAAACATGCGGAATGCCAGCGAGTGTCAGCACTCAGTTTATTTGCGTTTTTCACACAAATGCTTTTACAAGGAGCACAGTGGCTTGGGCCCTGTTTCTTTATAAGACATACAGAAGATGTGTGAGGTTTTTCTGCAAAAGAAGGAAAAGTTGCCCTGGGGCTTGTCTGGGGCGAGAGAGGGATGAGATCAGATAGCATACAGGTTTTGTTTTTTTTTTCGCAACACCTGGTGTGAATCCCAAAGCTCCTTTGGCAAACATTTATTTAGATCAGGGTCTCCCAACCCAGTCCTCAGGGATTCCCGGACAGTCCACGTTTTTGCTTCCTCTCAGCTCCCAGCGCACCTGTACCAGGTATTCAGTGTTTCTGATTGGCTGGGCGCTGGGAGGGAGCAAAAACATGGACCGTCTGGGGTTCCCCGAAGCCTGGGTTGGGAAACACTGCTTTAGATGCCACTATTGTCCGAAGCAACGTACTGTACAAGTGAGGCTGATAGGGCTTCAGAAACAGGAAGGGGTCCGACTGCAGATCAGAGCAGATGTGCTGACCACTATACCGCTGTAACGCTTTGCTGGTGGATGTGGTGAATGGAAATAAACAGCTTTGCTAATTACCAGTAAACTCCCAAGCCAAGCATAGAAGCTTGTAGTAAGTCTGGGAGAGAGAGGGGGAGGGAGGGGGTCGGCCTGGGTCATACTTACCGTGGGTGCGGGTGCCGTAATACCGCACCATCCGCTTTCCTGGATGTTTTTAATTCTTGTGCCAGGCAGTCGTGTACTTTAATGCCAGGCCTGGGGTGGCGCTGTACAGCAAAGTGGCTTGTTTATGAAGTTTGATACAAATGGTATATTTAAAGTAATGATTTGCATTATGTACTCACAGTGTGCCAGAACATACGGTGTTGAAGTTACAGACATATTTTATTTTAGTTTGCAAAGATTTGTGAGTCTTCATAATCATATAAATCATATAAATACCAGTATTTCTGGACTTCCACAGCCAACCGTTTTTCAAATCTGCTAGTCATTATTGTTATCATTCTGATCACAGAAAAGGTGTTTATATACAATATTTGGTCCAACTATTTCCTGACTTCCTGGTACTTTTTCATTGGCCAATGAACAACCAAGACGAGTCACTGAATGGGCCGTCTGCGTTGTTTCAGTTTTCGAGTGGTACTTCCCCTCACGCATGGCCCCCCAGCACAGTCTCAGCACCAAACCTTGGTGACAAAAATGACATCTCTACAGCTCTTTGTGTCACCCAATGCTCAGCGTATCACCGAATGTTCAGTGTATCACCCAATGCTCAGTGTATCACCCAATGTTCACCGCATCACCTGCCGCTCAGGGCATCACCCCGTACTCAGTGTGTCACCCAGCACTGTGTATTACCTGTAGGTGAATTGGACAGAACTGACTTGATGGTGAAACAATAATCTATCAAAATATTCTGAAAAGTCTACAAAGGTCTGTCATTCTTGTGCTTTGGTGTTGGATGGCCATCCATTTCTCTGTAAACATTCTGATTTATCTCATTCTGACAGTTTAATGCAGAACAAGGTGAGATTTCCTGTGACTTGTCGTCAAACAAAGCATATCCTTCTCATCATTTGTCTTTCTTTTGGTTTGTAAATAACCGCCTGCTTCTCTTCTCTCTCCCTCTCAGTTCCTTTCAGATCGTATACTGAAGGCAGGCAGGGCAGTTTGTAATGCTTTGATGGAGCGCAGTCCTGCTCTGATCAGAGACAGGAAGTACCACCTCAAGAACTACAGGTAATGTAGGTGTTTGTTCCATCATAAATGCATTCTGCAGTTCTATGTCTAGATTTATGTGTAATTTTATATTCTGGTTATCGGGGGTTTTACTGTGGTTATTTGTGGTTTTTCACCCACGACTAGCCGTATATGAATGCTTTTCTTTGAGGATTGATGGTTTTGTTTTGCATTCTGTCATGTTAAACACTGCTTCTTTAAACAAAAAAAGTGCAGTATTCCTAGAAATTTCAGTGGGAACTAAGGAAAGAGCAGTGCTCAGTGATGATGCTGGGAAAAATAACATTTGCAGCAATACGTCAGCTGGTCCTTAAATAGAGACATAAAAATCAATCATAGATAAGTCCCCTCAAAGTTCCAGCGACGTCTGTGTAGTTTCAAGGTTTGTAGAAGACATGCACTATATGGCCAAAAGTATGTGGATACCAGCTTGTCCAGCATCTCATTCTGAAACCAAGGGAATTAATATGAGGTTAGTCAGCCCATTGTTGCTACAATAGCCTCTACTCTAAGGGAAAGCTTTTATTAGGCGTTAGGACACTGCTGGTGGCCTGTGCTGCCATCCAGGTTGGGTATTGGCGCTGGGTGATCTGGTC
>JAABNY020000108.1:22267801-22286835 GCA_015164015.2 Brevimyrus niger
ATTATTGTTCCAATTTTTTGAGGCCCCTGTTTGTCAAGGGGCCTTGGAAATTTTCCACACACCCCCCCCCCCCCCCCTTTATAGTGAGCGGAGGTTAGGCTTTTAGGTTAGAAGGTTAGGCTTAGTCATATGCTTTTACACACATGCTCAGTCAGTCATGTGGTCGCATACTGTGTCAGCAGTGCAGGTCTTTGGAATGTATGAGGACACTGGAGGGAGATTCCATGGAAGTACAAGAAAAACAAAAGTCCTCACACCCTGAACTGAGAATGTACCCTTTAATTAACAAGTCATGGAGGCATGTAGTTCAGTGCTGCCGCTCCTGGTAACCTGCAGTTAGTTAAGCACTGGTGTACCTACTGCAGTTACGCGCAGTGACTCGTGCCCCATTGCCCCCATTCTCTGGGTGCGCTCGTTGACCCCACGCCTGCCCAACTGCCCCCCACAGAACCTGAAAGCAGAGGTGATCAGTGACTCGCAGCTCTTGAGCATGCTGAAGGAGCAGTACCGGGAGCGGAGGAGGACCCGCGTGTGAGTATCCATACTCAGGACACTTCAGCGTGAATAAAGCTGTAGTGAAGTGCAGAGAAGCAGTCAGAACCACAGCTTTGTAAGATGCTCGTCAGCGAAAATAAAATCAGTTTTGTATTTTTTCCCTCTCAGGCTTGAGAATGGATACCAAACATTGTCAAAGGTTGGTAAACATTTGTTATTTGTCTTTTTAGTTTCTTTAACAAGACAGATAATAAATAGTGAAGCCTTTAACCTGTATTTTTTATTGTGCATAATGACCGAAGCCAGTCGAAATGTGGAAAGGTAGATTGGTCCAGGTATTTGGAAGCTGGAATTCACAATTCTGAATGAATGATTCTGCAAGGGTAGTATAGATCAAATCATCTGACCCAAATCAGTGTTTTTCAAGCCTGTCTTTGGGGATCCCAGATAGTCCACGTTTTTTTGCTGGGAGGGAGGAAAAACATGGACTTTCTGGCCGGGAACTGGGATGGAGCGAAATGTGGACCATCTGGGCTCCCCAAGGACCGGGTTGGGAAACACTGACTTAAAATGAATCAGGGGCCCAAACTAAATACTAGAATTTTGGAAAACAAGGTAAAGTACATAACGGTCAGAGCAGTAATATTTTTATATTTAATGCAGTTTTTAAATTACTCCTTGGGCTACTTTCTGTGCTTGGCAGAATCTTATATGTGTTCTTAACTGCAATATTTTGCCCTCTGTCTTGTATTTGGTGTCTCTTGGAGACTTTTAAAAGCTATATTCACTTTTTCCAGCATTGCCTTTTCTACCTTTTCTCCTAGCAGTTCAACCAGCAGTTTGACTGGTTCTCCAATCACGAGGAGCCTGCAGGAAGAATTCAGCCAATTAAAGCGCACGATAAAGGTGTGTCTACCCTTCCCTCTGGTGTCGTTACTTACACACCTACTAGGATTTGCGGAGTGAACATCTGACTATTTAATGAAGCTTTTGAAGTCAGTGTTTTTGGTCGCATGAACAGGAGGTTGTGGTGACTGACCCTGGCCTTTTTCACTCTCTTATAGTGCTGTATGAAATCTTCCGTCCAGATCATAACTGCATCACACTGATGCTCCCAGTAAATAGCACTGTTCAGGACATTATGTCGTCCTTGGTTGGTCCCGATGGAGATCATGTCCTGGTGAAGATGAACTCAGCTGGAGGTAGGAAATATCTATAGTAATCCTGGAGGGTAAAGAGTAATACTGACTTCTTGTAACAGCTATGGCAGTTAGGCGGCATTAGTTTTCCAAATACTAGTAAGTGGAACATGTTTAAATGCCGGTTGTAGCTTAATCCACTGCACTATGCTCCAGTGAATTAGATCTGTATCTTACAGGAACTGCAAGCTACAATATTAAACACAGTTAATGTTTGGTTGTACTTGCTTGACTACAAATGAGCGCGCAGCTTAGTGCATGTGTGTATCTCAGACAGGGTTCAGCTCAAGCTGGACGCCACAGCAGTCTTCACCTCGCTGGGCATCAACGAAAGGTTGTTCCTCTGCACCTCCTCCCAGGTGGACCAGCTGGTGGGCTTGACTTTTGCTTCTACCATTTATACCACAGACGGCTCCTCGCTTTACGATGCTTTGACTTACGATATTTTGACCCTAAGATGGTGCGATAACCAAGCACATTCAGTAGTCTCCTTTGAATTTTGATCTGTTTCCAGGGTAGGGATGTGTTTGACACTTTATACTGGTGCTGGGTGATGTCAGCATCCACGTACCCATGCATCCAGTCTCTGTAGCCATCGTGAGCATAAATATCTTACACAGGGTTTTTTTTTTCTGTTTAACCAAATAAACTTGATTTACTTTTCAGTTGCTAGTATTTCATTACAGTAATTATTTATTTACTTATTCAGTGACAGTACTTATTTATTGACTTATTTTTATACCATATTTAACTCACAATATTTTCCACTTGGGTTAATTGAAATGCAACTCCAATGAAATGCAAATCGCAATAAAACCACATAAAAATTTGTTTAAGTTTACTGCTGAAAGTGTCATTTACATATTATACCATGTTCAAATCAGAGCTTCAGAATATTGAAAAACATTTAAGATGTTCGATAATTTCGGATACAAGATTTTTTTTTTTCTGTTGAATCGGTCCACTTCCTGCTCCAAGATATTTTTCAAAGAAGTTTAATGAACCTTTAATTAACAGCCTGCAGTTTGCTAAATTGCGATACACAGGTGCAGTTCTTAATTAGTTAATTGCAGAGCACAGTGGAGAAATAACTGTTAAACAGGCAAAGATTTGTGTTGGAACATGAGGGATACGAGACGAATGAGACGCTGACTCAGACCTCGGCCTTGACAGACACCCCTGAAGGATCAGCTCGGCCTGGAGCAAGGCACCATGGACTCCCTGGAGCAAATGAGCTCTAAGGACATCGCCGGCCAGCTCAGTGACTACGACTGGGAGCTGTTTGGTGCCGTACATGAGGTGGGTGGGTCCAGGCAGACACACAAGGCGGGCAGGCAGGCGCCACTGGGGTGGGGTGGAGGGAGGGCGTGAATGTTAAAAATGCGCAGTGACTCACATCATATGAGGCACCAGAAGCATGTGTTCACTGGAAGTCAGGATCTGATAAAGTCCATCAGAGTGTCCATCAGATACCGGCGCGACACAGTGACACAGGTGGCCGCCAGCGAGTCTGTGAAATTTTCTTCTGCCTGTATCATCATGTAACCTGGACTTGGGGCGACAGCCGGCAGTGCCCCCCCCCCCTTCCCCAGCTCCACAGCAACTGAGCCGCACCTTCTGTCCCCAGGTGGAGTTGGTCTACTACATCTTCGGCAGACAGCGCTTCCCGTCCGCCACCACCGCCAACCTGGAGCGATTCGTCAGGCGCTTCAACGAGCTTCAGAACTGGGTGGTGACCGAGCTCTGCCTCTGTGCCGACCTGCAGAAACGGGCCCTGCTGCTCAAGAAGTTCATCAAGATAGCCATAGTGTGAGT
The DNA here is from genome assembly GCA_015164015.2 of Brevimyrus niger. NCBI lineage: Eukaryota > Metazoa > Chordata > Actinopteri > Osteoglossiformes > Mormyridae > Brevimyrus > Brevimyrus niger. The sequence goes on from JAABNY020000108.1 coordinate 22,271,311, forward strand.
GTCACTGGCTCACCCCGGCAGGGCCAAAAAGCAGCCGTCGCTAAACAGACATCGAGAAAAGCAGCCGACATTATCTATCACCAAATGTAGCCAAAATAAAACTCCCGTTCACTATTTCTGATTCGTGTGATGACCCGGGGTCTCCAACAGGGGTTGTCATAAGTCCACTGTGCAGCAAGTCATGACAGCACCGTGTCCAAAGAAACAAGTGCAGGATATTCATTGACTCTCTGCAAGTTACACTATTCATATTATTAAAAATATGAGTTCTGCTCCTTCTAATCCTGTTATTATTATTATGGTTAAACTAGCAGTAGTATAGACAGTTAGAGGCAGCCGTGGATCCTTATGGATGTAATTTGGACACCATTGATGCTCCTGAAATACGTGACCTTTTTACACGTGACCTTGAAGTGAATGGTTTAAGTAAACGTAGTGGTTTATATTTGTCTTTGCCTGGCGGATACCTCCCCATTGTCCCGCAACAGCCTGAAGGAGCAGAAGAATCTCAACTCCTTCTTTGCAGTGATGTTTGGGCTCAGTAACAGTGCAGTGCAGAGGCTCACTAAGACATGGGAGGTAAGAACTCAGGGCCCTGGGGGGGGTCACTCCTGGGTGTTTATGACATCACAACTGTCTATAATGCTGAACATGCTTATAATGTCCGCACAACATACACATTTTACTGCGTGACTGGTGTACTATGTTTGAGATTGTGCTCTGGGTATTTTTGGTGACCGCTGTTCAGACTTTGAAAAGGCAACTATTTAACATGCTGATCAGGTTTAGAGGAGAGTCAAACCAAGGCCTGTGTAGGTTTTCAACGGCCCAGATACAGACCCTTACAAACTGTCTTTTTCTCAGAGAGTGCCGAGCAAGACCAGACGGATCTATTGTGCTAATGAAAGATTAATGGTAAGCAATGTTGACAAATAATAAATGAAGCTCTTAGCCAAACAGAACTTCCTATGTGTTTAAAGTTCGGGATTTAAATTGAAGTGTGGCTGAAATGCTAATTTGTATTAAATTTGAGTCATTTTTTAAGTATTAAGAGACATATTAAAAGCCTTATTACAGCTGTGCATGCTTCTTTCAGGATCCATCCCGTAATCACAGAGCTTACAGGCTTGCTGTAGCCAAGCTAAGTCCTCCTTACATCCCCTTCATGCCTCTTCTGCTCAAAGGTAACAAGGCTTTACGAGGAAGCAAACCTACCACTGTAACATCTGTATTACAGTATAAGTATATAGTTCTCTATTTAAATTTAAGTCTGTTTATATACTATATAATAATATTTACAATTGACCTTGCCACATCTCGGGTGTTAGTGATGTATGTCACACAAGATATCACGTTTGATATGCCATTAACATGTTTGCCGTCCTCCAAACTAGTACTCTACATGTATTTAGTGCATTTATGAGCTACTGAACTTTGTGTGTGTCTGTGGCTTTTGCAAAACTTACAAAAACTCTCAAAACATTCCCATTTAGTCTCACCTGAGAGCTGAGGCTCTGGGCTTCATCTGTGCCCTTCCTACAATGGAATTATTACTATGTCATCCCAGTTGTCTATCTATTCAATCAAAGTGTTCTCTATGTACATAAATTAAAGAGGATCATTGTAGCCATTTTTGGCTTTAAACAAGTGACATTTCCTTCCTGACTTGATTTAATCTAGGGAATCAGATATGAGTTAAACAACTTTCTTTGTTTAAATGAATACTATCACAAACAGAAAAGAAAGAATTGTACAAACAGAAACCAAAAGCATTGTTTTCATTTAGATATCTTTGATCAAAAGTTCTTCCTTAAACCATTTCAGAATTTAATGACCACTGAGATGATGTGTTCAAACAAAAATCCAGTGATATCTCTGTTACAAGATTTTATCGACTGTGTCAGATTTTATGTAAATATGTAAATTGTAAAAGGTAAAAAATGTAAAAGGTGTCTGTGTACAGCCTACTCCAGTGTCTCATTTTCCTTTTCGTAGACATGACTTTCATCCATGAAGGAAACAAGAACTACACTGAGAACTTGATCAATTTTGAGAAAATGGTAACTTACTGCCTAAGATCTACCCATAGGTGATACTTGCCCAAATCAAATTTAGGCTTGTATCCAGCATTCGCATCAAAGTGGGATCAATAATAAGTGATATTTATCAGAAAAAGTAGTTGAAATATGTAATAATGGACTATTAAATTTTTTCAGTATATTCATTTTGTCATGTGACATCGAAACTTCAATACAATACAATCAATACAAGTCATTTGTAATTTAGACACAAAGCCGGGACAGAGAAAGAACAGCTTTTAAGATTGTTGTTTTAATGGATACTCCTGGGTAATATTTTGCTGTATAAATGCGTAAGACAAACACAAGTCAGTCTGAATCACAACGTGGCATGAATTCCTTGCTTGTTTGTTCTATTTCGCAGCGCATGATTTCCAAGACCTTGAAGATAGTTCGGGGATGTAGGAGCTCGCCCTATGGTAAAAGCCACAATAGCATTCATGTTTGACATATTTGCTGCATGAAAAATATGCAGAATTCAGTAACTTCTGGGTGACGGCTGGGTCAGCTCGGATGACATGTCGTGAGAACAAGTTTTATTTAGCAATAACTTGGCGTTCCACTACCATGAGGCATGAGTTAGTCTAATCTTGAAATGCTTCATTACTTACAAGACAGGAGCCAATTCAATCCTTATTGTTGAAATAGAAAAACTTTAGAAAGGTGCTAATGAATTCCGAAAGTTGAATTGCTGTTTTAAATATAGCACAAATCCTGCAGTGCATTTTGATTGGCAGCTTCTGATTTGCAGCAGGCAAGTCCAGTCAAAGTTAGCATCCTCCCTGGCACCTGGGGGCTGGGCAGCCCCTTTCTACATGTGTCTCTGTGCTTTTACATTCCACAGTTCCCTCATCCCCACAGAAGGGCCTGACTGAGCGGATGTTTCTGGAAACAGGTCCTGTGCGAGTCTCTATGTGTGAGTACCATTCACTGCTCCTTGTCACTGCCAAGACAAGGACACTGTAAAATACATTTAAATTATTTGTATATCCATCCAACTTCTATGACCATTTATCCAGCACAGGACCACAGTAATATTTCAATTAAGCTATGAATTTCACAGGACACTTTCACCCTGTTTTTCCCCCACTATCCTATATCCTTTTGTTATCCAGGTTCAGAACAGTCCTTGTCATTACGCAGTCCTACCACCGTGCGGCAGTATATCCAGAATATCAGAGTCATCGACAACCAGCGAAAACTCACACAGCTGTCCAGGGCAGTGGAGCACTAGAAGCAGAAGCCGCAATTGGACAACTGCCACTGTGCCTGTTATTTCTACAGATAACTCAGGCCCCCATCCAGGATCCAACATGTCTGCCAGTGGTGCATTCTGGGAGAGGGGAGCTGTTCACTTACCAACTTAAAAAGGACACTTTTTGATGGCTCGTGGTGTCTTAGTGACACCTTCTGCCAGACATGAAGAGAACAAAATTATATTCCTGTGGTTGGACAGACGTTTCACATTAGCCGACATGTATTTTCAAACTGCTGTGATTCTTTGTTAAACTGACATCGTCCAACTCTGTAGCAGGGAGCTTCGACGCACAGGAGGGGAGCCAAGATAAGTCACTCGTAGCTGGGAAGAATTCCACATTAGTGCAGCTCATTCTGTAGCCTGACTTATTAAAACTGAATTTATATACATATACAACACATTCCATATGATGTGAAAAAGTTTATTTTTTTATAAATAAATTATTTTAAAAGTATGTCTGGTCTGCCATCTCATTGGAACATTTTAAATTCAAATTGCATAAAGAAACAAGACTAAAAGAACTAAGTACTACAGGCGAAAGTCTGTCGATCTCATTTATCTCCAATAAAAGAATAACAACCAATAAAGACTAAGACAGATACCAGGACCACAGCAAGGACAAGGGAAGATAGAATATAAAATGAACATTTCTTGCTTACCAAGGCATAATTGAGCTAAAATATAATTCGAAAAAGCACTATTTAGTTTATGTTTGTTCAGGGCCTCCTCTCTCCACTGCAGCCAGGGGGTGTGACTGCTCACTTCCCCAGTTACGGTACAGCATCTTGGGGGCAGGTTACCACCAAGTCAGTGTCTCCTTCATCTGCACAGCTCATTCTTTACAGAAATGGAAACTCGGCACTGACTATTCCAGTTATTGACTCCTCCACTGCGCTCACACAGGAGCTCTTCTGCTTCATCCACACCAAGTTGCTCCTCATACCCCTAGACTTCCCCTGGAATATGTTGTGGTCTACATAAACTGAAGACTCAGTGATGCTCCCTCTTCTTCTTGCTTTTCCAACATTTGGCCTACTATCTGCCCAGGAAATGAACCATGATCTGGACTGTTAAAGTGTTGGACCTTGCCCTCTCCAGCAGAGGGTGCTGTGACCCAGTTGTTTGTCCAGGTTCTGCCACCCTGACAGGGACAGGGTTGGATTCTCAATCACAGGATATGGTAAGCTGCTCAAACTCAGATATGGTGAATGGAGTCTTTTTCTTAGGTGTGATGGTGATCCTGCGGCTACTGGCAATGCTTCCTTTAGGTGGCTTTGCTGACATAACTGGATGCTGTTATTGAAGGTGAGAACTTGGTGCTAAAATAAAGCTGAGCTTCCCTGTTGATCTTAGTCCCCACAAGGGACTCCTAAGGCACAGAAATCAGGGTTTTTGAGAGAGGAATGCCATCCCGCTTCCTGTTGTGGAGAGGAGGAAATATATCCACCGTATTTCTCAGAAACAAAGCTGACAACCCATGTGGGAGAAGCAGAGATCCTCTGAATCCCGCTGACCAGGCTTGGCCCCCGCACCGTCCGACCGCGCAGTTTGTGTGACTTCTACCTAGAGCTGCAGCAGGCAGTCTGCTGACAGGCTATCGCTGCAGGAACCCGTCACTCCACAACTCAGTAGCTGGAAGCTACACCCGGGCATCCTCCTCGCCTCCAGAATGATCGTTCCAAAAGCCAAGGCTATGAGAGCCATGGGCCAAGGGGCTGACATTGTCTGGGAAAGAGCTACATTGGCATTAAGGTGGTATGGTAGTGGTGGTGGCTCAGTCTCTGGGGGCTGCCTATAAGTAAGGCTGGGCAGTATATTAAATCTTTATGGTATTTAGATATATTTTCAAAACTAGATAGAGGCTGAAACAATACAATTTATTGTGCATGAAAATTGGGGCCCTACTATAGTATTCCTTCCTGTTTGTAAACGACACGAGAGCTTCAGTTGTGACGTCGCACAGAATCTCACAATAAAATCTGACCGTTAAGTTAGCGACTCGCTGGGAATGTGATGCAGGGGAATCGTTGGTACTTTAGGTAATTTATAAATGATAAATAATACATTAGCAAATGGCTCACAGGTTATAAATATCTCATACCTTAAAATGAGGATCTTTCCAGTTAATTTATTAAGAACATGTTCAATGTTTGACAGGCTTCTGGTTTAGAGTCACTTCCCAAATATGTTTCAGTGCAGATTTAGGTAGCTTTTATGTTCATATACAAGCCAAGTCTTAATCAGAAAAAAATATTCTACTGGTGGACATAGAGATTGAGTTTTTGTCATAGCTGCTTTATTTGACCCATGTAAGATATAGGCATAATACATTTTTGTCTTTATTCTGAGACTTAAGTTTGGAATTAAAAAAAATCTATACTGAACAGCTGTAATGGCAAATTGCTTGTAGTTTACAAACTAGAGGGGGGCAGATTGTGCAGGGCTTTGATATGTTAAGAGCAATATTTTGAAGGGTTTTTGATGGGACACAGGGAGCCAACGGATTTAAATGAGGAAAGGTGTGAGGGAGCCAATGGACTTGGAACATATTATTGTCCTGGCTGTGGAATTCTGTGTCCAAGACTGGAAATGCTTCGATTATGGAGAAAGGCAAACTGGGAATGGGCACTGTTGAGAGAACATCTTTACTTAGGCGGAGTTGGGCAAGGAGGCGTCAATGAAATCAATGAAAATGGTAAAACTGTTAGCCCTTGCAAGTGTTGATCTAGAGCCAATAATTGATGCACAGGGCCATGGAGTCCAACACAGACTTCTAATAGTGGTTGTCTGGTTGGACAGGATGGAGAAGATGGAAGAGATGATAAAGGAAGAGATGGAAGAGGAGCCAAGTAAAGGTTCTGGGGCCGATATTACACAGCGTTGAGGCTGGAGATTGGGTGATATTACACAGCGTTGAGGCTGGAGATGGGGTGATATTACACAGCGTTGAGGCTGGAGATTAGGTGATATTACACAGCGTTGAGGCTGGAGATTGGGTGATATTACACAGCGTTGAGGCTGGAGATTGGCCAGCAGTGATGTATGATGACAGCAGGTGGCTAACAAAGGCCATTGACTTCAAAACTGAAAATAAATGACTGTTCCTTCGCCTAATATATAACAGCATCTCTGACAGGTGCCATTGTAACAAGATTAGCCTAATAAATTTTATTCAATTCACCCATCAGTGGGCCTAATGTTATAGCTGATCAGTGTATTTAATATTTAAAATTACAGTAAACAATCAAGGAATTTAGAAACTGAATATTTCACAATAGTGTGAAATAAGAACAAAAATGTATTTAAAGATTTGTATTACCTATATCTGGATCAAATAATTAGTTATTGACATGTCTAGCAGCACATTGTATGTGTAAATAGTGTAAATTAATATGTGTATTTATGGTGTAAATAGTATGTGTCGTAACCATGTAATGTTTGTTGTGGAATGTGTGTCTTTTTTAGTGTTTAACCATGTAAATGTCTTGTGTACATTGTTGGCTTCCACGTTTGCAGCTGGTAGAATAAAGAGAACAAGTTCCATTTTAAAACAGCTGTCGTCTCCTTTATTAAAATGACTCATGCACTCATCAGAATAGCTATTTCTAATTTATGTCATTTTTTAATTAAGATATAAAACATGTTTGTTTTTCCCTCATCTCCATAATCATTCAAAAATAACAGGTGGCAGAAGCAGCTTACCTGCAATAATGGAGGACGGCAGTGATCAAGTCAAGCAGAATGAACACCATCTTTACCACGATCACCAGGAAAAGGACAGTATTCTGCGAAGGTTCCGTGTCATCTATGAGTCACGCATGCATTCTTTTAATGGATGCGTCGCAAATATATCATTAGCATGAATATATTCTAATTATGGGCAATGTAATATTTCAATTTATGCTGGGGTGCAGCAGTGCTTTGTATGACGGAATGGGGCACTGCAATTCATCAGAATGTGTGATTTTTATTAAAAGAAAAACTTCAATTAAACGCGGCATATTTTGAATGTGGGCGCTTGAGTACCTGGAGAAAACATGACATGTGGGGAGAAAACGAACTGCACACGCATGGGGCTACGGTGGAAACTCGAACCTGGGTCACAGAAGTGTGAGGCAACAGTGCTAATCACTTTGCCGCAGTATATTTAGTCAGCTTTATATTTCATTTTCTTAATACATGACAATCATTAAGTCTTACAGTGTAGGCTAACATTTATTGCAGAGCCATTTATAAAATGAGGGAGTATTTTGAGCAGGGAAACCTCTCATTCGACAGACTCCATGAAGATGAAATTAAATACAGAGTTTTATGTTGCGTACAAGGTGCAGTCATACCTCATTCTTCCCGACCAATTTGTCAGTATTACATGATTATTTGCCTAAAATTTACAACTCATATGATTAAACACAGACCTTTAGCTGTAAGCCAAACAGGTTGGAATGCATCGCCCTTGGGCTGTTCTGCTTTAATAAGTAGTTTGTCTGCTACGCATCTGCACAAAATGTGGATTATGCTGTATATGTTTGACATATTTCAAACAGGGTCACAGATGAAGTATTATATATGATAATCAACAGGTCAACAAGGCAGTATTTGCATTTAAAGGTTATTTTGCAGCAGAAACAGGCTCTACAATTTAGTTTAACACACAGTCATAATTTTCATTGCACACTCATTAAAAAGTTATTCTAACCTACCTTTGAAGCTATTAGGGGGGCTTGGGTTTAAGACGAAGTGAAGCGGTTCCACTACAATCTCGGCTTGGTTATCGACTGCCCAAGCAGATGGTACCCTAATCCATCAGAACTCTGTATCAGATTACCCTAATTATAGTGACACGAATGGGTTTTGAAAATTACCATTGTACACATCACACATGCACTAAATGTGTGTATTGATTCATAGTACGAGATGGCACCTCAAAAGTTTTGCCGTTCACAACGCAACGTTTATAACAATCACTATCAAAGTCAATTACCTTGTACGTTTTAACTATTCGTTTTTTTCAAAAATCGACATCAAGCAGAAGTTTGGAAAAAAACTGAACACTTTATTTGAAATGCAAATCAGTAGAATACAAACATACAATTTAAAATTAGTTCCCACAATATGGGGAGTGAAATGACAAATCTAGACTCCTCCTTGAATTTGCAAATATTGTCCCTGCCCAACATATATTTACACCTTTAAAATACTTGACAGGAAAAAAATATTTTTAAAAAAGGACAGCCCCAGTGCTTCCTGCTACCGAGAATCAGAATCGTAATCCAAATTACGTGCCAATATAAATAGTCGGTTGTAGTTCTTGTATGTACAGTACAGGTTAGAAAAATTAAATGAAAAACAGAAAAAGGTCTGCTACCTGGCACAGGCCAAAAAGCAAACCGAACTGCCAGATTTAGCCTGCCAAGTACTGTAATCGTCAATACAAGTTATAAAACAGCAGAATCTAAATGAAAACGAAGCAGACAAAGTGATTTCCTTACGGTGAAGGAGTGACAAAGCATGCCAAGAAAAATAAAGTAGATATAGATATACGTATATTACGTGTGATTCTGTATTTCACGCAGACCTCAGTACTGTATACATTTTGTGACCTCAAAGCCACACAAACACTTGGGTCTGTTTTAAACTAATTGCATAAAGTGGAAGTGAAGTGATACAATATTGCACTTATAACAAACTTATCAACAGCCAGCTATTATCCCTTTACCTTCTCAGTTTGCACACATTCTACTCAATTGCGATTAATTCACGTTACTGAAGAGCCACTTAATGGTGACATTTTTGGTTCCAGATACAGGACCCGGGCATTGCGGCTGGTTCACACAAAGCAGTTCCTCAAACAAAAGTATTGTGTGTTATAAACATGAAGATGTCTAACTCATTAGGGAGCAGGGCTTGTTCTTACACAAGACACGCACACAATTCCGTCTTTTCAAATCAACCCTAAGGCATTTCCATACTCAGTTTCTGTATTAGGCTGCAGACCGCAGTTCCTTGAGAAGGACAGATTCTATCTGACGAGGATTTACGGTACGTTGCACTGTGCCCCTTCCCCTCGCATTTGCATTGACATGCATAAGATGAGTTCCTCAACTTGTGACCCATAAGGTTTCCCCGTTCTTTTTTCAGTGTTTGACTTCTCACAACTATTGACAACAGCTCACCAGCATAGTTCAGCATTTCTGTAGAGTTCCTACCGAGCACCTTCAAAGCATCTGCTGGGAGTGACATCTCTCCCCCCCCATCCCTCACCTGAAGCTCTAGAGACAACAGGTCACACACCACATCCTAATCAGAGAGAAGATGAAGCTCCACCTTCATCATTTAAGGCTTCCATAAAGGTTTCATAAGTCCAGTGTAGCTCCAGTCATGTCCCAGGCGACTTTTTTAAAAAAAATATACATATATATATATTTATGTTGCTCTGGCACTGAGGAACAACAACAGAAATACAACCAAAAGAAACATGAAATGAATGGACAGTCCGGACAGGATGACCCAGATAGCCAACCTTTGCTCTTGGCCGTTCCTTCAAAATCAGTAGATTTTTGATGCCACTGAGTGCAAAATTTAACCAGCACTGAATCCTTTGAAGAGAAAAAAAACACACCTGAAACACAACTTTTTCTGAAAGGACAGGAATATTTTTACAGCCTACAAACTATTGAAACCTCTGAAGGGACCTTGGACTTTGCTGTAAACCAATGTTTCCCAACCCAGTCCTTCGGAGAAGCCCGGACGGTCCATGTTTTTGCTCCCTCCCAGTTCCCAGCCGATCAGGAACATGAATACCTGGTACAGGTGCGCTGGGAGCTGAGAAGCAAAAACATGGACTGTCTGGGGTTCCCCCGAGGACTGGGATGGGAAACACTGCTGTAGAATATGTGCATGACTTTCATGCCACTATCAGACTCAAATACAAACCCCAGTGTCTGATGTACCAAGCTATGAGAAACCTTAAAAATAAGGTCTATCTGTGCTGGACCATGTTTAGCTTGTAAACAAAGCAGTCAAAACACAGGAGGAGATGGCCACAGTCAAAGCAGGGACATCAGCCCAGTAAGGAAAATAATTTTTGTTGTGGAGGCTCAGAAGCTCCCTGCATCTCATCTTTCAAATGCCTGGTTTTCCCTGGTGGTCTTCAGTTTTGTTAAGGATCACGGACTTGCAAAACAACGGTGTGAATCGTGCCCACATTCAACACCCATGGTAGGAGACATTGGCTGTTCCACGCACTTGAAATGCACTGCGACTGACTATAGCACCAGCAACATAAAAAACATTAAAGCACTTATCCTCTTTTTAGAGGCCACACAAAAAAAGGGCACGTTGAAATAAAAGAGTTATTTTTTCTTTGGAGAGTCTTCACCTATGGCCATACATTTTCTTACCTGCCCTAGTCATACAGACTCACAAAAATGTATAAAATTAAAGCCCACTGCATCAAAAGGAGCTGGGTAATTGCATAGTGAATGTCTTTAGTGTTTGGACACCAACCATAACACCACTGGATGAAAAATTAAAACAAAAATATTAAGTTAAAAACATTCATTTGGTTTCAGCTGTTTTTCTTCCTATAGTGCAGCACAGTGGAGCTCCAGTGGTCTTTATATCTTAAAACTGAACTGCTGCTTCCATACACAGGCTCCTTTTACAATCTCACTGGGTAAATTGTCTGCTTTTGCCATTTCGGGCCACCTTCAGGCATCTGAGGCAGCCTGGGGTTTCAGCTGTGCCTTCTCCATCGCAGTGCCATAGGGTAGTGATCTCTTAAAGAAGTCCAGCTGCAGGAATCAAGGTCAAAGAGTAGGTTAGGCCACAAACAGGGTTGCAAAATTCAGGGACTTAATTACCATATATTCCTGTTAATTCCATGGAAAGTTTCCAAAATATTTCCAAAATTCCCCAGTTTAACTTCCCATAGAATGGAAAGTTTCTGGAAATTTTCCAGCCCTTTGCAACCCTAGCCACAAATGACAAATTACTCATACATGTAAAATCCCACTTCACAATCAGACACTTTAGTTGCATCATTATAGAAATGCTCTTAATTAGGGGGACATTTTAAATAGGACTCACTTTGTATAGGACATAGATTAGCAATGCCAGCAGGAGCAGGCCAGCCAAGATGGCCAGTATGATGATCCACAATGGCACGGAGTATTGACTGTCTGGTTTGCTCCACACCAGGGATGTCACCACCTACATGGAGTGGAAGAGATCCAAGTCACCTTCATGGTCTGCGGGCAGGGATAAGGGAGTCTGGATAAGATCTCTTATCTTATCTTCTCAGGGGACCTACGTTTCTGGCTCCACTGGGCACGTCTCTGGGTGCGATGGCATACGGCATCTTCAGCACACGAAATTGGGCTGAGCATTCCAGGACATAATTCTTGTAGGTCCTCTGAATTGAACACACAGGAGTATATTAAACACATTCAAATACAGCCTGGATATGCAACACAAATAACTGACAAACATCATTGCCGTCATAAGGAGAAACACGACTGTCACTTGATGCCCCAATTCCAGTGAAATGAGCTGCAGGTGACAATTGAGACCTATCGAGATGCTTGTTCGATTGCATTCTGCGGAATGTCCAGGAGAGGGCGACAGAACTTAATCTCAAATCCCCCCTAAAACTCAGACTCCCCATCAGTCACCCTCAAAAGTGTCATTTTGACATTCTGATCCTATGAGAGCCCAGAACCACAAGCTCACAAATTTCCAGAGCGTCCAACAAAATCAGGTGTCAAAGTTTAAGACACATAGTAAAGCAGAGGTGCATTCTATTACCAGTGTTTAGAGCACATGCAACAGCCCCCCCCCCACACCCAGTAACACCACATGTTTGGTCACTGTTACTATAGGGGAATGTGACTTTGAATAAAGGACAGCAAGGTTGAACAAGCAGGTAGAATATTTATTTCTTGATCTTTAAATAAGACGATTTGTGCCAAGTCACTTGGTCTCCCGATACAGGCTGGTTGAGGTCTCACCTCGATGAAGGTCTCTGCCCAGATCCTGGAACGCACTTTGAGGATAGCACTGGTTCCCTTCTCCAGCAGGCCGACGTCACAGTGCAGCTTCCAGCAATCAACGTTTGAGCAGGACTGCAAAGAGCCAGTACAACATTCAGCACGATCTGTCGCGGTCTCCCCTGAACAGCCGTGGTTCGCTGCGTGCTGTCTGTCCGACCACACTGACGGTCACACTTTCTTTCGGCATTCTTTAGATCTTAACGCAGATGTTCCCACTTGAACAGAGTGAAAATGAATGGGTGACAAAAACAGCAGCGAGTGTAAAAGACGACAGGGAAAGAGTTAAAGCAGTTTGCTTCATAAGGGAAACGACACCAGCAGCCAGTCATCCTGTTCGAGGGCTGCTTCAGATTAATGAAGATTGGTAGCTGTTTCTGATGATTTAAATTTTTACAGTCTTGACATTCCCCCAAAGTTATTGCTCGACCACCGAAACCAGTGCATTTTACTAGACTTCTGGCTATGTGCCCCTAATTAAGGGCTCATCATGACGTGAGGCTTGCCTCTATAAAGCCAGCTTAATGCACTCAGAGCAGACAGACCACCCCAGATTTGGTGCTTAACCTGCCTTTCCAAGAAGTACATTAGGGTTTTTTTTGTTCATCCGCAGAAAAAAAACTAAATGCTAATTTCTCCCATATCCTAGAATGGACAAATCGGGTAGGTGATAAATAGGCAAAATTTTATAGGCTAAGAAATACGGCTGATTACTGCCTGTCAGTCACCTCAGGGTACTGGCCCCGCCCCCCCCCGGCACTCATTACAGCTACCGGGCAGCTGTTCCGGAGCTTCCAGCGTAACCCGTCAGTCAGCTGCTGACAGAGAGGGCCACAGCGGCCACCAGCCGGGGGCTCAGCGGCAGCCCCTGTCGCTGGCACTAAAAATGCCCAAAGTTCAGCTTTCAAAGAGCCTCTGGAGAGCAGGCAGAGGGCGGGGAAACTCACTCCAAACGTAACCTATGGAACGCACGCCAGCCCCATGCGTTTCCTGCAGATACCAGGCCAGCGGCAGAGCCCAGCAACACAGACCTCCTCAGAGTCACTCCAAACTTCTCCCAAGGATATAATTCAACGGCAAAAAGTATGACTGAGGCATGGGTATAGTTAGACACGAACGTACAGGGGGCCGAGTCTTTTCCGTGGGGCGGATGGCAAATTTATGCCTAATACTAAAAGCTATTCATGACTTAAGGCAATATGTACGTGTTTATTTTGAGGGGGGGAGATAAAAACATTTAAATTAAGCCTAACGACACTGCTGGACTGGGGGATGCTCCAGGGGCTGGGGGCCAGCCAAGTCAGCCACACTGAAAAACAAGCACACCTAAAGTGCCCTGCCCCCTCCCCCCCTCACAAAAGCAAAATTAGAATGCAAAAAATAAATTGAAAATGAAAAAGGTAAAAAGAAAATGCAATCTCCACTTTGTCATTTAGTTTCCAATATCTGTGTGCAAAAATCCTGCAAAAATTAAAATTTAAATGAAATAGCACCATTTGCATTTTAATTTTCCACTCATGTATGAGTCAGACGTGAAAAATTAAAAATTAAAAACCCTGTTTGTCTTTTACAATTTGCCTTTTCATTTTCAAGTTCACTACATGCAGATATATGTTAATCGGAGCGGGGTGATGGGCGGAGCTACGGCTCAGCGCTGCGCTTTTTCAGTGCGTTTGCCAATTCTGTTGTCTTCGTATTTCTTGGCCATGGTCAACCTTGTCGTCCAAACTAACGGCAAAGTCACACGCGGCTTCAGTTAGATACTTACCTGCAGCTTCCAATTCGTTTCTCTTATTCTTTGGTAACTAAATGGCAAAGTGGAGATTGTATTTTCTTTTTATCATTTTCATGTTCAATTTATTTTTTGCAGAAAACACCTCCCATACACTCCCAGTGGTAATGGGGCTAATTAATGGAAACTCCTCCTCTCTGGGCTGAGTCTACAGCTGGCTCGCTGGCTCCAGGCCAGGGTCAGACATGAAGCAGTACACAGTCGCCTTCCCAGAACTCAGCCGGGGGGGGGGGACTGGCATCCATCGGTGCCTGTTCTTAAGGACACACCCTCTTTCTGCCCCACACCCCCAGGGCCTCACCAGGTTCCCCAGCTTGGACAGCTGGTCTTTGTGGGCGTTCCTCTTCTCTATGTGGTGGCCAGGAGCAGGGGTGAGCAGGGGCGTCTGCTCAGTGGGAGACTGCTGGAGCTACAGGGAGAGATGGTGAGACATCGTTCCCATCAGAGAGATATGACATTTTAACCAGACCAAAGGACGGCGTAGGATTCTAGCACGGATCGACTTCAGGCCAGATCTACCATCAATCCTGTGTTGCCATAGTGACTGACAAACTAATGAGAGGGAACAATACTATGCAGCAACCTGACACATGCTGTTTAAAATATAAGCAGACATGTGAGGCATGGTTTGAGAAAAGCTTTAGGACCAGATATGCCCAGTCACACAGAGAGACACACACACACGGAAAAACACACACACACACAGCACGTATGACACACATGCAGCATGCACACGGCAAAGAAAACAACCCAGAGCTAAAAATGAGTGGCAGACACAAAAACATAAATTCAGTAAGTGACACGGCAAACAATGATAAAACCACAGTGAAGAACTTCCTAAACTTCCTAAATTTTCTAGGATGGTGGTCTTTTTGAGGTCCCCTCCTTAATTACATAATTACAAGGTATATAAAAACTGACCCCCCCCCCCAATTTTAAAACTAGTCTTCAGAAAGACATAAAAGTTAAGGAAAGCCCACCCTGCTGGTGTCAGGCTCACGCCGTAGGCCCCGGATCTCCAGCAGATCTGGAATGAATCAGCTACAGTAGCTATACCACTGATGGGGGTGTTAAGGGGTGCGAACAGTCATTAAGGTCCCAGGACTAGGGCACAGAAAGAGAAAACCCACTGGCTGCGCTTCATTTCATACAGGCCCCTTAGTGCGGCGCAATGAAAAACAATGGCGGCTGAGACTCAGATCCTGGATGCCCAAACTCTAGGTATGCGGGTCTGCATGCGCGTATGCATGCGTTCCTCCGCGTATGCATGCGTGTATGCATGCGTGTATGCATGCGCGCGTCGTCGCTGAACTGCAACCTGGAAGCCATCATAACGGCGCCGCCACACTT
>JAABNY020000108.1:22292978-22308092 GCA_015164015.2 Brevimyrus niger
CGACTAGCCATAAGTGCTCAAGTTATGAACCATGACTGGTGTCCATTAGCCTGTGAAGCTAACAAAGGAGTTACACATCTCACGGATATTTTCTATATATTATTTCACTACTAACTACTGATCGTAATTAATTAAATCAGACAGCGGTATAATTCTGTGAGCACTTCTTCCACTGTCAGTTGAAGCCGACCGGTGAGCAACAGCACCCATGTGTGTCGTGCTTTGTGACTGGTTACACGTGCACGGACACACACAAAACACCACTACTGTGAAAGTGGAAAATTATCCTGAGAGGTGGGGGCTAGGGGAGTGTGATTTGCTGGAGACATCTGCTGCAAATTACAGTATAAATGGAACAAACTTTCACTGTCGATAACGGCACGATTCTCCGTACAATAGGAGTTAAGCACAACGTCGGGGACTTGTCAAGCATCCGAGACATCAATCAAAAACAGGCCAAACGACTGTAGTGGGTGCAGCACAGAAAACATACATGTGCTCCAGCACCCAGTACATTGGGGGGTCACAGCCACATTCAGATATACAAGTGCAGGGATGCCAACTTCGGTCAACTGGCTAAAATGAGATTTTCAGTTCAAGTCTGCACACACATTTACATGTATGTTAGTTTTATTACCTTGACATAGCTAATTTTAAGTCTATAACGAGATGGTAGAGAAAAGCTGTAATATTTCTTGCATGAGCGTGTCAGTCAAAGCCTGAGAGCTGGCAGTCCTGAACGAGACCGTGCTCATCATAACAGAGCATTTATTGCACTGCCCCATTCTTTCAACCGGATGTAGATACTAATGTGTGCTTCCATTGTGCAGATACAGAGGCAACAACAATGGCGGAAGCTGCAAATTCCATTCAAGGGTCAACAACCTAAAGTAATATGGATGGAAGCTATTAGGTGAGATAAAAGACTTAAGCTCAAGGTCCAAAGGGGCAGTGCATGTGTATGTGGTCTGCACCTCGTATGCAGTCTGTACCTCCCACTCAAGGAAAAGGATAGTTTGGAAAGAATGACAGGTTTTATCAGAATCCTGAGAATTGAATTCTACCTCCAACCGACAGCATAAAGCACTACAGAGACATAATCTTTATCAAAGATAATCACATCTGAAGTACATCATCATTTGCTTGAATATTGCAGACCTACTGGGTGAAAACTGCTGCAGTTTAATTTTAAAAAGCAGTATGACATTTAAATAAAATAATGAACATCACCAAACATCCTTTGAAAACCCTTGGAATGCAGCAAAACATTACATTTTTTCCCTCAAATATCAAATATCGGAATGAGAGTAAAATGCCACTCAATTCAAAATCTTTGTATAGTAATAAGGGCTTACATAACTAATTCAATAGCAATGCACAACTGCAGCACATCACATGAAATAAACAGTGATCCCAAATGTGTGTGAAATCGGAAAGCCGATGGTAAAAACGTGGATAATGCACTGACTGTCAGCTAACATGAGACATATAGTGATGTATGTATTGTAAAGCAAGAGAATTGCATATGTTAATGTAATTCCACAGTATTTACATTTATAGCATTTAGAGAGAGAGAGGTCGGATGGAGGAATACCTTCTGCTCGATAAGGTCTGCGGTCTGGTAGTTGATGATGGGTCTCAGGCCGTGGGCGTCCGCAGCGGAGTGCGGGTTCAGGCTGAAGTTCAAGCCTACGTAGATGGCGGAGAGTTTATCCCGGAAATCCTTCTCATCCTGGACGGCAAGGGAGTCAGAGAACAGAGAGTCAGGACTGAGCAGAACCCAAAGCTCGGGACCACCAGCATAGACACTCACTCGGAGGTAGAACTTGGTCTCGTGGCAGAGCCGGGCCCCCGGAAGCAGCCTCAGGTTCTGGCGCATGGTGGGCTGCTGCGTGTCCAGGAAGAGAGCCCTCCGCACACCCCCCTTCTGCTTCTGCTTCAGTCGGTCCAGCTGCACCTCTGCCACGAAGTCTGTGTGCCGTGTAAGGGGGGGCACATGGAGACGTGCAGGGGATGGATCAGTACATTGCTTTATTAGTTATATGTATTCATGATTGCAGTCTTAAAGACACAGTTTGACCATATCTGGACATGATGCGTTTTCACCTTAAAAGTAGTACAAAATAAACTAAAAAATGTTTTAAAAAAGTTATACAAGGCTTGGTGTTTACGTTATGATGTTACATACTACTTGAAAATTTAAATATGGTATGAAAAATGTGCCAAAGTAGAAAAAAGACGGAAATCAAGCTGCTAAGATGAAGTATCGCAACCATTCAAGAAATCAGTGACTAATGAAAATTTAACTTAACTTGATTTAACAACATGATTTTAGCACAAAGCTGGCCTTTTAATAAAATTGTTTACTTTGAATCTTTTACAAAATTTTGCCACATTAAGAACAAAGGTTAACCCTGCAGGAGGCGGAGCTCCAGCAAGGTGCAGTTTGGACATAAGCAGGCTCCTCTGGGCTCTGGAGACATGTGAGGAAGCGTGACGCACAGAGAATGAGGCAGCTGAAGGCCAGTGTCTCCCATTACTGCAGAGCAAACTTCACCGCCGACACCAATAAGCCTCAGCCTCAAAATGTGCTGGCAACTGGTCTTGCTGGAAGCACGCACTGGACAAGCACACTCACCCAGCTCATTGGGTAGATGCCTTCCACTGGCTGAGAGGCAGAAACTGAGATTCACACTGCAAGCAGGGAATGAGGACAAAAAAATTAGTAGTGTGCTTCTGAAAACTCTGAAGCCTCCATTTTACTGCGACATTTCCCCTTTTCCCCAGCCCATTTCCCCTTGTTATGTGCGGAATCTATTATATTTTGACCAGTGCCAGAACCCACCTCCAAAGGTCCATTATGCAGTTCAAAGAGGAAATACTATAAGATTACGAAGACAATGCCGTACGGTAAAGTACGCATGTTCAGAAACGTTGATACTACTGGCCTAGCACATTAACCACCCCATGACTTGATACATTTCATGTTACGATCCAATGATTAGGGTACAAGGGAAAATCGAAAGCACACGTTTGTGAGACAGCTTTCTCCTGATGCTTTCCAGCTGTGTTTCAGCACAAAACAATATCTTTTCAAACCAACTGTTAAGGCACCTCAACCTTTGTAATCGCACCACTACACCAAACATCTGTAGTCGCCAAGCAACAGACTAACCAAAACACTCAGCAGATACATACGTAAACACTTCAAAATGTGCCAACACACACTCGCACAAAGACTGTTATGGGAAAAAGTGCATTATTTAAAATGCCGATTCACAAAATGAATTCTTTAATATGTTGACCCCATTTAAATACAAAAGCAGGCCTCGATTCACGTGACTGTCTGCTCAAGGTCTACATTTGTCATGCATTTTATTCAGGCAGCAGAGAGCTCACTCAATATGATCTTGCTTGCTTGTGTCTCCAGTTACACTTCCAAAAATTATTGCCATGCTAGGAAAGAAATCCCGGTTCCTAGTGCAACAGTCATAAAGCATAAAAACCAGGCAAAACAGCTGGCTAACTGGGATCACTGCTTGTGGGAGTGAGCCGTGCATTTACGTACCAGGACACATGAATGGTTTCATTCCCGTTTGTCAAAACACAGCTTTTCTCCTCTGGGTTGATCATGGTTGGGGACACAGTCAAAGAGGCACTGGTTTTCACAATGGGCCGGGCCCTGTAATGTCGAGAACATGGGCCATTTAAACAAACCAAGACAGAGGTTCCATGGTGACGGGTTACTCAATTCAGACAACATTAACCACAGCAGGAAATGAAACCAAAAGCCAGGAAACTGGGGGAGGTTTAGTGCAAAACCATGTACCTGTAAAGCACTGCTTTGTCAACTCCAAAAGCCCCCACGAGGAGATCTAGGGAAAACACACCAGATTAAGCATCAGATGCCATCAGATTAGAATTTCATCCTAGTCCAGCAATCTCTACCAAACTACCTACCATTTCCATGACTACTATATTATTTCACTTAAAATAAGCACTTATTAAAAGTTGAGTAGCATTTGGAATAGCCATATCTGCCTAATACATACAAATTACATCACCTAATAGTATTATATGTAATTATTTTTACCCCATGATTAACTACTATATTTAACGCACTATATTATACACATGGCTACAGGATTTCTCCATTTGGCAATCGGGCAGGAATCTGAAATGGTTGTAACTGGAAGTGGAAATTGAAAGGAACTTTAGCTCATGGCTTTAAGGACTACATTAGAATAAATTGCATGTACTGATCGTTCAAAATCAGAAAATCACTATTAAGTTCCCAAATCAGAGCTTTCAGTTTTGTGTGGCAGACCTCACCTGGGTAGCCATTCATGTCCACGTCTTTGTTTCCCCGAATGGCACTGCCAAAACTGGCGGGCAAGGTGCTGGAAGCCCACTGACCAACCAGAACCTGGGACGGCGTGTCCTTGAGCCCACCACTATGTCCATTGTAAATAAAAACCAGTCCCTGCTGGTTTTCCCCTCCAAAAGGGCTGCTAACAGCTACATCTGAGAATCAACGCATCAAGACAGTCAGTCAGTCAGTGAGAATATGCCCCTCCCCCCCAAGAAAAAGACTGGTATTTTTACCATTGAATCCATCTTGGTTAAGATCTCCAAGCGGAGCAATGGAGCTTCCAAATCGGCCATACGCTTGGCTGCCAGTGAGATGCGACTGGCCACGCTCCAGGTCAAGAGGTCCTCGCTGCAGGTAGACATAAACCCGGCCCATCTCCTCGAGCCGACTCCCTGACCCCCGGACCATAAACATGGGGGCGCTGACCAAAAGGTCGTCCCAGCTGAGAAAAGATCCGGGCAGGAGGGGAGAGAAGGGCAACGTTAGCAATCCAGAGTCATTCATTTATTTACATCTCATCTTCACCAGGGCAGGTTTTGCTGGGAGTAGCCCTAGTGTAGAAATCCAGACTCATTAGAGTCCAGATTGTGTTGCCGTTGATGGACTGCAACAAAACCATCCTCCTCCATGCCAGAGAAAAGCCCCGTTCTGTGAAATGTCCACGGCTGGCCAGACGCCCACTCACCCGTCGCGGTTGATATCGGTGACTGCTACGGCATACCCGAAATAGGAGCCCATCTGGAAAACATCAGAGTGCAACACATTGTTCCTGGAGCCAAGCTCATGATTCAGGCAATTCGCCTCCATCTCTTCTTTCCAAAGACTGATCTATAGCCCCCACCCAGGTCATGCCCTAAACCCCCCTTGGGAAGCAGGAGGGATTTCCCCCAGACTGCCAGCCAAACATGAGAAAAAACACAAGCTGATCCTCAGCTAAAGAAGAAATAGTACAATTAGCTTAATACTAAAATCAAGCTTGGTCCTAGCCCCACCCCAACAGCTCATGAATTCATAGTGTTCATAGAACCCTATGAGGCCACAACATGTCAGGTAAGAATGAATGTGTTCACCTGTTCGCCAGTGAGATTAAGCAAGGTCTGCAGATTAGTTCCATTTAGAATGGATACCTGCGGACAAGAAAACCAAATTACTATAAACAAAAGTCATTCTTAGGTTAGCATTTATCCCAAAAAAGTTTGATAAAAGTATGTCATTTCCCAGCCCCCAAAAAATATCTTTCCCTATCCCCTCCAGTCCATCCTCATTATTAGTAACCTTTCACTCTTTCTCTCTGTCAAACGTTTAAAGAAACCACCGGGAATAGAGGGGTCCTTACGAAGCCAAACAGCAGCTCTCCTTTGGGGACACCTGCCACGAGGTCTGCAGGATACGGTGACAAGAAGAAACAAAAAGGAAGCCTCTTTACATCCGTCACGGTTCGCTTACTGACCAGGCACATTTATCCAAAGTGACACACGTGTTTGGTGTAAGCAGGGGTCAGCCGGTCCAAGCCCAAACTGACAAGTGATAAATGGGGGCTGTTCTGTTCGCGGGAGGACACTCACCATCCTGCCCGTCTTGTGTAAACTCCCCCACAGCCACAGAATAACCTGGAAGAGCATAACAAACAAGAGGGATCGTGATGGAGAGAGATGGACCGGGAGTCAAATCGCCACCATCTGCCTGCTAAAGGTAAATAAAAATTTTTTAAAAATTACCCATGTAGCTGTCATCGTAATTGCCCTGAGCTTGCTTGGTTTGGATCTGGCCCGTCACTGGCAGACGGAAGTAACCGGGATAGTAGGCCTTAACGATTTCATCCTTCGAGGCCGAAAATAGTTGACCTGAGAAGAAATGAAAAAAAAAAAAAAAAACAATGCAATAAAATTATAAATAATATTCTTTAACTATGTCAGTGTATCCCAATCCAGACCTTGGGGACCCAAGACAGTCAAAGTTTTTCTTTTGACAGGAGCTGGGAAGGAGCAAAAACATGGACTGACTGTGGGTCCCCCAGGACCATATTGGGAAACACTGCTCTAGATTTTTCCATCTGAAAGAAAGCAATTGTGTATCGTCTTTTTACCTTGCCAGAAGAAGCTACCAGGCCCTCCAAGGACCACCCTGCCGCTCTGAAAAATAAATTGCACAGCTCTGATAACAGCCAAATAGACCCGAGTGCTACAGGGTACAGTAAACATTTAATACCAGGGGGGTGTTCCACAAAGCAGGATCTCTTACGTAGTGGGATACCTTAAATCTAGAAACCATCGTCCAATAAGAGTTTAGGTAAAGAGCATTCCTATTGGACAATCACAAATTCTCTTAACCCAGCTAACAGAAATGCTGCTTCATGGAATACAAGATATTACAAGATATTCATAAGAACAAGCCTTGCATATTACCTTGGTAAAATCAGCGCTGAATCCACCTTGACAATAGCCTTGACCTCCTTCGGCAGACTTTTCTGAAATGAGGGAGAAGGAGATTACAGCCGAGTGTGTCTGTGACAGGAGCACGACGACTACCAGTGTCAACAAGGCAACACTGCTTTCTCCTTTGAGGAGGATGTGGCGTCGTTCAACGATCAATTACCCCATAAATCACTCACTAATATACCTGAGCGACATGGGGCGTATTCCACAAACTTGGTGAAGTTATCCACAGAGAGATAGCAGCTGCCTGTGACGTCCGAATGAGCGACATCGTTCTTGGTCCTCCAGTTGTAAAGTGGGGCACAGGCCTATGGCACATTTGGCGTGAAGTCAGTAGCATTTCAAAAACAGCTAGCGGAACAGGTACAGATCTACATATTCTCAAATAAATTAAACTACTTATTAAAAGACAAAATGTTGACAAAGGCTATTGAATAAATTTTAGAATAAAGTAAAAGCTAATAAACAGGAAACAGAACAGTGTAGGCTAAAGAAAAACCAACAAATGGAATTAAGAATCAATGATACATACTGTAGAAACGGTCTTTATAGAACCTCAAGCCAGCCCCAGGCGCTTTGGCCCCCCATCCGAGATAATATACTTCCTCTTCATTTGTCCAGTAAGACTCAACTCATTAAGTCACTTACCAGTATGGTGTTGCCATGGGAACGTACTGTGGCACCAAACCACTGGTGAGACTTCATCTCCATCTGGACGTACGTGTCGTTGATTATATCCATGCGGTCTCCTGCACCCAGGAAAACCCCGAGGGGGGGGGGGGGACGAATTAGCCAGGGAGCAATAAACGCATCACTCAGCCTAAATGGCATGCTTCCTGAGCGCTAACTTCATGGGGAGTGCTCTTTGCATTCCTCGGTTATCAACCCAATTGCCCACACCTTATGGATTTGGCAATAAAAAAAAAGTAGAAAACTCAAGACAATCAGCATTAAAACAGCGGTGAAAGGTTTACGATAGGAAGACTATTTGTGCTGACACTATTTCAGAGAGCACATAAGATGGATGGGACACGTGGAAAAAAAAAAACGCTGCAAAGGACCTTGTTGACCTTGCATCTGTGCAACCACCTGGCCAGCGGAATAACACACCCCTTCCTGCTTTGTGTGGAAAGCAGGTATCAAGACAGATGGCCCCTTAAGGTCATCTCACCAAGGAAACACACAGGTTATAAGATAAGGCATAGGGGCAGCATCTGAATGAGGGCAAGCAATGGACCTTAAATTTATCAGATGTAGTCATAGCATGTGTGTGTGGGTGGGGGTTTATGACAATGACATCTTTTCTACTTATTACCCCAAATGTCACCAGTTTGATACAATTGGCAAATTCTCTTTCCCACCCTTGAGAGTACTGCTACAGCAATAAAAGCCATTGCCATAGCACAACAATGACAAACATGTTACAACGGAAGACATCCGAGTGGCACAGAGCACGATCAGAAAATCGAGGGAGCAGTTCACAAGCATCCTTCATTCTCCGAGAGCCACATTCTGCTGTCCCTCACCACCCCAACCCCAACATGGGGGATCTACAGCAAGCCCACACCAAGACCCGCCACCGTTGCCTGTCCATCAGCCTCCACTTCAAACACACTGCTTACTCCAAGGGTCTGTCAATTCTGAGGGCCCAGTTTGGAAAGCAGAGACGGATAAACGCCTTTAGAAACTTTCAAAACCCCGTCGGTGCCCCCCCCCCCCCCCCCCCCCCCCATCTCCCTCAAGGCCTCCCTCTGGGTTGAATGGCCAAAGACAACAGGGTTCTTAGACTTATTAGACTGAGGAAGTGGATTCCCACAGGGCAGCCAGACATATGGAGGTACACAGGCAGGTTGTCTATGCTAAACACTCCTACATTCACAAAATAAGGACAAATCGTACTCACAATGAACAACCTGCGTGACTTTCACCAAGACAGCCATCTTATAAATGAATGCCTAGCTTAGATCAATGGATGTACTATACAACATACCAAGTCTGTCATACTCGCTCATGTGATTGCAGCCTTGGGAATCTCTTCAGGACTGGTTTGCTGGGGAACAAAGAGCAAAGCCCAAAGACTGGAAAGCACCGATTCAGCCAAAACAGGTAATTGAACCATGACAGACCTCTCCCCAAAAGGGAAGACGCAGGCTACTTAGTGTCATGCCAGCAACACCATGACTATTTTAGTCTATATGGAGTCTCAGGGACACAACAGCCAGCGATGGCTGTATCCATATCCCAGTTCCTGCCTGGCCTTGTGGTTGGCTCTTCTCCCCATGTGCCCAGGGACCGTATCAAAACCTGATACACAGCAGCATTTATTTTTTTTATTTATTTATCAATGTAGAAGAGCCATTTTAAAGAAGCTCTTCTCAACTGCATTTGGAACTGGCCCCGTCGCTATAGCAAAGACGACCCACGAGTCACAGTGTTAAGGGCCCAGACCTCGGCGGGCGAAAGGTCAGGCACTCTGCCCGCTGCCTCCTGAGCAATGCTGATGTGCACCTGTCCCTCACAGCCAACCGGCAGCAGAAGTGCTAGCCGACGAAAGCAGGATGGGGGTATCTAGGAGTCGCCGCTGAAATTAGAGCAATGACAAATGGGCGACTAAATTAAGTCATCGCGACGCTTTCCATGTGGGGAACGGAAGCTAAATTTTGCCCTACGAGGAATAAAGCTGACAGATGAGACTCTATGCCCATTAAGGTGAGCTCATTAGAGCTTCTGGGTTGGCAACCGGCACAAGCGACTTCCACGACCTGACGCAGAGAGCAAGCCCTATTAAACCAGCATGTCGGCATGAGTATTCAGCACGGAGACCTCTCTCGCCTTTCATTACCGTGGAAAAAAAACGAGTTCATTAAAACTGAAAGTGTAGAGTTTAACGTTCCTAACGTGCAAAGTGCTGAGCTATAACCTGCAAGTGCCTCCCTTGAAACACATCATATTTCAGGTTCTACTTCAGGTTGGAAACTACACTGTATATTTTCCCCCAGTAAGACTAACAGGCCTAGTCATCAGTTTCATATGCATCTGACAATGGCCTTACAGCATGTGCTTCATGGAACATTTAATGATGTCATATTTAAAAATTAATGACCACTCCAGCTAAACTTGCTTATTAGCGAGTGACTGAGGGTATAATAAACTTAACAGCAGTTCAGCCCACCTTCCTCCATTCCCTTCTTTTCTGTCTATTTCCAGCCATTAAAAGGCACTCTGGGGTCCACGTTTCAGGTTTACTCAAAGTACATACACGCCACTTCGAATGAGCTTGACATTTGTCAAGAGCACCTCCTCTATCCACCCAAACTTAACCTTCTAACTTACCCCAGGTGAATTTGCCCTCTGAACTCATAATATTACGCTTCCCATTTCAGTAACAGCACATTTCACCCGGACACATCATGCTGAGAGCTTAATAAGGGGACACAAGCAGGGTATCGACTTCATGGCATTCAAGGGGTCAGCATAAGAAACCAAGACTGAGCCCACAGTGCAAACACACCCACTAAACTTGAAAAGCATCGAACTGTGGACAATAATTACAAAAATCATGTCGCTGAGGACTTAAACAATTAGGATATTATCGATGAGTGTAAATATCTCCATTCATCTTTCATTAGCTTACCTTGATTGTCAAACTCAATTGTGTTGCACTGTGACTGGCCCACACCCCAGGGGCAGTAATACACAGAGCCACCTTCTGTGATATTCGGCTGGTTTGTGTTTGCTTTGGGGGCGCCGACCAGGATGCTGGAGCTGCAGGCAAAGGAAAGACAGAAGCACAATTAAATACTGGGAATGGGGACAACTTAGTGTCATGGGGTCTAGATGACAGTCGGCAGCCGTGTGGTCAAGCTTCATTATCTTACTGCGTCACAGTATTAAAGGGCTGGTTTTATTTTAGAAACAAGCCTACAGTGAAGAGAAGATAAACCTGACACCACCTCCACAAAACAAGGAGCAGTATTAAGTTACATCGTTCTGTACGGTAGCAACTTAAAATTGCGAATGACAAGTGAATTGGTGCACAAGCATGAACTCCATGAACCTGTCAGAGCGGCTAGCAGAGTACAAGGCGCCAAAATAAATGACACCTGGCTGAAGATGAACTGCCCGCAAGTTGGCGTGATGTTACTTTTTAGACAACAAGACTTGCAGAGGAAGAACATTTTACACTCTGCATTTAAGACCGTTCCATTTCAAACTTAACAGCAATGCAGTCAAACATGCAATCAGAGGGGATTGCAATTAATATTCCACAAATTTAGAATGACAGAATGTGTAGCTTCTTTTGTCTAACCATAACTTATGTTCTCTCTGATGCAAGTCAGTACATCTGCATGATCCCTCTGTGTTAAAATGGACTTCCTCTCACAAGTACAAAAACATGCATTGAATGAACTCCTGTCACCAATTTGCCCTTGTATGGAAGTATGTGTCCTGCAATGGACTGGCATCCTGGTCAGGGTGGAGCCTGCCTGGTCTCCTGTGCTTCAACATAGAGACTGTATTTAAAAAAACAAATTCGGTACCCGTCATAAATCTTAACCGGCACATTTCATATTGTGTGTCAGTTATGGTTGCAGTGTACTGGTTTTACGATATACCATGGTATGAAAATTGATTGTTATCAAATCATGTACATTTGCTTGCTACCAAATTGAGAATCTCAACGATATCGGAAGCGATAGACAAAATTAGGCTTTGTGAACCATTAGCTGTATTTTTTGTGTAAACTAGATGGTGCGCCATGTTCAAAACAGATGCCCCGAAGCAAACCAAGAGCACCATCTAGTGGGCTCAAAAAATACAGCAAATGGTTCATGAAGCATTTTGACCATTACGAATCAGCTGCCTGTCACACTTTGCGATGGTTGCTGCCATGCAAAATCTTTTCCAGCATGTACGATCTGTCCTACCTGCCTGATTTGTCCTTCAAACATCTACGCTTGCATTTTCGAGTATCTGTGCACCATATTACATTTTCTTTGCTTGTCATTCTAAGACTTAATTCATTGTATCATTTCAGAACTCACTAGAGTCCTCTATAGTGTTTTTGGATAAACGCCATTACCCAAATATCCAATATGTGAGATATAAGTTTATATTTTCATATTTGGTATATGATCGTCCCTCGTTTATCTCGGTTAATCCGTTCCAGTCTCTACAGCGTTAAATGAATTTCCACCAAGTGGGATTCTTTATTTCTTTATTCGGCTGCACCTGGCATTGAAGGGTTTACAGGGGTGCTCGAATACATAGGCCTAGAGTGCAGACGTACAGTAATTTTAATTGTAATACAGAGGTGTATAATTGACTGTACTTTGGTTCAGTCTCAATGTAAATATGAAGTTTGCCATATTTTTCAGGCATATTTAGGTCTATATTACATTTCCTGACACGGTTATCATATCATGAAAATCTCATACCATTGCAACCCTAGTATCATAATTCAATTAAAGTTACAAGGTTATGCCTCAGTTATACAACCTAAAGAGAGAGAGAGAGAGACTCAGGCTCACCAGGAATTTCCCTAAGATGCTGGAAACTAGGATTTCCTTATTCATTAAATCAGTATAATTGCGGCAAACAGCACATCATAAACAGCCACCCTCAAGGGCGTATCTGCAATACCGTAAAGAAGCATTTCTAAGTCTGATGTGATTGTGTCACTGTTAGCAGAGGAATCGCATCACCAAGAAAAAGGTTTTTTGAAGGAGAAAGAAGTAACACTGCTTTGGCACGTTGATGAGATTTTCTGGGTATGCTGGAAATGGACTGATCCGGAGCCGACCCATAGCAGGTTAAAGCCAAGCACTTCACTGCGTTTACACTTGCTGAAGCTTTTCATACTGGGCTGCGGCAGTGAGGTCAGGCGAGTAGCACACTTAAGATACTTGAGCAACTGCTTTGATCAAGGCCAGGATCGTCTGCAGGGAGATGTGTCTGGTTCAAAGCCTCACTGAAACTGCTCCCCACGGATGGCAGCAGGCAGCAGCTGGCTCCTGTAACCCGAAGAGCTCGCGTCGGATGACGGTCGCGGCACTTGGCTGATACCTCAGTGCCGTTCCCTGACCGCATTACCGCTGGGGCTGGCGCACCCAGGAAGAGGAAGGGGGCTGTTGGGGGGGGGGCATGCCTGGGGGCAGTGAACCACACGTCCCATGATAATCTGCCCAGTATTAGGGGCCTGGGACTTACCAACACGTTCAGTGTGGCTTAAGGACCAAAAGTCAGTCACTCCCCCCCCCGAGCAGAAAACCTGGTAACGGTATCAGTGATGTAAATGGCCCCTCCCTACAGCCATCATGGGGAACCAAAATAAGTAACAATTAACTTTTAATGGCTCTTTATCTTGGCTCCGAATCTGTCTGGCCCTGACTCCTTCCCATGAGGCCGGTGAATGTGGGCAGACGGAAGAGAGCGTGATTCTGCAAACTAAGGCCTGGATACGGCTTCACACCAGCTGCGAGCACGTCTCCTTCCCCAGCACCCCCCCGCACCGGCAAATGGGACTGTACAGGCAGAACACGAGGGGCAGGACGGCGCGTACCACCACGAAAAATCAGGCTCTCAGCAGAGCCTAGCAGCAGCAGAAATATCAGCGACCTGGTGAAGGATTGAGGAGGGAGGGTTTGAACAACAAGACTCGCACTAGTTATAGACCTGTAAGCTGACACTCAGTCCACAAAAAGGGGCGTCTGGGGCTGATTAAGAGACGAGTGGAGCAGAGGATGGGTAAGCCATGAGACGACAAAGCTCAAACAGGACATAAACGGAGTATTTAATGGGAAAACCATGACTGAAAATGTAGCAGACAATCGAGGGGAAGGTCGCAGCAAGCTGTATTGCTTTTCGTTTTTCCTTTCTTGGGTCCTTTAAGGTAAACCTGGAGGAAGGCAGACAGTTTATGGCGACCTTGAGCAGCTTGTGAGGATTTCCCATCTCCTACTACGGCTTCAGCGGCAGACCGGGGGTCTTTGCCAATAATTAAACTGACTGACGCAGAGAGCAGAGGGTCAAGAACACAAACAGGGCTGCCTGGAAAAACAACTCCAGTCAGAGGGAGTGCTGTGATTCAACAAAAACACAAAGGAATTGAACAAGCTTAATTAAGAAGTTTCATTTTTTTTTAAGTACACATACAAATACCATTATTCATTTCCACCAAACAGACAACACAAAGACCGGTAACACCAAGTCACTGAGGAGGGGAATGTGACTGATCAGCATGGTTTCCCCAAAGCACTTTACGATGCATAAACA
The DNA here is from genome assembly GCA_015164015.2 of Brevimyrus niger. NCBI lineage: Eukaryota > Metazoa > Chordata > Actinopteri > Osteoglossiformes > Mormyridae > Brevimyrus > Brevimyrus niger. The sequence continues at coordinate 22,307,061 of JAABNY020000108.1, forward strand.
GGTACTCAGTTCTTCCTCCTGTTATTCCCCCCTAAACCCCTCTGCTATTTAGACAGTTAAAAAATAATTATTAATAAACTTCCTTTCAGCTGCAGAGACTGTCACTGTGAAACACTGATGTTGGAGCGGCACATCCGCAGGGCTGTCAAGACCAAGAGGGGACATCGGTATCAGGCACCCACAGAAGCAAAGTTCCAGATATGGGAGCCTCCTTGTCACGGGGCTGACTATCGGAGATCAGGTTTCCGACCTCGATGATCGAAATTAAAACTAAAATTGTAAGCAATGACAGATGAAAATGGGATTCTGCTGAAGCCCATGAAAACTCCGACACAGACCACTGATCACACAGAGGGGGGTCTGTAATGCTTAGCTGGGGGAACCGGGATGATGACACAGACATTAAGGCACCAGCAGCCGCCCCCTTACAGCACACGGTACCACACTGCCTCCTGGGGAGGGGCACCTGAACATGTCCAGCTCAAACTGTCCTCCGCTCCCAGCACAGCACTCCCCATCCTCATGCATCTCTTTCAGCAGGCAAACGTTTTCAGCCTTATCTAGCATGAGGTACTCTCAGGTCACATGGGGGGCGGGGGTGGGGGGCGGGTTCCGAAATTGCATTAGCACACTTGCCAGAGCTCCTCTGGCTTCATGTGGTGTGGCCGGGGCCCAAAGCAAACTGATGGAGCACAGCTGAACTCTTTCACTCCAGCATCCAGGGTTAAAAAATATATATATATATCCAGATCAACACAGATATCACTGGCACCTAGTGGAGATGCAGTGCCCGGGCTTCTGGGTTTAACTGTGGGGCAGAGCCTTCCTCCCAGGCATTGGAAAAACACTAACATGGCACAGGCGTGACCACTGCAGCCACACAGGCTGCTAACATAGCTTCGCGACAAGGGTGAGTTCAGAAGTCAAAAGGCAGTCACCTGTGGGGGGGGGGGGGGGGGGTGTTTTTTCTCTCTCTCGCAAAGTATGGCTATAACTAGGTTCGGCTCCCCCCCCCCCCCCCCACCTCCTATT
>JAABNY020000108.1:22310817-22331550 GCA_015164015.2 Brevimyrus niger
TAGTGTGGTGCTGAGGTATCACCTGCCACATGGCTGTACTCTGAATCTCATCCCGAGGTGGTTTGTCATGTGGTGGGTGTGGCAACACACTGTAATCAGTGCATGCCCCTTTACACACTGTAAACAGTGCATGCCCCTTTACACACTGTAAACAGTGCATGCTCGTTACCTCTCAGTCTGTTGGCTCGATTATACCGAACTTGGATATGTTGCTGGAAACACCTCCATTTACAGAAAATGGATAATGGATGAATAGATAGATGATGGATGGTTTTGTAATTAAGTCTTCGACAGACACATTGCTTTGTTTGGTTTACCGGTTCCTAATTATGTTGGCAGTTTCAATAATTTCAAAACAAAAATTTGTGTATGAAACTGCACTATACCATGAGCCCAAAAACTAAGGTGTCTGAAGTGACTCGGAGATAAGTGCAATCAAATTTATAACCACAGGCTGCTCAAGTGAAGTTCTAAAGGTCCTTGCTGAAGCAGAATGGACACTTACTAATCCTGACAAGGCCGTTCTCACTACAGTGCTTGTCTCCACATAGGAAAAGTAATTATTCTATATTTTATAGAAGCAAAAGGTCTGCTCACAGTTCAAGAACACAACAGCCATCCATTACTTCCTACACTCGACCCATATTCAGTTCAGTACCTTAATTCTACTAAACTATTCTATTTAGCAAAACTGGGGACACAGTGAAATCCATGTGTGGAAGACAAACGCAGGACAGTACCTGCTAAGGGAGAGAATAAGGAAGGTAAGTGGGGGTAGATGGAGTTTTCACGAAGTTGGCCACAAGCAGGAATTCTGGCAAAACATCGTTTTCAAGTGAGGACTGTCCCTCTCAGCACGCTCAAGCAGCTTTTATATCGGCGTAACTCCTCCAGTTCGGCATCAGGATATTCCTACAGAGACTAACCCCTGCTGCCAGCGAAGGCATCCGAGCTGCCTAGCGTCAAGAGACGTGGGGGAGGGGTCATAAGCGCTAACATTTCTGAGATTATGAAAAAGGGCGGTGAAGTATAGGCATACTGAAAATGTCACTCCACCCCCCCTTACCCTCTTACAAGGTTTTTGACTACATGCAGACACATTCTCCTCCCAAAGAACAACACTTTCAGACCTTTAACACAGACCAGGACAAAAAGCAGTGTAATTTCAGGGGCTCATTTCCTTAATTATTTTCCACCCAAAATCGACAAAGAACTGTTCTCCAGTTCATGAGAGGGCCCAGTGAAGGGAAAGGTGCTTAAGTTTCTGGTGCTCACGTGATGCTCCACCTAGGTCAGTTTTGGGGGAAGCCGTTTGTTGTAGCAGCCCCGGCTCTTGTCATGCATTTACTCGGCTAGACAAGAGTGCGGCTGGAGTGTGTGTGTGTGGGGGGGGGATTAAGAGCTTTGTAGGAGGATGGGTCAAAGGAGCAGGACAGAGACCTCGCACCTCTCACACAACCTCGAGTCTCATCCTAAATCATGCACTTTTCCCCAGATCACACAGCCAAAAAAGACATGGACTGAGACCAACCCCAGAACACCAACCCCCTTCTCTGTCTAGTACAGAAGGAAAAGAAGAAATGAGGCAGAAACTAGAGAGCCTTGCGGCTCACTCGACAGTGCTGGCTGAAAGCGACGGTGGGGACAGAGCCAGGCACAATCATCGTACAAACATGGGTCCGCTTCAGTTTATAAGGACTGGAGGACCCGCCAAGCCTGACATTAATAATCCTCCAGTGAATGTAGCAGCAAACTTCCAGATAGTACCGCTTGAGAGTAAGTCTACATTGCCACTGAAAAGTGGCAGATGAGCCCTCAGCAAAGACAGACAACCACACTCCATTAAAAGCCATTAAACATATTATGGGAAGAATTCCACTAAGAAGAAATTCCATGTCTGCGAGAATTACCATCCGACTTTACACAACCGGCTCATTTTAATCACTCATCCAATAAAATTCCACCATTCTGCGCTATATAAGCATAAATGTGGTAGTAGACTTCTGAGCTGGTTAGGGCTCGGAATCTTCTGCTGGTTATAAGGTAAAGCCCCCAGGGGATGGGGTCTAGCAAGGCAAACACATAAACTCATGATGTTGCCTCCTCACCAAATAATGGGTCTTCACTTTGAATGGGGGGGTCACACCCCAGCTAAGGTGGCCTCTTTGATCTGTTCAGACATACTATGTGAAGGCCCAGTAGTCAAACGTCAAAAGAAGATTTAAACGGACCCGAAAATCATCTTTGGCTTTTAAGGTTCAGCAGAGAATCCTCACTATTGCATACAAAAATGAGGCTGAGCGTCCATGCGTATGACGTCAAAAACTACAAATGTGTAATATTACGACAGCACACACCCTGTAAATTCACTTAATAAGGACCGATTTGCCGTCCATACATTTCCTACACTTTTTATTGCGTTCTGCTATTCTGCAAAAACAGTTCAAAATATAAAATTCTGTTCGGTTATTCCACAATATACCGTATATGCTGATTTAGTTTAATCATGGCTTTAGAAACGGGAGGGTTCACCGGCCCCTTTATTTGTTGCAGTCTCAAACGACAGAAAGCTGCCAAACTTTCAGTGCAAATTATCTCGTCCTGTGCAGATTTCCAAAAATAATTTAGGCTAACCATATTAGTCATATGACTACATTAGGCTATTATGAACAATGAGTAATGACAGACACGTAATTGATTGGATTTGTAGTTGAATCTAAACCAAATAACTTCAGAGAAATGCTTTGTTTGGAGAAAAAAATGCATATTTGTGAAGTAGGAAATCCCGTTATTGATATTATATAAACACCAATCCATCATAACCACTTATCCGTATTGGGTCGCGAGGGCTATATGAACACATATACGACCTTAAGTAAACTTTATTTATTCTTTACTTAAAATCTTTGTAAGCTCAACTACAGTTTCTAAAATTATGTGGCGTTTTACTTATCTAAACAAGCTCTTCGTTTTCTTTTAAATACAATTAATATTTTACTTTAGCAATAATGGCGGAACCATCCCATTTATAAATAACGCCAAATCAATAGTAAATGTAGTTTGAGGCAGTGAAATAAATGTCACATGCAGCACTTCTAAAGGGTGTATAAAAGACACTCACCTTGATGAATTCGTCACGTAAAACTCCACCGCATAGCCGAAGTAAGTCCCATTAGCTCCACTATAAACGGTGGGATTCTCCGCGTCCAGGTTAAACGCCGAACTCAGCTGCATCGAGGCTGCTAAAAAAAGGCAGAAAATCGCAGCATGTTCGAGGCTACGGGAAAAGATTTTTGCCGAATTTTTCGAACGATGCTTTTTCGAGCCCATTTCTATAGTTAAAAACTAGCACGCCCAGATGCTGTACTTTATCCAAACTTAGGTTTAGTTCAGAAGCGGAAAGACAGATCTTTCTCCTCTTTGGCCAATTTGTTTATGACTGCATGACGCCGGCAATTACAAGAGGCGTCCAATACTAAACCTTATACTATCCGTATTTCTCCCGTCTTCCTCTCACTGTCTCTTTGCCTTAATTGACTGCATATTGAAAAGGAGTTCCCCCTGCCTCATGACAAACTTCTGGAGAGGTGGAGCTTTTTGATTCACAAAAATCGCGAGGGAGGGGTAACGAGGGTAGGATTCCTTATAACTCCGATCTCATTCGTTATTTGCCTTGGATTTAGTGCCGTTCCAGTGTAATTTCCAACAAATTTCTTTTGCAAAGGCGTGACGAATAAATGTTTTTATTTATAATTTTTTGGTGAAACACCCTGTATTTTCAATTACCAAATTTTATTTAAAAAAATCTGTTACATCATTTAAATAATGTAATACAATAATATGAAATTAAATTAGACTTTAAAGTAAACTCATTATTAAAAACTGTAATGATTTAATTGAAAACAGATCACGGCATCGGTCAAAAGTCTTTACTTTAAGAAATAAGGTAGCACAAGAAGAATTCCATCCTTTACATCAAGGTATCAGGCCACACTTACAACATGTCACTCACATCCAATGAACCCTCATCTGCCTCATGTTCCGTGTTTACAGTGGGCTCGTGTTGCCATGAGCAGATGCACTTGTGGGGAATTTGCTGATGTCATAGTTTTTGCTAGCAGAGCCCTTAATCTGTGTACCCCCAACCGTTTGGGAGGTAAAAGGACCCTAAAAGGTTGTGCATGTTATTTATGTCTGTTTCCAGGGAACCAATTGCAATAAACATTTCCGAGGGTGTAGCTGAATACCAGCACAGCTGTCAGATCTGAATTCCTAGAAGAACACTAAATATGAAATATGTATGTCATCAGCCGTGGCAGTAAATATTAAGGTACGCGTGAATGGTGTCATTGTACAATTAGGTGCGTTTCTCGTGTACAAATAGATATTTGACCCCAAACCTCCTTCAAGGGAGTATATGTTGTGGTGTTCTGGCTCAAACACCCCCAGAACACTGAGGGAAAACAGAAAGGGGTTTGTGCTGTCTCCTTTTTGATCAGATCTGAGTCACAGTCGATCCACATAAGTGGAAGGAGGTGTCCATGTAAGGCTGACTTGCCCCACCGGAGCCAGATGTTTATAAAGCCACTCAATTCCCTGGAATGAGGCAGCACTGCTTTGCTGACTCACAGTCAGCATGGGGGCCACTATGTCTGACGCCGGGGGTATACACGTGTCTCCAGGGAACTTCTTGGGGGGGAAGGAGGGGGGAGTTGTCGGAGATGTCTATCATAATGAATGAGGGTTGGGACATTAAGCAGACAATGGTTAGAGCAGACAAAAGCTGTTACTGCCATCATAAGTGGGCAAAGAAATTGTCAGGAAAACTTGCCCTTGCTGATTTTTATTTAGGGTAGAACCCAAAGACTCGAAAGTTTCCTTTAATGGTGTTGAAGAGCTGGTTACTAGACAGAATGGCATGTACTTAGTTCTGTTTTTTTTCATTTAGAAATTTCGCTAACTCAGACTGCATAGGCCATGCAGAAGTACACGATAGTGCTACCAAATCACCACAGAAAGACGCTCAGCAAAGAGAGAAAGAGCTAAGCAATCAGGTAGTGATCTGTGGGAGAAAATGTAGCATTACAGTGGCGTCTCAGGGAGGCTGTGCTTCGCAGGGATTGAGTCTGAATGAAATATGCTTCCCAGAAGAACCTGAAATGTCAGACAGCGTAACTCCTAAGTTTATGGCCATAACCAGAGCCACATTTTTACACATCTCAGGTCATGTGAGGTCATCATAGGTCACGTGAACATTTTACATTTACATTTGTTTATTTAACAGTCACTTCTACAAAAGCAAAAAATCCAGTATTTGAATCAATAGCCTATCAATCACAGCAGCCTAACCCCCACTGAACCACGCACCACCCCCCACAATAGATTGGGTCAACCTGAGCTTTGAACCTGCTTCCTTCAGTTCACCAGCCATGCCTGTTAACCAGTATAACTATGTATGCATTCCAAAAGAGATTGTTTCGCGGTGATCATTAAAGTTAATCCTGCTGCGGGATGATCTTTTGCCATGTCTGTACCCCGGCCACAAATACCAAACGCAGGTAAATGTCCTTACATTTTGCTCAGATTACCTCCAAGAAGGAGTATCATGCATGTGTTGATTTGATGTCTGCAAACATGTATGTATATATCCTGGCAGACATGCATTTTGCTAGCAGTTCTCATGTTACTGCTTTCCAGTGAAGAGAAGGAGAAGGTGTGACACGCAGCAAGGTTTATACTTCATACCTGGCCCTCAGTAGATTTTAAGGCGTTAAGTGCTAGGGGCCGGAGAAAGTTTCAGCTCTTCATTCTAACAAAGGATATTTCTGATCATTAGGAGTACCCAGAGTCAGTAAAACAATAGGCCATTCCTTAGCATTCTAGGAAACCACACACAATTGCCCATATCCTTATCTGGCAGAGAGCAGGGCAGAGAGAGTGAGTAAGATCACCTCAGTGTCACCAGCGTAGGGAAAAAAGGGCAGCAAACAGTAGGTGAACAACCTATTTGTGAGCTCCTCCATATTTGTAGTCCACATCAAGGGGCAGTACAGACAGTATCCACCCTGGAATCACTCATAAGAAAAAGTGGGGGTGGGGGTGGGGTTGGCGCTGAGAAATGATGTTGGAAACGTTCAGCTAAAATAACAGGAAAAGATGAGGTAATGCGGTTGGATTTTGGTCAAGTTTTCATTTTCTTTTTTTCTGGGGGTCAGATTCTCTTCTGTTGCATGTTATAGGAATGCTGTCATTCCTCATGGGGCATGTTTGGCATGGCAGCACCACAGCCATGGGGGTACAGGGTCATAAATGTGTCTACAGACAAGGTAATGGATCGGAAATACCTTGGAAAGAACTCTTTTTTTTTCCACAGGCTTTATCAGTGCAGATACGCTAACTGAAACATTAGCATTCCTTCTGAATGGAATCCCGCTCAATAAAGACCGCTGGTGCCTCTTCCAGTCGCCCATGTGGGCCAAACCAGCTCCTATTATTAGGCATTCATTTGTTCCCTTACTTACGGCCACCCGGCTGCTCTCCCGCATCCCTGTTAAAAGGACAGACAGAATTATACTCAGCTTACACTTGCACTTTATAACTATCATCTTCACGTCAATGCAGATCTGAGTTAAACCACCACAGAATGTGCCTCTGTTCTTTTCTATTGTATATTTAGAGAATACAAGTGTAATTGTCTGAAATAGGTGGTGATGTGGAGTGTCACGCCTAACCCTAATGTCAATTTCAATTTCTACACATACGTTTCTCTTGAAGGATTTAACAGTTCAGCTTCACTCTGGGGAATCAAACTTTTTTTGAGAAGCGGTACAATTTCTTTGCTTGAATGTAAAGCGCACTAGCTATTGCATATCAGTCCCTTTCAGACATGCATCGCTACCCTGAACTTTTCTACACATCACCTGGACGGGCTGTATGTGTGAAACACAGAAGCCCAAATCAGTCGTGCTGGACATTTGACGGACTTTGGCCCGCTAGCTCTCCTGGTACAAAGTTCGGGTAATTTCCAATTGACCTCCAAGCGTGAAGGGAGCAGGGAGAATTCCGGAGTGGACACTTTGATATTTCTCTCAAGTGACTGGTGTGAAAACCGAAGAATACAGACCTCCAAGGGTGAAGAAGAAGGGTCATCCCCACGAAGAAGACCCCAACAAATGCTGCCCACTGGAGAGAGATGACGAGATTTGGGAGCGCCTGGCAGTAGCGCAGTGTACTTTTTGTGTTGTGTGCTGCCTCCTGTTTGCTCCACCCAAGTGCCGCGCCTTATCTAAAATGGCTGGAGTATTTCTAGTAGGTGTGAACGTGGCTGATACGGACATTCTGTGGTTGCCCACCACATGTGTGAAAGGACAACTGTGCAGAATGTGCAGACCTTATTCTCTGGACAGTGCCCAGAGTTCATATTTGAAAATAGCTATTGATAAGATCACGGCCCTCACACCAGGGGGATGTGACTCAGTGCATTTACCCCCAGGGTACCTTTAAACAGAGAACGGTCTTGTTAGCCGAGACAAGCTTCCAAACATAATGCATCTCCTTATTAAATGAGTCTTGGCAAAATTATGCTTCTTACAACTTTTGGAAGGGACCTGAGACCTCGCCTGTTTCAAACACCACCTCATGATTCTCATTGCCTCCTGTTAGCTCTGAGATGCCTGCAGATCTTGGTCACAACCACAAAGTGACAAATAGTTATAGCCAGTTGGGTAAAATGCAGTATGCAATACTTCCACCCAGGAGAAGCACCTGACAGCTGATAAATGCTCTTTTCCTGTCACAGTGGCCCCATTGATTTCAACAGCTTCACGCCCAGACTTTCTGCATTTCCGTAAACCCTCCCTTCCTCTCTCAGGAACGTTTGTGTGACATCATTGTAAGCTGTCATGGAAACCAAATCAGAACCAAACAGTGTGGCCATGTCGTTCCTCTTTTGAGTGCTCAGAACAGCTGGCTTCATTTTTTAAAACAGAGCTCTCTCTCACACAGAAATTCATGCGCACGCTGTGAGAGCATTGCAGTCCATGCAAGCAGATTGCAGGAAGTAAACTATAGAGACGTCTTCCTGTACAGTTAAATGCAGTACTTGTGACATCTTCCTGCCCCACATTGCTCAAATACTGTATCCTCTAGCTGGGACTCAATCCATTGCTCATAAATAATTGCCTCTCTTTTATTCTTCTACACAGTTTCCTTGATTTCCAACAATAAAATGAAAGAACGCAGGATCACAGTATGACTGGAATATGCAAGGCTCACAGTATGATTGGAGTATGCAAGGCTAACAGCATGATTGGAGTATGCAAGGCTCACAGTATGACTGGAGTATGCAAGGCTCACAGTATGACTGGAGTATGCATGTATGAAGTACATCACCTTTACCAGCAGTAGACATGTGCAGCTTGTATTGCATTTTGGAGTGCTATAATAGTTTGTTACTGTACACTGACGCTGCCTGGAATTTCAGATACATCCTTTTTGCACTGCACATTGTAGCTGAAGGCCAGACAAGAACCATGGAGTTGCTTATAGGGGGAGGGGTAGGATTTGGGTGGGGCCATCTGATAACAGAAAGTGCCAAAGCTCTTATAGTCAACCCAACCCTTTCAGCTCAGAGCAAAAGGCATTTCAACAACCAGCACCCCTGAAGCACAGGCATGGGGGATGGAGGTGTATCCATAAAACAGTCACTAGAATCACAGCAGACGTGGGTTAGTGGCGGCTTATTTTACATGTTCATGAAAAAGATGGCCTTAATCTCGTTCAACTCAGCACAGTTTCTTAGTCAGATAAGGAAACAGCAAAGATGCTGAAGTAAACTGTCGCCTGCTCTCCTTATCAGACTCGTCCCGCAGCCGTTGACATCCAGCAGCAGGCCAGCAGAGCTCTCTGCTAACCTCTCGTTCACTGCCAGCTTTATACATCTAATAGGCAGGAAATTCCTCCAGCGGAAAGCCCGCTCGCGTTTCCTTCTTCGTGTACACACATACTTTTTCATTTTGTCTCTCCCCTTCACTTTGGTTTTTCTCTTTCCATTACGTGAGAGGAAGGGTGTGGAGGTGAGGCTGATTATTCCAGAAAGGCCTGACATTCTGAAGCAGACTATTCATTAGCTGCTAAAGAGTCCAGGTTTGGATAGCCTATGGTTTGTCTGGCTCCAGGACCCTCCATTGTTAAGTGCTCAGGCCCAAATCAGTAAACGCGTCACATAAATGATTGCATTGTGTTCGAACCTTTGAACTCGGAATACTGTGAAGCTGTAAAATGGCAAAGTCTCCTCTCCCTGCCGGGCTGTGAATCAGCGGTCACAGACTTAAATGGTGCATTACTGTAAAACCTGCCTTCCTCTCCATGAGATCTGCGACTCATTGGAAGCTACCTAGGGTCAGTCATGAAATGTTCTCAAAACGTCTCCAAACGAACTCTATGTTATGCCATTCACAAAAACACTATGGCACCCTCCTGCCCCTGTAGGCAAAGCTCCAGTAGGGAGCTGGGGGGGAGCAAAAATGTGTACTGTCTGGAAGGGAGCTGGGAGGGAACAAAAAGTGAACCGACTGTGTTTCCTCGAGGACTGGGTTGGAAAACACTGTGAAGGCCAGAGTAACTGCCATTTTTCTCTCATTTGCCAGGCTTCCATTAATCTCTGGGTAAATATCTGTGATGACTATCCATCCAGCTAGCAGCCAATCATCCTAATACACAACATGAATGTTGGAAACAAACAGTGACTCAATAAATCTTGCTTTAGTCTTCCATATGCGTGATTTGTTAAGACATTTAGAAGAATCCTTATCTCCAGTCACTTTGTGCCTACTGCATACATCTGTGACTCAATGACAGTCACGTGGTGACATCACGCTGCCACTCAGGTCTTCAATTCTGAGCTCTCCAATCCTTTAGTAACCCCCCCCCCCCAACCATGACAAATGTTCCCACCTCTAAGACTAAGGTCTCTCTGCGTGGCTTATGAGTATGAAACTGTGATCATTATAAAAGACGCAACTTGCAATACATTTGTTTGTTTTATCCCCTCTATCTCCATGTGCTGTGTTATGTTAGTCTTTTGTCATGTGGAACGGAGGCCCAAACCTTGTATGAATCATGCGCTACAATCAGCCTGGCGGCAAACATACATAAACATACATACAGGCTCACTGGGGCGAGGTCCCTGCAAGCCTGCAGCTGAATGCGACGAGCCCACAGAGTCATGCGGATGCATGTGCCGAGAGCCATGTCACACCACGGTGAGCAAAAGGACCAGAGCAAAGGATGCAAGCCGTTCTGATCCACGGCCAGTTTCTACAGGCCAGTCTGAGAGACGTAAACGGTTTGAGCAGGAAAACTCTGCGTTGATTGCTGCAAGAATGCAGACTGGGGGGTGCATTCTGCGTGCCTCCATTCACTCACCAAATAAGATGCAGTTACACTCCATGCCCTCTGTGCGCAGGTTTATTTGCCTGGCGTGCGCATTTTTTAGAGGGATGATCACAGCCTGACCTCCTCCTGCTTGCTCCGGCGCAGTGAGGGCACTGCGGGGCTGCGGTCCAGTGGGGAAGGAATGTTGCTAGAATGCGCGCAGCACGGGTACAGCAGGGGCCATCAGTTAATCAGTCACACAGCGAGACCCCCTGGGGGGGGGGGGGGTTGCAGGGTCAGTCTGCTTCTCTCACACCCCCGGGCTTGTCCCTGAAACAGCTTTCCCACACTCACTCCCACGGTGTTCACAAGACCCAGGCAGTCACGTGAGCATGGGAAGGGCTGGACGTACCGCAGACACACCCACACCAGCCATTCTATCCCCGTGTCTCACATGCATGTCTGCATACACTCACGTTGCAGGGAAACACGCAGATACCATTAATTATAACAGCGAGCATTAAGACTGGAGTGTACCTAAACTTCCCTTCTCTTCCTGCCATATGAGCTGATACATTTCAATGCCCCATAATCAGCAGTTCAGGAGGCTTGTATTCATCCATCCATCATCAAAGCTTTTTAAATCCAGCTTTAATTAAGAGCTATTCTTTGAAAGTGGCTCCTTAATCACTCCAGCAGTCGTGTGAACAAAGGGGTAATGGCTTGTCTGCTGAGAACAATTCTGGGAGCCTCATTACTGTCTGTCCTCCACAATTCAGTCATTTGGTTAATTTGCTGAAGTTGTAATTATCACATCAGAGATCTAACAGATTTACTAAAAGAGCAAGTCCCTTAACAATTATCAGTGTATGTAATTTATTATTGAGTAATAAATGGTGATTACAGCTTCATAAAACAAGTCATGTAAATCTCCAAGATCAAATATTGTTCTAGATCACAATGGCATTTAAAAACATTTTCAGGGCCATTAAAAATACCATCATCATTGCAACATTTAACTGTTCAAGTAACTAAAAGTATATTGGAAAGTTTTTTGCAACCACAAGCTCCTATTTGTCTCAGTTAGGTGTGTGTCATATGTGGTTTGAAAATAATTTACTACTCAATGTTATTTAAGCTCTGGAAACATCATGGCAGATAAACGTGTCTGGTGTTGTATATGACTTCGAATTTTGCAAGCATGACGAATTTAATCTGTATTTCATCTTCACCCCTCTGTGTGACGGAGGGGCTGGTGTGTTTCAGCGATACAAAGAGCTACACCGCTCAGGGTTGAGCTGCTGGTTGGGCCTCTGTTGGGGAACTGGTCTGTGGAGGGAGACCATATCCTGAAGGACTCCCATAAAACATGCTTATAAATATCAGTACCCTGCCCAGTCTAGGGTTAGGGGGACCCACCACTTGGGTTGTGTTCGCAGGCAAGCACCTGTCAACGAGCCCACCCACGTAACCCAGCAGGCCTCAATGAAAAGTTATACATAAAAGCGTCATGTGCAGAGCAAATGTGCATCATACTTTGGCAATGCGTTGCCTTTCTGACAGGGAAGGTGCCATAGTCAAGGGATGAAAAAGATGTGCAGGAGATAGAAATAGAAAGAGGAGATAGAGTTGATCTTACCTCTATCTATTGTGTGGACTTCAGAGTTGGTCTTACCTCTATGTATTGTGTGAACTTCTTGATCAAAAGTGACGTTTCTCCTGCTTGACCCATGGTGAAAGACCTGAGGAGGGTGCAGGAATACTCACAAGTTCAAATTTATGGGCTATGCTGTCTGAGTTTGCCCTAGGGGGCAAGGAAGTGACTGAAAGTCACAGAGAGAAAGTCAGAGGTCAAGACTGACCTTTGGTGTGTTTTGGTTCGACTACATGTGCGCACCCATTTCTCGGAGATCTGAGAAATATCTCAGATGACGCAGAGGATCCCGAGTTCAGAATCCAACATGGCTGCATCCTTTATCAACAGAAGGGAAAGTTGTAGTTCTAAGCACTACTTCTCATTTGTGACTCATTAAATCGGTCACACACACCATACCGTCCAACTTATCTGTGGACGTGTTGCTACGCAGTTTTATACGTGAAGCGCATAATGTGTTATCAAGTGATATTGCTAACAATGGCTACCAATTAACCGGTCTAGAATTGGATTTAATGATTAATCGGATTATTCGTCGGATTTAAGGTAGTTGTAAGGTTAATTGTAAATGAACGAAGATAAAGGCCATTTAAACTGAGGTAGCTTAAATGCGACAAGTTATCCGGATAAGCAAAAAATCTTGCTTTTTCCATGTGGGTTCATGGTATTGCTGCTTCTGTGGCAAATGGAACATATCCGACTCAGTTTTTCCGAGTTTTTGCCGGATGTGACGTAATCTCAGATTCTGAAAAGCGGATCTCGAGGCAGATGGGATGCACGATTTGTTGTTGGGTCATCTGAATTGTGGCCACATGTTTTGGACACTCGGGCGAGGAGGAGGAGCTCGTTATCACATGGTGATGAGTAGGATTCAGTGCATGGGGGGGGGCATCTTAAACAGGTAATCAGGGTTTGCTGGGAACGCCTGGGTAAAACTTCAATGTGAACTGGATGAACATAGTAAGGGAAACTGTTAAGTGGAAGCTGAAGAGGAGGTCTTTAGGGCGATTCTTGCATGGGGGATACTACATTCAGGTGGGGAGAGGAGTTTTCCCTTGAGGAAGGAGTTTTAGAACGTTGTTCATGAGGCTAATAGGGATCATGAGATTTACACGAGATGATTCCATGGTTAACATTCTGTGGCATTGAACAGGCCGATGGCAAGGAGCTTTGCTTCTCAAATCGACACCCTGCCCTCACCTGTGGTCAAGAATTGTGAGTATAAAGTATTTCAACATGATGGAAAGCACAGGGGGCCAACATTCAGATATTAACTGAAGGAAGAGGGGTTAATCACTGCGTGTAGAACACCAGTGTCCTCCCTGAAAAATCAAAAAAAAAATGCAAAAGACCAAGATGTTGTGCCTGAAGGGTCCTGTTCCTACTCTTCTGGCTGAGTAGCTCAGTGTGCAGGCAGAGCTGGACTGGGATTTCCCCATGGTAAATTTTGTCAGGCGACAGATTTTCCCCGCCGGGAGAGTCGCCCACGATAAATGGTGCCGGCCCACATACCTATCGTCCCACCCGATATAGCAGATGGCCAGTCCAGCCCAGTTGGTGCATGGAGTATTACCATATATATCCTCATATGTTTTGGCCGGCCCACTCAATATAAGTGGGTGTTAGGGAAGAAAAGGCTTCTTCCTGCCATTGATGATGCATGGTCCTCTTTTGTAGGCTGCCTCTGGTGCTCCTCAGTCTATCCTGTTTAGATGTTGCTATGTTGTGGTTTGCAATCATGTCTGATCAGCAGCCAGGCTTTGCATCTATCACAGCACAGTCACTTCATAATTCAGCGATCAGCCCCCCTAAATCATGCCTGTACACTCATTCCCACCAGTTCTCTCACCTCGCCATAAATATTTTGACCTGCGGACATTTCCTTATAAGTTAATGTTGATGTTGCTACCATTTTGATGCACTGCTTTCTCAGACAATAATAACAATAAGCTTTTGCGTGGACACTGTTTTACAAGCGCAGGGCTGAACTGTGGATGCCATGGACTGGCGAACAGCACATCACCAATAAATCACCTTCTCTAAATGCACGAAATGAACCTTTACCCTTTAAGGAGAATCTGTGGGACTTTAAGGGATTAGGCAAGTCTACTCTGCACAATGTGGGGATGTGACAAGATCTGAAGCTGATCACCAAAATAAAAAGGGAATTGAAAGAAAGCATGCAGTGACGTGATATTAATCTTCATTCAGCGGTTTGTAATTATGAACAGTGCAGCTTGATCCTCAGCATACATGTATCAGTACAGCCAATCATGCGGCAGCAATGGAACATTCAGTAAAAAAACCCAAATTGAAACACCACATGCAAGAGCGTCCCTACAGCATGCTTGGTTCTCCTCTGTTGCCTACCTGTCTGAATGTGCAGGTGTGATTCTGGTTTTGTGTATATCTGTATTCTCTTCGGCCACTGCCTTTATAAGGTATGAGTTCCAAGTGAACTGAGATGCACAAGCTTAAAAAAGCAAAATTTAGGAAATCTTGGTTTTGACAGCTGCTTTTTGGCACCAGCTGTGCTTTGAATCAAAACTGTAAACACATTGCAGTTGACCAGTAAGTGTCAACTACACTTACTGATATGATTCATTGAGCCTATAATAAGTCTTAGTTAAATGTACACATTTTTCTTTAGTAATTTTTGGTGTTAGATTACCCCTGCACAAATTGGCACCTTATCACGGTGGAGGGATTTGCCCCTATGACCCCAGGAGCAATTGCCCCAGTAGGATCTTCCAGTGGCCAGACTAAGTGTGATTCACATTGACGTCTGCGGTGATTGACAATAAGGACCATGTGACCCGGCTGGATTGGGGAGACTGGGCCCCCCCTGCAGCCAGGCCTGGGGCGGGGGCTCGTAGGCGAGCGCCTGGTAGCCAGGCCTCCACCCATGGAGCTGGATTGGGCATAGCCTGAAGGGGTAACATGGGTTTGTCCTACTGGGGGCCCATCACCTGCAGGAGGAGCAATGGGGGTCAGATGCAGTGTAGACTGGGTGGCAGTAGAAGGCCCCGTAAAGGGGGGAAAATTTAGGGCAATTCCATGGGCCCCTAACTGACAGGGGCCCTCAAAATTTTCAAACATAATTGGATTGGTTTGGGTTGAGGGCCCGAAATGATATGTGTTCATGGGGTCCATAGTCTGTAGCAGCATTCCTGTATGGGACTTTAACAGGAGGGAAGATATTTGGGGGGGAAACACCAGGAACTAGAACTGTCACACTTTGTTCCAGTGCGGCACGTTAACAGCATAATGGCTTGCATCTGTTCAACAGGTTAGTTATGGATTGTGGGGCTGGGTGTATATTTTGTTGAGAAAGACAAAAAAAAGCATTGTGGTCACATTGCCTGTTGTCCTTTTATCAGGAAATGAAATGGCTGGTTATCAAAGCATCCCTACCTTCCCAAAACCTTACAAAGTGTATTTTAGCCGAATGGCTTGACTATACTGCTGATTTAGGGGCAGTCAGAGTTCTGAGACAGAGCCCTGCCTCTGGGGTTTATATGTGGTCACTGACACCTCGACAGTGAGACCCTGGAGGTCTCCTATAAACTTCGTAAGTGCATGACGTGAACGGGCTGAGTCACCATCTTGGTATTTACAGATCCTGACATGCCACAAAGCAGAAGAAAGAATATGTGTGTTCTCTCTAGATTAAATGAATTCCGCCATTCATCTCGAATGAAATACTGACATTTTCATTTACTGTCCTTGGTGAGCTTAGTCAACTGCCTCTGGTAAAGATCAGTTTCTATCATCTCGAGGTACATGAATATTATTGTTTGAAAAACACTAAAATATCACATGAGAGAGCGATCAGCAAGAAGACAAAGCAAGTGTACTTTGGAACACTAGGAAGTGCTCCCCTCTTCCGGCCTTTGTGCACTGGAATGCAGTTGCTAATGTGCTAAAGTATTGTCAACCCAGTAACAACATGGTTGCTTCCTGGCGGTTTACAGTATGCCAGGGAGGGGACCTGTGGGTGATAACCAAGGAAAGCTTCAAAATAAACTGCCAAACAGACTAGTATATACATCGGCACTTGCACATATGTCAGTGTGCAATAAAACAAGGTTTAGCGCTTCAACTTTACACAGAGGCTGTGAAATGTTACCAAGTGTTTTCAATTAGCGTTTCCAGTGTGGACCAGCAGCAGCATTTCAGTGTGCCGCTTATATGTTTCAGATTGCTGCTTTCTTCTCCTGAAGCCTTTTAATTTCTATGCATGCCACAGGGTGGTGATGTCATGTGGGGAGAAAAAAACTGCATGCCAACATCTGGTAGTATGAAGATAATGGCGCTCGTCCATTCTCACGGAGGAAAAAAGAAATGATCTTTCACTGAAATGTTTCAAGGATACTCCTTGTAAAATTTCTCTATGATACCCTTGCTGCCAGCCATAATGACAACCTGGCATCCTTTGATGAACAGGGAAAGCCTCCTTCATATAGTAAAAGTTTACCTGGATAAGTCGAAACACATATTTTATCGAGGAGGCGAACTGTGTTACAAGGGTAAGTTTGTCTGAAAGAGGTAGCTGTCAGTTCAGAGATGTAATTGACTGTACACCAATGAATTGTATCCTTTCCTATTGAAACATTAACATGAAACAAACCCACAAACAAAAAAGCCATAAGAAGCACACATGTGCCCTCTTCACCTTTCCTTCTCTGATAAAACATAACCTTTTATAACATGTGGCAGTGTGGTTTGGTAAAGTACTTCTTTTTTCAACGTTGTTCACATCCTGCAAAATTAGTTCAATAAGGATGTTTGGTGACCAATTTCCTACAGCTGGCAACTGCAAAAGAGTCAAGGCATAGTGATCTAATGTACTGAAAAGAATTATGTCATGAAGCAACCGCATAGGATTCGACAGGCGTTATGGGAACAGCTGGCCAACACAGACCTCTTCCTTTTGCGCCAAGAAACAAGGCTAGGTTACAATGTAGCATGTAACTGCAATTATTACGGGCCAAAGGCTCGCTGTGCCAGTCAAACAGCTTTTGCCCAAAGAAATAACAAGTAAGTGTGGCGTGAAGGAGAGGAAGAGAGATCCACTGTTGGTATCAGTATATGCAAAGATGACGACTGCACGTGGAGGGGAGTAGCGACTGCGAGACAGGAGGACACTGAAGGAGTCCAGGTGGGTGATTGAGCACACAGCACCTGTCCTGAAGGCCCTCTGCTATCTGATCTTTGGTGTCCAGGAGAAGCTCAGATGGCTTCTCCTTCCAGACTGGAACAGGTGGCTAATTTGAGTAATAGTTAGAAAGATCTGAGATCAATTAGACTGCAAAAATAAAAAACACTTTTTTTTCTTCTTGTAAGTTATATGATTTTGGGAGGCATCCATCCATTTTTCATGAACTTTTATCTGGTACAGGGGCTGTGGTGATTTTAATATGCGTCATACTGGATGACCAGTTACGTGACTGAATCCTAATCTATAAAGACAATACATAACCAGCATAAAGCTGTTGTTGTGATTCATGATTTCTAAGGAAACAAAAAAAAACAAAATGAGTTTCCTACCAATAAGGTAGCTAATTAACATTTTTATAATTTAATTATGCCACTTTTATGGGGGGGGGGGGGGGGTATCAAGAAAATGGCGGAACAACCAAGAAATCCTGCTTTGTGGGACCCTGCCAGCTTAGGGGTGGAACACTTTGATTGATAAAATGTGCTGTTGCCTGGAGTCTTCTCTAGAATAGTTCTGAAATGGAAAGTTCACACTCTTCCCAGTGGGGTAAAGTGTGGCTTGTTTCTTGTCAACGGTCACCAATGTCAGTACTCGGCGTTCCGGTATTGCCTGATGAGGGCCCCCGGGGGGGCTGGTGAGCACACACATTGAGCAATTTTACCCATGACCTCCTAGAGACTCCCGCTGCCAGAGAGAATCCAGACAAACAAATAGCATTTATTTCCTGACGAAACATCATTAGGAAACTTTTGAGTCATTTAGCTTTAAATAGAACAGGATAAAATCATTATGAATCATACGGTCTCTAAGCACACACTCTGTTTTGTTCTCTCCCATTATAAAACGTAAAACTGATATTAGAAATGAAGTCTACTGGTCTTTTTTAAGTTAGAGACTTTAACACATGGTGTCTATAGCTGACTCCATCTTCACGGTGAAAAACATATTCCCACTGTGCGAGAGTCTGCCTTACATTAGTCATTTGGCTCTCTGTGCTGCGTTCATTCTGCTTGGCCACTAAGGCTGTCATACTAGAGAATCCCCACTTGCACCATTAACTCCCGATATACACACAGACACGCACACACACACACATGCAGGCGCACATACACCAGCCATTGGCACTTCCTACTTCTCGCCAGGGACTGAGACTGGAATATGTGAGTCAGCCCACTGTGTGTGAGCCGTCCACCGTTGCCGTGAGAGACCGAGGGAGGTGGAGGCACTGGGTGGGAGCTGAGATATTCTGGCGGTCGGTGCTTTGCTGACGCTGTGGGAGCTGGGGGCTGTGCTGAGGAGGTCTATCGGGCCAGATGGAGGCATGTGTATGTGATGTGGGTCTGTGGCCGGCCTTGGGAGGATCTGAGAAAAATGGGTCCAGAGATGGAAGGTGTGGCAGAAAAACCAAACCGGGCCACTGCTGGATCAGATCTCGCCATGATGAGGAGGGTTGCGATGGACCTGGTTTCCTCTCACAGAAGTGCATCGTGGATCTGAAGCTCCATCGACTGTGCAGTGGCTCGACAGGGTCCCTCTAGATGTAGCCAAAGAGGCGTCGCAATCTGCACATGAGAACTAACACGGTCAGGCTGATTTGAGGCGACGTGCGTTACATCTGTGTCCATAAAAATCAGAGAATGCTGATTCTCTTTTCTGAGCGAAAGCCTCCAAATGTTCCAAGCCTGCGCTACAGGATAATTACTTCCATCGCCTGCTGCGGCAATACAACCTTCCCCATGTGTAGTGAGTAGAAAGGCGCTGTCAGTAGAGCAGACCAGGGGAAAGCGTTCCTGACTGCTACAGTGAACAGTGCCTGGAGGAGAGCAGACCAGATCTTACTGTACCTCCAGAGGTTACACTGTATCTAGACCTAGGCTAGCTGGCCATATTGAGTGATAACAAACCCATGTCACTCGTGGTTAGATAAAAGCATTGACGCTTTCAGCAAGTTCTCTTTTATGTTTTTTTAAATGCACTGTGAAGCCATCAAAAACATTTTAGTTTCTAACCTAACAGATTGTGTATTCTGTAGAGGCCAGCAGGGGCGCCCAGCTCTCCTACACAAGTATGCTATCTTTGACGCATGGTGGGCTTTAAATAGACACGCAATTCCACCATCAGCCGTCTCTACCAGCGACCTAATGAGTTTTGGGATGTGGGCGTACGCACAGTAACCAAAAGAAAAGCCCATACGAGCACAGCAATAACTGCTGATCTGCTTTGCCACTTTAGCATGACAGTAGATAAAATATTAGGTAGGAGATTGCATCCCATGGCTCCTATAGTATGGTCACTCCCTTCCTAATCAAGTACAGAAAAGGAAAAATCCAGGCCATTATTATGTTTCAACCAAGAGTCAGAAATCATGGTCTGGATTTTTGCTTTCCACCTTTGGGCACATGTGGGAGGTACACTATCACAAATGATATCATTCAGTACCTGGAGGACTTTGATGAAACACACCTGCCAGGAGATTAAGAGTCTGGAGATGACTTAAGGAGGAGTAACACAGAGAGCGACAGGCAGCCTGCTGAAGAGAGTCTCCTCTCTGTGTGCTGCCGCAGCTCCAGTGTGGCGACGGATGTATGCGTCTTTTGTGTAAGTCTGACTCTCAGACCCACAGGTGTACATTCAGTAAGACACAGCGTATTCATGTATATTTCATAAACCTAAATTAGGCTTACCTGATGCAGGCTGGATTCAATGAGAGCTTGAGTGTCAAGTGGGAGTGAGTGGTAGATGTTTTTAATATTGTAAGAAGCTACCGACAGAATTTCATTTGGCCAAGAGAAAAGGGTTTTCTTTGTACTTTTTTCCCATGACTAAAATCTGAGCCACCCCTACACCGTCTGCTCTTAAGTTTCAGTAATAGTAATAGGAAACAGTTGTAAGCTGATTAATTGGTCCTGTTACTCACGTACTGGTCAGGAGCAGAGGATGACGTCCAGCTTCCAGCCACTTTCAGACAGAGGTGGATGATGCCCAAAAAAGTGGATAAAGCAACAGGATGTTTAGATGTAATGACCGCAGTCATTTCCTGCTATTTAAGGCATGATTGTCACAGCACCGCCTATCGCAATTTTTTTTTTCCAAGTTAATGTACGCAGCCGTGTTTTCAGACAAAAGATTGCTCATTACCTTTGTGTCAGTATGACCCTAGGTACAGTGGTACCTTGGTTTGCGAGCATAATTTGTTCCAGAAATGTGCTTGTAATCCAAAGCACTCGTATATCAACGCAAATTTTCCCATAAGAAATAATGGAAACTCAGATGATTCGTTCCACAACCATAAAATATTCACATAAAAACGATTAATACAAAATATAAAGTAAAATATATGTAAAACTAATTAACATACACTCTACCTTTGAAAAGAGTCGTGGAAGAACAGGATTATTTTGTAGACGGTTTATTGATTTTCACTTTAAATAACAGAATCACTGCTATCTGTTGGCTCACTGGAATCTTTTTCTTTTTGTGTGAC
>JAABNY020000108.1:22331722-22345444 GCA_015164015.2 Brevimyrus niger
CTCAGTTGTGATCACGTGACGCTCGACAGACAAAGTGTATACGTAATACTCGTATTGCAAGATCTTGCTCGGTTTCCTAGTCAAAATTTATTGAAAATCTTTGCTCGTCTTGCAGAATACTCGTAAACCACGTTACTCGTAATCCGAGGTTCCACTGTACTTTACTCGCAAAAAAGTTATGTGGTATTTTTAGTTTGAATGCTTGATGTCTGGAGGCCATTGAAGTCATCGCTGGGCGGATGTGAACCCCCCCATAGCATGATGTTATAAAAGAGGGGCTGATAGTAGATAGAGCGATGGCATGTGCAGCTAACACTAACATGTGACACATGCGGTTTGTGCCTTATTTACGACTAATCAACAAGGGTAACTATATAGAAGAAAATTCAGCAAAATTTCCTTCTGAACATCATTTATGGATATTTGTAAATATAAGTAAACACTCTCTCTGTTTAATTGTTCATTTCATAGTAAAAAGCTTAATTTAATAGTTTAAATGTTTCAGAGTTAAAATCGAAATTATTCCGTGATACTGTTACCTATCATAATATGGTTGTAGGAGTTTGTATTACATTATAGAATGACATCTATGAGTAATTCATTCGCTCATTCATTCATTCATACATTCATTCATTCTTTCACTCATTTATATTCCCAACACTTTTCCCGGGGCCTCATTTTAAAACAAACTTTGTGTAAACTTCAGCGTGAAAGTAGATATAATATGCATATATAATGCACATATCAAGCCCCTCTGCTAGCAAAGCTTATTGACAACAATTGTGAATAAAAATACCAGGAAGAGATACTTTGAATACTGAAAAGTGGAGGTCCTCCTATTGGGGGAAGCGACACAACAAAATGTTACATTTGCAACATGTCACCGCTGCAGTAAATTGTGTCACCTCTACTGAATGCACTAGAGCTGAAACCGAAGACAGAGGGAAACAGAGGCACATAGGGCCAGTGTGATAGGCCGGGAAAAGCCACATCTTTCTCCTCAGACTCTGACATGCGCATGGTATCTATAATAGGGCTGTCTTATTATGTTGGGTTGTGCCAGAGGAGTTGAGAGACACTGATTTTGTATGTGAGACTGAAAAAAAAGCAGATCATAAGGTGAGCCAGGGTGTCAAGCTACTATATTTGTCATTATCATGTTGGCTCCCAGAAGATTTAATTGACAAAAGCAGCCTCATTAGCACAAGGCCCCCTTATCACAGTGTGAGTGCGTCTGATTGGCCTCATTACAGCAGTAAAACCAAACATCACTGCAAATTTAGTTTTTACTTATTTTACTAATTTAGGTTTTACTTATTTGCTCCTTTGCAATACCTATACTCTTCATACTATGTTTACTATGTAGTTACGTTGCACTGCACATAATCATTGTTATAATTTACCTCATATTTATTGTCTTATTGAAGCACCTTAACTTGTTTTTTGTGTTTATTTTGTGTTTACCAGTGACTGGAAGAGCATGCAGATTTTTATTGCATAGTGTAACTGACGGCTTGCTGTGCATATGACAATGATCTCTCAAATCTTGAATCTTGAATCTTCCTTGCCCATAGTACAACCATGTAATCGCTAGACCTAATGACTCCCATGAGAAGGCTGCCCATGCCAGCAGACTTTGTGGGTTGTCTGCATCCTTTGGTTTTTTCCCAAATGTAAACCAATCCGGATGTAGGAAACAGGGTGAAAGATGACTCATCAGACCATATTTCTTTCCATTCCCCAGGGGTTCAGATTTTATGCTCCTTACACCAGGTTCTGCATCTTGGTTTATTGGCATCCAATGCAAATCATTTCTCAATGGGGGTTCTGTTATAATCCCCAACTTTGTGAAGATCACAATACTTGTTGAGCCTCGGTCACAGAAGAATCCATTCAGTTCTCGGGTCATTTTTGAGGCTGTACTTTTGCGGGGTTTAACAATAGATAGTGTCAGTCATAGGTGTTACTCATGGGTGGCTCAGGTGGGACATATCCCCCCAATATTCAAAACAGTGGAGTTTGTCCCACCTAGTATTGTTCTGAATTTTGCAGAGGCGAAAAATCTTCTAGGTGATTTTCAGTTGCAAGTGCATAAGTGAATGTATACAGTCAATATTGAAACAAACAAGTAGCCTATACATAGGTTTACATACAAGATCATACAGGATAATGTGAGAGGATGGACTTGACTCAGTCACTGAAGGAACAGTCCCTGTCCTCCTGATATTGGAAACACAGTAACACCTTTGGTGTTAATCTCTATTTACTAGCTAGCTTCAGCTTATGTCCACTGTCAGAGCACTAGACCAACAATTTATGCACTGGCTCTTTGCCCATTTTTAGAATTCAGTTAGGTGCCACATTTTGCTTTGAAATTTAACATATCAGATGAATTTCAAACCTTTTTATGACTGACTCATGCTGCTAATTGGCATTCAACCTAATACGACTGACCTTTGTAGCTGCTTGTAATTCTTTAGTTACTTCAAAGTTGAAGTTCTTTTCATGTACTGATTCTGTCCAGCCCCACATGTGAAGATCCTGACTGCATTCAGACCTTTGGAAATAGTTTGCCTTCAATCAATATGCTCCTTGTGATATTTATTACAAAATAAAAGTGTCATGTTGAGTCAATGGACCCATTCATTTGAATGATCTCTCCCAAGGGTTGTATCAGACATGATGTGATGTATCAGACATGATGTGACAAAATAACAGGGTCAAAGAGCGTGTACTTGTTGTTTTGATTCGATAGCGTGCATACGCCTTGAGAATGAGCTGCGTTCCTCCAAACTCTGAGGAATCATTCTGAAAATGCTGAAGAGGAACTGAGTTCTGGGATGTCTGACTGAGCACTTTACAGCCCTTTCATATGAAGCGGCCCAATGACTGGGCTCCACTGTGTGCACTGACCTTCCACTGGCCCCCGGTCACGCTCATTTACCAATGGGTGGGCAGTCATGCAGGCAAGGGTGGACAGACAGGCCCATTAGATAGTGTCATCAAACACAGATGCAGACACATGCAAATAGAGACAAAAAGGACACCTCCGGACAATATCGTATTGTATTCTCAAATGAACGGCAGAGGTTAACAACAGGAAGGGTTTCACGGTGAGTTACACGGTGACGTTACACCCCCAGCCTTGCGGACCCCACCCTCAGCTCTGTGTGTGTAAAGTTAGTGTGTTCTGCGGGTGCTGTAGTTTCATCCTGCAATCTCGGAGTTCGGGTAGTGAGAGCAAACCGTGAGCAGCCTTCATGCACGGAGACTACACTGGCAAGTTTCACAGGCGTGAAAAGGGCTCTGAAACACGGAGCACAATTTGCTGGGTGTGAGTCACCATGCCACCCTATATCTGGATAATCCTAAGTAGTAACACAGCTCTGTGGTGACATTTTCAGCTTCAGATGTTTGAGGAGGCTCCTTCCCAGCTATAGAGGGAGCTTTTTGTGTTATGTGATCCCACCTTGCAGATATCAGCTGCCCCTCCTCTCTGTGGACAGCTGGGCAGAACAGCCATTCGAAAGCAGAGGAGGGATCGACTGCCGCTCGGCACCGGGATTCGCTAAGCCTCTCTTCTAACAATAATAAATCAGTTTAGCGCCGGTGCCATTTTAGAGCACCCACCCCCTGGATTCCTACAGAACTACCATGACCTCGTCCTCTTCCTGATAGGCAAGGAGAGCATATGAGCTAATTTAAAGTGCAACAAAACAGGAAGAACTATCCAGCTTAAGCCAACAAGACCAAATTTAAAGCTGTTTGTGATGATGGGACAGGATTAGGAGCTGTACTTTCTCACACTCTGTTTCCTTTTTAAGTTTCATCGATTTAATTCTTTCAATTGATCACCATTCCCAACACAAGCTCAGCCGCCTGTGAATGAGATATTCCTGCTTATCAGACCAAATCAGACGCATTATCCTATAGCAAATTATGAGGCTCCAATTGCATACATGAAGCACACAGACGGGGTCAAGAAGTTCACTTTCAGCATGACAAAGTATTAGGATATAAACGACTGCGAGTGTGACTTCTGCCGCCATATATGTTGGATCCAGAATCTTAGAAACAGCCAGTAACAGAAATATACTGGGATTTAGACGTGCTGCTGAGTGCCAGCTCAAAGCATTTCTTAACATCTCGCAAACAAGTATTCACCAATAAATGCAGAAGGGAAAAAACTCTTCAGAAACTAACAGAGATTTAAAAGAACCAGCAAATGAAAGCCGTACCCTGTTATTACTTTGGATGGAAGCCAAGGAGGTCCAGATTCAGGAGATCCACATTGAAAGTTTCCCTTTCATTTTTAAACTCCAAGACCTTGAATCGTAACTATAAATAATTTAGTGAGGTCATTCTGAAGGATAATTCATTTTAGCTGGGGGATCCCTTGTAAAGCAGACACTGCAATAATATAGAAAACCCTCCCCCATGTCACATCAGCCCCCCAGCCCTCCTCCCAGCACCTGTTGAAATCATGCTGGCTATGTTTTCCCAGCAGTCATTTGAGATCCAGTCTTGTCTTAGAGTGTGTGGCCACCAATGGGGATATAAAAAAAAGGAACTGGCCAAAGAAACACGGCTGGGAAAGTTTTCCAGTCAGGCTCCTCTCCACTTGTTCACCATCCAATGTTTCAGGCTCGTCCAGCTACGTTTTGGAAGGAGGTCTAGACTCCGGTTCTGAATGCTGCCTGTATCTGCCTGCTTCTTGACTCCCGGTCGCTGGCCTTTGGCTGCTGGCCCCTGCCTATGTGACACACCCTGACGAACGCCACGAAAAAACCCACCGTCTGTTAGGCTTCTGTGTCAAATGGCATCTTTCCACTACAACAGTGGAAACAGGGGACCAGATTCTGTGGAAAATGTAGACAGGGCACAGTGCAGCTTCTCTTGTTGTTACAGGTGGTCGCTTGTTTTATATCGTTGGGAGAAATGGAGACATGTCGGAAATTTGGATCAGTATCTCCGAAGCTGATTGTATCCTAGAATATAACATCTGTAGAATAGCAGCGGTGATGATGTCATAACACATAATTTCACTGTCTGTCTTGGTGAAATGGCACTCATTACTCTGTTCATTTTTTTTTAATCTGCTGGACAGAAGTTTGAGTGTCATAGTGCTTTTCCGCCTTCCCCCAGAAACACCTTTCACAAAAACTCCTCCTCCTTGAATCTCTGACCTTTTGTGCCTGAGCTATTGACCTATTCAGTCACTCATTTCTGCTGCAGAGGCTGCAGATCCTTTACTCACAGGCATTTCCTCTTCCTGAGGTTGGCCCTCTTCACAGTGGGTGGCTGTCAAGAAACAGTTCATCATTTGCTATATATGTCTGCTTCGTGTGATAATGTATCGGTGTCTCAAGAGTAATTATATTCTGAAAGATTTTCATATTTCTTTTGCCATGAATTGCACTAAATATTTATCCTGTCATTACGTGTGTTAATTTAATAACTTATGTTGAATTTATTTAAGAGAAACTTTTATCCAAAGCAGCATCAGTCACTCCCAGAAGCAACTGGCGTTCTTGTACAATGACATCACTCTACCAGCCGCAGGATTTAAACCAGCGACCATCCAATCACAAGGCTAGAGACTTAACCTAGCCCAAAGCTCAAACCCAGCTCCACCGGCACCACAGTATAACCCCAAATTAACTCTCCAGGTCTCTGGTTTGTTTGTATTTGAGTCATAGGCAACGACCTTTTCATCACAGAGAAAAGAAAGATATACAGATCTGGAATAAATTAAGAGACCTTTTTAAATCCTGGTTTAATCCCGGTTCTGCTGGCAGAAAGCTACACTGAGCAGCAGGCTGCTTCCAAGATACAAGCACAAGATGAAGCAGGAGACACTGGGAATGACCAAAAACCAGCCAGGTAGAGGGCAGCAAATGACCCTCAAAAGGAATGGGAAACATTAAGTGCAGGTGTGAAGTGCACTGCTAGGAGAGTTTGCATCAGGCTCCTAGAAGCAGGACTGAAGTTCCATAAGGTAGCTCTTCATTATTGAGAAACAGGCAAGAAACAGGCTGCAGTTTGCGAAAAAAAAAACATATGTTATTCACAGATGCACACCCACGAATTGAATAGCACTTTGTGTTCTGCTCCTATGGTTGGTTTTATTGTACAAAGTCCAGGGGCCTCCATGTAAAGGGGGCCTCACAAGGGCCCCTGGTCAAGATTCAGATTCAGATTCTTTATTGCCATTTTTGTTTCCACAGTAACGAAATTTAAAAGTCCATCCTCTCCAGTGTCACAACATTAAATCAATAGACTAATTAGTGACAATAAAACAAATTAAATACAATAAATAAACAAACAAACAAACAAACAGACCAGCACAATAAAGCAGTCATACCCCACAGTTTCAACATATTGCACATTTCACTTATCACTTATTGCACTTCAAAATAGCAGCATTAAAGTTATGCAATGGTCCAACTGAGTCGTAAGAACAAAGTTGTAGCAACAAAACTATCAAGAAAATAGTAGTTGGAGCTCTGATCATGTTGATATGCCTCAGCTTATAATGCAACATTTCAATTACCAGGTAAATACATCAAAATCGATTCTCAAAACGAAAGCATTCAGAATGAAAAAATTGATATCTCAGCATCGATCCACACCTCCCTAATGGCCAAACACCTGTGCAATTTTAATGCTAGGAGGCCCAGCATCCATGTCTCACACTTTAATCTTCTCCATATCTAATTTTATTTAGTTGGTTAAAGTCATTATGCAGCAACATAAAAAATCTCATATCTAAGACACCCATGCATCTACACACATAGATACACGAATATAATAGTTCATATAATAATAAAAAGGATATTAAATCTGCACATTCTCGCTGTCGGAGGCATTGACCTGCTCCGCTTACATCATCCAGCAGAAATCAGAGATGACCACAGCTTCAGACTGAAAGATAGCATGACTGAATGTCTAAGACGTATCAGCAGGGTCTTACGGTTGCCAGGGAACGGCTAGTATTAAGTTTCATTTTAAAGTCAAGCGTGGTCTTGCTGTGAAACTCAAGGGCCCTGACCAAAGTGCCCGTATGCTCCCCTAGCATTCTGAAATGCAGATCAGATCTGTTTTGGAGGATATCTAACATGATCTTTTGTGCAAAGCATTTCATGTGTCAAATTAAAAAAGAAAATGGCTCCAACTCCCCTACCTCACCCGTCAGAGTGGCAGAAAATAGTTTTTGTCAATTCATTTATATTTAAAATATTTCGATAGCACAGGGTATCTCGTCGCTAACTAGTGAGCTTGTGTCTGTTTCACAAGAAAGGAGGCAAGTGACATATTAAAATTAGAGTAAATAACTGTTATGTCACACAATGTAGTCAGTGGTATTTCTTTTGATTTCTTCACTTGCTCTT
The DNA here is from genome assembly GCA_015164015.2 of Brevimyrus niger. NCBI lineage: Eukaryota > Metazoa > Chordata > Actinopteri > Osteoglossiformes > Mormyridae > Brevimyrus > Brevimyrus niger. The sequence continues at coordinate 22,339,114 of JAABNY020000108.1, forward strand.
TTGCAGCCTGTTGGGTCCAGTACAGGTTTGTGGAGTAAATCTATAATAAAGCTATGAGCATATGGCTGGGAATAACCCAGGACAGGGTTCGGGTTAGGGTTAGTGTTAGGGTTAGGACACCAGCCCAACACAGGTTACACACACACACACACGTAATCATATCTTTTTGGGTACTGCTCATTAATTTCTAAGGGAAAAATGCTAATGCTAATTATGACAACCTTAACCCCTACCCAGCCCTAATCTTAACCATAAGAAATCAAACAAAATACAAGAGTTTTTGCATTTTTAGTTTTTTCATTGCAGTCACAGATTTTTATAAAATCCCATATGGGGATGAGGGAACTGGTCAACATAAGGTAAAAAAAAAATACCTTATTCATCATGTTGTGGGGACATTTGGTCCCCACAAGGCAAGGTATACCTGGACCACACACACACACACACACACACACACACACACACACACATAAGGATAATTTGGCAACTCCAGTTCAGTTCCTTAGCATGTTTTTGGACTGTGGAGGGGACCCATGACAACACAGGATGAACATGTAAATTCTGTCTGTCTATCTTCTTGAGGAGTTTGACCTCAGAGCCTTGCAGTGCAACCACAGTCAAAATCCAGGGCTCATAGAGAGAAATGTGTGGTCTTCTGTTTTGTATGTAAATGACTTTTTTGGAGCTAATGTGAACCACACTGTGGCTGTAAGTTCTGTATGTCTCCAATAAGGAGAGTATATCCAATGCAGACCAATACAATGTATGATACCAGGATAAGTGCCAAACAGATGAATGTGTGACCATGAAACCATTATCCCATGTATGGTTGTGTGACTGTGTGAGTCAGGTGCTCCTCAGTCATTCGCACCCATGGCCTCAGGGCAGTTACCTATGGCCATTAAACACATTTACATACTTTATTGGAGTCAAATGAGGAGTTAAGAGAAATCGGGGACTTTTTTATTTGTTTATTTGTTTGCTTGCTTGCGGTTTTCGATGTTAATTATGTAGTGGTGCAATACAGGCATGGATAGCCTGACAGATTCAGGGGGTGCAGCTCTTTAATAGACTAATTTTGGCATAATTGTCCGAGGGCATGATGTCTGCCAGTTCTGACGTTTAGCAGCCTAAATGTGTATCTAATAATGGACAGGACAGGCACCCCATGCATTCTGCACTCAGCCTGATGCACTGGGCCTCCTGGGGCAGCCACCTGCAGTGATGTGACATCATAGTTATAGTCCTGGAAAATAGACGGATGGAGGGAAGCTGGCTTTGCAGTGATGCGCAGCTTCCTGAACCTTCCATTTGGAAGCGGTGCGCCCTGCAGTTTCCCAGTCAAGTGTAAGCAGTTTGGCGGCTGACAGGCAGCTTCTCCGGGGAGCCCTTTCAGACCCAGCTGCTCTAATGCGTCGATGCATTTTGTTTCTGTTTCTCTCCCTCGTGTCGGCCGTGTCTGTTCCGGCACACAAGCCCGGCCACCGCATCTTAATGGTCAAATGAGTTTGTCCTGCTAATAGCAGCAAATTAATAACTTTCTGAAGAACATTTTAGGTTGAAGAACCACCAACATAATTATGATTCTGAAATACTAATTTTTGATATTAATCATTGATAATAAGTTTAATTGATCCTAGAGACATGAACTTGTAAAATAGGGTAAAATGATAATTCTAATTTATATGTACCGTATGCCTTTTTTATAACAGGAAACAAAAATAAGGAAAGATAACCTTGTCATTGCTGGGATGTCAGGTTATTTGCTGTTATCTGAGTTTCTTTAAACTTTAAATTTGTGGTACAGACTCTATGTGGTAATAAAGAGCAAGTTTAACTAACGCTCAGTTAATAAGAGGTTAAATAGAGGTTAGGCACTGAATTAGGGTTCCATCTCTGGTTTAAAGCATCAGCGTTGAGTGCAGCTGTAATTTTCCCACTGTTCTTTATTACCAATTCAAATGTCTAAAAAAATGACTAGCCTTCTCCAATTAGAAAATGACACAGTGCCCCCTTCTGTCTGACCAAGGAACTCCATCTTCAGTACACCTGACTGCTTAGTTATGTAGCAAACCTGAAAAATTTACATATTATATTGTGCCACTGCATTCCAGTGGTATAACCACTGTAAAATATGGTATGGAAATTGAGATGTTGAAGTATTTTATTGAGGAAGCAGGTCACAGTGACTGAACAGCAGAAGCCTTGGTAGTTGGTAAAATATTTACTGTGTCATACGAGATTTCTCACAAAGCGTTGGTTGAGGGAGGTTGGATAGCTGGGATCATTCGCCATCGCACTTGTGCCATGCCTGCCTCTCTCTCTCTCCCTCAATCTTCATGTAAATGCGCCACCACAGAACGTTTAGCACCAATGCTGTTTTGCTTGGAAGGTCCAGATGCCGTTACTGTCGCCTCACACTAACAGTGCGTTTTATGTCTTTGTTTTGATTTGGACATTCCACCAAAAACAGGTATGGGATCCTTTTGGAAAAGTCTGAATTTAAATGGATGCACCCCTTCACGGTAAATCTGCACCCTCCCAAGGAAAAGAGGCCATTTGTTTAAACCTCACCAGCCCTGGGAATTCCAACCGGTGGAAATTCCAATGAGCTATTGGAGAATAAGGGTGAACTCAGACTAGGTGTTGCGTACCATATCCGAGAACATTTGACCTCCAAAGTCTAGTTTATTTGACTAGTGTGTTCACTCTGTACCATCCCTGGGCGCGGTATGCTAAAGCTCTTTAAGTGGGCCGGCCACAGTTCAGTTGGACTTGGGTCGGTACGCATCTAGTGTGATCGCTGTGAGAGGTGCAGTGTTTGCAGGAAAATTGCACTGATGAGAGTCTCCAGGAACAACTGGATGCAACAGGCAAAAACCTTTGAACTATTTGGTTCGAATACAGGACTATCTTCTTAAGATAGTTGTATACTTGATAAATCTATAAGAGAGCCATAAGTCATTGTGCCCAAAACAACTCCAAATAAGCCACAAAATAACGAAATAACTCCATTGTGCTAGTGTTTTACTTCCTATGTTTCCTAAGTCGCACGGTGATGATGCCTGGAACATTGAGCACAATGTTAGCACAGACCAGCGGGGGGGGGGCAATTGTGCTCGGGCATCCGGGCCTAGTGTGAGCAGCTCTGAAACACTGCAGGAGGCACAGCCTGGATTTAGGCCATTTCCAATCTCCAGAAAAGCTCGTGATTAGTATGTCCCCCCTTGTTGGAGGAATGCTCTGTGCTGGTTATCATTCAGCTCTTTCATTTGGCTGATTCTCATCGGGAGGGATGATTCAGCTCCCTGCTTCACTTCCTCGCCCTCCACCGAGAGGGGGGGGGTCTGCTTTTTTTGCAGACCTATTCGCCTGAAAGTGGGGAGGGAGTCTATAATGGAGCAGACTATAGGAGTCTCGGTTGGCGATGATGAAAACTCTGCTCGTTTTAAAAGCTCTCTGAAGCTCCAGTGATATGAAACCTGGTGCAGACAGTGGTGGATTCATCCAAAACATGACAGTACATGTAGGTACCAAACTTAGCTGTTTTTTTTTTTAATCCTCCTACTCTGTACTTTACTCTGGATATTTGGATCACATGATTTTGATCACATGATAATATGGAAAAGGCATGACTTGGGGTGTGACATGAATAGCAGTTATTAAAATGGGGGGTCACTCAAGAGATGTCACTTATACCTTGTGTCACCACACACTTCAAACGATATCGGGATCAATTTTAATAAAGGAGATGACAGCTCTTTTAAAATGGAAGTTGCTCTCTTTATTAACAGCTATTCGGTTAAATTAAATTTTATTTGTATGACATGACATTGTTTCAAAGCGCTTCACATTATTCCTGCCCAAAGCCCCCAGTGAGCAAGCCCTAGACGACAGTAACAAGGTAAAACTGTTTATTAGGAAGAAACCTTGGGAGGAATCAGACTCAAAGGGGGAGCCAATCCTCCAGGGGGCAGACATCATTGGTTAAATATTAGAAGCAGCACAGACAGGGAAGCCAACAATTTAAACGACACGGCTAATGAAACACATGCATTCCATGGCAAACTTCACACATTTACTAACATAAATACACATATTAATTTACACTATTTAAAGTGCAGTACAAAGCATGCTGGCAATTGCACAGTTAGTTCTGTTGACCAATCTCGCAACATCACATTTATGTCAGCCAATCATGGATAGGGGGTGGGATCAGAACAATCAGAAAATTTGCCCTGGGAACCCTTCACAGGTGGTGCACCACCACGATGATTACGATGTCATACGACGTCGCATTGGTAAAACGACGTCAATTCATTTTGTCTGAAGTACTAGGCCATCTGAGCTATTAGTTAAGTTCTCCCCAAACGAGCTTGATGGGCCGAATGGCCTCCTCTCGTTTGTAAATTTCTTATGTTCTTAGCCATCAGGACAAATCCCCAGTGTCCAGCACCACAAATGGGGCAAAGGCAAAGGTAACCCTCTCTTCATCTGTTCCTACCTTTCCTGCAAATGTGTGCTGGAAATTTTGATGCTGGTGTGCTCTTTTCCTTCCATCACTGGTAGCCTCGCACAGAAACATCAGAACTATATTATATACAGAAACAGGAAAGGACAGGGGTGTATTCCTAAGCCATGAACATCCTGACTTTGTGTTTGATGCAATTCCGTCCTGGAGAACTCTTTCCAGCTACACAGGACTCTAGTCCTCCAAGGAAATCAGACAAGGCCTTCGGCAAAAGCAACATTTTATTTGTACACAGAGAATTTTCATAATAAATCTGTCACAAAATGCATTTATGTAGTAAAATGCAGTTATTTTCCAGTGGGGTTAAAAAACAGAATAGGAAATATGGTCAACATGTTAATTTGCAACAATATAATACAAAATATTATTAATATTTATTGATGCATGGAATTAAAACTCACTAAATTGACAGCAACAACACACTAAAGGACAATTTTGAGAAACCAGTTTACCAGAATAGCACGTTTTTGGATAATGGCATTGAAACTTGGAAGCCAGACACTGAATTGAACCCAAAACCATTGTTTGTAAGGCATCTGGATATAATATAATTAAACAGTGACTTCCCATTTACACCTCAAACTGACACATCTGGAATATTTCTTTGTTTGGCATTGTATTGTTTCCATTATACAACCAAGCTCTACATTTAGCTAAAATTGCGTCTGAAGCATCACCCACCAGTTCATACCAACAGCCCGATGCAAGAGTCGCAATGGACCAACCAGTCCCCCTACAATCACATTCAGATCAAAAAGCAGAAAGTCATCCAAAAATGACCTCATTAAAACACATAGCGAATGTGTTATGGAATAGGGAGGAGTGGTTGCCTCTTTCCAAGAGCCAATTAAATACCAAAGATCCCAGGATGTATTTCATGTAACAACATGCCAGAACTGCATATTCAGTGCCCATGGGAGTTTTACTTGCCCAAAAATCTTCTGTGGGCTGAAGGAAGAATGATTGGTTCATATAGTTACCCAACTGGATTGTAGAGGAGGCGGAAGCAGGCAATCAGATGTTTTGGTCCCACCTACTCTATTTGCTTGGACCCACCTCCTCTACAGTCTGATTGGTTGTCTCTCTGAAACAATCATTTTTCCTTCTGCCCTCAAAATATTTTTGTGTAAGTAAAACTCTCACAAGCATATTCCACACTCCCTTAGCAACAGATTTAGCACCAATGCGCCCTTATCAAAATAACATAATTTTGCTCATGTCATGATATCCTATAGTATGGTATAATTTATTTTTTTATTATTATTATTTAATATATTATTCTGACTAAATATATTTCTTTACTTTGCTGTCGAGTTACAATGCTATCTCACTGTGAATGCATTTTTATTTGTTTTATTCTAAATGTACAACCTGACAAGACACAAGGAAAGAAGACAGGACTTGTGCTCCACTCATAGGTCAAATTTGTCATTTTTTTCTATGTTTGGTGGGTGTGAGGCATTATAATGAGGGATCATGCAGGGCCTTGATGCAGCAGGCTATGCAGTGCCGCATTAAACTGCAGGGCTCACTGAAGGAAAATGGCTTCACCAAAAACCTATATTCATGTCCAGGGCCTCCAGCCAATACAATCTATTGTTCACATACAGACGCCTAAAGGATTATTAGGAACACCTGTTCAATTTCTCATTAATGGAATTATCTAATCAACCAATCACATGGCAGTTGCTTCAATGCATGTAGGGGTGTGGTCCTGGTCAAAACAATCTCCTGAACTTCAAACTGAATGTCAGAATGGGAAAGAAAGGTGATTTAAGCAATTTTGAGCGTGGCATGGTT
>JAABNY020000108.1:22365397-22380492 GCA_015164015.2 Brevimyrus niger
CCCTACCCCACCCCCCAAGTCCATTCATAACTTTTTCCTTCTATTGCCCGCTGGGGTCTCCTCACTTCAGGATGATGTGATAGCCGTCATTAGTCTCCGCTGTGAGGACAGGAAACAGCCAGTTTTATTATATGTAGGAAATATTCACATTGCCCTCACACTGGCATAGTGATAAGGACTTTTTACCTTTCATCGTGTCCAGGATGAAGCACGTCTCATCCTGGAAGTTCTGAATCATCTGCAAGAAAAAGTGAACTATATTTTTACAAACCACCTGTTTAGGTACTGGAGGGGGTTAAGGTAAAGGGGTATGGCTCACCTCATCGCTCACAAGGACGTGGATACCAGTGGGACCCAGTTTGAAGATCTGGCTGATCTGCTGCGGGGAGATGCTGAAGAGCTGGGCGATTTTCTCAGTCAGCTCCACTGCCGTCAGGTCCTCCAGGTAAATGGCATGGTACACTAAGGACATGCCCAACATTTAGAGTTTAGCCCTTTCCTCATAAAGGAAAAGCCTAAACACAAGCACAATACCTGAAAGTAACCATGTCAAAAAAACCCAGGGCTAGATTATGACTGTCCAGCAGAGGTCAGACTAAAGCCAAGCCATAGCGCAAAGGTCCAATTATTAGATTGTATTTAAAAAGAAGTCTTCCAGTGGAATACTACTCAAATGTAGTACTAATAACACTCATACTATTAATTAAAAGTAGAAATGGCTGTTTTTAATGTACTTGAGTATTAAATGTAAAAAGTACTACACACTCAAATGATTTGATCTTACAAAGTCTCAAGAGGATAAGTGGATATTTTCTTTTTATAGACAAAATAGGATGCTTGTAGGTAACTTGGTCACAGTTGTAGGCCACTGCAGTCCTGATGTTGGGCGAGCACTGGGCCTGTGCAGTGACCTCCAGAGAGCCCACACATTTATTTATGTCCATTGGAGTGGACATTTTGTTTTTGCATCTATCTTTTCACTGATGTAAAGAAACATAGTTATTTCTGTTGTACACTAAAGAGGACATACTGTGAAATTAAAAATAAAAATAAAATGGAAAAAATCTAAATTGTAAGATGTGTTATTTCCTCCTAAGACATAGAAGATTACAAATAACCTAAAATTGAAGGACAGTTTTTTTCCTTGGGTCTCAGAAGGATATGGTGATATGACTGATAACGAATATCAGACTAGTAACTCAGTGTCGGTATCAGACGGTAACTAACCAGCGATTATTCCCTTCGTAGGGGGAAGCAGGCTTAGGTTAGATAAAGTTTTATTAGATATGTATAATTCCTGAAGTTAATAATACTTAAGTAAAAGTTCTGTTATTTAAAAATACTTAAGTAGAATAAAAATATCCTGTTACAGTAATACAAGTAAATTTACCCCGTTACTCTCCACCTGAGTATTACGAGGCTGTAAGCTTTTATATGGACCCGGTGTGGCTCGGTTTTCTCATTCTCTTGTACAGTCGGGTCCAAAATCATGCGAAGCTCCCCGTCCCTCTAACACAAACCCCAGCATTACTATTTTTGGGATGGGGGTGATAGAGGGATGGAAGTGTTACACTACGGTCCAGCAGTTCAGGTCGTATGGAATGGGAACACTGGTGAAATACATTAATGACGAAATACACAAGCCCATATGCACAGGGGTAGCACGGGGTTTGGAGTACGGGCACCATCAATAAATTAGCAAATTCAAGTTAAATATAACTTGTATATATACCCACAATAGACCCGTATTTTTGTACCTTCAGGCCTATAAATAGACTCATGTAATATATGTATATATCTATATATTTTGTAATATTATGGCACTTTCTGGATGGATGCAAACTACATTTCGTTGCCTTGTACTCGTGACATGTGCAATGACAAAGTTGAATTCTATTCTATTCCATTCTATTCTATTAAACAGAATGATAGACAATAGTGTAGTGACATCCCACGGACTGGTATAACTATTTAGATTTCTTGTTTATTTGAAAATATTTTAAAATAATACTATTACAGGCAACTTATTTGGAAATACTTTAAAATGGACATCAACTTTAACTTGTACAACACAGGAAAACAGCTGCCGCCAATGCTTTTACTCCCGGATGGAAGGAGCCATTTGGGAGTTACTGACCATAGAAGGTGCTGCCAGTCGCCTCTCCGTTCTCCTGCTTCTGCTGCTGCTGCTCCCGCACCTGCTGCGACTCCTGGCAGACGTAGATGGTCAGCCGTGGACGCAGCACCCTGCAGGCACGAGACACACTGCCGTGTTCCACATGCGAGCGGAGCCGAGCCTTCCCGAACCGGCTGGCCGTTCAGGACTCGCCCTTAGAGTCCCGCAAGGCACCATCCCCACCACATCCAGCCTCATTTCCTGAGCAAATGACCGGACCGAGGCAAGTTCTCAATGGAATGCGAACGGGAACAGGAAGCTGTCAACACTTACCGTCCTTTCAGTGCGTTGAAGAGTCGAATGCCGTCTGCGGGGCCGCAAATCTGAATGACATCTTCCCTTGTGAGCTTCAGGAGGTCCGCCCCTAACACACACAGGCTACAGCTGAACACTAGCACACGGCATCAAACTATTCCAAAATATGTATGTACACTCATCAGCTACTTCATTAGGAGCACCATTATCATACTGCTCTCAGAACAGCCTGGATTCTTTGTGGCACAGACCCAACATGGTGGTATACAGACATTCCTTCGAGACTGTGGTGAAGGTTGACATGACTGCATTACGTAATGGTGGCAGATTTCTCACATCCCAAAAGTGCTGCATTGGATCCAGATCTGGTGACTGGCAGGTCTGTCGCAATAACCACAATGTTGCAATATCGCAGTATTGACAAGTCAGCCACAGGGGATGGAAAGAAACTGCTGCAAGTAGTAACAACTGCTATACACATTTCGTTTTTTTCCCCACCCCAACATAGATGGCAGTTAATGTGCACTTCCTGTTTGTTTACATGAATAGTAATAAACCCACTGCACTTTTGGGGTCCATACCTCCAAAGAACTAGGAGGGGCATCAGTCATTGGATCATTTGACGTTGGAATAAAGGGCCTCATATTTAAAAAGCAACAATAACAATAAAGCGTATTTGTATAACACTAAAGTAAGGATAAATGAAGTATCTGCAAAATGACGAAATGGCAATAATACCGCATATCACACTTTGTGTGTTTTTTTTTCACCGTTCTGTGTAACTGTCTTGTCAAATTCAGAAACACACAGACCCCCTTGTTTGGCACTAACAACCAAGCCACTGTCAAAGTCACTTAGATCACCTTTCCCCACCATTCTGACGTGTGATGAGGCAATTAACCGAAGCTCTTGACCCACACCTGCGTGATTTTATGCACAGAGCAGCTGCCGTGTGACCGACCAATCAGACACTGGCATGACAGAGCAGGTGTAGCTAAAGTGCTTGGTGAGTGTGTATTTCTTGACACAGCTTAATAGCTGCAGTTTGAACACAATATCTCTGCAAGAATGAAAGGTTTAAGGTTTACAGTCGCCTGTAATCTCGATCACAAAGGGTTCTCACCAGAGAAATTTGTGAAGAGCCGGCAAAACGGCGAGAAGCGGTTTCTATGGAGCCACTGCTGTGCGTCCTGAGGTGTTGCCGTAGGTGACAGGTTCTGCGTTTTCCAGAAGAGAGAAAGGAGACGGCAATTCTTATGACTTCAAAAAGTTCTTATCAAACTGGTATATCCTATAGGAGCTGAATTCAATACAGCTGACTGGAACAAGTACCTGAGTCAATGGGATCACAATTCAACTATATAAGGTTCTTAAAGGGCTAGAAGCGAGCAGAGAATGAGATTTAAAATAAAAATCAATAAATAAATTCATATGTACCTGAGAGCTCTCACTGTCTCTTCTAAGTAGATGGCACGACAACTGTAAGGCAGAACGTCTCTCAATTTTATAACTTTACATCATCAATCCCAGTCCACCCCTCCTTTTTCACAGATTATTTTCTTGCCTTAAACACGACACACAGCAAGCAAAGGAAGTGGGTAAACAGACCTGTCACCACAGGTTCCTGCAACGGGTATTAAAATATGAAAATGACCCCCCCCCCAGGTTTTAGTTGAATACGTTTCCATTCATTTGCAAATGAGGTGAAAGGGGAAATGGTTTCCAACATGCGCCACAGTTAAGCCACAACCAAAATGGCAGCCATATGAAACACAGCACCTATCTCTTTGCAAAAATCTGTTTACGGAAATTTATGTTTTTTGCAGGTAATCTGCTCTTTGGTGATTTTTTTAGGGGTGGTTTAGGTCTGCTGCAGCTCTACCTTTTTGATGAACTTGCCTTAAAGAAAGATTTAAGACTGATGCCCCCCAGAGACATAAATACAAAATGCTAAAACAAAAAGCCCAGAAACCACACCTAGGCAGTTATGGACTTTAACAAATAGGGAACTTAGTTCATTTCTATAGCTGAAAGCAAAAAGGAGAAAAACCAATGAGAAACACAAGTCTTCTCATTTTTATTTTCTTTCATTGTAGACTGGTAAGACATAAGCAAATGCAGAAAGCAAGCTGTCCGTTGGTCTGCCTCAGCTTCTAAATCATGCTGCTTTGTTTGCGTTTAGCGAGAGCCGTATGGCTTTCACACTCACAATCAAAACACACGTTCAGTTAGAGACACTTCCTGCCGACATGTTAAGCGGCATGCTGGCACAAAAGGCACGGTGACATGACGGCTGCGTAACTGCCTTCGCCTTTCCATACACCATCATCACATTAGTTGTAAACGTGCCACCACAGTGCTTATGATGACTTAACCCACTAAAATCAATTAACCTCGTGAGCAGGGAGCACCAGTTTTAATATCCGAAATGACCTTAACACTGAGACTCATGCAAGAGGGGAGAAAAGGATCGTTTTCATACCCAAGTATGTTGATTGAATATCAGTTAAGAATAACAAACCATCAATTATAAGCTCTAATTTACCAGGTACCTCAACATAATACCCCCCAGTCCTGGTTTTGGCAATTTTTGCAGGTTTACAACCAATGAGAATGCAATGAATTTAGATAAAAACTAACTGATGTGAACAAAGAAGTCTCTTTCCATTCTGATATATTACGTTGTCGACTGGGTGGACTTAGTCACACGCCACTTCGGGAATGCAAAGCCTGGTCCACTTATTGTATAGGTTTGCGCTACTTGCTTTTCATTCTCAAAAATACGTAAATATTGGTGTATTTGAATGTGCCCCCCTCCTTAACCCCAACCCCACTTCCACGCCAGTCCTCAGACCCATTCCTTCACATTCAGCTTGCTCCCCGATACATCCTGGATTTGATGTTTGTTCAGTGTCGACCCAAACTCATTCTGCCCTTAAAAAGAAATGTTGCGCATGAACCTGTCCCTCACTTTCAAGTCCCTTTGCCATCTGATTCTATTCAGCATCTGGATTAGAGTCGTTTTCAAGACAATCTGAAGAACCTACGCATAGAGCAGCCTGCTAGAAGCAGAACCAGGACCAGGATTGGGTACCTCTGCTTGTGTCATCAGTCATCATGATATTAAAGTCATACAGGCTGCAAGATGGACAAACGCAGGACGCAATTACTCACATCCGCCACCTGCACCACGGGCTCCGGCTGGTGTTTCGGAGAACCGTTACTTTCAGGGAGGGAAGAACAGGAAGACCAATCAGCCTTGTTCCTTGTTAACTGGCCTTGGAAACATTTGCACAATACAGATGCTCCCCGGGTTACGATGGTACGTGGCTGCATGTTAATGATTTTGCCCAACTGTAGGCTAATGTAAGTGTTCTAATCATGTTTAAGGTAGCTAGGCTAGGCTATTATGTTGGTTAGGTTAGGGGTACTGTATTAAAATGCATTTTTGCCTTAGGATTAGCGGTACGTAACCTCACTGTAACCTAGGGAGAGGCTGTAAATGGATGTCTATATAAAAGTCACTTCAGGCAACTAAACAGCTGACTTAGGAGACTTTACTGCCCCAGTCACTTACCTTTCTGCTACTGGGAAACTGTTGTGGCTGCTGTTGAAGCCAGGAGACGGGGAGTTGTTGACGTAGGTGACTTCTGGCCACGGAGAGCACTGCAAGACACCTCAGTCACCCATGGTCACGTCATTTGAGGGCTCTAGGTTAATTCTGCTCTTTTCAACTGATCAGTTCCTCCCTAATTAGATCAGAAATTTTGCCCCTGCAAATGATCTTTGGCTTGTCAGCTAAGCACTTGCCTGATTTCAACCACATAGCTTATATCTTATGGACTATATTTTGTGACATTCTTAAGCATTAATATAATTACCTTAATTGCAGAGGACATTTTGATTGAGGGACTTCATCAAATAAGCATAAATTTTAAGTAAAATTAACTTCTTAACTTCAGGCAAATATATTTTTTCACTAAAACTCAGAGATATCCCCATCCTTATAGACCTTTTTTGTTACTGGATTAGCAATGTTTCAAAAGCACATGTTGGGTGTGATTACCACGCAGTGTTTAGCCCACTTCCCATTGGTTACTTGCTCGATGCCCACTGCATTAAACCAGTCAGTGATAATGGCAATGGTAACCCCACCCACTTCGAGTTTCATAGTGTCATGTATCCCATCACTACGCCTATTAAGCTCAGTGTCCCCTCTCTATATTCCTTACTCCATGCTCCGAATTCAGACCTCAGTCAGGATGGTGGTCTCATATGACGGCTGGTATTTCTCCTTCTCCTGCGGGGCTCGCTTCTCCATCTTCTCACGATCGGTCTTCTGTTTTCGATCTGCACCTTTGGGCTAAAGAGCAAAGCGGAGAAGCCCCATCCCGATGTCCGTCAGTACCAAGCATCCCCCGTGCAGAAGGCAACCAGAGGCATTACGGCAGCTGTTTTCGCAGCCGAGACCAAGACGCTGCCCCTCCTGGACTCTGAGGGGCCGCCGTGCCACCAAGCCCCCCCCCTCACCTTGAAGACTTTGACCTGGCAGCTGGCAGAGTGCAGGTGCTCCGTGTATTCCCCGCCCTCGTTCTCTTTGAAGGTGTCGATCTGGATGCGGAATGGCACGCCCTTCTCGCCGCCGTGCTTGCGCATGGTGAACTCCGTGCTGATGCAGTGCACCTAGTGGGGACGCAAAAATCCCAGTGACACAGCTGGCGGAACGGGTCAGCTCGTAGGCTTAGGTAGATACATCACAAGGCAGACAGGTTCTATCTGACGTCTGATGACAGCGTCAAAATTCTGAAAACACACCAAGTGTCCTAATTATTTTCAACATACATATTGTCTGGAAAGAAATCAAATATCCCAGAGATTAAAATTAGTTGCTATCGTTAGGAATTTTTGAAAGATTTATTCACAGAATAAACAGAACTAAACAGAACAGGACAACATGTTTCCTGGGAGAGGCTGCAGCCGTACTGTAATTCTACGCTAGATAAGTGGTTATGAATGAATGTAAATTATCACAGGGACTGTACATCACAGTTGGGTCTCCAACGGAAACAGTACCTGAATAAAGACTGAGGTCCTTTTTGACGGATCCCACAGGAACTCCACAGTGTTGAGCTGTGTGGGGTTAGCTCTGGGGTCAATCACACCAACGGACATGGGGATATCTGTACAGGACAAATCACAAATTCCTCACGGTGTTCAGCACGAGCCCCCACGACCTGGGCCAGCACAGGTCCCCAAGTCTCACCCAGGTCCAGGATGCGATCGCCAGGTCGATTCCAACGCCACCCTTCCAGCTGCTGGTGTTCTGTGTACTGCAGACGTCGGTCATGGAACACCACCCGTATGATGCTCTGGGGGGGGGGGACACCACTCATGTGACACCGCGATTTTGGAGGGAAAACGCAGCTGAGAAAAACTGCAGGCACATCCTTCAAATGTGCAGGTGGAGGAAAATCACGCAAGAATTCAATTATGGTAGATGGGATTTACGGATAATCAATATTCCGAAGCCTAACCTGTGTCTAATATACCATTATTACTACAACAAATATTGTAGTTCTTAAGTATCAGCAGCCCAAGCACTAGCACCTAAATTGCCCAAAATGTAAAAAAAAAAGTTCCAGATTTAATGCAAAACAAAATACAATAAAAACTATGATAGAAAATAGTAATGCTTTACATTAACTGCACCTTCATAATGCCTTTGTACGACAATGAAGTGTACCTTCATAAAGCATTCATAAGCAGCACTTAAGTATACCTTAACAGCTTTAATATACAATAATAACAAACATTATATAATAACAAACATTACAATCATATTGGCACATGATGTTTGCCATTAGTGTATAATAAAGCTGTTAATTTATGTTAGGATATTAAGGTTTATATGCTGCTTATGAATGTTCTGTGGATGCATTATGAAGATGCACTGAATGTTCTACGAATGCATAATAGATGCATTAATGTAAAGCGTTACCAAAAATATTATGAGCCAGCAGTGAACCTGAGTGTTTAAAACAAATCAAATGTATAGGTACTGCTATGGCAGGAGGCTATGGCAGAAGCACATAAAACACAAGCTACCTCAAAAATACCAGATATGCCCAACATACACCTTACGAGATCAGTAAATGCCAAAAACACACCCACCTTCACCATCTTCCCGGTAATTTCAGGTAGTTCTCCCATTTTCCTGTTGTCGAGCATTCGAATTTCATAAGACTGTCCTGGAACGGACATGTGGGTTCTCAGTCAACGCCAGGCGCAGACAGCACAGGGCACGGGGAGTCACAATCAAACTAGCATGGACGCTAGTGTACAGCCGAGGGGTCGGCCAGGGTCCCGGCGCGGGTCTGAGCATGGGCACTGACCTTGGTTGAGGTAGGTGAGAGTCTCATCGTGCAGCTTAACTGCGGGTGAGGTGGCAGCGCACAACACATACTGGAAAGGAAGAATCTTGTTTTCGCTGTCAGGGGGCAGATTGGACTCCTCTTGCTTGAAGATGGGGAGGGCCAGCACATCACTACCGGGGGGGGGGGGAGAGGCACAAAATAAGGGCCAAAGCTCCCAGAAACACTTGGGTAATGTTACCGCCTCATTCATTAGCAGGCCGGCAGCTTGTAGAGCTGTGACACACGTGATCATACTGCCAGTACAAGCCCCCGACCTGGCAGGATGCACACGGGCGGTGGAACTCACGAGGGCCCGGAGTGACGGGATCCCGAGAACCCCAGGCCACACCTCACTTTCCACACATTCTAGCACTTTCTAAGAAATCCTGGAGATGCCCCCAAGCCAGATAGGTCACATAATCCGTTCAGCCTGACTGGGACCTAGGCTTTTGCTTTTCTTTTTGCGAAGGACGCAGAAACAAATAAATCTGCCATAACCCTTCCCAGAAAATATTAACCTGGATTATTTTAAATACTTTAAAATATCTGTCTTTTTACATTTTTTGAGACATTTCCTGACACCTGGGTACCACTTAATAAACTCAAAATGAACAGCCAGCTAACAGGCTCAGTGCCGTCGCCGCACCATTACAGTATAATAAATCTCGAGGACATTTGGAAACTGGATATGCGAGAGTGGGAAGAAAGGTGGTTTATGGGGGCCGGGTGCCTTCCAATCCCTCGGTTTCCTAGGAAACGAGCAGGGCGACTTGCGCTCCGCTAACACGGCTCATGCTTAGGTGACCCAACTCCCTCTCAACTGAAGAATGTTTCACAGTCAACAACAAAGCTGGTACTTTGAAACCGAGCTCGGACACCCAAACCGATACACAGGGACAAAGAAGTCTGCCTACAGTACATGCTGTCCCACCATACTTTTATTTTCTGGGGAATAAATCCGTTTCCACATTATTATTCACGCTTATTTGGTATTAAATGTTGCAGAACCCACTTACCGCTTAATTATCTTATTATAATATATATATCAAAACGTGCTCCGTCACCACTCCAGGAGAAATGTCCTCAAAGATGGAAGGCCATGACCATTAACAATGGTAATAAACACCATACAGACTTTAAGGATAAAACAATATCTTCATTTTTAGTCAGTCACAGCGATGGAGGTCAATCACAACGGCGAAGCAGTTAACCGGCGGGTTGCTCCTCTTCTGTCAATATCTCCATAATAGGATCAAAGGGCTCCAGCACACAAAATTATGAATAAGAAAAGAATTGTGTGCGCTAACGCTATCACTAACACCATAATGTAATTCATTTCTGTATCCAGAGTGCCCAAAAATACCAAGAGCCAGTTTTTTTTCGGGCACCATCTTACAGATGATTTGCTGTATGTTCCCTGACTCTGGATTTCTGCATGTGACTTGCACAGTTATGACATTTAAACTCCGTGTGACAAACTAAAACCCAGAGAGAGAGGCTGCAGCATCCATGTCCAATCTGAACTATGCAGTAGCTATAAAGGCAGCCTGAGATCTCCCCTCCGATGGGGATAAATCGACCGCATTTCACTTCCATTCTGACGCGTTAAAGTCTCAGGGACCCCGAACATGTCACGAAGCGTTTCCAGGCGCCACTTCCCCCGAAACCCTACCTCATGCTGTAGGCTCCGGCTCCAAGCTCCTGTCCGATCCCAGACAGACTCGCATCGAAGTCCTGGACCAGACCTGACTCGATCACTTCATCGGCCAGCGGTAACTTCAGAGCCCACGCCATGACAACTGGGACACGCAGGGCCTTCTAGCGCAGCCGTACGCCCGAGCCGAGCCGGCACCACGCTGCCTTTAATGAATACCTATGTGTCCCTCACTTTACCTGGATAACAGAAACAAAAAACACTTTAAACCATTCAGAAGAAGCGGTCAAGGGGTCTGACTTCATTAACTATATTCCACTGGACAGTTAAGGAAAATCACACCCATAAATACAAATAAATTAACTAACAATGAGAAGAAGGGTGACAGCCGAAACATGGGCAACTTTTCCCCAGATTAACGTAGAAATAATTTACCGTATTCACGCTAAGAATTGTTCAGTTTATTACTCAATATTGCCTCTCCACCCACGAAGTCTGATGAGTATTACGGTACTGGACTGGAAAAGTACTAATTGTAGTGTGTAATTATCTAAAAGATGCTTTACGTTTTCATTCCAGTAATTACTACAGCGAAATACTAGCTTGTTGGACAAAACCCCATCTAACAATAATACAACTAAAAATGTTATCAAAGCTGTTGCATTATTGAATATATTATTGCCCTCGTTTCACTAATCAAGACGCATATAAAAACAGATTTTGACTGTTTAGTAGTGAACATATTTCTTTGCATATATATTTTTCTCAAATAATGCTTTATTCAAATGTTCAGCGACATACAATGCAATAACACACTAAATGAAACAGCTACCTTTTTCCTGCACATCTCTTAGCCTCCTGTCTTCTTGAGAACTTAAACAACAACTAGGCAGAGGCTCGCTCGCAAATCGGCGCTAGACACTTCGGATTACTACCGGCACAGCAATGAAATAAAGATATTTATCTTAAACCGAGAGCGTCCGATCGTCCTCGGAACAAATCCTGCGTGTTTTCCAGGAAAATCGGGGAACGAAATACACGTTGCGTGTTGACAAAATTGCCACTAGCTGCCGTAATATCCGCAGTAGCCTCCTTCTTCATTGGTATATGCAGCTGTGCCTGAACGGATCACCATCACCACCTGGTGTATGGAGTGAAAATTTGAGAACGAAATGAAATTAAATGAAATTAGTTAAAATAAAATATAATTCGGCGGAGAGGAGAAAAAAAGACAACCAACGTCAGAAAATATGTAACATTATTACGGCATACAGAAGAGAAGTTAGAAGAAGGAGCTGAACGTATAGCTAACTGCAATTCAAAGGCTTAATGTGAATGTAGGGATTCTGAAATGTGTTTTAACAGAACAAATTAATGTGGCTGACAATATTTAAACTGTTCAAATGCTGAGAGGCAATTAATGCAATGTCAACGGACATTTCAGAGAGTCTATCAGTGGATATAAAAAGTGTGCACACATCTGTTAAAATGCCAGGTTTTTGTGATGTAAAAAATAAAGAATAATTTCACAGTTTTCCCACCATTAATGTAATCTATAACTTCTACAATTCAATTGAAAAACAAGCAAATAATAAAGAAAAATATATAAATAAATAAAAAAACACACACACAATTAGCTGGTTGCATAAGTGGACTTCTTACATTACGGGATCCTGCCATTTTAGCAGGGGTATGTACATGTTTTTATATCCACTGTAAAAAAAATTAGATGTTTAAAGAGCTGGTTACAGCCTTATACTGTAATCATTAAAATTAACTTTCCCTAATTAGTCTAGGCCCACAAAATTCCACATAAAGACAATTTTAATACAGAATTTTATTTTTTTTTTATAAATTATCAATTGAAACACAAAATGATATTAAGTATTCAGACCCTTTGCTATGACACTTGAAATTTAGCTAAATTCATCCCATTTTTATTAATCAACCTTAAAATGTTTCTACACCTTGCTTGTACTCCACCAGTAGTTAATTAAATTGTTAGGATCACATGGAAAGACACATAACAGTCTATATTACTGTCCCACGGTTGATAATGTATATCAGAGTAAAAACCAAGACATGAGCTGAAAGGAATTACCTGCAGAGCTCATACACAGACTTGTTTTGGCGCACAGAACTGGGGAAAGCTGTATATTCTTATAATATTGAGGGTGGCCTTCATTATTCTTTAATGGAAGATGTCTGAAAACACCAACCTGACCAAACTGGACATGTTGGAAGAGAAGGGCCTTGGTAAGACAGGTGACCAGGAACCCAGTGGTCACCTTGCCTGGGCTCCAGAGAACCACTGTGTAGATAAGAGAAACTTCCAGAAGGACAACCATCACTGCAACCCAGATCTTGGCTCAGGAAAATCCTTGAGCTTTTGTCACCTGTGCAAAACCATCCCGAGAGTGAAGTGTGGTGGTGGCAGCATCATGATATGGGGGTGTTTTGCAGTAGCAGGGACTGGGAGATAAGTTAGGGTTGAGTGAAAGCTGAACAGAGCAAAGTACAGAGATTTTTAATGAAAACCTGCTTCAGTGCTCAGGACCTCAGGTTTAGCCAATGGTTCGCCTTCCAACAGAACGATGACCTTAAAAAGAAAAAGAAATACAATGCTGGAGTGGCTTAGGGACAGAGCAAGAAAAGCTCCAGGACATTTGGCAGGATAAACAGGACACAAAAGCAGTCACTGAGTTACAAAAGCCCGAATGGCAAAAAAACAGCAGAAAGTAGGTGCTGAAGCAACAACCAAGTAGACTTGGTTTGATATATCCTCCCAGAATTAATTGCGATAAATGATATTAATGTCATAATAGGATCATTTATGATACTGATATAATAATATAATAGCATAATAATGCAAGTACACCCTTTCAGAAAGCAATGAACATTTAATTCGTTAATTGGTATGAATACATCGGAATTGGAATGTCAAAGAAATGTAAATATCCTAAGTAAATAATACATAAATAAAACTACACAAACTAAAAAATAGACAAAATGGACTCTTGGGTTTTGTTAACAAAAATTGCATTATATATTCAAGATTTTGGCACAGGGGTATAGAGATTCATTTGTTCTTTTATATACAATATAGAAGTAGAGTTTTAGCGCCATCTCCGCCCATAAACAAGCACGCAGTGAGACAAAATAACATTCACCTGGGGCCAAAGGAGCAACATCTAACACAGGACAAGAGCATGCTCAGATCGACAATGAGGATAATTTGGGGGGGGTGTGTGTGTGTGTGTGTATATAATACCTGTACACATTTCTCTAAATATACAATTTATATATATAACAAAAAATATGTATAGAGAGGTGCACCTTCTTGAGTCGATGCAGAAAGTGCAGGCGCTGCTGAGATCTTTTTGTCAGGGAACTGGTGTTGATGGTCCAGGAGAGGTCCTTTGTGATGAGAACATCAAGGATCTTGGTTCTCTTCATTCTCTTTACTGTTGTGCCGTCTATGCAGAGCAGGAAGTGGCCAGCCTTGGTCCCTCTGAAGTCAACAATCAACTCTTTTGTCTTTCCAACACTAAGAGACGGCTTATTGTCCTTCAGCAGGATGCTAGCTGTTGCACTTCCTTCTCTGTGTGTGTCATCGCTATCCCTGAGGAGACCCACTACTGTGATGTCATTTGCAAACTTGATAATATGGTTCATGGTGGAACTGGAGATGCAGCTATGAGTCAGCAGCGTGAAAAGCAACAGGCTCAGTACGCAGCCACGGGGGAGACCCGTCCTCAGGGTGATGGTGCTGGAGCTGCTGTTGCCGATCTGGACTGTCTGGGACCTTTCAGTGAGGAAGTCCAGAATCCATCTGTGGGTGGAGCATTCAGCCTGAACAGGTCCAGCTTCTTAATCAGCTGCTGAGGGATGATAGTGTTGAATGTGGAACTGAAGTCGACAAACGGCAATCTCATGTGGGCATTACGGTATTCTAGATGGGACAGGGCCAGATGAGTTGTAAGACTGCACGTTTGAATGTGCTGCCAACCCAATTTTGTGGGGTCTCCCCTCAATGATGCAAACGATCCTGGATCGTTCATTGGCCAGAGGAGAAAATGTCAGAAAGAAGTTGAACTAAAGATTACATTTGAATATCGATTCTAGCCCCAAAGATCTGAATAATAACACAAACGGCTTGCAGATTTGAAGAATTCTCATGACCGGATTATTAACGCTCCCAGAAGGCTACAAACTAAAGTAAGATGTGTATTAAATACAGGAATAATTGACATTTGTTTGTATCCTACTTGGTTTCGGAACCAAAATGTATAAGTTGTGGTTTAGGTGAAGTTCTTATTTTACTTTTATATCTTTTTTCAATTTCTGAAAATGTTTTTTGTTAGGGATTATAATCCTACCTTGTGCATTGTAAGTATATAGCGTATAGTTATAACAAAATTCTTATTTATTCTTAAACCATTCATACCGCATTTCATAAAAAAAGGATCTTAGCCATAGTCAAAATTGGGGGGAACCAAAGCCATAATTATAACATATATTGGAGGGAAATTGTGAGCACACCTGAATACTGGAGGGGGGGGGGGGATTTCCTCCCCAACCACAAATTATGGGTTTG
>JAABNY020000108.1:22393451-22408191 GCA_015164015.2 Brevimyrus niger
TGAGTGGAGTGTGGTGTATGCGGGGTGTGGAGTGAGCAGAGTATGGTGTACGCCAGGTGTGTGGAGTGAGTGGAGTGAGTGGAGTGTGGTGTATGCAGGGTGTGGAGTGAGCAGAGTATGGTGTACACCAGGTGTGTGGAGTAAGTGGAGTGTGGCATGTGGCAGGGATCACTCACGGTGGTGACGCGTTGCAGCTCTCGGCAGGTGCTGAGCAGGCCACTCTGCAGCACGTCTCGCTGCTGCACCACACTCTGCACCGCAGCCGGGTTCTCTGCACTCATCTCGATCTCCTGGCTGGCAGACAGCAGCGCCGTCTCCAGGGTGTGCTGAGGGCGACACAGGGGCCCCACCCTGTCAGGCGGCACACATGTCCTCCCCTAGAGCACTCAGCTATGCCGCTGAGAGTCTACTCCGGGGCACTGATGCAGAAATTGGGACTAATACTGATAACTGATATTTTTCATCTCATATGCCCGATATGATACCCTGAGCTCAACAAATATGTAGTGAGACTGATGTGGGAGACGTTGCCTGTGTTATATGTGCTGCTTCACACATTCATGGGATCTTTAGAGGTAGTGAAACATTAGCGAAGTAGAGCCGACTTGGGAGGGTAGCGAGGGTCTAAGTGGGGAAGGAGTCGACTAGAACCCTCATTTCCTCTGCACAGAAAGGGACTGATCGCCCAGTGCAATCACCATTATTTTAGGAGTTATTTCGCTCTTCAGCTGTTAACATTTAATATTGACTAAATTCTAAATATCAGCTGGCATTATAGATCAAGACTGACACACACACACACACATTTGTACTCATATCTTTGTGGGGACTCTGCATTCATTTCTATAGGAAAATCCCTTATACCAGCAGTGATAACCTTAACCCCTAACCCAGCCCTAACCTTAGCTGTAAGTAACCAGACTATGTAAACAGAAGTAATGTAAGTAAACAGAATATGAGACCTTTGGAATTTTTACTTTGACTGCATTTACAGATATTTGTGGGGACCTGGAAAATGGTCCCCATGATGTATAAAACAGGTTTTTATCACAGGTTTTTTTTTATGTGAGGGCCATTTGGTCCCCACCATATAATAAAGACATAATTCCCCCCCCCCCCACACAGATGCGCACACACAGGCACCGAGAATGAAGAATTTATACGTAGACCCCCGTGTTACGTAGACCCGATCCGAAGGGAGCAGATCTGCATACAGATAATGCGCATGGCAGCGACAGCTGCTAACAGCAGGGGCAGACGGGCACCTTCTCCCTGTGAAGCTGCCGCAGCTTCTCCTCCTGGGTCCTCAGCACCTTGTCCTGCTCACACAGTCTGCTCAACTTTGCCTGGAAGCAGACAGGTCAGAGGTCGGGGTGGGGTGGGGGGCACAGCAGGTTTTATGGATCATAATTCACTGATGAAAATGCACACAGACAAACAATCATACACCACCAGGAAGTCAGGAGACACCTTCTTGGTTTTTTACTTCTTCATTTATTCTATGATTATAATCATATGCAGATGACAGCAGCATACCAGATCAGATCCCAGATCAGATCCCTGACCGCAACTCAGTATATTATTGCAGTGACACGGGCCAAGGCGGCCATCTTCAGGAGAGCAACTTGTAAATAAATAAATAAATAACTAACAACAACACTTTATTGATTGTCATGGGGAAATTCCCTTCTCGCCTGCGCCATTCTGCTCTCCATGACACACATGTAGGCGAGAGTGAGCTTGGCATCCACAGGCGGTGCCCATGGCATTGGGAGTAAAGGCCCACAGACACATGGCTACTCTGCCGAGGCCGGGGTTCGAACCAACGACCTTCTGATCGCGGGCACAGAGGCTTAGACTCCCTGTCCTGCACGCGCCCCGTGGCTCTGAGCATAGGATGGCGAACACATCAGCTCCCGACACATGGGGTTCGCAAGCCGAGCATCAAGAATGGAGCGGAACTGGGAGATGAGCCCCGCATTCACTGGCTTTGACAGAGGAGGGCTGGGGTGAGCTGGGAGATGAGCCCATTCACTGGCTTTGACAGAGGAGGGCTGGGGTGAGCTGGGCCTCCCAAAAAAGGAGAACATGAAAGCAGCGCCGCTTTGAAAAGATCCATTTTCTTTTCTTCTTTGAAGGGGTTTAATTGCTTGGAACAGCTTATTAAAACTGCGAAAGGGGAGCGAAGCTGGAAGTGTTTTCTCATCTCCTATTACTTTCCCAATTAACTTTAAATGTCAACAGCGCCGCTCCATCATTACGGAGCAGGGCTGCAGCACAGACGGCCACTCCAATAATGGGCTGCTCTGGCTCGTCCTTAGCACTTCGACGCGCTCTGCGGGGAGAGAATCGCAAACCAGATAAGGGGTCACCCTCTAGAGCCAGATGCTTTACGGCCATGACGACATTCTGTTTTTACAAAGCGCCTTCTCCAGCCACATTACAGACTGCAGGAATCTCATCCGACTGCCGCTGACCATCACTGCAGGCTTTTTCCTAGAGGGTTTCCATACACGCCATAATACACAAGACGTCTGTACTACTTTCTTCCCTTAAATTCAGGAACGGATACCGAACAATCCGGATCACACTAAGAAATACTGATTCTGGCTTTGAACAACTTACATCGACATCAAGCTCCTCGGATCTGTAAATAAAAGCGTTTTCTCTGTAGGCCTCCGGGTTCATCTGTGGAAACACAAACCCAATTAGAGATTTTCACACCACAGGGAAAACAGGGGTCTTTCACAAGCCAAACTTAATCCCCATGTATGAATTTATACATTTTTCACTTAAATTGGGTCCCAGTTTCCCCCAGTTTTGGGTCAGATGGCATTTTTCTGGACAATTTGGCCGGAAAGGCCATGCGAGCTTGACGGTGCAGTCAGTGGTAGGCGTCACGGGAGCCAGGAGCCCTGAATAGCTGCAGCACCTTATCGATTAGAGACCTTTCCTGCGGTAAACAACGACTGTCGTCCGGGGCCGACTCAGGCCAATCCACACAGCACCAAAGGGGGAGCCGCAGGCCCGAGGGGTGGGGGGGGCGCTGTAACGGCATATCGCAGACTGCTTTAGGGGCAAACGGAGCTCAAGATATCAAAGCTGCGCCTACGACTGGGACCAGTATAATATGTAACAGGAGGTGAGACAGTCTTAAGAGTCTGATTCGATTTGCAGGGGTCAAGAAGACTAAAAAGCCAATTTATACCTTGAGCTACAAATGAGAGATAGACCAAGCCAATCAACACACATAACCCGGGTCACCTGACCCTCCCCCCTGAGATGGCCCCACCCCCTCCTTTTGACGATCACCATCATTACACCAATTAGCTGGAGTGTAAAACTAAAGCACATAAAAATGGAGTGAAAATCTCCATTACTGGAAGATGGCAATTAGGGTAGATAAATTACTCAGCACTCTGTGTCCACAGTGGTTAACGGAGCATTTGTCCACTTACAGTCCTTAGACCCTAGAGCTGGAAGATTCATAAACCAAATGTTTTTGGTAGTGGGAGTATTTCTAAATCATTTAATAATTCAGGCTAAAAGGGCAAAAGTATGATTAAATATCTAAAAGATGTCTTCCTCCCAGCAAACCTGCAGCAGTTCTGAGGGCACACAGTAAGCTGGTGTCCGAGTAAACATGATTTTTAAATTTACAGTCTCTGGCAGGGCCAGCCCTCCCCCTGTAGCTCTGCTGTGCCTTTCAGTGCCAAAAAGACCCAATTTTCCCCCCCATGTCATTTACATTGCTTAAACCAGCAATTACAGAATCGGAGTTTTCCTTCTCAGGAAACTGGCGTCTTCAAGAACATTCCGGCAAAACTCTGTGATGACCACATAAATATATGAACTCTGAATGGTCAGAAATGTGTGTAAACACACACACACGCACATGGATGCCCGCAGACATTATTAACAGCATAATACATTTGCACAGCACAAAGCGCGTCAACATGCTGAAGGGGCATGTCGTGGCGTTCTGCTGAGCATGCAGATGTAGTCGGGGGGGGGGGTGGGGGGTGGGGGTGGTTTGATTTTGAGGTGCTCGGGTGTGTTTGGTGCAGATGGAGGCACGGCTGGTGCTGTGTCACATGTCACAGAGGCCCCCTCCTTGGCCACCACTCACAGAGGGGGGCGGAGAAAGAGTACGGCCAGGGCCAATGAGCTGCCATTTCACAGAAATACTCACTTCCAATTGGTGGAAATCTACTGCTTGTGATCTCCCTTGGTGTGAAAGGGCCCTGACAGCAAAGGACAGCACGGAATGAAGCTTCCTGTCCTGTTAAGGCCCCGTTTTACCAGTCCATGGGCACGATCGCTGGAATCGTGCCATCGCTCTTTCCACTGGCATCTCATACGTCATATAGGCCTTTTAGTGGAATCATTAGCGTAGACTTTTCATCATCTCAGTGGCTAAGGCAGAGGGAGCTGTTCTGAGCTTCAGCGATGGGTTTGGATGGTGTATCAGCGGCATTTAAAGGGCAGGGTAAACAATATTGGCCAAACAGGGCCCTACTTCTGGGGTTTGCTATGAAGTAAAGCGAGCCGCCCGGTCATTAGTCTCTCATCAGGGGGGCTGGCTGGCCAGCTGCCTGACAGCACAGCGAGGACCTGCTTCGTATGGGGGGGGGAGAGGTGGATGGGGGAGACAGCCTTCTTAACACTGCTCATTTATCCTACTCCTTTCCTTTTCATTATTTATGTTTGATGATAATTTCATAGCTCTGGGGGGGGGGGGGGGGGGGGGGGTCCCCACTGAGCAGATTGTGTGTGATTGTCAGTTACATGTGGGACATCAAAAATGGCACTTTCATTTGTTTAGGCAAAGGAGACCGGTGTTATGGCACACCAAGCGCCCCCCCCCCCCTTCCCATACGTCCCTGTTGTTTGATGTAGAACACAGTATCTCAGGCAGGCATCACACACACACACACACACACACACACACACACACACACACACTAACAATAGCTGGGTTGATGGAGATCCCTGCATTCTGCAGTGCTGCCATGGAGACACTGGCTTCAGAGACCCGGGGTGCAGCAGGAGCGGTGGAGGAAGCAACAGCCACCTGCGTGGCAGCCTGCGTGGTCTGCGGCTGCTGTAGCGCCGCCTGCACCGGCTGCAGGGCCGCCGCTCCCGCCTGGGGCTGCAGCACTGTCTGCGCAGCTGTGTGAAGCTGCGGCTGGACTGTGTTCAGCACAGTGGCAGCTGGGAAGGGAGAAGCACACTGACATAGCATCAAAGCCACCCGCGGCGGTCTCCAAGGAGACGGCAACACAGTAACGAGCTGCTCCGCCTGTCTTTGATGTAAGCAGCCTATTATCAACTTGGTGCATCTGGAGCTGGGAATTTTAACATTATTATTACACGCAGAAGGGTAAAACCCACGAAAAAATATATCCTGAGTAAAACAGAGGATAAAAGACCTTAAAGCAAGAGGGAAACCACAAGATGCGGAGGTCTATGCTGGCTGGTGGGGAACGGGGCAGGCAGTCTCACCCTGCAGACCAGCTAAGGGCAGCTTAAGGACTCCTCCGGCTGGGGTGGCCGCCGTCAGCCCAGGGAGGGTGGTGACAGTGGCCGTGGGGAAGGTGAGCACGGCCAGGCCGCCCTGACTGCCCACGGAGCCCGCCATGCTAATGGGGATTAGAAGGGGCTGGCCCAGGGAGCCGGGCTGATGGGCCACCACACCCGTCATCAGGGTGGCCAGGCTTTCCTGGGAGAGCATCTGTGAACGCAGACGGAACAGGAGGCGCGAATCAGCCGCGTGTCTCAGGGAGCGTTAGGGGGAGGCGGTCAGGAGGCGCGTGCAGAGGAGGCCTCACCGGAGGGCAGGCCTGGACGGTGACGGGCACGGCGGCCTGGGGCTGCGACAGGGGCACACTGAGATGACCAGAATGGGCTGGGGTCTGGACCGTCGGGGCTGCCACTTCCACAGATGGGCCTCCGTCACCCAACACTGACCAACAGGCGACATCAAGGCTTTAAACTCTGGCTAGCTCACCTGCATCCGGGCTACACTTCAACAATGCCGACGATCAGGTGCCAGGAGTTTAACTGCGGGCGTCAATGATGCTGTGGGGTCTGTGGGCAGCCTACTGACTCTCTGAAAATCCTTACAAACTCCACACTGTTCAGCCGCTCGTTTTTTTTAAATGTCGTGCATTTCACTGTGGGGGAGTGCTTGTGCAAACTTTGACGTGTTTCTTTGGCTTGGGGTCACTGGTGGGATTGTGCCAATCGTCATCAGGCTAACCGCGAATCCCCCCCCTACGGGGAATCAGGGTGGTGGGGGGGGGGGTGATGAGGTGGATGAGGCTATGAACGGCTAACGTGAGATCTGCCAGGTCTGCCTGTGACGTATGACTGTGGACTGGAGCCAGTTCTTATATAACCCTTTCAAACATCCATTTTGATGTCATCCTCAACCTAAAAACGGATTACCACCAGGCGCACTGCTGGTAATCAGACTTCTTTTGCATTCACAAATCCCAATCTTTGTCAAAACATTTCAAGTCAGTTATGATTTACTCTATGCATAACAGCCAGGTGCCTGGAATTCCTGTAGATTAAGGATGTATTTTTGCTTTAATTACTTTTGGGACTTGATATCAAGATAAAAGCAATTGTGAGCTTTTCCAGCGACCATAAATTGCAGTGGGCAGTGCATTATGGGAAACAGAGTCGCACAAGCATGTGTATAATGGCAGCAAGCCCTGTCGTCCAGTTATGTATTTTGTTCTAATAAAGTGAAGTAAAGGTACCTGCCGACTCATCTTCAACACAACCTGTATGTACAATTTAAAAATAAAAAGTCGCCAGGATCGGCGATAAGATTAAGGGGGCTAACAAGACTCACCTGCTCCCCCAGTATTACAAGGTGGCACAGTGCCATCCTGAACCCCCACCTCCACCGCTTCCAAAGCGAGCCGGCCAACCCCATCAGCCCCTGCATCCACCTTCGTGCCGGGGCCAGAGGCCGGAAGGGCCGCGTCCACCTCCACCTCCAAGACGCGTATCGTCTCATGGCCGGACATCACGATCACCTACACGGGCCAGACAGGGCACCATGACAAGGAGTGTTTATCAAATAAGGGCCTTTCACTGCAGACCAGCTACACCTCCCTCTGCGTTTCTCCGCCCAAATCGCTAGGCACTCCCCACCCTGCCTGACGCACTTATCCCTGCCGACATCTGCATGATTCTCCCACAAACTGTATCCATCAATGAACTATTTCTACATGACCCCCCCCCACCCCATCACCCCCGAAAAGAGAAAAAAAATCAGAGAGATGAAAGAATGAGGGGGGAAAAAAAACAAACAAAGGAAGACAAAAATCCTGAGGCAGAAAGCATGAGAGAAAGACAAAGCAGAGACAGAAATGTGCATACCTGATTCTCTCGGGCAGGGAATTTCAAAGTGCAGGAACCTAATGTCTGAAAAAAACACCTCTGCTGTGAGACAGTGAATGGCGAGGGAGAGGCCAAGCACACATTAGCACAAGATGGCAAATGCAACAAAACAACAGGAGTCCTGTGAATACGATACAACGGCAGCGTCGGCCAACGAGCAGATCCAGCAATGCCACCTGAGAGACAAGCCCAGCACCTGCCGGGACAGCACTGCCCCGACCGAGACCGAGACTGAGACTGAGACCGAGTGCACAGGATGACCACGCACTGATGAAAAGCAATGCACGACCACAGAACTGCAAAAAGACTGGGGGAGGGGGGTGGGTGTGTGTTGGCAAGGATTTTCTAGACAAAATGATTAAAGGTTAATTTTTTATAACAGAGGGAAATATGATGGCAGGAGAAGCAACTTGTGGAGCTGAGGGGGACAGCCGGGTGACGACATTATTCCAGAAAGACGACAAGAAACTGGCAGAAGCTGGAGCGAGGTAGAGTGGAGAGGCGGAACTGGAGGCACACTGGAACGGGAGGCGCGGCGGCAGTGGTGTGCATGGAGCAGTACCTGCTCGTTCACGGTGAGGGGCGCGTCCTGAGCGCCGAGCTCCTCCGACTCCATGGTCTGTACTCACAGCGGCCGGCGGTCACTGTGCCCGCATGCTGTGCGGAGGACATGGCCAGCGGAGAGGGGTTACTCCAGGACCCCATGCCCAAGCACATGCACTAAACACACGGCACAATCTACCAGCCTTTCTATGTGAATGTGGGTACTCAAATGGTAATCAATCAATTTATCAACTACCTACTTATACGGAATGACTACTGCTTACTGACCCAAACCTACTGGAGAGTGGTACCCCAACACCCATCACAACCAGTTTTTTTTTTTATGAATTTACACCAGAAATGGAAGTCAGGTTTACATAAGAAACAACCTTAAATTGCTTTACAAAGTATTGATGTCTAGCACTGATATCTGCAATTCTCACTAATACAGTGATAACCTCACAAAATATTAAGATGCTGCGAATATTAATAAAAATAAAACTATAAACGTGTACACTCAAGACTAAATACCAAATGGTTATAGACCCGTGCCTATTCAACACGACTGATAATGGTGTGCTACTTCAGAAACCATGGCTATCTTGCAAAACATTAAGATGTTATTAGAAAAGATAACAATATTTCGATTTTCCTGTCATCCTGCGTTGCAAATTCAAATCTAGAATGGCACTGCTTGGGAAAAAAATAACCAAACACGTTTCAAAATTTGCAACCCAAAACTAACTCCCTCACGAAAGCCTTTTTTTATTGTATACCTAGCTACGGTTATTTGAATGTCTTCCTCGTATCAATTTGGCAACCTGACTCATGTGGGGGGGTCTCATCTGTTTTAATATGCATAAGCTTACATAACGCGCACAAATACAATAAGAGTCGTTCATGAATTATGTAGCTAAGAGCTGGCTTTAGGTGGGTTAGGGTCCGTGCAGGGGAAGCCGGGCAAAGCGGTGCTTGCAGCGGGGCTACGGAGACTCCGGACGCCGCGCGGCGAACTGCGCAAACTGCGCTGGCTGCGCCTGTCCACCCTGGCTGCATCATACAGCGCGGGCGGGCGAGTGCATTTTTATTAAAAAATAATTGCATCTTCCCACTTATTTTTTTATCGACTGAACGCGGTGTTTGTGACGTAAAAGCTGCAGATTTGACGGTCGACATACGATTTTTTTAAGCGGCCTAGAAAGGGCCTTTAAAGCGTTTCGTCAGAGTGCTATCTTTGCAAAATATTCCTAGCTTACAGCTCCAAGATTGCAATCTGATTGTTTAAATTATGTTAAGAAAACGTGTAATGGGGCATTCTGTGCAACGCCGCGACCTCCACCCTCTCGCAAAAACACTTGATCGTCCAAACTTTGGCAGGTCCTGCCAGCCTACCCAGCCCCATCCTCCATCCAATAATAATAATCTGTACGCTGGCTAATTTCAAACCGCTGCTTATCACAAACATGCAGAGACTTAACTGAGGCACTGCCACAATCCAAGGGACGGCATTTTATGTATTTCACCCGCTCTTTATCATAAATATATAAATTATGCTAATTAAGAACATTACATATTAACCAAAAACCTCTTATCTTCCTTCACCTCGCCGTCTTCAAACACACAGCACTATTAACAAGAAATCGTGTATTTATAACAACTTACCAATAAAGTGTAAGGTTTTTTTGGTGATTCTCCGGCTTTCACAAGCTTTGCCACAGTTTGTTTAACAGACGAATAATTAAAAATTCATCTCACAGCTCGCAGCCCGGCGCTGTGGCAGCACACAAAAGAGGTATTTGCATTGATAAAGAGGGTCGGCAGCACGCGGAACCTCCTATCCTTAATATTCAATGACGGTCCCTTCGTTACCTGCAGCTCGGATGAACTCCAAACACCTTATAATATCCGAAAACACATCTTTCCGCAGAAAAGTCCCTCAAATTTAATACTAATTTGGCCTTTTGCACTACGTCATGAACATAATTTATGCAAGGCAAGTCTTTGCATGGAAAAAAACGTCGCCGTTCGACTGAAGGGGGAGCTATGGCGGCCTTAAAGGAAGAGCGTTTCGTTTTCAATATTCCCAGTTTCTAGCATTTGAACTTATTTGTAAATATGCTCCCTTCTTCTTCGTTCAGATGTTATTTTTAATTTACACTTTTTAATTAGTGATTAAATGCATTAGGTCTGTACATTTTTTTAGTTTCTATTACTTTTCTGTATATACTGGTTGTGTGTATAACTGAGCCTTGGCGTGAGAGGGAGGGTTAAAGATCTGCGCGCGGAACGCTGGACAACATGCATGCATGACATGTCTAGCAAACAACATTAGTTTATCGGTGAATGGTTACAGAAACTGAAAAGGATTCATTTACTGATGCTGTCTGTATTACATGTCGTTAACCTATAAATCTTTAGCCTATCTTTATACTGAGCATACCGTATACACGTTTATTAAATTGTTTTTTTACACTGTACTGGTTGTGGTGCAGCTTTTATTATTTATTATTTACTACCTTACTAGTATTTGGTCTTATCTCTATTCTACTTTTAGGTAATTTATTGTCATTAGTAGAATCGAGTGCGGAAACTGCAATCTGAATCTTGTATTTGTGCAGTGAAAATAAAGATATTCTGTTCTACCTCTGATTGTAAAACTGTGCAGGTAGTGAATATGTAACTCTCTTACTCCAAAGAAACAGTTTTTCCTAGATTATAACGTGCACAGGTGATAAAATAATGTGTAAGAAGCGTGTAGTTATGTGAATTTTATAAAAGTGTGAGATCCAACCCCCCCCTGGCCACAATCTGTTTTTTCCCCTGAAGTCTGGTAGGATGTTTTGTAGCATCAAAAAGTTGACCACTAGATTCAAGTTTCCCATCCTCAAGTAAGCCATTTCATCAAGAGCTGAATCTGGAATACTGCAATATTACTTGCACCTACACTATTATATGGATTGTAATATTTTTTTTGTATACCGTTGTTCTTTGCAGTGGGTGTGGCTGAGTATGTATGAATTCCAGTGAACCTGTTGCATATGGCCAATAAGACATTGTGAACTGAACTATCCTGTTAAAACCGCAACTACTTTTAAACTTGGCTTTATGTTTTCATAGCTGAACCTCAAGATGCCCTAAACTCAAGAAGAATGTGGAGACTGCATGAGGCCTTATGAACATTAATGTTTTGCTGAAGAAATCACGTAAGGCCCGGCTTTGTTTTTGCTTTATTGAGTAGTAATTTCAGAACACTCTCAGTTCTGCTACAAAAATGTCTGTATCACAGCATGTTGGTAAATATTACAACACATAATTTTATAACACAACTGCTTTCCTTATGTATCATATTTTAAACCACATATAGTAGCGTATTGGAAAACATCACTGTTTGCGTGCATTAGTAAGACATGACATTGAAGCACATTCCCAGATCTGGGATTGAAGAATAGTGTTGAATCTTTAGCTTCATATTTCAGCACAAAAATGATCTGTTTCACACACATCCATGCAATACACATCAATATTCATAGCTGTGGCATATTCTTATTTAGAGAGGAGGACTAAAATTTTCCTGATATCTTTTTCTAAATTCAATGTATTCTGCTAAATTTTAGATCTAAGACTTTTATTCTTGACAAACACACTGAACAAAAATGCAGATTATGCTGTATCGGAACGCAAATGCAAATGCATTTTGATGTCCCCAAAAGAGGGCAGCAAAAACATGACACCATAGAATGAAATTTTTATCTATTTATTTTTTCTGTAATAAGATTTATTTCAACTTTGTTAATAATAACATTCCACGAACATAACCGGTTCAGTTACAGTGGAAACAAAGTATCTCGCCTGGCTCTATTACCAGTCAAGGTAAAATGAGATACAAAGTACATACTTTCCAAATAATACAAACAAATTTCGTTCATCCCAGCATTAAAATCAAATTTAGATTAATTTAGACTATCCAGTAAGTTTAGATTCGTTAGCAGCCTTTAAAATGTGACAGAAAACGCGTTCAATATTTATTTGTGGTTTCGTCATAAATACAGCAACATAAACTGCATCGCCAGCTGTCCACGGCACGTCTCACTCAGAGAAGCATTTCGGTACAGCAGGCAGATTCGCCCCAGAGAAACCGGAAGTAGATCCGCGATTTGTAAATCCATTTCCGGTCATATGCCACGGCGAAGAATGAGAATGGATGGAAATAGAGTTGTTGTGAAATTAAATGCTTATATTATTTAACCGTTTGGACATGTACTGTGATAACACATACTTGAATGTAATTGTAAAAAAGACATAATTAAGGCTTGTGCAACACCTCTGGATACAAAAGTTAAGACAATACTTTTTTAAAAAGAACGTTATACAAGAACTCAGTTTATCAGTAATTCACAGTACAGCTTCATTCACCTGTTGTCATTTTTATCTAAATTTAGTCGCCGCGCTTTCCGTGGGATTTTAGTGTTATTTTAGGTTTGATCTTTGAATTTGCTTTTTATTCTATTTCCAATTTTTATTCAAGTTCCAGAATAGATGCAGTTAGTTTTCAGTGTGCTTTTGTTATTTTTTATTTCATAGATATACTAATATTTAGATTTCATATATTTTCAGTTTAAGTTTTAGTAACATCACTATAGTCATAGATTAAAAGTTGCAGCTATATTAAGTGCCTGATCTTTGGAGAACCTGCATTAATACAGAGTGCACATTACGCAGTAATTTCCTCAAAATGTGCAAAACGCCCCAAAAGTATCATCAATGGTGATTAAAGATAAACAAATCATTACTTTAGCTAAATAGTATTAAAAACGGTAACACATTATTTGACATTTATTTCCAGTAGTTTCAGAAGCAATGATTAGAATTCTCATTTTGTTGTAATTAAAATTTTATTTTCGTATCTTATTTTATTTCAGTTCACAAAAATGTTTCCCTACAGTTTTCGTTAACGATAATATCCCTGCTGCATATAAATGTGTTGACTCATTGGACCTTAATCATTCAGTCATTTATGTCTCAAAATGCCATGCGTCCGTATTCCTTTAGATTTGAGGCCTTTGAAGGGAAGAACACTTACGGGTTTGGTTTTGACAAGGAAGGCCGGCTCGCTATTAATTCTGCTACAAAGTCGCGGACCTCCGCCACTGCTGCTGTCGCTGTGTCTGCAGGATGGAATTACGTATTATTATGTACATCCGGCCGAACGAAAGAGAATGAAAAAAGTTTCATTGTGATGCTGCTGGCTGTTGCCAATGACATGTAGCATAATCTCTGCTCACATTAGTTCTATACAATGAACGTTTTTACCCATACATGAATATACAAAAATAAATAGTTGCTCTGATGTTTTTGTAAGTGGAGTACATTGGCAAAATTGAGCACAGATACAGGAATCACGACAAAAAAAAAGTAATTCTACCATGTGTCAGGCTACTTTGAAAAACTTCTGCATGTCTGTGCACTTTGAAACAGAACGTTATCAAACCATCAGTCAGTGAAAAAGGAACTTGAAAGAGTGAATTTGACTTTATAAAGTTCTGTTGTGCGTGGACATTTATGATTAATGATTAATTTCGTCAGTAAGAGCAGAGTGTGAAGACTGAATTAGCAGAGCAACAGCACAGCTGAACGTAAAATACTGCAATATACACAAATAATGGGAAACATATCAGAGGACAGATTGTTGGTGCATGTCTCTGAAAGATTCATCCTTGTTATTGCAGTGCCATATTGTGTAATTTCTAAGGTGCCAACGTACACCAAAATGTTAAGTTAAAATTATATATTTTTTTCCTTTGTGAAGCAATATACTCAGGTTTGCCTATATTTTGATTAGACTGTTCCACTCTACTACTGACTTCCTGTCATGCCAGCACAAGCAGGCTGGGCACAAACACCAAACACACTCAAAGATCCGAGAAACACCAGCTGTTTGATTTTTTTTTTTTTATTTACTGAAAACAAATTATTTTTAAAATCATTGTACAAAATAAATATTTGTAAAGACCCTCTCTTTGTGCTTTGCACGCACTAATCGGATTCGGCTCCATCCCATTATACACTGGTTGTTTGTCTAATCGGTGACATTCTCTTACTCTTTTCCTTTCTCAAATCTTAGCTATTTACTCACCAGGGAGTTCCACCGCTATATTCTCTTTTCTAGTAGATTTATTGCCATTTCTATTAGTTTTTGATTGATTCCAGGTCGTCTTCTAATCAGCTTAGGAGCAACTTCAAGGATCCGATAACATATTACTTAAGAGTGTCTCTTTTCTTAAGATGTAAGAAATTACTTAATACATAGGCTTTTCACTTCATAATAAGAATACATGTATAAGTGATGGATCTCTAGGCCTTCAGCCAAGCTCTCATAAATACATTTTCTTTCTCACAGGGAGTTCATTTATAAAATAGTCATTCCTCTGGCCTTCCTAGGTTTATCTTATACTCATCAAAGAAACAAACTAGCCTTGACAAAGTACAGATCATGTGTTTCAAAGTCCCTGTTTCAAAGTTTCCCAGGTTTGCAGTCCAATTCTGTTTGTCTTCCTAGATCCTTCTGTTAACCACAGGACAAACCTGTCACCCACAATCCTTATCCCACTAGTACTGTAAGCACCTGTAAGCACTGGTTACATCTGACAGATACAATTGTCCCCCCCCCCCCCCCCCCCCCCCCTTTCCCTAAAAATTATAACTTATTTAATAACATTAATCATTTTTTTTTAATTATATATGTAAAAAAAAAAAAAAAAAAACAAAGATCTTGACAAGA
>JAABNY020000108.1:22413415-22430211 GCA_015164015.2 Brevimyrus niger
GGCTACCTGAGCATTGTTTCTGACCATGTCCATCCCTTTATGACCAGCATGTACCCATCCTCTGATGGCTACTTCCAGCATTATAATGCACCATGTCACAAAGCTCGAATAATTTCAAATTGGTTTCTTGAACATGACACATACAAGTTCACTGTACTAAAATGGCCCCACAGTCACCAGATCTCAACCCAATAGAGCATCTTTGGGATGTGGTGGAACAGAAGCTTACCCTGAATAGGATAAGTGGTTTCAGAAGATGGCTGGATGGAGTATATGTTACCTTCTAAGTACACATCCATGCAGAATTTAGATTCCTCTAATGATACATGGTGGCAGAATGCTGATCAGACCTCTCTTTAATATATCTGCATGTGAGTCCCCTGCCTCCTGTGCTTCTGTGTAAGCTCCATGCTCACCAAGGCCTGGTGTGGGATAAGTGTTTGTAAAAGATGGATAGATGTCTTAATGGAAAACATTGAGCTTAGGTATGTTGTCTTTATTGGAAAAAGCGATCTTTACTAATCAGCTGTAAAATGGGCCTTCTGATGTTACTGATAACATACATACAGATGTGGAAGATTAAAAACCTTCTGTCACCACAGTATATAACTGATCAATCAAAAAATTATTCAAAGAGCAGGAATAAAAGATAAGATGAACATGACTGGGTCAATTATTTGATTTTCAAATATTTCCAGATATACAATGTACATATATAATCAATAATCATATTTGAACGGTTAAGAGTATATAATATGAACTGCAGCTTAAGTACTACAGTATCCTCTAAATAAAAATCTGTTCAAAGCAAACAATTTTTTTTTCAGGTCACATAAAACGTGTCGTGTCATGTAACGATTTCCATTTATTACGTTACATTGGGTACACCATATAGAAATATATAAATTTCAGGCTTTGTTAAGAATATCCGAAATCGTCATTATGTGGTGAAACATGGTGATAGATGTGTTTCTTATATATACTTTTGTGAATACTAGTGTGAAGTGTAATTGTAGTTTTTCTAGGCAAAATAACATAACGGATATTACTGTTATTCATGTAGAGCTGCGTAGTTCAAAAAACTGAGGGCGTGGTGAAGCGAAGATGACGTACAGCGACCGCAACAACACAAACAGAAGAGTCTGCGGCTAAAACAAGGAAGTGAAAAGCTTATACTTAGCATCATCGACACTGTTTTTATGTTATCCAGAAGGCCAACATATATTTTCAACCTTTGATACACTTGGATTGTAGCACACGACAATTTTGGACAATGAACAATAAAGGTACGATGCAATTTGAATGTATCATGTGTTCGAATGTATCATAGCGGACCTATGCTATCCAGCTAGATACTCGCGTTTTTATGACATATTTCGATTGTGTTAGCTGGCTGGGTTGTGGCTGCCCCTAACACATCGCTTCTGCAGGTACAAATGACATAGATATAGCTACACTACAGATCGTTAGATTGTTGATATAGTGTGGGGGAATTTTATAAACAAAGACATTATAGTGGCCGGCTATTGGTTCGCACTCTTTGCGGGAATTTGCAAAACTGTGAGATTTTTTAACACCATTCATCGAAATATTTGACTAAAGCGGAGGACGCACGACCTCGAACAGTGGTCACAATTTCCCGTTGACTGAGCCCCAGAATGGCCATTTTGAGCAAAGCACGCCGATAGAGCTGTAGCTGCGTCTCACAGCGCGAGCTACAGCAGGTCCTCTTTATGACGTCGGTAGCCATTATGACGTTTCCGTCATAAATAGATGGGCATCGTCATAAATAGATGGGTAATCCTTCTTCAGCTGTATGGTTGTATTTATACGAATCTGTCTGCTGTCACTCTGGTTTTGCGCAAGGCTCGTTTGCTGCACTAACGTTACTTTTACCATTTGTAATTGCACGATTCCGTCATAAACATACTACTAACCGTGAACATGATATATCTGATTTTACACGTTTGTTTAATTTTGTCATTTCATATGAAGTTCTGTTTGCATGGTAGTGTTTCATCATGTAGTTTACGAATTTTGAAACTGCAATATTTGTTTCTCACACAATCTATAAATGTATGACATTCTCTGATCTTACTCTCAAACTTATTTTGCTGAAGAGATTAAGTATATTTAGTTTACATATAATGTTATATTATATATCATACATCTTCAGGAAAAAAATCTGTAAAATTCGTCAAAAAATAAAAATAGAAGGTAAGGGTGAAGGCCAGACAATGTAATACACTTACAGTATTTGCAGCAACCATCCAATACATCCATGTATGTTTTTTGCGCGACCAATAGCAAACCATATTTTGCTAACCAATACCTCATCTAGTTATAAGGCTAATTAAATTAATTGATGGTGGTACAATTTAGCAAATGCTGGTTTGGCAGCTGATGTGGTGTTGTTCTAGTAATTCAACAAGATACCAGTAATTTTTTGGAACAAAGAAGAAATTATTGTTAGTTCTTGTTGTTAGTTTTTATTATATTACTGTTAATTTGCATGCATTTTAATGTTAAATTGTGTTCCTGAGAAAATATGCACTTCAAACATTTTCTTTGACTAACACTTCCATATAAGGTATATCCCTGCCCTGTGTCCTGTACCCACCCTCACAATTCTGACCAAGATAAGCTTTTGGATTGATGTATATTGTTACATACTATAATACCTGTGCCTGGGTGTGTCTGTATATGTGCTTTTACTGCAATGGACTGGGGTCCCATCCAGGGTGTAACCCTGCCTTAGGCCCTCAGCTAGCTAGGATAGGTTACAGGCACTCAGGCAGCCTTACAGCCCTGAGCAGAATAAGCCACTGATGGCTGATATAGACCTAAGATTAACCTAAAATATGAATGCAATGTAAGATATTACATGAAGTAAAACCATTCCAGCTTACGTCATGCTAACCACCTTAAATTACACAGAAAATAACATGAATAATGAGAAGTAGTAGGATAGTTCATTACAAGGGTTAAGAAATGACACACCTTCAAAGGCGTAGGTTTGGTTTTAACATTGGTAGGGACAAAATAAACCCTTTCACACATGTGGAACACAAACCTGAGATTTTATGTTCACACCCTCCTAGAAAACTCTGGAATTGTTTAGACGAGTGGGGGCCGGGGGTTTTAGGGTAGAGCATGCAGGAGGCAGGAAACGCAAGTCATTTGCAGCACATCAAAGGTGTTTGCTATTTACCTGGGCCTTAGTTCGGATTACAGCGCCGTCACGTCGCGGGTTTGTAATACGATCATACACAATCGAGTCTCTCTCTGTACTTTGAGCCTGTTGGACATTTTCAGCTTTTTCAAATGTAGACAGATGTCAGAACCACCTCAACTGGTCCAATCTAAAGCAGAGGAGCAGTGGCTCCTCCTGAATGTCCAAGCTTCTCACGCTATCTTTTGGGGGAATTACAGAAAGTCAGGTCCTCCAGTAACAACCCAGCATTAGAGCCAGCTATGTTTGGAGCCAAGCTGGTTCTGATATTAAAATGCTACTGAAGGACCTGATTATCGTAGATGCGGCGCGTTAAATTAGGGCTGGACCACAACCTTCGGGGTTGTGGATTTGGACCTGGTGTGGAGTTCGACCTGTAGAGGGAAACACAAATGATCTGAAGAACAAGAAGTGGAGATACGTTGTTCATGTTCGACAGACTGGCTCCAGGTTACCCTTTGTATGTGTGTCTTTCTGTGCTCATGGTTACGGAAGAATAATTTGAGAAAGTGTTTGAGAGACAGCAAAAGCTTAATTCGAGCAAAGATTTAATTAGGAGTTTTCTAAGTATTTTCTATTTCGGTACTGACCTTCTTGTTTATTATTCTGTAACATCTTTATACCAGATTGCAAGAGTTAAAGGGAATCTCCTCCATATTATTAATATTACGATGTGATTTGTATTGAAGGTCTTTACACAGTAACATTTTCTTTGTCAATATAAATGTTAAAATTTTCTGTATTTGCATTGAGAGAGTCTTCTTGCTCATTTCCAACTTTAGGTCTTTAGGTCGTTTCACAGTCCTCTCAGAAAGTGGGATTGTAGTTTTTTTTATTAGACTACACTGCAAAACAGCATTAAACTACTATACATACAGTGAATTCATCTTTAGATTTGTCTTGTTTAGGAGACAATGTGGAAAATTCCCCCCAAATGATTAAAAAGGTTATGGCTAAAGTATTAGCAATCATTTTATATTACTATCCTCCCAAAATGCATTGCAGATCATACTGGCGCATGTAAAGTTTTCTTTAGGTACTCAGTATAGATTTTATGTCCTTATTCATGGCCATTGTCTAAAAATTCAACATAATGTTTCTCCTTCCGTGCTTGCGTTTCAGCCTCCTATCCCCAGCAAGCTGTGTACCCCCCACAACCCGGCACAGCGCTCTACCCTCCCGGAATGCAGGTCTCCCCCCAGGCACCTCCCTATTCTGAGGCCCCACCTTCATATTCTGAGGTGACCACTGATCTGCCTGAACAAAATTCTGCCTGAAACATTGCTGGCCAAGCCTGGAACAGGCGGGACGCTGATTGGTCATGAACATTGAGATGTTCAGCTAGCTGCAGTGTGTTGGTCAGGTGTTGTGTACAGCAAGACATGCTACTAATCAAAACTTTTCGGCACTCCTGCTGTGAGATGACATCAGTTTATATGATTCTCCCAAAAAGACATCCCACCGTTATTGTGCTTGTGCAACATGTTAAAAAAAATGCACATCATAATTATAACAGATCAATTTGCCTTCTGTTTTTACAGTAAAATTTAGCTATGGAAATTGTTTTGATGATTGCTATAATTCTGAGGCTGTGAGAGACTGAGTCTCCTCTGTCCGGTGAATATTTCTGCTGCCACGTTTCTTGCTTCCACACAGTAGGTCACACTGGGGGTGGTTTTCTTATGCACTCCCTTCTCTCGCTCTGTTCCTCCGCCACATCTCTCCCCTCCAGATTTACCAGCCCAGGTACATGCACGCGCCCCAGGCCCCGGGCCAGCTGCCGCACATCTCCGCAGCCTACCCCAGCACACAGATGTTTGTGCCCCTGCAGCAGACTCTGCCGATGGGACCGGTGAGCCACACCATCCCCATGGCGTACTACCCAGTGGGCGCTCTGTATCCGCCTGGCTCCACAGTGCTGGTAGATGGTGGCTTCGACGCAGGAGCCCGCTTCGGGCCGAACGGCAGCGCCACCATTCCTGTGAGTAGTGACCCTGAGTATCTTTCACATTTGCTTACAGGATGTGTCACCTGTTGGTTGATATGCAATGGAGGCTTCGAAAGCTAGGGCGTTGAAACATCAGAGGCTGATGGTATATGAATTTCTGGTCCACTGTAGCGTTCAAAACCTTGCTATTCCCATGAGTGCCTTCACATGAATATTAATTACTCCTGTGCTCCCAACACTGTCCTGTACTGATACTGGCCTCTACAACTGCACTGTCAGCACTGTAACTTACGGCCCAATCATGTCGATCGCTTGTATTTCCACAGCCCCCTCCCCCTGGGCACCTGCCCAACGCAGCGCAGCTCGCAGCCATGCACGGCGCCAACTTGGTGATGACACAGCGCAAGAACAACTTCTTTCTGGGGGGTTCCAATGGGGGTTACACCATCTGGTAACACCCAATATTATCTGGGCTCCCGCGACCCTCTTCACCCCATCAAAAACCCTCGTCCGTCACCTTCCCCAGGGCTGCTTGCTGCAATACTATCACCTAACAGAATGTAATATTTTATTGCCCAACCTCAAGGTGCAGCACTCCGCTTGCCCGAGCCAGAGTCCATGTAAAGTTGCCCAATAGGAAGGCACTGCTACCAAACAAACAGCAGCATGTTGGAAACTTGGAATACCGTCTTCTGAATATTTTCAGTGCACTGTACACCGGGGATTACATTGGGGGAAAGCCCCCCCATTTTTAAGTCAGTGTATAGAAAAACAGAAATTGCATTTTCTTTAGTCTTCAGAAGCATCTTCCTGAAAAAAGTGTGTTTTCCTTGTAGTGCAGCATTAGGGTCCCTGTTTCAGTTCTAAATCAAATATGAAATATGCCTTGTAATAATAATCACATTCTGATATAAAATTTTCCTGTAAATCTATTGATTATCTAAACCAGATGGGATGTTTCATATGTATCCTGTTTCACACATTATATCTTTAGAATTACAATTCAGAACTGTCAGAAGCAGCCTAACAATAAAATTAGATGTGATGAAAACACAGATCACACCTTTCAGGGCAAATATAGATGAACGTTATCAGGTGCCAAAATTTTCAATGCACCCTTACTTAGGAAAAAAAAACTTAGAAGTATCCTGAAATTAACTGCAGTGCAGGTCACATTGTAGCCTGGATTGGAAGGAGTGGTTGGCATCATAACATTAAATATCATTGTCATTGTGTTTTGCCTGACATCTAGGTCAGAGTTTCCTTTAGTACAACTTAAACTGTCTAGCACACGTCCTGTAACGTTTTCTAGCATGTAGAGTTACTGTATATCATTTTCTTTTTCTTACCCAAAGCATAATTAGTATATCACTTTAATATCCTTCCAGAAATATGGGTAATGATCAAAAAGCTACATTTTTATATTCGAAACAATTATATTGATAATCTAGAATTAATTACAATGTATAATCAATTGATCATTTAAGAAGGCTGGAAACAGTAATGCTGAATAACATGCAGTTTCACTTTGTTAAAGAGAAAATTCCAGTGAAATTTTAACATGTGAGCATTGTGATATTGATATCAGCCTAGTATGTAGATATTCCCAGAGGTGGTGAAGCTGAAACCTCTTTTCCTTGAAAGAGCGTGTTTTAGTGAGACCATTTTGAGGTAATGCTATAGTGTTAAGCAAAGTTAAAAAGTCAGTCTTTTATGGTGAACCTAGGGTGGGCTAAGTTTTAGACTTTATACTTAATGGTATAATTTATCTCTCCATTTATTGTTCAGTGGCTGTCACTTATTTTTAAATATTACATAGTCAAGTGTAAGGAAAAAGATAAACTGTAATGATTCCATTGTGATGCGGTTCAGTTTCAAAATTGTCTCATATATCCCCTGTATATAATTATAATGATAATAAAAATAATAATGGTAATTTTATAATGATATTCTAAAATCATCAAAGCCTGATGTTTGAAATATAATTTACATAAAAGTACTCAGCTAGTCAAACACTGCAAAATTAGTGATTCATTATTTTCCTGAAAAGTAAAGGTTATCTGCAAGTGTTACATACATTGATGAATGCACATGCACTGAATGACAGAACATCATTATTTCTACAGTTACATAACTGCAAAGCTGGTGCTTATTCATGCTTTTTGACGTAATTATTGCTCAGCATAGACATTTGCTTGTTAAAACGCCTTTACTTTAACTTGCCGTTTTAGATACTGGGTATCTAACCTGACAGCACATTGGCACAGTGGTTTGCATGGTTCCCCCCGCGGCTCTGTAGATGCGGCTCTACCTGTGTGCAGCTTGCATGTTCTCCTCGTGTCATCATGGAGTTTCCTCCAGGTTCTCTGGTCCCCCCCCGCCGCCCCCGCAGTCTAAAAAAAATGCTGAGGTGGAGATGCCAAATTGTCCGTAGGTGTGAATATGTGTGAGTGAATGGAGAGTGTGCTCTGCAATGGGTTGGCGCCCCATCCTGGGTTGTTCCCTGCCTTGCACCTGTAGCGTCTAGGATATGCTCCAGCCCCCGGGTCCCTGCATAGGACAAGTAGGGATGGATGGATATCTAATCTAACAAGTGTTTTTCTGCTTATGCACTACAAACATGACTCCTTGAATCTATCTACAAGCTTGTCGTCTTCCTATTGTGAATACATTTCATAATGGCACTTGCACTAATGTTTAATATCCAGGGACTTAACCTTTATTATTCTCTCCAAAAATCATTTAACATTTCTTTAAAGTACTTCGGTTAGTGCAAGAAAAGAGAGAACCGCTCATGTTGTTTTCCTGGTTTCCCACCGGTTATCGCGCCTTCCGTATGGGCATGTGACAGGGTGCAGTAC
Organism: Brevimyrus niger; assembly: GCA_015164015.2. Lineage (NCBI taxonomy): Eukaryota > Metazoa > Chordata > Actinopteri > Osteoglossiformes > Mormyridae > Brevimyrus > Brevimyrus niger. The sequence continues at coordinate 22,421,457 of JAABNY020000108.1, forward strand.
TCTCACAGTAACCCGAGTCCTGCTCACTATCTGTTAAGGGCGCCAATCAAACTTTAGGGTGAAATACATTTCTGTGTAGTATACGTGGACATAATAGTTCAGGGATTGTCTTACATTTTTATATGTACATATATATCAAAAACAATGGATTCTGGTGAATATATTTTATCTTCTGAGGTGTTTGAGAAAGATTTGAATGTCACTGTGTGCTGTGTGTAAAGAATTTGGACACTTGACAAAAAGGACATTGGAAAAGATTTTATAGTGGAGCTGTGGTGCACTTAACTTTTTATACTAAATGTAAAAGAAAGATTAAAATTTAAAATAAAGAGAGAGTATTTTGGAAATATGAATTCTATGTTTCTACTGTATTCATTAACATGTTGACTATATACGTACACACACAGAAAGTCATTTTAATATTAGGAATCCTCTCTCTCTACTAATTACATTAAAGACAGAAGAAATTATAGTAAATTATGGTTAAAAGGTTACAGCTATTGATTCCCTAATGCCCTTTTTTGTTTAAACGGTGCAGATTATCACTGAAAGCATTTTAAGGAGAATCACTCTAATTCACATTTCTGACAACATATTGCTTATTTTATATAGGATTTTCCAGCCTTTTGCTAACTGGAAAATGTAACCATTATTTAAAGTTATTCCACATTTGTAACTACATTTAAATAATATATTCAACAGCAAAAAGTAATGCTAATTCACCATCTGTATTTAACTGCTGAAATTATGTAATGTACTGTAGTTCTGAGGTTTTGCCTTTTATCACGGCCCACTTCTGACACTGTGATACATTTGCATGCTGAATGAATTTAATACTGTGTATGGTTTAATTTCAGGATACGGTTCCTTTTCTGCCTCTTCAGAGTAAACATTCTGTAGTAAAATGATTAACTCATTTTAAGATAACAAAGGAAGTTAAATTTACCACTACATGGTGATGACAGAATTAAAATTGTGGTATTAGCTAGTAAATGAATAAGTGCAAAATCAATTTAAAATTAACCTCAGACCACACATTGTTGCATTTTTTTGAGAAAATGAGTCTTTTCTCTTGCAGAGCTGATCTTATAAAATGTGAGTCCATATTAAATTTGCCTACAGGGATGAACATGAAATTTACTTTGCTAAAAGTTTTTTTTTTTAGACATACTGTTAGGTTTTTACAGGGGCATTCAATTATTTTGTGTAATACACAAACAGCAAAAGATCTTCGCATTTTATTTCCTTAAATATTTTCCATAACTGCAACGCAAACAGGAAAAAGCCTTCATTAGCAGTTATACAAACTGTATATCATTCACCTTCAAAAACATTTTTAACGTGGTCCAAAATTTGACTCGCGCGCAATGCCCTGTGCAGTGTTTAAAATAATAATAGGAGGAAAGCATCAAGGCTAACACCAAAATTTTTTTAAATGTTACACTGGATATAAAAGTTGTAACAAACACCAACACCTTGTTTATGGTAACAAAGACAGGAGGCAGATAAAGGATACAGGGCACACTACAAATTTCAGGGTCAGTAACACCCTCGACATTTGTTAACAGACTCATACTTGGAAGCCCCTGACAAGACAGAATGACAGACATATAATAGAGCATCATATTGCTGCTGTTGCTTTTCTTGTTTGCCATCATGTCCACATTGCACTGATAATGTTAACAGGGTCTAATTGCCACACTGAATCAGGTGTTCCAGCTTTATTGTGCAGAAAAAAATGTGCATTTAAAAGTGACTGACAGTACATAAAATTCCTAAAAATGACTTTAATAAAAAATAAACCAATCATTTTGCTTCTGATCTCATCAAACGAAACCAACCAATTACTGACCCTGGATGCAAGACAAATGTATTGAACTTGTCAAGGCAACTGAGCACACGTGTAAAAACAAAATTGGATGTACTGTATGAACTAGGTCTGCCAAGTAAAAGAAAAACATTGAGATGGTCCGTCTGAAAGTACCTTGGGTTCCCCCCGATGCTGCTTCTAATGTTAAGGCTTCTTTTCTTCATCTCGTCTCTCCTGCACACCAGCAGCCCCAAGACCCAACTTTGAGACCCAAACATCTATCATGCATCCATTATTTTAATTTCTTCTTCTTTCCAGATGCTGTTCATATGAAATACTCCTTCTTGTCATCTGGCTCTTTATCGTAATCGACCTGCTCTAGGTCCTCCCCCGGGGCAGGCTCTCCTGTCGTCCTGTAGTCTCCCCGGCTTGCACACATGTAGCGGTACAGCAGGAAACTCAGACACCCCAGTGTCAACAGGACAAAAAACACCACCACTGAAAACACAGTTCGGCAGACAGTTATGTTGGGAAAGACCTCGACTTCCACCACAGCATGAATCACACTTACCTAAAGCAAAGAGTTTTAGGTTTCAAGCAGCTGAAAATTTACAGCAGTAACCGAAGTACTTTCAATCAAGTTTAAAGCATCACTGTCTCGCATGGGAGCACGCAACATTACAACCTCATGGTGACATTATGCAACCATTAACTACATAAATTGAATCTTTTATGGCAGATTTGCTTTAATAAAAAATGGTAAAACTGTTTAATTCTGCGCCAGCAATCAGCCACAATTCATCAACATTCACCTCCAATGACGACAGAGTCTGTATGTCCAGGCAGAGGGGTAGTGAGCCCTTGTAACAAAGGAGCTGAAAACAGACAAGAATAAATAAGTTAATAAAGAGTTCCTAAAACCAGTATAACAGGACTGCATACTCCAAAACAAACTTGTCAGGTTCCGTAATCTTGGCACATACAGTAGATCCTTTCAGTATTGAGAAATACAAAGGAGTTCAGTAGTTGGGGAAAAATTGAACCCTGCACTTTTTCCTAACATTGTTACTGTTGCATTTGTTTAACACCACTAAGTCATTTTATACTGCAACAGACACTAGTGAATGTAGATGGTGCCCACAGTGTGATGCCACTTGAATCAAGCTTTCAGCTGGTAAGCAGTTTTAAAGAAAAAACTTAAGATATATTAAAATAAACATGGATGCCATTATGAGAAATTTACAAACTGGAACAGTTTGGATGACATGCAAGTGATACATTTGTGGAAGTAAATCATATTTAACATTCTGTGAAATTATATTCAGTTAATTATCTTCCAGCAGCGTCAACGCTGGTTTTATGTTCCTCATATTTAAATAATGTGAAATACCGCTGTGCATTTACCTGCCAAAACGGAAATAACATAAGGAAATATCAACAAAATATGAAACTATTTATTCAGAAAAATAAAAAAGTCTTACTTGTAGCGTGAGGGGCTGCTGTCACGGTGACCATCATGATGTCTTTTACTAAAAAACCCAAAAGAAAATCATTATGAATTGATGCTTTATAATATTCTAAACTTTCTGAAGCACCCCGGTGCAGTAAGCTTTACGCACCAATTTATGTTCAGACAGGCTGCAAAGTTACATTTTCAACACATAGACTCAGTTAATGTTGAAACCACATGCAACATAGCTAGCAGCATCCATGCATTGTGATCTTAAACAGCGCTCTAATAGACCAATGGATAGCGAGTCACAGAAGCAGCTCCTGAATAAACGCTTCACTCCTGGGGAAGCACTTCCATGTATGAGCTGGCAGTGTTTAACTTTCCTCTCCCATCATGCTTATATGAAAGTCCGCGCGTTTTTGTCGCCGAAGGCCAGATGACAATCACGCGATTCTCATAGTAGCTGCGTCGCCACTTTCATTTTCCCGGCTCACATACCCGGCCCTTTAAAGTACAAATTACTTTCTTTGTCCCGTAACATCAATAGAGAAAGCATCCGCCACTCGTCTCCATAACTTTTCTCCAGAGTTATTTGGAGAGAAGTTCCAAGTGCTCTTTCCAGTGTTTTAACGTTTGATTAGTTAGCTTAGATTGCTTAAGGGCTAAAAAGAGTATTCGCAAAGAACACCTTTTGTTACTCTTAGTCAGCTAGCTTCCCAGCTAGCACTAAGCAACAGGAATTAGCTGTTCAGCAACCAGAATAGATTTAAAACTCAACCAAACTATCGTAAATTAAAAATAAAGATATCACACAGGAACTTTAAAAACGTATCACTCTTCGCTGCCGAGGCAGTCAGTCACGCGCAGCTGCGTTGAGGGCGCTCACCTGAGTGTGAAAGATTCCGGAGAAAAAGTCCGTTTTTTATATCCTTTTATCTTGAGGGTATTTATCTCCGAATTTCACCACAACTTGTCATTTTATGGGCCTTCAGCTGAACTAGAAAACACCAGCTCAGGAGCCTCAAAGATCCGCTGAAACACAGACAGGCGCGCCCACCTGGCACGCGGCGGTCCCAGCCGAGGCGCGCTCCCGCCTGCGTGCTGCGCCTTCGCAAAATAAAACGCCGCCTCGATTAAAGCTGCGCACCAGCAGCCCGTGGCACAGCGAAGCCTCTCTAAGGGTTATGCCTCTGCCTGTGATTTATTGAGTATTTGAACACCTTTCAGGAGTGTTTGCCTTTTTATTTCCCCCCATAATTGGCCACTATCTCTTAACTAGAGTAATTTAGTGGACGAGATACCGGCAGGATAGTAACATGGAACTGTTTTACCTTACTGGAAACAGCTTTTTTTCTGTCAAGTAACGTAGCAACGAGATAAATATTAGATTTCATGTATTTGTACTGGTTTCTTTATATTTACATAGTGAATGTCAGATGTATTTCTTGCCAATATTTGAATACTGAAAAACAGAAATGGCATTTAAATTTAGTATAATATGTATTTAATCTGTTCATTTTAAAAAAGAAACCTTTAAAGCATGTTACATTGATTCCTTTATTTAGTATGTTAACTGGTTATTCGTTTTACTGATACATGTTATAGTGTCTGTTAAAACATTTTTGTTACCTTAAACATGTTCATTTTCATTATATGACAAAAGCAGTCAATTTTGAATAAAGCCTAAAAAACACGTCACTGGCATACCCCGCCCCCAAAACAGAAGTAAAACTTGGCTTCGGGTTCTCTTAGCAGAGTATTTCCTGCAGCTCCGTACACTACATCTATCACATATTGGCTTTGGTGTTCATAAAAATGCTTTTGGTGCCTGGATGTCTTTAGTGAAAACAGTCAACAACCGATTCAAGTTTATGAATATAATCAATATAATCTGATTAGGATTCGGATCAAAGTGTGGATTGGAGGCCAGCAAGTGAGTCAATCACATTCCGATTCATGGTACGATCTTTGCAGTACACTGTCCTGTTGGAAAGGAGGTCATGTTGCTGTCCATAAACTGTATTTCTGGAGTCAAATGGAGAAAGCTAGGCTGTCTTTACCTATCTTGGACGTCGAATTAAATCCCTTCATGATCTAACTTTATAAACCCCCGCAAAGCATGACAGAATCCCTCGTTGATCGGTAAACTGCAGTAACATGAGTAAATGGTGGAAGCGCAGTCGGCGTTCATCAGTCTGTGCGCTCCTGACTGCATTCTAGACCAGCTCCTGTTGATTTATGTGCTGTGATCCCATGGATTTAAGTGATTCTTTTTTCCACGTCCTCCAGCTAAAAGAACAACACAATGTTAATGCTTTGACAAAGTGTTAATTAGTTGGATTTTAGACAAACGGAAAACTATTCCTGTTCTAAATTAAAATCAATAACACCACTGGAAATTTGTACTAAGCATTTAATTAAACTAGTGCACATGTACAATATGTGTGTAAGTACAATGCTGTATGTTTAAACAAATGTCAATTAAATATGATTATATTATGACACATCCAGCTATTACGTGAGTGAGGTAATTGCTATAAGGCTAATAGATCAAAATCATCTAGTTCCTACTGGACTTCTGTACATCTTATGTTGGTGATGCAAAATCCTTTATTATATATTAATCACCTTGTTTTGCAATCCTGTGGTGTTCCCTACTTCAGATCTGTCTGCACTGTCCGCATCACTGTCATCGTTGTCAGATGTAGGACAGTCTGAGTTTGGGCCTTCCTCTTTTTCTGTTGAGTCAGCATCACCGGGGCTCTTGAGGAACCCTAGGGTGGGATGTGCAGTTTAAGAGAAGGACTAGTCTACAGAGGTTTGTCACATGATATGGACATCAATTTTGCCAGACCCTCAAAATGTCTCCAAATAACCGTTGGGCATTTCTTCTTACCATTCTCATTCAATTTCTCAGATTCATCTTCGGTGTGACTATGATTTGGCTTGGGTAACCCATTTTTCTTTTCATTTGAATGCTCTCCTTCCTCTTCCATATCTACATTTTCACTAGAACCCTTATTTGCAGTTTTGTTTGGTTCTGAATTCTCCTCGCACATTTCATTGCCACTTGTGAAGTTCAGCTCAGAATCCGTGCATTCTGACTGGGCACCTTCCTCGGTGTGCAGAATCCTGGGGGCCATGGGTGGTGTATTGCTCTGCAGATCCAGTGCCGAATCAGCCCCCTTTGAATTGGCCACATCAGAGTCTTTGTCCCTCTCATTCTGCCGGAAACTAAATTTCCGCGTCAGAGCTGGAAAGGTAGTTTTTATGGGGGACAGTACACGGGATCGCCTCTTTTTGGAGCCAGAGCTTAATGACAGAAAAGGAAAACATTAATGCAACTGCCTAGTATGATTAGTCAGTCTTAGTCTTAGTCATTCACTTAGCCAGGCAACATAACTTTAGCTTATATGCAATGCAATTTTTGATACTTTTTGCTGGACAATACAGAGCAAAGAACTGAAGGCCACGTACCTTTGCAGTGCTCTAATGGTGGACACCTCATCAGAGTACTGAGCCTCAAGACTCTTCATGACGCTGAACACTTCATGGTTCAGCTAAAACAAATTACACGGGTTACATTAAATGGCAAGGAAAGTGAGGCATAGTCTCCAGGGGGCCCCTTGACACTTCTGTGTCTTCTTTTAATCCTGGTGTAATTGAAGCTTTCCCCCCGCCCATTTGAGTGTCAAGATAAGTAGAGGTTTAATGATCTACTTTTTAGATGTTAGAGTAAAAAACAAGGACGGATCAGATACAAAATAACTGAAGCAAGAGAGACTGTCCTATTAAATGACAAAAATATACATTTGTTATGTTAAACAATAATAAAGAAGATTCATTTGACTATCTATTTAAAAGGTTAAAACGGATCTTTAATGACAATTCACAGTAGGTGCATGTTAAGTGTGCAGGTCTCCCTGTCAGTGACATTGCAACTCTTACCGTGCACATTTCGTGGTAGAAAATGTCCCTTAAACTTGAGATGTTCTGAAAGACCTCTATGTAGCATCCAGTGCGACTTTGAAAATGAGGGGAAAGAAGACTTTGATCAAATTTTATCTTCAGCATCAGCAGGGAGTGATCAAAAGGTAGAATGTGCATGGGTGCAGACAGACACCCTCTCACCCTCTGTCCCACGGCTCTCATAGCAACACAGGCATGTGATGGATAAATGATACTGCGCTTAATGGTGGTATCAAGCTGATTGTCCTGTGCTTGCTAACACTGCGTGTGTTGGGTAGGGATCACCATTATTTTCACTTTATTAATGGTAAACGGGACTGTGGCGGCAGACACCCCGATTCCCGTCTGCATCCGGACATTCCACTTGGCCTCACCTCTGGTAGAGAGCTGTGAGTTCTTCCCTCAGCTTTGTGTTGATGTCTTGAAATATTTCTCCAGCTAAGCTTAACTCCTCCTCTGCCTGGTCAGAGAGAAATTAAGCCAAGCTGGAGTCATGTGACAAACATTCTCTGGGAAAGGACTATGTGACGGGTGACGAACTGCCAGATTGTCATGGCTCTTTTGACGTTTTCACAGTCTGCAGTCACCAATTTTGCTCACTATTGAAAGAAATAGGGTCCTTTTCCTGTCTCACCTTGGCTATTTTAGTCTCATCTTTTTTTTTGCTGTTACACAGCACCTCCAGGTGGTGGCGTGAGGAGTCATAGTCCACCAGCTTCCTGCCTCGCTTGGCCACCTTTTCCTGGATATGTGAATGAGTAGTAGGTTGGGAAAATTCAATAAACAAATAAATACGGGGGGGGAAAATCAGCATTATGAGAATGACAAGTTACATAACATAAACAATGCGAGAATGAGTGTTTCAGGCCAAGACAATAATTCAGCAAACATCTGTAAAATGATCCTTTAAAGTAAGAATTAAGCTGAGTTTGTGTCAAAGTGTGTATGTATGTGTTTCTGTGTTGACGAACCTTGATTTCAGGGAACTGATTCATGTAATTATCCATGATACGGATGCAGCCGTCTGCAAGCCTCTCCTCAAAGTTACTCCACAGACGCTCCTCTTTCTTTCATGGAGAGAGAAAGTTTACTGCAAAAAAGGAGTGCCCCCTCCCAGCTTTTGAAATGTACTCTAGATTTCTAGCCTAATGAGAGGCCACAGCAACCTACTGCCATAACGAGAGATAGGTCCCCCTCTCTTTCCAAGTCAGAGCTGTAGATTCCCATTAGCGTCTGTGAAAGCTGTTTGGAGGTCTCGCGCATAACTGGAACAGGGGACAATGTGCAAGTTACATACAAGTGAGTCTCAAGGCTAAATGTAAAGGTCTCACTGTACAGTATATAGTGGTATAAGCAGGTTACGGCTTTTAAAGCTGTGCATTACACATTTTTAAATACACAACCTCAGAGGCAATATATGCAAATATATATATATATGTGTATATAGGGGGCGGCATGGTGGTGCAGTGGTTAGCACTGTTGCCTTACACCTCTGGGACCCGGGTTCGAGTCTCTGCCTGGGT
>JAABNY020000108.1:22448591-22473826 GCA_015164015.2 Brevimyrus niger
TTGAACACATTAAGAAAGGCTGAGGAGTTTACAGATCCTGTGACCGAGATACAGGATGGTTTCACATCACAGGAACTAGGAACTTTTGTCATATTCACATCACAGGAACTTGGTCTGAATGTCGTTTCAGAGAAGTCCCTACTCTGTTTTTAGTCCCTTACAACGATAAACTTTCCAACTGATAAGCTTTAGCTTGGTAGTAACATGGAAATGCAGTTAAATATAAGTAGTGGAGAAAAAAAATTGAGCAAATGGGATTATTTGTACCACTAACATTCCATGCATTAATGTCTCTTTTTGCTTTTCTGCTATATCTTTCTGTCCTGTGCCTTGGACAGAGAGGTCTGGTCTAACCCGCTCAAAATGCTGCCATTGAGAACCTCCGTAGGAATGGTGCAAAGAAAATAAAAAAGTTGCTACAATTATTTAAAAATTTCCCTTCAGCCATGTACTGACTGATGCTATTCATTGAGAATTTATCCACAATGGTTATAAATTTAAAAGAAAAAGATCAAACCATCAGTTCAAACTATTTCCATAGTGCTATCTTTAGAGTATATCATTCAAAATAAAGATAATGACAGCAACACAATCAACACTTAGGAAACTCCTATATCTTTAAGGCATTCCCTCGCTCAAGGGCTAAAAAGTACCACAGGCTCCTTACCAGTCTTTCTTCTGCTTCTCGTCCAGTAAGGAATGGCCTCTATAGTGGAGACTGCCTCGATTGGTCCTCCATCAGCAGGAACAGTCACTGTAGTCTTTGCCACAATAGATTCATTCCCCTAGAGAAGAATAAAAAGGCAGCATTAGATGAAACAGACCCTGACTGATATCACAACTGTTTTGGCAGGCTTCCCCAGAAATGGCCCGTTACGTGCCTTGTCTGACGTTCGGCCAGTGGAGCGAGACTTCTTCGCAGCACAAGGAGGACCGTCTGTGTGATTCCGGGATGAACGCTGGAACCGATAAAGGTGTATCAAACATCTCCAGATTCGCCTGCCCAGTCATGCCTTGAAAAACCACTTACCCTCTTCTCTCGCTTCTTTAGCCGTACTGTCCTCACAATCGAGGAATCCCAATCCTGCAACAAAATCAAAAACAGTATAATAAGCATAAGAAATCAATAGAAATTGCCCCCCCCCGTGTTCACGAAATAAAAAGCTTTACCAGAGAATCGTCTGTCTTATCATAGCTGATATCTGACAAGATGGAGGCAGATTCATCAATGGTGGTTAACCTGTAAAAGAAGGAAAAATTACATTACCACACCTTCCAACCTTCCACAGACCAGGATAGACTTGTGAACATGGGACATCAGCAGGCCATGCATCACAGCATACCTCCGACTGACGTTAAGGTTGGGAGCCACCTGCGTGCGTGCATTGAGAAAGGCTAGGGCTGAGCGCTGCTCCTCATTCAGCTGGATGCTGCTACTGGAGCCCTCTGTAATCAGCAGCTCTCTGATCAGCTGGATTTGGCGGTCCTGTGGCACACGAATCAGAAGGCAACCCAGCATCAACATTTTCATTCAGAAACCCTTACTTCAACAAGCCACGTCATATTTCAGCTCAAGGTACATCAGCATATAGCCTGAGAAATTCATCATGTGGTCTGTTTATTGCAGAATAACACATGCATAGCAGTGGGCAGGATAACATCCCCGTTGTGTCTTTAACCCCAAATGCTCCAGGGCCGTTAGATGCTGCCTTACCCGGCTGACTGACCTAAGCCTTCCTAACCCATACAACTGATGAATGGAATGCAAACGACGTCCCACGAAAGGAAAGACTGCATTCAAGATTGCAGACATGAAGTAGCAACTTCAGGTTGCTACTTTAAGATTCATGAAAGAGCTGACATAACCCTGAGAAATGGACTCAGAATAAACTGCTCCAATAATATAAGCAACTGGATAAAGTTAAGACAGCAGAAAGGTTACACATTGTTTACTTTGTCTTCCGAGGAACAAGCATGATACCTCAAAATGAAAAATGCACCCACCAACTTTTCACACTCTGCTTCTGCTTTCTGTCGACGTCTGATCTCCACGTCGACTTGGTTGCGAGCATGCTTGAGTTTGACCTCCAAAGCACCCCTCTCAGTCTCTGCTTTAGCCAGCACCTCTTTGCAGGCACCCAGGTCCTGCTCTAGTTTCAGCCATTTACGTCGACAGTCCTCAAAGTTCAATGCCATCTGAATCAACTCTGCAAAAAGGGAATGTGTTCGGAAATGTATACTAGTGTATCAGATGGGTACAGAAGCCTCACTGAAATAGTATTTGGAACAATGACTTACTAGGCTCATCGCCATCATTTAAGACCTCCACATGTGCCCGCAGATTGTCAAGCAGGCTGTGTAAGGTCAGCACTGCAACGTCCATGACCTGAAACAAAACTGACAGCTAAGCATTTGTATCAAATGTGGATCCGGGCACATTCACGGGGGAAAAATAACTACGACCAGGGTTACCGTCAGCTGGATGGAATGAGACAAGTCAGCTCACGCATTTACATGTATGTTACAGTTTAATTACCATGTAAATACTCTGTAGGGTTTGCAAAACCCCAAATGGTTTTGATGTAGCCAATTTTAGGTTTATAATCTAATAATATAGGTCTGCCGACAGATTGCTTGCGTAAGCGTGAGAGTTACGCCAGATGAGTTAGAGTTCGCAACCCTGCTATATTACATGGCGAACCACTACCACAGATTAATCTAGGCTTTGCAAGCTTACAGTTGTTTTAGGGACTCCTACAAGATGCATTCCGCTTAGAAGGGATGCAACACAAACACCAGGAAGAATCGACACAGGAGTATCTAAAGGCCAGTGATACGGTAACAAGTATGGAATGGACGATTAAAACCCTATAACTACACGGCAAAACATCGACTTCAAGTACTACAGTTTAATACCAAACTGTAAACTGACACTTTTATTAAATGAGTTCTCTAAAGAACACCTAACAAACAAAAATGTACTCAGGCGCTGCCGGCTAAAACGTTACGGCACAGATCCGTGCTGAACACCCCGACTCAAAGAATTACACGTGCAACACAACATTTTCGCTCTATATTTTTTACTCACTATTGCACGAGGTAGCCCAGCACCGAGGACTTCAGCTCTGTCCAGAGCAGAGATCTCTGAATTTCACCAAACAGCTGTAAATCGTACACTGTATCCCAGACGCCTTCTTTCCAGACACAAACAGCCCAGTTACTTTTCAAATTTAGCCGGCAGCCAATAGGAAGGAACGCACGTGTCGTCATTACGCACGGAAGCCACTGGACGTGTGGGCAGAGTCAGGAGAGACCGCTTACTCCCCTCCCTCTTTTCAAACAAAGCACAACAAACGCGTTGCATCTGCTGATGCGAGTCTTCTCTCTCTGAATGCGAAGAACTTTTGGTATTGTTTAAATATCAAGGTATTTACTTATCTGGGTCTAAAGCAGTTTGAGAAATACAAAATTACAAGAATTGTAAGGCCAGGTACAGAATTTCACATTTTAGCCGTCGTGCAGGCCACATTTCTGACAGTCTAAAGACAATAATTATATATTTCTTAAAAAATACAATCATTATCAGTGAAATAGTTGTACTTATTCAAATTTCAATAGACAATTATAGTACATGCACTACCGGCGTTAAAGGAAATTATGCTTGCTGAAAGAGTCAGATTTTAAGGATATTTCAGGAAGTTTATAAGTATTTAAAAACACATCATTTTAATTTGACAAATGAACGAGACCAATTGAACAACTGAATGCCATGAGCTTGGGTATAGTAGCTCATTATTTCCAATCTGTCCGCCCCCCTCCTCAACGTTGTGAAACTTTTATTTATACATGAGATCAATATCGGGTTAGATCGATAGTACCCCTAAGTAAATAACTGACGTTTTGCATAAATGATTGTTTTCGATCCTCAGTTGCTGATCCTCAGTAAATGCACAAGTTGAACCATTCACATTAAATAAATGTCAGACTTGCAGAATCGCATTTGATTTACTTAAGACCACATAACTGAAGCAGATAATTGTTTCAAGTTATAAAATCATGTTTGAAAACCAGTGCAAATTAACAATCATAATCGATTCAAAACTGATAATAGTTTATCAGATGTTAGCATTACGCTTCTTAAGTAATGTGAAAATTAACGAACATGTATCACTGCAAATGGAAATACAGATAGGTACCTCAGTTCTGTGTGTGATGAACCAATGTAACTCATCTAAAGACAATATTAATTGAAACACGAACATATATGCACAGTACAGGGGTAGCACGGTCATTTAAAATAAAGAACAAGCAACTTTATATCTTAACACGTTGCTTATTAAAGAATCGGAAGGATGTTTAATGAATGAGAATTAAATTAGTGAATGACTTACGTCCAGAAAATGGCAGCACACCCTTATACAACCAGATGAACTGAGGGTAAAAACCGGTTTAGTGGAATATCGCTCTTGACTACTGACATTAACTGTTGTATCTTTGGGGTCCTTAGACAGGTGCCAAGAAATGGTCATTCAAAAGTGTTGTTTCATATGTAAAATGGAATGATTAAAATGACAAAAATAATAAGGGAAAGGTTACGGTTATTACTGCTTTTGGGATAGCTGTATTTAGGAAAGCATTTGCAGACTCTAAATGTTGTCTTAATTAATTCCGGAGCTATTCAATATTATTGACCTCATGTCTAGGACGGGGTAAGTTAGAATCTCTTGTGTACGTATTTGTTACGAATGAAATAGTGAGAGAGCGAGATATACAGAGAAGGAGAGAGAGCGCAGGAGTGAGAGAGTAGGGGGGTGTTAAAGTATTTCCAGTCGAGTGATTCGCGTTTGTTAGTTGAGCAACTGAGAGCCCCAAAGGTTGTGATGCGGGATTCACCATCAGAAGTGTTCGAAGAGCAAGGGAGGTATCAAAAGATTTCGATCTGAAAACGAGGAGTGCCGCGTGTTTGCATGTTGCGATAAAGCGTTCATGTAAAGCAGCAAGGATGATCGCCACCACGCAACAGAATGTGTCTACAGACCTGGTAATTTACACCCAAATGCATGTGCTTAAACAGTTTTCGACTGTGTTTGATTGGCAGCATGGAGACTCCAAAGTGATGCGCTCAGTATGAGCCTCAGCTCTTTGGCGCACTGGTCAAACTGAAGACGCTTTCATTCACATTTCTACAGTGTGGTGTCTTTACCGTGTGGGTCCGCAGACCGCCCTAGGCACGGCAGGGAAGTGTGTGCGTCTGAAGCTGTGTATGTTTTTATCTATCAGTTTGTTTGCATTAAAAGAAACGGTATGATTGATTTAAAGGAACGATGCATTTTCTATGGAAAAAAAATATTTTCTTAGATTTTGTCCGTTTGTATCTTGCAGTTCTACCCTCTCAAGATTCTCAATGCTTATTATTTCCCAAATGCTAAATTACACTTGACACTCTTGGCCTGTCATTCATACTTCTGAAACCATCAATATGCCATTTATTTTCAGTTAGTTATATTGAGCACTGCAGTGGTCTCTGGATAATCACTTTCACTACTTGAAGCTATTGTCTATGTTAAGTTAATCCAAAAGCAGCGTGTCGCTGTACGGAAAATTAAACCTGTTATCTTCGAGACTAGCTAAATTGCTCATCACGAATAATTGCTTTACGGTTGCAAACCCGCGGAATCTCGTCTGGTAACTGAAATGCGTGATTTGCCTGACTGGTTTTGCGCGTGGACAGGGCGCTGTAGTGCTGGGTGGTGCGGAAGGCGACAGGCGGCTGTAAAACGGCGGAGGAGGGGCGGCATTAGGCAAAGCGCCGTAATTAACGGTGCTGCTCCAATTATACGTAGTTCTCTCATCTGCAGCACTTTGAGGCGAATTCCGCAAAACACAGCTGAAATACTGGTTATACAAATCTGTTAAAACTGCTTGGGTATGGTGGATCCCGTTACTTAATATATCAGTAATGTACGCGCGAGGCTTTTAAAGTAAATCTGGACCATCTTGAGAAGTTATTTTATCAGTATTACACTCAAATGATAGATATGAACAGTTAGAAGTGGATTACACAGCGTTTTAGAACGGCGATTTCAGACTAAATGAATAGAAGCATTAAATTGTGTTATTGTCATTTCGGTGCATAGAGGGTCGTAAAATTGTATTAATCTAAAATCTACTGAATATTTATATATCATCCTTTAGGGAAAACCTCTCCATTCTCTGTCGTTCTCTGGACAGGCTGACATACTGTATTGCAGTGCACATTCACGTCACTGTTATATTTGCTGAGGGAACATCTTGGTAGGCTATCACACTTAGTGGGACTGAGCATGGAAAGCAGCTGCGTGAAAAGCATTTTTAGAATTTAGTGATTAGTTGTCATTGTTGACACACCACAACAAAATATGTTCTTTGCATTTAAGCCATATATGACTTAGCTGGGGGCAGCTAATTCAGCACTCAGGGAGCAGTACCTTACACACGGTACCAGTGGTGCCTTGTTGGTTGGGGATTCGAACCTGCAATCTTTCAATTATAAGTACACTTCCCTAACCATTAAACCACCACT
The DNA here is from genome assembly GCA_015164015.2 of Brevimyrus niger. Lineage (NCBI taxonomy): Eukaryota > Metazoa > Chordata > Actinopteri > Osteoglossiformes > Mormyridae > Brevimyrus > Brevimyrus niger. Next base: position 22,455,154 of record JAABNY020000108.1, read on the forward strand.
GCCCATGTTCACCCTTTCCTGGGTATTCCCATGGTCATCCTCTTTTTTTCCCCCTAAGAATGACATTCAAATGTACAAATCACCTGCTTCAATTTACATCATAATAGTTTTAACTTGGAAAAGTACATAAAAAGGTCTGACTCTTGCCCGCAAACCATAGATTGTGAAAACATCTTCTAATGGTACAATATTTTGCACTGCAGCCATGTTGTCCAAAATTACTCAATAATTGATCAATTATAGCTTTGTTTAAAGGAAAATGTAATAGAAGTGTAATGCAATAGAATGTGATGATCATTAAAATATCAAGGAAAAGAACAAAGGATCTCAAACGTCCTTCCCTAAATTACAAAGGAAAATAGAATTTTCTGGTACTCCTGGGCAACTTAAAAGGTGTTGTGAGTCATTTAATATATATCACTGTTCACAGCGTGATTGTAGATTTCTGCATCGCAGACAGACTTTTGTTTACTGAATGCACCATGGGTGCTGAGGAAATTGCTCAGTGAAAATGATGTTTCACATTTCTATCAGCGGTGTAAGGTGAGTAAAGGATCTCAGAGACACAGCATGGTGTTCTAAATTGCACACTCTGTTACCTATTACCAAAGACCAATACATTATTCTACAAAATTCAGAACCCACATAACCAATTGGCTGATGGCTACATGGTCCACAAACATCACCATCAGGCTACCAAACACTTGACTGCACTTGCTTCCTTATCCTCACTTTAATATTTTTTTGTATGTTTTGTGTTACTAGATTGACCAAGATTTAGATATATTTTTTCTTGCTTGGGGACTGAGCTCCTGCATACATTTTCCACATTATTGCAACATCTTTCATTAACATTTCATTAATTCAGCAGATTTAATATAGAGACAAACTCCTGTTCAACAATCTAGTTTGCTGACATTATATTATACGGTTAGTTACAGCCATTAATGTATTAGCCCCCAGTTAATTTTTACAAGACCGTTAGGAACTAACATGCTATCGGCCTAATAAGCTAAGTAGTAATTATGAGTTGGAAATTTAATTTATCATACCAGAGCTTAATAGATACAGTACTTGAATTGTTATCAAAAATAAGCCATAAGCCTGTACATTAAGAAAATTCAAATAAAACTTTATACTACATAAGTTTCTCCATATAAGGCTTCCTTATAAAGATATTAATAATAAAATATGTTGGGTGTTTACAACACAACCCCTAAGACACAGATCTGTTACAGATATAGTTTGTTTTCTTTTGAGATACCAGCTGCATTTCCCAGTATGCATTCAAGTGACCTTTATTGTGTGGTATTACTGAGTGAGTGTAGATGGAAAAGATTCCGTTTAGGGGAAGGGAAGACTCAGTAACTGTTGTACTGCAGTCTTGTTTTCATATTGTGATTTATAAAAGGATACAAGGAGAGAGCACAGTGGAGTGGGTTTTAATTTGATTTACCAAGGACTTTAACGTTCAGTATGCTGGTCTCATTTCCCCTTTAATTTATCATTTCTGTTTGTGTGTGTGCGCATGAATCACTCATTACCCTCTCCGTGGGTGTGAATATGTCTACGATTTTAACCTACACAATACAGTGATATGAAAAACTAATTAGATTAGAAGGAACAGAGCTGCATTTATCAATGAAGATGGATAGGTTACCGCTGGATTCTCCAGAATGCTGAAGAGAAAGAAGCAAAGGTCTTCTGACTGGGGGCCTGTCACGTCAGCATGTGGAATTTTGTTATTTTTTTGTATAGTAGGTTATTCATACTTTTATAACTTTAGGTTATTCATATTTTTATGCCTATGGATCCGCCTCTTGCAGAGCTCTCGGCTTAATCTTTTAAAACACTAAAAACTAAAATTCCTCCAAATTGATTTTCGTATTCGTCTAAGATCTAACAGACAGGTTTTATCCCAATTTAACCAATGCCCTAAGACCAACAGCCCTGTACTTTAATTACCGAGTTATTTGTAAGTTATATGTAACTTGTAGCATGCAGTTAGCCTGCGAGTGATATTTGTGGAAATTATGTTATGTCATTTTATGCATTTATTACATACATTTCTTGCTGGATAATTTGACCACCGCTAAATAGCATTCAGAGCAACAGGCTGCGGGGGTCACTGCGCATCACTCGCGGGGGTCAGCCAGCTGCTGCAAATTTGACGCCGATTCCTGGACCTTGGAGTGTGCAGGTGAGTCACCACCTTCAATGTGAGCAAGTGAGGCACACCCACCCCTCCAACCGGGGTGCTGTAATTTTTGGAGAAACCAATGCATACATTTTGATGTGCTTTATCGTAAGACAAAGCAACAAAACCCACCAACAATTACACACTTAGATAGAAAAAGAAGAATGGCATCGTGTACGTCCTAAACACGCTGAAACAGTCAGGCATTCTCTAGAAAATACACTGTACTAAAAAAATAAATAGTCTCTCTGTTTCTGTAGAAGCTATTGGCAAGTTTTGTTGGTTACAGTATAATATAGGCTAATGTGAGCAACTTAAAATTAATTCAACAACAAAACCACTTCTGCCTCAGGGAAAGTCTGAGGTATTAGGAATCGAGCGGCCGTCACCTGCTCTTTAGTTGTACTATTTGCCTTGTATTCGTCGCCAGGGACAGGGCTGGCCCACGGACATCTTCTCTCTCCTTTAGACCTATACGACGACAGCCTCTTGCGTGTCACCAGCAGGCTTGGAAATGAGATTTAAGTCGGTCCCTGGAAAATATGGGACAAATTTTTTCCCATATTCCCAAATTGTTTCCGATTCAATATAGGATGCACCATTTTATGTCCCAATACGGGACGATCGCATAACGTATGGGACAGGGGACAACTTAGGAGAGGGCTGTAATTTGAGGATCCCTGATGGGGCATATAACCTTGATTTCCCCGAGAAGTTTAATAGGACATTTGGCTTTATAATATTAGGGCTGGGTTTTACCAATAAAATTGAATGCCCCTCTGGGGCTGCAGGTGAATTTGGTGGTTCACGTGTAAAAGTGGAGTTCATGTTATTGTGTAGTCGGCTTCCTTTATCCTGTGTAACAACTAATGTGATCATTTAATTATTTGCTGACCACTAGGGATATGCAACACCAAAATCACCTAGTGTCTACTCCAGTTATAAAGTTGGCTTCCTTGTTTGTTTGTTCGTTCATTATTCTTTATTTCTGTCAGTGACGTTGCTTATATTTCTGGTGCAGCATCGTGTGGAGAGAAAGAAGCCACCCAGAGCTGTCCTTTAAGGAGAGTAATTCCCTCTGCAAAGTGTGATGCCATCACAGTCAGAACACAGCCGTATGCTTCTGCTTAATGATGTTCATGACGTCCGTTAGCTTTTGGAGCATCTAAAAACCCATTGTATTAAGTGGCTTTGATTCTTCATCCTGCGAGTGAGTATCTGCTGTGTGCATAAAGAACTGCCTCTCCGCACATCCAACCCTCTCCATAGTCAGGCCTCACAAACAGAATAGGAAATTCACCGATTTCCTGTGATACACAGCAGCTGGGGCGAGAACAGTCCCACTGGTATTTCATCAGCAACTGGCCAGGACCTCCTGGCCGTACATTTTGGAGTTATTAGCAAAGGAATCGACCTCACAAGCAATTCTGCTGCGGAAGTTGGAATTGCCCTCACGTCTTTGGAATGTGCTCTGTTTAATAATTCTGTCGTTAATAGGTGTGACCCTAAATAGCGAAGGAAAATACAATTTTTTTTGGCAACAAAAGTGTTGCGAGTCACCTGAATGCACCATCGGTGGTAAGAAAGTGATATTTAATATTTTCAAAGACAACATAAAATGTTTAGTAAGGTGTGAACAGCGCAGCTTGCAGCGATCGGTGTTTAGCTGTTGGTCTCTGTGGCTCAGAGAGACACGGGTGCACTTTTGCATGCTTGGCATTCTGGGAGACGTGGGTGTTGGCAGCGCGTTGCTCGTAGAGATGGCTTTCTGGAGCAGCGGTCACCTCTTTCACCAGCGGCCTGGCCAGCTCGAGCAGATGGTTGGGTTGGTGAGAATGCTGAGACGGAACAAGGCAGCACTGCACTCGCACCCATACATGCACATTAACACTTACGGCTGCCGGTTCCATCGCCCACAGCGAGCCTTGCCTTTCCAGATGGTCCAATCACATTTCGTTGGCTAGTCTGCACACACTCGAATATGCATACAATATGTCCTATAACCCTAATGGAAGTGCATCAGTTTTTTTTTCTTCTATTTGCTCCATTTACCAAATACACAGATACCTGATCTTACAGATCTCATTAATAAAATCTTCATTTTCCAGATTAATGGGCTGTGTTGTATTGTAATTATAAGATGGTTATATTAATGTTTCACCAGGTGGAGAGGAGTTTATGGAACAGGCACACCAATAACAGATGGAGAGGCCTGGCTAACTAGCCCTTGTGCATGTTGATCAGTAACTGCCCTCACGTTTGATGGAACCGGTGCCGCAGGGCTTTTCTGACTGAGCAGCCCCAGTTTTGCCGTCAATTACAGGAGTTTTTGGACTGAAGCTCAGATCAAGCTTTTTTTTCCCCCCCAAAACTTACTTTTGGAAAAACTTTGGCAGAACATCAAGGAACATCAAGAAGTGTTTTTCTTCTGAGAAGCAAATACTTGTCAGTAGACATTATCCTCCATATGCAGATTCTGACTAGTTGCCTTGATGCCTCAGTGCTGAGTGCTGATGCTTCCAGAGCATTCCGTTTCACTGCACTTTTCTTCACTTTTTTTTTTCTAACGCTGAGTTAGCTGACAGTCTTTCGGCATCCCTCAGTCACTGCACCCCCTACCTCACACATGCTTTTGTGCCGGCAATTTTCATAACCCATCGAAAGGGATGCAAATCTTGAATTAAACTTTTGGTCATCAAGTAGCGATGGCCTACGTTACCTTCGTGTTGCCATCATGCTAAATGACAGGGGCGTTGAAAAAATACCCACAATTGTTTTTGTGAATGGGTTATAAATGCAAACCAACCACATTCCTTTTGCAGCTATTGCTAGTTCTGTGACTCTCCCCTTGGTAAAATGCTTGTGCTGTTTTTGTGCTTGAAAGCAAGAGGGATCTCTGGAGTCTAATTTGGGAAAGGGTTTAATGGCTGGAACCTAAATCTATACAAATCGACTCCTGTGCATAGGAAGCACAGTGATTATGGTATCTGAGAATTGTCTCTACGCCCTCTTCTGCATCATTAAGTGCATAGAATTCTTAATATTTATAAAGTTTAATGCAAAGACACTTCTAAACCTCCATGAAGACATCCTGTGCTTTGTTCATGGAAAGAGTGATTTAGAAAAGCCTTAGCCTACAATGCGTTATTAAGCCTTGCGGAGCAGTGTACCTCAAACGCATATTCGTTGTAATACTTTTCCTCCACCGCCTGGTGTGCTCATAAGATTAATTGCTTCCCCTATTGTGATGTGGCTGCCCTCGTATCGATCTGCTCTCGCAGATGACTTGGGCAGTCGCAGAGCTAACAGGCACCGGCGTCTCTGGCCTGTCACAGGGTCTCCAAGCTGCCAGCAGACGGGTCGCTGCACCTTATTTGTGCATCGGTGTCTCATGCAGAAGTGGAAGAATTCCTACACACCTGTAATGTTGTGGAGGGAAGATACAAATTTTAATGATATTACTTTTGATCTCTGTGAGCAAATTCTCTTTTCTCCTCCCCCATCTTGCGCTCCCTGAGAGGAAACTTGACCGTGAAGGGCAGCCACCCATAGCAGGACCCAATGTGTTGCGGGTTAAGGGTCTCACTCAGGAACGTGCAGATGTGCCGAGGCTGGGCTCGAACCGGCGGCCATCTAATCACAGACACTTAGCCCACTGAGCTACAACCTGCCTCCAAGGATCTTATAAGCGAAACCTACTTTTCCTAAGGGGCCTTCCACATGAGGTCATTGCCCCATAAAGCTCTTCTGCAGTGCCCTCCCCAGCCCCGTGCCCCCCCAGACCATGCACCCTCTGAAGGGGAGGCTATATCTGCAGAGGCTTTCACTGTATCAGAGCCCTGATTGGCGTGGGCGGTTCGGAACCCAAACGGCACCGATAAGCTGGTCGTGTGGCAGCAGGAAGCCGCTTCCTGCTTCGTGCCTCTGTCTGCACACACCCGCTGGGCCTCCTGTCATCCCTGTCCTTTGCGCTGCAGTCTCTCCCACATGCCCCTTCTGCAGAATGGTGCTGCCTTTAATTGGAAGCGTGGTTGGGACAATGCAACCTGAAGTGCTGCAATGCCCCCTCCTGCGGGATCTCATTGTACGTTTTGCTCTACATATCGTAATTGCGGGGAGAATGTAGGGATTTAAAAAAAAAAAATAAGACGGCCAGTGGTGGCTACAGTGGCATGCCGAGCTGCGCACTGCACTATGGTGGAACCTGTGCACTGTTTGTGAAAAGCTTCCTGGGTGGGAGACATCTTATTGGGTGACAGGAGGGAATAAAAAAAAAAAAACACAACGAAAGGACACCTTTGCCGTCTCTCCATGGATAAGAGGACAGACCGGCCATGTCGGTTCACCGACGACTCCCTGTGGAGTTGTTCCTCGTGGAGTGTACTTTAGCGGTTTACCTTGAGGATGTTATAAAGTCTGGGGCTGAGTCGGGCTTTAAAGTCAAAACTGTGGCTGCCGCTCTCATGACTTGTCAAACCATCACATGGACAATCAGTGTTTTTTTTGTTTTTTTTTTTCCGCTGGAGAACCTTAAAGTTAAATGTAGCACAGAGGCATCCTTTTTCCAGAACGACTGACAGTTTTCCAAAAAATTAAGAGCAGTGGAGTGGCAGGATAAATCGTAGCAGCTAAGGGGGGGGGGTGCCTGTCTACCTGCCTCCCATCACTCGCTCAGCATCACTCCACACCCCCACTCCTTCCCTTCCAGCCCTCTCAATGTTTTTCCCTCCGTTTTTCACTGCAAATATGCTGTCGCTGCAATTCCCTAATTTCCTCCAGCACGTTCGCAGTATTATTTTTCCACCTGTGTCCGTCACAGCAAGAATTGCCCACATTTCCTCTCCTGCCCCATCGGTCGGTGGCTGCGTGGCGGTTTCCCTCCGGCCGGTTCAGCCGCCCCTGCATGCCAGTGCTTTGCTTCCACCCAGTATGTGGTACCGCGGCACTGAAGGATAAGTACCGCAAAGTGGCCACCCCCTGCCTTATGTGACGGGTGTGAGTCTACTGCAGAAAAGCCGCTCCTGATGCATCAAACAGGGTGCACTCAGGACCTGTCCCTGACCCCTTAAAGCAGGGGTGGCCAATCTTATCTGCGAAGGGCCGATGTGTATGCAAATTTTTGAGGTGACCTTTAGGTCAGCTGTTCAAACCCAGGTGTGAGGACTCTTCAGCCAATCAGTCCTCTAATTGGTAACCTAATTAGCAAGTTACAGCAAAGACCTAAACAGACAACGGCGCTTTCTGCCCTGCCCAGCCCTGCCCTAAAGTAGTGTTTCTCAATCTGGTCCTTCGGGACCCCGAGCCGGTCCACGTTTTTGCTCCTTCCCAGCTCCCTGCCAGACTGTCCACGTTTTTTGTTCTCTCCCAGCTCCAAGTGGGACTGTCTGTGGGTCCCTGAGGACCGGATTGGGAAGCACTGACCTGAAGGCATCAGGACTGGTGGTCAGTAATGGTGCACATAAGAGGGTTGCAGTATCCTAAGCTCTGCCTGTAGCTTATTTTTGTTATTCAGCTGCTGGATGAGGCAGTTTTCCAGCCCTTGCTGTTCCTGCCACTTTCCACAGAGAAGCATGAACCCTGTCGAGATGTGATCCGCACTGCGTGTTTTTTTTTTGTTTTTTTTTAACACACGCATGTCGCGTTTACACGTGTACAGTATGCATCCATGCAGTGGATGTGCTTTTTTTTGTCACAGCTAAGCAGGACATGTATATTTCAGCACATATATGTGGTTCTTGTGTGTGTGTGCACTTGACTTTGGAGCTCACTATAACATCTAGTGCGAGCATTTGGGCGTGTGTGTCCGCATGGGGAAAGAGTGATCTGCGGGGGTGTGTGAGTTTAGCTACAGTCCCTTGCAGTGCATGTGTCTGCAAGCTTTAGGAACCTCGATGCTAATGAGGGAGCAGGTGCTTGGCAGGACACCCCATGAGTGTCTGGCCAGATGGATGGGTTCCCTGCCCTTACAGGGGAGGTGAAGGCGGGGTGATCTACAACTGCGGGGGGGGCGGAGGTAATGAAGAATGTGCTTCGCACCTCTGAGGAAGTCTGTGATGTGTGCTGACGCTGACTAATGTCGAAGCCGCACTACTTTGTCAGCGGCGTTGCTGACAGCGAGCTAATTCAGAGTTCCAAGCTCCCCATCCTCTCTCTACGCAAAACCGTACATTTTTTTTTCCTCAAACTGACATCCCTCTGATATTTCTCTGATGCCACACTCAACTGAAAAAAAAATATGAGTCTTTCGGGTATGACTCTTTTGTTTGATTATCCAGAATCCCCGTTGCTGGGCATAACCGAGATGAATGCCAGAGCATTCCTGTGCTGTCCTTCCAAAGGAAGGCTTCTGTAAGGCAGTATGCTTCCTAGATTTTTGAGGTTTTTTATGCCCCTTCAATGATGGCCTGTTAAATCTTTTACCACGTGAAATGGAGCAGTGAGAGGAAAAAAAATATAGACAACAAATAATATCCATCCATTTTCGGTAACTGCTTGTCCTATTCAGGGTCATGGGGGGTCTGGAGCTTATTCTGGAGGCTATGGGCACAACCCAGGATGGGGCACTAACCAATCACAGGGCAGACACGCACCAGTCACACACACACACCTACAGATAATTTGGTGACTCCAATCAGCATAGTTTCAGACTGTGGGGTGACACCAGAGGAAACCCCACAAAGACACTGGAAAACATGCAAACTCCACACACACACAGAACCCAATGAGGGACTCAAACCCAGGTCCCAGACGGGTGAAGTGACACTGCAAACCACTGTGCCACCCCACAGTTAATACTGTAATATCTAATTCTCCCCCAGTGTCCCCCCTTTAAGGGAAGTGCACTGCGATTTGGTCATCACTCTCACACTCCCAGCCTCTCTGGTGGGCTTGTCAGAGCCCTTACAAGCGAGCCTCCCCATTGGGCTCAGATCAGCTGCGTCAGGGCTTCTGATACCTCGTGTTCTCTCTCTGGGCAGGATCTGGGCAGTATGGGGGGCCCCCCACGCAACTGGAAGGGCATTGGGATCGCCATGGTGGTCATCCTGGCTGTCCTGTCGCTGGTCACCCTCTCTATAATGCTGCTCACGCCAGGTAAGGCCAAGAGAGACGGGGGGAGAGCAGAACAGAGCAGGGACAGAAGGCAAAGGACGTTTAGCTTTGCCGCACACCAGGAAGAACACACATCCACAACCAGACATATGGCGAATGTAAAAAAAAAAAAAAAAGAAGAACATTTCTTTGGGAGGTCTGGCTGCCCTACTGGTAGTTTTAGCTAAACGTCAGTCGTTTTTGTGGACTCAGCTCGTCCATCTGTCTTCTTCCACTGCAGATGAGACTCATCTATTACAACAATCCCATCTCACTGTGGAAGACCTGGAGAGTGATAAGTTCCAGACCCATGATCCCTGTGTCACCTGGCTGAATGGTGAGAGCTCTAATCGTCAGAAATCTTCAATCATTCTTATTGGCTCAGTCCACGTTTAAGTTTTTCCTGCGTTTTTTTTTTTTCTGGGTGTGATATGCACAATTATTATATAACGCGTATGAGTGCTATTGCAGTGCTATTGCAGCTGCCTTCCACTAGGGGTGAGCTGAATACCCAGCTGCAATGAGTATCCGGTATGAATAATGTGTCCTTTCTAAGCCAATTGTCATCAGATCATTAACGCGGAATATCCATATCCGTCCTCAGCCTCTTTCCGTTTGCTCATTGGATTTCAGGGTTGCAGTGATACTCATTAGCTGCTACACATACTGCCCCACCCATATAACCTTTAATTACAAGATATTCTCCAGACAGCAGTCTCTCAATTGTGAGAGAAGGAGGAAGTCTTCCAAACATCCCTGAGAGTTTTAATGTTAGATCTGCATTACATGCAAAATCACTGCATGTAAGCTTTGTTCTGTTTTGTTGTACTGTGTGTGTTAAAATCTCTTGGTCCCAGTTAACTAAATATATGAGACATATGATATGAGCTAACATCATATCTGGCATACATTGCAGAATCCCATGTAAAAAAATACTCCCCACTAGTCTTGGGAGGTATCTAATTTTACGTATTGTCCATCCACTATACTGTAGTATACAGTTTCTTCCAACTTTGCAATTTTGGTAAGTTTTTAAAAAAATGCTATAATGGTATCTTGGTGCCCCATGAGGGGGTGGCATGATGGTGCAGTGGTTAGCACTGTTGCCTCACACCTCTGGGACCTGGGTTCGAGTCTCTGCGTGGGTTCCATGTGTGTGGAGTTTGCATGTTCTCATGGGGTTACCTCCAGGTACTCCGGTTTCCCTCCAAAGACATGCTGAGGCTGATTGGAGTTACTAAATTGCCCATAGATGTGCATGCGTGAGTGGCTGGTGTGTGAGTGTGCCTTGCGATAGGCTGGTCCCTTGTCCAGGGTTGTTCCCTACCTTGTGCCCGTTGCTTCCGGGATAGGCTCCGGACCCCCCGTGACCCAATAGTATAAGCAGATTGGAAAATGGATGGATGGTACCCCATGATAAAATGTATCAAACAAAAATACTGTTACATACTTTATGGTTCTTATATGGCTAAGAATATATAGTTATGGCCCTATATGTGTATGATATACAATCTTGTTGATGCTTGTGGTTAGATTTATATATGGCCACATATGCATTGCTTATGTAATTTTGGTGCAACAAACTAAATGCATACAGTCAATGTACAAGAAATGCAAGTTATATGCATTTTTACAAGACTTTTTAATATGACAAAAACTACAAAATTGCACATTTCCATGTTAAACCACACCCACCTCATATTAAGCCCCATTATAGAAATGGATACAGATCATTTTGTTGATTGAACAAATACAGTCCTGTACTCGTTACAGTCCTGTACTTGCTCGTCACTATCTTCCACCAAAAGGACAGGATTAATGTTGGCCAGGAGATCTTGTTGACCATTGCTTAAGACCTCCGGGTGACATTATTTGGCTGCGATCTGGTGATAGATACTGCTGGTACAGTTGGTTCCAGCCCACAGTGTGACTGAAGAGAGGCAGTATCAGAGGAATACAAACACTCGGCTCTTGATGGCTTCTGGCAGGTACAGATAGCAGAGAGGTTTTAGACCCACAAAGCTGTGGTGGAAAACAGGAAAAAGATTCCAGAAAAGCTATAATATAACAAGCAAACATCCAGACATTGTACTGAATTTGTGTATGCTGCCTTTTCATGAATACAATATATGCTACACAAAAAACCTGAAGCTGTTAATATTAAACCTTAGGTGTTGTATTCTGCTAGCTGTACAACAGCTGAACACTCCATCACTGACATCACATTTATAACCAAAACAGTTGCTAACATATTCTCAGGGACAGACATAATAATGCACAGCTAGTAACCTGAATATTCTGCATGTAGTCATCCGAGATATATGTCTTTGAAAATGAAACTCATAAATGCTCAAGAGAAATACTCAATATTCCTCCACTATGAAACAGGAAATTCATAACTACATTATAATAAAAGATGGATGAAAAAATATATATCTATCAAGCAGTCGATTAAGGAATTTAGTTGCTCCATTGTGAGAAACTGGAGGTAAACATATTTTCTGGGGAGAAAGCGTTAGGTGACTGAGGCTGTGCATGTTGATTCATCCCACTGTCCCTTTGTAGTCCCTAGTTAGCCAGAGTTCTGACTGCTGTTTAAGTTTTTATATCCTACTTTTTCTCCACCTTTCAAAAAAGGTGCCCTTGTTTCCCACGCCCCCCCTCTGTGCCGTGTTGACCCTGTCTTTGCTTAATAGCCGTAACCCCCCCATAAGTGAATCCTCACCCTCTGAAGAACCTACTTGGCCACTGGGTCACGTGATTATGTTTGCTGTCCCAACAAAATGATTTTCGAATCTACACAAAAGTAGGAAAAACCTAAATTACTCATAAATACTCATTTTGCATATACAGTAGTAATTAGGGTCAAAGACGTGGCACAAGGCATCAGGTCTCAGGTTGAAATATCTGTACTTAGAAGGTGTCTCCAATTGTTTCAACTGGAGGACCAATCCTATTATGCCAGAAGTAGATTCAGGATGTCCAGGAGAGCTGTGCTTTCACTGAAAATATTGAACTTTGGGTACTCTGTTCTGGCTGTACAACAGCTACACACTCCATCACTGACAAAGACGCTAGCCTTTCCAGCCTCAGATGTACACTGGGTTAAAATGACACCCAGGTAAACATTGCTTGTTTTTAGGTATTGGAAATGTAAGAGACAAATTAGACAAGAGGTTTAAACTGAGAGTGTTTGAAAATATCCATGTTATTTTGACCTACACTTGCTCATTGTACCATTTTCCTCTTCAGGTTGGTAAGAGCAGAGATGGGAAAAAAACACATCAGAATAAACTGCAATATTATAGCCACCAGGCAAAGTAGCAATATAAGGAAGAGTTTTGTATTAGTCTTCTTTACAATCACATTGATTCAAAATGGTCGTGTAAGAGCAACATGTTTTCACTGCTTAATGAGACGCAATGCAAATGTGAAACCAGACAAAAGACTTAAGAATATTTGATATCTTAAAATGTATCCCAACTACTCATGTGAACATTCAGATAATGGTTCAGATAAGTTAATTGAATGAAAAAGTAATAAACTCAGAAAGGTTTGTTTTTTTTGTAACACAGAGTTGAAGCAAACGCATAGTACTTCACAGGAAGCACAGGGCACAGTCCAACTAAATTGTATTTTTAGATGAAAGGAGAAACTCCACAGGAACCAGATGGGATATCTCTGGGGCAAGAAGCCATCCCATTACCCACGGAGATACTAGAATATAAACAATGTACATCTATAACATAACTTTCTGCTAACCGTCTTCTCTAGGAAATGCACTTACCAAATCTGCTGATTATGCAACAGAAGCACCATCATTACTATCTGCCTGTTATGATGCTCAAAAAAACACAATAATTACCCTGAGCATATTAATAATAAAATAGAGACAGTGGCAGAAAGGGAAATCACTGACATCTGTTATAAAAAATTATTGAATTTTAAAAGAATAGGATTGAATTAAACTTTTAAAACTTAGGCATCAAATAAAATATTCACTGAGAGAGGGGAAAACCTCCCATTTCATTCCCATTCTTCAAGGTGTACACATATATAAGATTCTAAGATTAATCATATACCACACTTTTAAAAAGGAGTCACCCAGTTCTAGTAAGTTGTCAGTAAAATTTTTATGTTGTTTCTCTTATTATTGAAAAGTTTGTCATGTGACAAAGCTGTAAAGTGACGAGAGCTATCTTCTTCCGCAGAGGACGAGGTTGTCCTTTGCAGCAGGGAGGGTCACGTGATCAAACACGACCTCCGCACCAACCAGACGGCCATGCTGCTTGACAACAGCACTTTTGTGAGTAACGGTCACTATGATATGACGATGAAGCAGGAAAAGCGCAAGCAGGTCTCCATATCTATGGGGGTCATAAGTGATGGAGGGCTTCCCGTTCATTAAAAAGGAGTTCACTCCTCATAGACCATGGCTCTTTAATGCATTTCCCTATGTAAGTACTGGCTTCTCAGATCCAATCCGTCTGTGTGGTTTCAGTGAGATGGGGAAACAGCCTCCACACTACACTGACACACTTAAGTGGGTCATTGCCTTGTTGCTGTGCAGGGCTGCTTGTCAGAGCGAAGAGCAGTTTCCTCACAGCCAACCCTACCTCCTTCCTCCCACCCCCTCAAATTTCTCACATCATGTATCAGTGTTGGTTATGAATTTTTATGTCTTGTTTTATACTTGCACTGAGTTTTGGAAGATGGGGCACCTGGCTTTTTTTGTCTTGTTTCCCCGAAGGACCTGAAAGCCACAAAGTTCCAGGTTTCAGCCGACCAGAGGTTCGTCTTGTTGGCATATAACATCCGGCAGGTGAGTCCTCATCTGCAATGAGAAGGGGCGGTGCGCGGGCACCAAACAATGCGACGTACGGCCCCCAATCCCCCGCACAGAGACGCAGGGTTCCCCCCGCCTCGAGAAAAGGGGCTACGGCTCACACGCCTGTCACTCGCCGGCGTCCCCTAGAGGCACGGTCGATGTGTGCTCACGCTTTCGCAGGCACAAGGCAACCTGCGAGGACATTAAGGCAGTAGCTCCCCCCCCCCCCCCGATAATGGGCGGTTGCCCTCTCTGAGACAACAGGAAGTATTGCTGCAGCAGTCCTGGAGCAGCTGAATTGCTGGGAAGATAGGTGGCGATGTGAATATTCATGGGGGGGGGGTGTGTGGGGGACTCAAGCAGAGACAGAGTGAGATGGGTATCCAGCCAGAGGGAATTTACAGCTGGACTGATGAAATCTCTGTGGTGTTTTTTGCTGCGCCGTATAAAGGACTCTCCTGACAAGTGTGCAGTATTCAGGCTCTCCGCTGACACAGAGAGGGCACAGCCATTTCTCTTTTTTATCACCTGCTGTGCTCTTCCGAACCCCCTGACCCACCCTGTCTGTAAATAACCCCACACTTCATAAATACCCCCCTCTTTCCCAAAAAGAGTGCGATCGTAAAAAACAGAATTTTAAAAAGCAATAAAACAGCGGAGTATCGGCTTATTAAAAAAGCGGCACATATTTTTGCGGATCCTTGACTTTTACATTATGCGCCCGCGTTGCCGAGATAGACTGTTAGTCTTTTAACCTTACAGCTGTACCTGTACAGGCGTATCAAGCTGGGCCAGATCTCTTTGTCTGATAGCTCTGATTCCTGCTCTCCCACTTCTTATCTTGCATTAAAATGTAGTCTGAGACGCAGTTGGACAAATGCCTTCGGCTGTTTTGTGTTTGCCGAGCGTGTTCTGTGTCACTACAAAAATGCTCCTTACCCGAGAACATATAGATGGAGGTTTTCCGGCAGAATGTGCACTGGATCGCTGGGGTGATGTTTTGTGTGTATCTGTGTTGTGCGTCTGTCCTTCAGAGTGTTAGTCAAATACATGGGAATTACAGGCACGTAACAGACTGTCCCCGTGTTCCTGTCTGTAATGGATGCCTTTACTGGCTCTTATCTCTCCGACCGTATTCCATTGTTTTCCCTCTCAGCAGGGATTTTGTGCTGACTTAAGCAGTCTATGCTGGCTCGCTCATTCAGTGGGGCAGGGGATTTCTAAGACAGCGAATGTGCAGGGAAGAAGAGAAAAAATGCAACGTGCGTCCGGTGCCCTCAGATCGGCATGTATATTCAATGGCACATTGACTCAAACTAACAGCCCCACCGGAGGGGAGAGCGTGGGCAGAGTAACGCTTTGGAGGTTCATATTAAAAACACGGAGGATCCTGTGTTCGGCCTATAGGTGCAGTAGGAGGAGAAGGGGAGGATCCCTTGGCAGGAAACGCCTTGCCATTGCTTAAATGAAGGTGGTATGTGCAATTGTGTGTGTCTATTTCTGAGAGGCTTTGGGAGGGTATTAAAAAGAGGGGAAGGCAAGTGAGTGTTGGAGAATGAAAGGATTTAAAAAAGCTAAAATTAGAGAGGGAGAGAAGCAGAGACATTGTTGGGTGGCAATGCAATAGGGAATTATGCTTTGCATTTCTGACGATAAGGACCTGCAGAGCTGCATGAAGCCTTGTTTTCCTCTGCTTAAGTCGTGTTTACGGCAGTATTTGCTACTAAACCACTTTAATTGTCCAATTATGGTATGTCAAAATACCTTTTTTGCATATAGTTCCATATAGTATTTCAGCAAGACTAAGTGGAAGACTAATATTTTAGTTGTACATGGACTGTTCTGGGGAAAATGCAAAGGCAGTATTCATCACCATCTCAATACATTGCCCCAGCAGACTTCATTTACCTCACCACAGCTCCAGGAAGGCACCCGTAGCAATAATTTCTGGGCCCACGCCTCAGGCCTTTAGACAAACCTCAGAGAGCTAATTAAACAAAGAGTACATGACGCAACAGTCCACGAGGCAACATGGCCTGAAGCTTCCGTTTCCTTTGCCGCTACCTGCTGGATTGTTGACTTCTCCCTCTCGTTTAGCTCTGCAGCCTTCAGATATATGTTTGAATTTGGTCCTATCATTCTGCAGCGTTCATTTCATAAGTGTGTTTTGTTTGGTGTTCCGGTATTTAATGATCCTTGATGTGGCACGTTAGATTTGTTCGGAGCCACACTCAGGGCAGGTTTAGGTTACCAGGATACATTTTGAAATAAGTTGACTTAGGCCTCCAAAACTTTAAAGCATCCTTCACCAGCCTTATTTGCAGTGAGCTACTTCTATATTGTGTGCAATGTTTGATATAAGATTGTATCACCCAGGGTGGGGCGGGACGATAAAACTCGTCAAGCAGGTAGGGGGATTAATTCTCCTTGCACTCAGCATGTGACGGCTCTGCAGCACACTGTGACAGCATGGTGCTTATTGTCCGAAACAGTCAGAATGGTACAGTATGAAAAACGCGGAAATGAGCACTGCAGAAAGCTTCTTTGCCTGTCTAATTGTACCATGTGCCAACTACCTAAAGTTATGCTTAACGACTGACTGCTGTGACGTGAATGTAATTTTTTTTTAACATTAATGTTTAGGTGAGTGGGATGATATTCCTAAATATTTAGTCATAAGCCACGTATGTTGTAAGGTGAGAAGTACCTGTGTGTATATTGCGTTAATTTATGAGGCTCTTTAGTGGGGGAAAAACAAGGCAGAAATAAAACAGAATTTGTGGATACACACTATAGCTTACATAACATCTGTCCAATAGCCTTCAGATTAAGAACATATACATACAGAAATAACACAGCATGAAAAAGCACAGACAGAAGGGGCACAGACAGGAAGAGCAGGGTGAGGAAGAGCACGGTGAGGAAGGGCACGGTGAAGAAGGGCATGGCGAGGCAGGGGATGGTGAGGAAGTGCACAGGCAGAAACGACACGCTGTGACAAGGTAACAGCTTGATCCCACAATCAAGATTCTGTACCTTCTTAATCCCTTAAGGCCTCCATTCCTTGACACCTAGATGAGACATCTATTCGGTAACAGACAGCTTCATTTGGGCTGGAGGAGAGAGTCTCCACCCCTCCGTCCTCCTAATTTCTCTGCCATCTCCCTGTGGGGAGCTGGAGACACTTCATCCTCTAACCTCAGGCATCCTCATTAATCTCCGACGTTAGAGAAGCGAGTAGATCGTCAGCCCCGCAAGGACAGCCAAATGTCCTGCAGTTCTGACATCTCCTCACCCCAACCCCTCACCTGCTAATTGCCTCTCTGTCGCCTTTCCCATCTTTATTTGGAGCACAAATTCCCAGCACCAATTGTACTCACCAGTGCTGATTGGTATGCAGGGGATGCTGTAGCTACAAACCCATTTGATAAATTAGAGACAGATTTGAAATTGGATTGAACTTTTTAGACTCTAGTGCATGTACTCAAGAGTTTCTCGGGGTTTTTTTTCCCCACAGACGAGACTTATGAGCTACTTCAGATGTTAAGTTAGTGCAGTTGGGACTTAAAAACAAGTAAAGGAAACCAGCTTCTGTGCTCTTCATGAAAGCAACTTCCTGAAGAGCCCGTGTTAAATATTTATGGGAGAATGCACTCTTTGTTCATGTAAATGCACATGTAGCAGTGGATAACGGTGTCTGCTGAGCAGATAATAAACGTCATATGAGGAAAAAAGAACGTGCCACTGATTAATTATCCTCCGGTCTTCCCATCCTGTGGCTAATTGTATATCCATGCAGGAGCCAAGGCGCTGCTGCCTATTGAAAATGTTTACTAGACATTAATTATACCACCATGCTGGGCCCTCAGACACGCACATGTCCCCCCATCCCCCCCATGTGTCTGAGTACTGCTTGAGAGCAGAGCCTGGACCTCATGAAACTGTGGATTAGGACTTGGATGCCCTGAACTGATTTTAGAAACGCTTCAGTTTCTCAGCCCGCAATCATTTGACTGGCTTATGGAAACAATAGCCTGAGGTGATTTATTACAGTGCTGCTCTCCTGTGGGACTGTGGGGCAGCCGCTGCCTTGACCTGCCTGGGTTTCATCAGCACTCATATCACCATCCCGCATCGCAGCAGGCCCTGGCGCTGCCTTAGTCACTGTCAGTACAGACTTCTTTCTTCCTGTGTATGTCTGTGTATGGCTAGTCTACAAAGATGTGCCTCGGGAAAGGGGTGCTTACAGTTTGTTCATGCAGTTGGAGATCCTTACTGGCACGTCTTCATGGTGCAGACACAGACGCTGGTCCCTCGGCTGAAGGTTGTGTGTGTGTGTGTGTGTTAGTCTGTGTGCCATGCAGGGACCTCCCTCCCACTGGTGCGCTGTCCTCTACCCCCCTGCAGGTATTCTCACAGTCCTTCACAGCCTCCTATGCCATCTACAGTGTGGCCACCGGGTAGGTAGGGCCCCTGGGCTGTCCTGCCCCCCCCCCCCCCCCCCCCCCCCTCCCGTCGGGGGAGACACTAACGAGCGGACGGGGCTCCGCGCCCCCACA
>JAABNY020000108.1:22473836-22498274 GCA_015164015.2 Brevimyrus niger
CAGCCTCCTCTGACATCTACGGTGTGGCCGCGGGGTAGGTGGGGCACCTGGGCTATGCTGGACACCCCCCCCGACCCCGTGTTTGGCATGTGGAAAACTAACAGGACTGAACTGGACTGCTCCGGAACATGCATGCCTCTCAGCACCTCCATCTGAACGCCGGTGCTGTGTGGCGCCCCCTCACCCCCTCCTCATGGCTAGCCTGTCATCTTCTGGATGGCTTCCTGCGCGAAGATCAGTTACCAGCAGATTTATTACTATATTATCATCATACGAGTGCAGTGCCCCAACCACCCATCTGATGCCATTCATGCTACGGCAGGGAGTCCCTTAAGGGCACCGCCAATATAGATCAGAGAGGTATATTGGTGGGTGTTACATCAGAGATTCATTGGCCCTGCACAGGACATTCCCAGGAAGGTGGTGGGGTGGGGTGGGGGGGGAGGGGTTCAAAACCATGGTAGCTTTGGGGAAATTCCTGCAGCCAAAAAGATTCTCCAAGTTTGCCTGTTCATGGGAGGGGGGCACAGTTATAACTAGAAATCATCATTTGAGAGCCTCCACTTTGCATGGTTTGACTTCCATTCACCATCAAAAGTTGCATTTGCATCCTGTTTATTTCTGTTGCCGTTTTGCTTCATCTTGGCTGAGGGTAAGGAGTCATTCCCACTTTTCCAATACTCAGGAACAGGTATTGACCATCGGTAAACATGTCCCAGAAACTGCAGTCTTTAAAGAGCAAGGCATCATTCATTGCCGTAATATATTTGTTCTAGGGACATAGTTGAGCTTGCTGTTCCTGGAAAGGACGCGTCTGTGCTACAGTTTGCCGCCTGGGGTCCCCAAGGAAACCAGCTGGTAAGAAAGCACCCGTCTGCTTGTGCTTGTATTGATGTGTGTAGGTTTATGTGTTATTTATTGGCTCAACCCATTGGCCACTTCTCAGTTTTGTTATTGATCTGTCTCATTCCTGGTTGCCCAATCAGTTGTACTGCATGTCAATAAAAATGCATTCTAGAGTATATACACAATTAAAATAATGTGTCTATATCCAAACCAAGACTATATTAAAAAGGGTTAGATCAAAATAGAACCCTACACTAATCTTAACAGACTCTATACATTTCACTGAGGCTTTCATCCAAAGTGACTTGCAGTTGAAGGAAGATGAAGAAGTCGGGGGATAAGTGTATTGCATTTTGCAAGGTCGCCAGTTCAAACCCAGCCTCAGCACATCTGTCGGTCCTTGAGCAAGGCCCTTAACCCCAGGCTCCCTGGTCGACCTAACAGGTGGCTGCCCTTCATGGACAGCTCACTCTACAAAGAGCAGGTTGAGGGAGGTGTAAAGACAATTTACCCACAGGGATTAATAAAGTATCAAAAAAAATCCTTTGCAGTATCAGCACAATGTTCTAACAATGTTCTATTTGTTTGTCTAGGAACTATAAATACACAATTACCAATATATACACAAAGCACATTCACAAGCATACACTATAGAGGAGGTACAGTATAATTGCCATGCAGGTTGGCTGTCAGAGTTTGTAACTATTGGGAACTGTGTTTAAATTCTATCACATGCGGTTTGACCCATTTTTTCAGTTGAATCAAATTGAATATATGGCAGTAAAATGTTAGTATACATTCAGTGTTTTTAACCCCTAACAGAAAACATTTTTCGTGAGAAAACGTGATTGCATTAGGATAACTCACAAGTTGGACTTATGTCAGATATACTGAAGGGATAGCTATATTCTGATGTTCAATTTTAATTTATTTCTCTGCCAAACTGCAAAAGAAATATATGCTAAAAGTCTGATTGGGGCATGATGTTTCATTTTCAGTGTTGGGCATTTCAGGTCCAGAAGCTACAAGTCCAGACCAAGATTTTGTTTTTACCAACCAGTTGAGTACTGTGTGACTGTGGCTCTTAATGCTCAATTGATTGGTTGAAACAAAATCTTGGTCTGGACTCATAGCTTCTGGACCTGAAATTCCCAACACTGCTCATTATTACGTTATTAAAAGGGGGCCTATTATGCTAATTTTGACTGTTCATAATTTTATTTTTGGGTCTATTAGGATAGATTTACTTGCATCCGTATTCCAAAATTACATAATTTTTCTCACACTACATCTCTATTCACTTTCAAATGCTCTGTGAGCTTAAAGCCCCACCCCCAATAAGCCCACTGTGCTCTGATTGGTCAGCTTTCCCAGATGGTCAGCTTGCCTTACACATTCCACCCCTGTCTTGCAGCCTGCAGACAGATTCTTGCAGCTAGTTAGCCAATAACGATTGTGTTATGAGGTGACCTCAACATGTCACGGAATTACTATCTTCTACCCTCCTACCGTATTTTGGATTAGATGATTTTGCCCACTTAATGACTTTGGTCTCTCCCTGACTGTTGCTTCCAGATATACGTCTTTGAAAATGACATCTACTACCGGACTGATGTGTCCAGCAACACCTTGCGTCTCACATATACAGGCAGGGAAGGCCTAGTGGTCAGTGGTCTGACTGACTGGGTCTATGAGGGTAAGGACATTTGCTGAAATGTATGTGGCATATTGACTGCTATTCTGTATGTTTTACTAAGAAGCATCTGTGTTGACAATATGATCATGCAAGAAAATCAAATTGAGTCACTTCTGCAAAGCATTTAGTTCTAATTTTCATCTTATCCGGGATGCACCATGCAAGAAAGTATGACTGTTATATTCTGTGGACAGAAGAGGTTCTCCTCACATACCAGGCCCACTGGTGGTCAGAGGATGGAGCCCGGCTGGCGTACCTGACCATCAATAACTCAGCTACACCTTTCATGGAGATACCCCACTTCCTTGGAGAGGTCTACCCATCTCCCTTGTTCTATGCCTATCCCAAGGTGAGCAAGATTACCTTAGTTAACGTGGCAAAAGTAATTTTTTATGTTTTTTTTCTGTTTTAAACATTTTTGGTCAGCTCAGTTTTCTTTTCCCAAGCCATTTTTGCTTTGATGTCGTTTGTCTAATTAATGCATGAATCAGGCTGGTGCCAACATTCCTGCTGTAAGCCTCCATGTCGTCAACCTGTATGGTCCAGCCCACACCTTGGAGATGGTTCCTCCAGACTCCTTCAGTTCCAGGTACCATTCTGCTCTCTACTGCTCCTCCCTTCTCTGTTTTCCACCTTTATTCACTCTGTTTTTGCTGTTCTCTAGATTTCTGTTTACTCCTCCAACTTGATTATACTTGAGTCTTCCACGATTCTCTGCCTCTCTACCAATACAATGGATTCTAATATATATCAAAGTTTTGTTATATATTGAAATATATATCAATATATAAAAAATAGTAACACTTTAAATGGTAAAGCTTTCACTCACTGTATAATGCATTATATATACCTTCATAATGCATTATAATGTCCAGTATAAGAATTAATAAAGCAATGCAGCATCTTCTTTTGATGTTGCAAGGCATTTTAGTGTTGATTATAATACTTCATAAGCCCCAGTGAAGCTCTCATCTATAATGCACTATAGATACCTTCCTAATGCATTATAAACGCATCCTTAATCCATGTACCAACCATTATAATGCATTAGGAAGGTATCTATAGTGCATTATAGATTAGCGTCATAAGACAGTTATAATGCATAATAAACATGGCTATAATGTGTTATGGGGGTTTATAAATATTTAAAGCGATGCTGCTTTATTAATGTATTATTCTTTATGAAGGCCTTCATAGAATGCGTTACTAATATTGCATTTTCATTTTGGATATGATATATACATGTTTTGTGTTTAATCCAGTGATGGCGTCCTCCGGGGAGAGAGCAGTAATGAGTGTTTGAGAGACTCCCTGTGTGTCTCTCCTCATGCAGGAGTCACTATATCTCCATGGTGACCTGGATAAGCAGCACGCAACTGGCCGTACGATGGGTCAACCGCCCGCAGAATCAGTCAGCGCTCTCAGTATGCGAGGCCACCACAGGCGCTTGTTCAGAGGTGAGAGTTTAAATGTCAAAACTGCTCTTCAATCAGTCATACTGCTCACAATCGGGGCAACGCCTGCTAGCTGGTGTGTGTGATGTGTGGCTGTGCCGTGCTCACTGTGGGTGTGAGCTGACACGCATAGCTAAGGAGGGACGTCCTGTTAACACTGGTGCCATTTTCCCTCTGTCCTTTTCTTTCTTCAGAAGCACAAACTGCCAGTAGATATTTGGCAAGATCAACTTCAGGTAATGTTTCTTTTGGCTAAATAGTCCCATTGGGTATTTACTTACTAATTAAGAATCTTGGTCATAATCTCTGAGCAACGAAGGGATTAAGCTGCTTCAGAATATGAAAAACAAATATCTTTTGTAAGGAAAACATGTATTTAACTTAGACAAATGCATCATCCACTATTCCTTTGCAGTTTGCAGCATTCTTATGCATTGTTTTAGATCATTAACCTTCATTAAAACAATTTGCCAGAATTAAATGAAATTTTATATTTAGTAGCTAAGTAAGTATAGGTAACAAAATATTATTGATGTTATCTATGGACTCCATTGTTTGCTCTTGCTGAAAATGATTGAATTTCCAACAGGAGGTGCCGTTGTTTTCTAAAGATGCCTCCACGTTCTACTTAACCCTTCCTGCCAAGCAAGGTGCCCGAGGGGAGTTTCGGCACGTGGTGTCTCTGCAGGTCCAGGTCAGCCGAGAGACACCTGGACAGGCTTCAAACACCTTTCCGTCTGATCCAACAATGCACATGAGAGCTGGAATATACTGTTACCTATATTTGATCAACTTTCCTATATTCTACTCAAATATTCTGTGTTGGGTTTTTATGGTAGTTCTTTCATGCTACAGAAGACCCATGTGTTTCCTAGTATTT
The DNA here is from genome assembly GCA_015164015.2 of Brevimyrus niger. Taxonomy (NCBI): domain Eukaryota; kingdom Metazoa; phylum Chordata; class Actinopteri; order Osteoglossiformes; family Mormyridae; genus Brevimyrus; species Brevimyrus niger. Next base: position 22,478,713 of record JAABNY020000108.1, read on the forward strand.
GAATGGTCGGTTAGAGCTGAACATTAAGAAAGTGCATTTCAGTGCAATGTCTATGGCATTTCCATTTGACTAGTGGATGGCAAAAGTGTCTTTTATAGTCATTGTTTTTAGAACGTTGAAACAGTTCATTGGTTCTCAGAAGGATAAACCACTTGGCAAACTATATGACCTCCATCACTTGTATTGTATACGACAACGGATACATTTATATACACTGTGCATTCCTTTATATCAGAATGCTAATGCTAATTTATTCCTGTTGAAACACCGGAGTCCCACCTGCTTCCTCAGTACAATCCTCCAGGTCCACCCCTTTCTCTCTTTTTCCCTCTATCCTAGCCCCCAGTCCCCTCAGCTCCTCCACGCTTCCTGACATCGGGAAACTGGGATGTCTCCTCGCTCTGCGCCCTGGATGAACATAGTGGGAAAATGTACAAGGCTCCTCATTACGCCATAGTGGTAGCTGTGTGCTGGGGATTGGCCCTGGCATATTACAGACCAGCAGCTCCCCTTCAGATGTCTGGATATGCTGATCTCATAAACCAGTTTTGCCCCCCAAACACACACACACACACACACACACACTTAGATTAACTGCCCTTGTCAATAACTATGGCAGCCCGTAGTGAAGTGAATGAATGTTTCTCCTTTCTGCTTGTAGATATTTCCTGAGTAGTGAGATGTCGAGACAGAGCCGGCACTTGTACAGGTGAGAACTGCTTTGAAGGTGTATGAGCCTCATGCATTATTGACTAATTAGTCAGGTGGTTATGCTCTGCTTCTCTTCAGGTGGCTTCAGGGTTTCCTGCTCACAATGCTAATTTGATCCTTGCATCATTCTAGAGCTGTTGCAGAATTTCCCCCTAGTTATATATAGATCGTCTTGCAAAACAGCATTGCATGCTAGCTTTGATTTTTTTCAGCCAATTACCATATATCTTAGTATTTTTTCAATCCAACTTGACATAGTAATATACAGCTGTGAACTCCAATACCACATGTGTTATGATGAAACCTTCTATCTCAAAAGATCTGAAGACTAGGAGATGCCAACAAAGTATTTTATATAGGGATAGACAGACATAGAATAGATTTTATTAATTCATCTGTAATAGAATTGTTTTTATTTATTTATCTAGACATATTTTATGTGTCAGCTAGCTGGTTTGCATGCTCCTGTGAGACATAGCAGCTAGGGTACATTTTGCTTTGACCACCTACCATTGTTCACTGCACGTTTTTGTTATTTGTAAGTATCAGGCAATATTTTTTGTCTTGGGGGCCTTGAGCATGAGCCTGAACAAACCCGTTCATGCAAGTTAGTGTTATTTTACTTAATTAGCCAGTTCATATAACAGGGGAATAAAAACAACATTAAGATTCAGCTCAATAAGTTGCCTGTCTGCAAACAAGGCTGGATCACCGAGGTATTGCAAACGATGCCCTTCATTAATCTCAGTCTTGTGTGCCGATGGCAGAGACACGGTCTGTGACAGCAGCAGGCTTTTGTGCATTGGAAGCGACGCAGTGTTGGTCAAGGAAAGACAATGACAATGCCCAGAATTACAGGCTCGGCCAGTGTTCAAACAGGGGTTGTTTTTTTATGTGATGATGAACATATCAACGTAACAAAAAAGCATGCTGTGTTGAGATTTACGTCAGTCATGGGAAACGGGTATTTTAAAACATATATGGTTCTGATTTTGTCATGTGTGTGTAAATGTTAAGGTTAAGCTCTTTCCTGGCCTCTTTTTCTCCTGAGCTTGCCTCAGGAACACAGAGACTTGGTTCATTTGCTCTGCCTGAGGCTATTATCAAGCAAGGGCAGTGACTGTGCAACTTCACGGACCATTGTTAAAATTACACTACTCAATATACTGCTACTAAAATGGACCAGTCTTAAGTGCTGGTTTGTATCTCCTAGTATGTCTTCATTACACTGCACTGGTTGTGTCAGCATATCTATGCCCTAACAGGATACAACACACCTTTAAACCTGATTTTCGATGTAAAATTACTTCATAAAATTTAGGTCAGCTGTTAAATGTAGTAAGTTCTAATTCATATTTAGTTGTTTTTCATAATGTCAAATAATGATGCCGTCTAATCTTATCCTCAGGGAATACATGTTCTTTTCCTGGTCATATTCCGACAGAGCTTGTAATTAATTAGGAATGATTGAGATGCTGATTTAAATCTGCCGACTGCTGCATGTAGCTTTAACGGTGTACAAACATTCATTTGGCCCTGAAAATACAAGGCTGAATGTAATTTTGTCCTATTAATGGTTTAATAAACTACATGAATATATGTCTAACATTAATATGAATGAATGCAGTCTTGACTGCAATGAATAAATAACAGAACTAAAAATAATTCGATTTTGTTTCACATTAACATCGCCACCCTATACAGATATGGGTGGATGGACGGATGTCATCTTGTTGTTTTATGCAGAATGCAGCAGTCCAGGGTAAGAGTTTACCTTTTGTCAGAGCATACATACTTATTACTTCTTAAAGATCCTAAGAATAATATATAGCGTTAGATTAAATGTCAGGATTATTGTCATGACCATTAAATACGACTGATGCAGAAACCAGGCACTGAGGCACCTCCAGACCAAAGCTGGGAGATCCTGTCTATAAAATGCAGTAATCAACTTCAGGTTAAATGACGTTTATCATTTACCCAACAAATTGTTTTCAATAGAAAGAGCCCGCTTTGATTAACAAAACAGAAATGCTGCTCTTGTTCTGGATGACTCAGTTCACTTGTTGTACTGTATAATAGCTGAGTACAAATGTTTCTCCTGCCCTCTTTTAGTGTGGACCTGAGTGGCGCCTTGCAGCGACAGTGTCTCACTTGTAATCTGATGGAGAACTGCAGCTTCCTCAAGGCCGAGTTCAGCCCTAATCGGACAAGATTTACTCTGCACTGCCTTGGTAATGCTGTGGGTCTCTTGTTTCTCTTTTTGTTCGCAGCATAAACACGCAAACAATAAATATGCCTTGCCATTGATGCAGTTATTTTAACTACACTATATGGACAAAAGTATTGTGACGCATCTTAAATTTAGTTGTTTCATTCAGACTCATTGCCAATAGCATGGGTGTAAATTATGGGGGGGGGGGATACAACCCCTTGGACCCCCTTAAATGGGTGGAGACCTCAACCCCCCAATGTTGAACCCAAAGTTATGCCCTTGACCACAGGTGTATGAAATCAAGCACCTAGCCATGCAGTCAAGTCTACAACCTCTTGTGAAAGAATGGGTCATTCTGAAGAGCTCAGTGAAATCAAGTGTGGTATTGTTATAGGATGACACCTTTGCAATAAGCAAGGTCTTGAAAAGTCTTCCCTGCTAGGTATTCCACGGTCAAAAGTAAGTTGTATTATCGCAAAGTAGAAGCGTGTATACAAACAACAGAAACTCAGCCAGCAAGCAACAGACAGTGTTGAGCGGGACTGCTGACTGCTGAGGTCCGTATAGTGCATCTTCACATCACCAAGCTTAATGCCAAGTATTGGATGGAATGGTGTAAAACCTGCCACTACTGGACTACTGGAGTAGTCGAAACATGTCCTGTGGAGTGATGAATCATGCTTCTCTGTCTAGAGGTCTGATGGACGAATCTGGGTTTTGCGGTTGCTAGGAGAACGTTACCTGCCTTACTGCATTATGCCAATTGTAAAGTTTGGTGGAGGAGGGGTAATGCTATGAAGTTGTTTTTCAGGAATTGGTCTATGTCCCTTAGGTCCAGTGAAGGTAACTCTTAATGCTTCAACACACCAAGACATTTTGCACAGTTTTATGCTTCCAATGTTGTGGGAACAGTTCGGGGAAGGTCCTTTTCTGTTCCAGCATGACTGTGCCCCAGTGCACAAAGCAAGGTTCATAAAGACATAGTTGGGTGAGTTTGGTGTGAAAGAACTTCACTGGCCCTCACAGAGCCCTGATCTCAATCCCATCTAACACCTTTGGGATGAACAAGAATGGAGATTACGAGCCAGATTTTCACATCTAACACCAGTGCCTAACCTCAGATATGCTCTTCTGGATGAATGAAAAATTTCCACAGACACTCCAACATCTGGCAGAAAGTCTTCACAGAAGAGTGGCAACTGTTATAGCTACACGGGGGGGAAGGCGACTCCATGTTCCCGTAGGTGTAATCCCAGGTGTCCCAATACTTTTGTCGATATAGAGTATCTGTAGACATAATCACCATTCATTGTGGTGTCTTTGTAGAATTATTTGTTTTATTTCCTCAGGGCCTGGAATCCCCAAGGTGACTATTCACAGCACAAAAGAGCCTCACAGTGAGTTACTTCAAAAGCTACAGAGCACCGATGGAGAACGAAAATAGTACAATATTGAAATTAACAGTGTAGTTTCTTCAGTGACCACTAGAGAGCAGTACTTTTATCCTAGCAATTGACACATCCTGAAAATGTAGAGGTTCTATGATGAGACTAATTTGGTTTGAGAACAGATTCAGTCTTCAAATTACTAGGATGTTTTAGTCTGGTATTGAAGCTTTTATTCAATTCTCTTGTGCAATATCTACAGTAGAAATCTCTGATTAGATTAAATGAGACAGCAGAATGAATCTGTCAGCTCTGTGGATACAGTCTATTTTTCATAAAATGTGTATTTATAAAAATTGAATTTGCTCATACAGAATTTTAAAATGTGACGCAGATTAATATCACTAAAATGTGGAATTCCTTTCACATATCTGATTTTGCTCTGCTATGATAGATGCACATATACATGCAAGAGTAAAGCTTAGGGTTAGACATTTACCTGGTGTCCCTGTGTAGTTTTTGGGGTTATGGGCCTGGCATTGATGTTGCTCAATAGAGTAACAGCAGGTGAATGAAAGTTTTTCAATTTTGAATGGATTCATATGCGATTTTATCCCCAACATGTTTGTTTTGCAATACAAAGTAACACATAGATCAGCAGAGGATACTAAGTTAATTTAGACTACTTTTGGAAGTGCTGTTTATCACAAAATATACTGCATTGCTCTAAATTTCAGTGAACAAGGTTACAAATAACATTCTAAGGAGTGTACTGGTGAAGTTTCAGGTGCTAAACTTAAATAAGACGCTTTAACACTCAGTGAGCGATCCTGTACAGTGTTTGGAACATGGCCTGCTAGCCTTATTTTTTCCATAAGTCCTCATTTTTATCATGCTAGTTTTGCACAATCCTAATGTTTTACTGTGATGAATCTGTAGTGTTTAGCAGAAATATCTGTGCATGGAAATACAGTGCATCACTGATATTAAAATGAATATCATTAATATTATTGTGTCGTGTCTCAGGGTACATTGTGCTGGAGGACAACAAGCCCATGTCCCAGGCCATGGAGGGAAAGTGGCTCCCGGAGATGCAGTTTCGGACTCTGTCGGGCGAGAACTACGGTACGAGTTCTGAGCTTCACTCCAGTCCTGAGCTTCAGCAGGAAGCTGAACCACATTAGCATGGTTTAAATTGGGCACCTGGTCGGATACTGAGAGGATTGAATGCTTTTCCCCTCAGCCTCACCGTGCTTCTGTCAGTATAAAACAATGTGGTCTTTAGATAAGCTCTTCATTGTATACTTGGTAACAGCAGTTGACACTATTTGTTTTGCCCAAATGTAACTCTGCAGTAGGCTGTCTGCCTGCCACAGCACTTTTGCTGTATTGTAGTTTAATTGTATATGGCAGGAAGAAGAGCTTGTAGCTAGACGCTGTAACAGATAAACTGAAAGTCTGCATTTAGGGTGGGTGTCTCCGTACAGGGGGTGAATTTAGTGACCACTATATTGTATGCTTTGTGGAAGCTTTTATCCAGAGAGATTTACTTATCTCCTGTTTTATATCGTGCCAGTTAAAAGTTTGGACACATCAAGTTGCCTGTAGAGCGTGATGGTGTTACATCACATGACCTGGCCACCCGACCTAAAGACAGTAGAAATGGCCCAATGAGAGCTCAGTATATGTGGGAGCTCCTTCAGGGCAGCTGGAGAAGCATCCCAGGAGGCCACTGCCTGAGGCTGGAGTGGGAGACAGTGAGATCAGCCTATCCCTAAAGCAACTGGGGTTAAGGGCCTTGCTCAAGTGCCCAGTGGTGACACTCTGCTGATCATGGGATGTGAACTGTCAACCTTCTGAGTCCTATCCCACCCGTGCTGCTACTAATGGGCTACAAAGTAACGTGTTACTGTAATTACAGAAACACTAAAATAATGTAACACACACACAGGCACAATATCTCCTTGATGCTTAAAATCCACTGGCAAAGAATCTCATATCACTACTGAATATTAATTTGACATTCCCCCTTTGTCTGTGTGACGTATTTTATCAACAACAACGCGATGTTAATGAGATCACTATATGATATTTAGCCTACTGTTTTTCTTAATTAGTAACCCACAATAGGTTTACTTTATATATATATATATGCGCACACACACCATTGTATGGGTAAGTGTGTCCAAACTTTTGACTGGTACTGTTTATTACCTTTCGCATTACTGAATAAAAGTTTCCATAATTGGTAGGACAGCAGGGATAGTCCTAGGACTTATCCATCCATGCATCTTCTAACCATTTTTCATGGTCGTGGTTGCAGGGGATTTGGAGCCTATCCCAGAGAACACAGGGCAAAACGCCAGTCCATCTCAGGGTACACAGACACACACACACAATCGCGTTCCATTCAGAGGCATCGTGCCATTCAATATTGCAGCTTTCAATGGCAAGTTCAATGTGCCACCTGGTGACCAAAATAGCAAAATACAGGCAAGAAAGGCTTTTATCCGCAAAGGGCTGCTGTGTAAGCGCGTTTCAGCTGCAACTCCACAAGTACATTACTAAGTAGAGGACTGATTGGCTGAAGAGTCCTCACATCTTGGTTTGAACGGCTGACCTACAGGTTACCCCAAAAACCTGCATACACAGCAGCCCTTTGCAGATAATATTGCCCGCCCCTTTCTTTCCATGTTTCCTCCATGTACTCCAGTTTCCCCCCTACAGTCCACAAACATTCAGACAATTGCAAAGTGTGCCAGTCAAATGTTTGGACACACATGCCCATAGAAAGGTTTATTTGTCCCAAGCATGCTTTTCCCTCTGCCCCAAAGGAGTCTCATTTTCATTTCCAGAGCTTTTAATTGTGGGATTGTGGGTAGATTGTGAAAACTATTGAATTTCAATGGATAATGTCATTGTGATTTTTGAAAGAAATAATGACAAAGCATAGGCTGGCAGAAAGAGTAAAACAACTCGCAACTGCTTGATACAAACAAGCGCGATGCTCTTCTGCTCTCCGCGGGAGCATCTCTGCTGCAGCCGCCCGCAGGAAGGCTGCACACACCATGAAGGGGATGAGGGAAAGCCTTCGGGAGCCTCATCCCTGGATGAGTCAAAACTGTCAGAGAGCTTATAGGGTCGGGCCTGTTGGGGATGGGGGCTGGTGCGGTGCTGAGGCGTCACCTGCTGCACGGTGGCACCTGGGTCCCAGTTTGAGGCGACCCGTCTGGGTAGGTGCGTGGAATGTCTTGTCTCTCCGGCAAGATCAACGGCCATTTTTCTCTGCTGTTGGGGGAGCTTCGTAAACTCCGTGTTTCAGTGGCTCTAAGGTATGGAAACCGGGGAGCAGCCAGATCTCTGTGGGTGGGTATACCTACTTCGGGTTTGGTCGCTCAGATGGCTGCCATACTCAGGGAGTAGCTGTTGCAGTAGTGGATCAGCTCCTTCTGATGGTGTCTGACGTCATTTCATTCAACGGGCATATTATGGGACTCAGGCCCGCCTTGGGTGTCATGTCTGTTGTCTCAGTGTATGCTCTGACCACGGTGAGTGATGTCTTGTTGAGGGAGACATTTTATTCACATTGCAGGCAATCTTTGCTTCCATCTGGGAGTCAGGCATCAACCTAACTGACTGGACAACGGGAATTGTGTCAATGGAGTCATCCCCAGCTGAGACTCTGATCGGGGCTTTTGAGAGACTGAGCGAGGAGTCCGAGTGTCTGAGATTGAGAATGTCCTGCATAAAAAACAAAATCCTGGCCTTTTATGAGTTCTTGGGCACAGCCATTAGTAATGTGTGTATCTGTGGGGAGAATGTCGACCTTTTTGTGTGATTTGCTCACCTCGGTAATGACATTCCTGTCTCTGGTGACTCTTCCTATGAAAGTAAGCAGATGGATTGGGAGAGCATGGGGGGTTCATGAGGTCGCTGGAATGGGGTGGTGTGGCGCTCCTGAAATGTGGGGTCCAAGTCTTTATGGTGGCACACGTTTGGCAACTTGAGGCTTGCAGGTTCGAGTCCTGGTTCCTCCTGCCCCCATCAAAGTGTCCTTGAGCAAGACACTGAACCCCAAATTGCTTCCGGTGAGCAGGTTGGCGCCTTGCATGGCAGCCTCCACCACCGGTGTGTGAGTGTGAGTGTGGATGGGTGAATGTGAGGCATGTATTGTACAGTGCTTTGAGTGCTTGTAGGAGTAGAAGAGCACTATGTAAATGCAATTCATTAACCATTTACCATTTAGGAAGGTTTAAGTGTTTAGAGTCCTGCTGTTCCCCGTCTTACTGTGTGGATACGAGACATGGATGCTATCCAGTGAGCTAAGATGAAGACTGGACTCCTTCAGTACTGTGTTTGGATTCTCTTTGGAGAATCCTTGGGTAATGGTTTGACTTTGTGTCGATTGAGCGGTTGCTAGAGGAGTCCTGAATCACGCACATTACTTGCATTGTGAGGGAGCGTCAGTTACGGCACTATGACCATGTGGCGCGTCTCCCTGAGGTTAATCCGGTTCACAGGATCCTCACTGCTGAGGACCCAGGCGGCAGGACCAGGCCAAGGGGACGCCCACGTAACACCTGTGGCAGTTGGATGGCCATTTGCAGAGGGTGGGACTGGACAATGTATCTGCTTGGGGGGGTTTGCCGGCCAGGATCCCGAGGAGTTTTGCTGTGTGGTGGGAGCGGTAACGAGCCGCACCTCCACACGCTCCCCAACCTGACCAGACAAAAAGAAAATGACATTTCTGGAAGGGGTGGGGCAGTCGTTAGCACTGGGATCAGGGTTCAAGCCTCTGGCCTGGCTCCGTGTGTGGAGTTTGCATGTTTTCCCAGTGTCGTTCTGGGGTTTTATAGATTCTTCGGTTTCCCCCCATAGTGACAAAAACATGCTGAGGCTGATTGGAGTTACCAGATTGCCTGTAGGTGCGCTTTGTGAGTGAATGGTATGTGACAGAAATGATAAGTTAAGATAAGAATATGAAGAGCATTAGGCCTGATTTTACACTTTCATCTGGTCAATATGCTAAGGTATTAGCACTTAATGCTAATGAAAAAAAACGTTATAAATGTTATGGTATTGTATTGGGATTAGATAATAACCCTGCCTGCTCTGACTCTGGGTTTCAGATCTTCACCTGAAGCTGTCTTTGCCTCAAACCCATGAGGAGAACGTACACCCACTTCTCATCATAGTGTAAGGCCCCAGCCAATCACTGCTAAGCTTTCTGTCCCAACACACAAGATCTGTGCTACTCAGAACTGTTCATCAAGTAAATGTAGGCAGCCTTGTGTTGAATGACATCTGCCTGGTATGTTGTTACTCACACAACAATCAGAATCCTGAACAGTGTGCTAATACTGCCAACAATGAGACTTTACCGCGTCTAAATCCATGCTTCCCAAAGTGGAAAGGTCATGACCCCTGAGGGGCCGTGAGACAATTTCCAGAATATGTGAATAAAATGTGAACACATTAAAAGCATTATTATATTATATTGATATTTGCTGATTCAATGTGTATTGCGATTTTTAAAATATTTTTCACTGAGGAGCATTTCAGATTTATATTTAGTATAAAAGATAAGGGCTGTATTTGGGTTTGTAACACACAAAGAAATAAATTAATAGATTTCCTAACATGGGTGAAACCTAAGTTATAGGTGATCAACATGAAAAACTAATTGTTTGGGAATGTTTTGTTTATTTTGTAGTAATGTAACCCAACACTGAACAGAAAGTTTCTGATAAGACCAAGACTGTCTAAGTCATTTGACACAACATCATCAGAGTGCGTATGACGGAAAACAAGGCAGAAACAGCCTCTGCAAGTTGTTCACCATATGGCATTTAAGACATTTTGCCCAGAAATTTAGACCAAGCTTAAAAAATAACTACAGCTATAGGGATGTGTATCGCTACATGTATGCAACCATACTCCAGAGACAATATGGGATTTAGTTCATTATTATTGTTATTATGCAGTCTATTTTTTTAATTCTATGTTTATTTTATATATACTTTTTTACAGCACACAAATATGCATTGCTTAGGTTTTGTTATTTAGACACGTCAGACGCAGCCCTTCGTGGGAGTTGGAAGTCTCTGGCACTTATTTTGGAGGTCGAGTTGAAAAGCTTAATAAAAAATAATATGAATAAAAATTAGTAGCAGATTGGCCTTCAAAAGTTTATCTAGAAGTTCAGTTAGGTTTACATAACGGTATTGCTGGGCTTTTTAGGCACTCGTACAGCGCTCACTTTCTTCTTTGTGACAGTGATGGGACACCAGGAAGCTACACGGTGACTGAGGAGTTCTCCCTGGGCTGGCCTCAGGTTCTGTCCAGCACGCATGGGGTGGTGGTGGCTTGGATTGACAACAGGAGCGGCGCTACGCGAGGTCAGAAGTCAGCTACCCACGATGCCCGAAAACTAAGCTCATTGATGGTCAAAGATCAGCTTGGTGTAGTGGAGTAAGTTCTATAGAAACTTTTTCTGGTGTCGCCCTAATGCACAATTTCTGTTCAGAGATTTTCTGTCAGAACTGATATGCCCTTTCTGGGAGACAGCCAGTGAAATGAACATATGTGAGAATTTCTTTTTTTAAAGCAAAAGCATTTGACACAGGAATGGGGCATGTAATGACAGATTTATGAAGGACAAAGGTTCCCTTGGCAGAGTTTGTAGGTTGTAGGCGATGGGCAGTGACAGGAGTAAAACAATACTAGTGAAAGCAAGTGCACTGGAAAGCAACATGATCTCCAGTGGGAGTTAGTGTGGGTTTCAGAGCTTAATATTTGTAGCCCGAAATATGAATGAGGGACAGGTAAATGAAGACTAACAAGCCAGAACACCTGAATCTACTTTCTGAGGGAGCAGACTTCTTTGACTGAACCCAGCATGATTCTGATCCTCATTCCTCCTCCTGGGAAAATTAGTCATAGGTTTGGCACTTGATTTGGCCCATGGACCACCAGGGAAAAAACAACAAAAACAGGAAACAGTGCAATTTTTGCAATGCAAATTATCAGTGCATGTCGGTGTTTGGTAGCATTCATCTGATAAAATCATAGAATGTGTGATGGGACAGGTCAGGGCTCAAAAGGTGGAAATGAAGTTAGCCAATCCAGAAGTGGATGAAGGTTATGGGGAATGATGGTAACCACCATTGTCTATTTGTGGGCAAAACCTCCTTCCAGTGTTTAATAATATCTAAAACACCACTGTAAATCATTCAAGTAGCATTGAAAAGCTGCCTAACAGATAATATAGAGTTGATTGACGTGTCCAAATTTTCTGTGCACACAAACTTATAAATGATGTGCTTCACAGTTTTATGAAAACTTTTGACTAAGCCATCAGTTTGTGGGTAATAAACTCTACCTCCGATTGTTTTCAGATCAATACATCAAATTCCTTTAGTTTGCATGACCCAGCATATGAAAAACAAAGTGGGTCAGTAAAAATCTTATCTGAGATAACACAAGTCTACAAATAAGTAATGCAAAGTGATGTCCTTGTACACTACAGTCTAAGACTGGAGAACATCCCTGAATTTACACCCCTGTTTTTTCCCAGATGCACCTCCATCAATGGAAATGGGAGCTTTAGCATTTGGAAGCCTAAATTTTCAATAACTGGCATTCAGTGCATCTCATATATCACCTCCATATGTCAATTCAAATGCCGGCCCAATAAAAATCAGGCCAATAAAGGATTCTTTTTCTATCCCAGACTTAGCTTTTCCTATTATGCCATGGAAAAAAATGCAAGCCAACCACAGCCAAACTACAATGATCTATACTTTTGATCCAGGTAACAAACAGAAACTGGGACGACTGGATATGTATCTGTTTCCCCATTTACACATCAAACCTCCGCTAATTCATCTGCATCCCCTGCTTTGAATCCCACAAAGTCCTAACTATCAATACCAGTGCATCTGGCTGCTGTAAAGGAGGAAGTGACACTAGCATATTTACTCTGGCCAATAACATCTATGTCCATAAGGTGGCATTCCATCTAAGCACCAAGTAGCCTCTACTTCCAACCCTGCCCTTTCTTACCTCACTCAGTAACTTTTCACTGAGCCCCCCAATTATTTGAATTTAAACTAAATGATCAGTTTCAGACAGTTTAATGGACTTTACAAGGACAACCTATTACAGTACAGTTTCTCACATTTGGCATTTTGTCAAGACACAGGCACTACTAGATAGGTGAAAGTTACTCTTGAAAAACAATGAATTGTTACACATTTCTTACACATACTTTGATCCTTTTTATACACACATGCACACATTGACTATTGCACTGGTATTTTAAATCAGGTATTACAGTACATGAGAACTATCAGAAAGACAAGCAACATGCTGCTCCTTAAGCATGCGCAGGAATGGACATAAATGTTGCGTAATGCTTTCGTTATTTTTAGTTAATGTAAAATTTAAAGAAAATTGTGTTATTGCTTATTAAATTATGCTGATATTTTTTGATTGTGCCGTTATTTGGAATACACTGAATACTGAAATGTTGGGTACGAGAACTTATTGTACATAGAAACTTCAAAGACATAGCTAATTGTCTAATAAAAATATTTAGTCAATTGTCTAATAAAAATATTTATTGCTATTGTCATTGCAGTTTAGGAACAGTCCATATGATTGTCATAACAGATATTTCCCCTCTCTTCCGTAGATGGCTGATGCAGCTGCCTTTCATTGATAACAGACGGATGGCCCTTTATGGGAAGGTACTTTGGGACAGTAATATCCTAAAGCAATGTTGTATTCGCCCTAGCTAATGCTGCAGATGTCTCATCTGACTCTGCCCGCCACTGCAGGCTTTTGGCGGTTATATGACCCTCAAGATGTTAGCTGCAACAGACCAACTCTTCAAGTGTGCCGCTGTCATGGCGCCCATTACGGACTTCAGATTCTACAGTAGGCCCATCGGTCAAGTGTTTTCTCGAATGGGTTCTCACTGCATTTATAGCTTAGCTGCACTTGAACATGCATGACCCATCTGATCAGGCGTTCTGTACGCAGGTGCTGCCTTCTCCGAGAGGTACTTTGGACTCCCTTCTAAAGATGAGAGTGCTTATGTGGTGAGAACCAGTGAACTTTGGCTTTGGTCTCACAAGCTCTTAGTACCTAAGCTAGCCCAAACTCTTCTGGAAGGTTCTTTTGTCTTTTAGCTAGTGCTCAATAGTTTTGCCTAACCGTTGTGATGTTTTCATCAGCACTGATATAGTGATGCAATTTAAGTATTGTACTATTTCAATTCAATGAAATGTATTTTGGTATAGGGGTACAATGGTTAGCACTGTTGTCTCACACCACTGGAACCTGGGTTTAAGTCTCTGCTGGGGATCCATGTGTGTGGAGTTTGCATGTTCTCCCTGTTTTATCTTGGGGGCTTTCTCCAGTCCCCCACCACAGTCCTAAAACATGCTGAGGCTAATTGGGGTTGCCAAAATGCCTGTATGCGTGGGTGGGTTAGTGGATGGTTGAGTGTGCCCTGCGATGGGTTTGTGCCCCATCCTGGTTTGTTCCTTGCCTTGAGCCTGTGGCCTATGGTGTCGGCTCTGTACCCCCATGACAAGAATTATACAAAAAAGAGGGAGAAAAAGACAACAAAGAGAAAAGTAGGGAGAAAAAAAACTCTAGAAGGTTGGCATACTAACAATACAGAAATTATATTATTATATATTACAGAATATTATAGTAAATTCCTTGTTCGACCTCATCCATGAGGTCAGGTGACTGACATACGCAATATCATTGACACAGACAGATCAGCACGTTTGTAAATGCTCATGTGTAGCAACCCTGACAGATGGACTTTGTTGTTCCTTTGTGTCGTCTTCTCTTCAGGCCGCATCTGTCTTGGAGGATGCCGAGAGACTTAAACATGAGAACTTCCTTATTCTCCATGGAACCTCAGATGGTGAGAGACCACTGCTCAAAGAAAATGCTTTGATGTCTTTACACCTCTTTCTTCATATCAAGTTGTTTTATACAAATACAGTAAGAGTTGACATATGTGTCCTAGAATTCATAAGCCAAAAATTCTTAATTCATGATTAATTCCTAAGGTTCCTGCATTTTAGTGTAAACATAATTAATTATATTAAAAAGACATGACATTAGGAACAAATACATCCACAAATAATATTATGACTAAAGCTACTAGCTTATTTTCTTGAGTTCATTATTTCTTTTGTACGATTTCTGTTCTTTAACTCTAAAGTTAAGTCCTATATTAAATAAATAAGTGGATATTTCTCTGTAGACCATCGTTTCTCAAGCCGGTCCTTAAGATCGACCCCCAGACGAACCACATTTTTGCAACTTACTGCTCTCGATAGGGAGAGAAAAAAAAAACGCAGATTAACTGGGGGTCTTGTTGAGAAACGCTGCTGTAGACATTGATACATGGTTGTAATGAGATACCTAGAGTGGATCCCCCAGTTTCTCGACTGACCTATCCTCCTCCGGCCTGTCAGCCCGGGTCCACTTCCAGCACAGCGCAGAGCTGCTGAACCGCTTGGTCAGGGTGGAGGCCAACTACACCCTTCAGCTGTACCCAGACGAGGGCCACAGCCTCAGAGCAGAGCGAAGCCAGCAGCATTTTCGCCGCACCCTGGGCCGCTTCCTCCAAGCCTGTCTCGTCCAGGCGCCCCCCCGCCGAGAGTCAGCAGCAAACCAAGAGGATGATTACTGACCATACCTGTTTCCTGGAGGTGGGGGCACGGCAAAGAGTAGACATTGAGGCTCCCCCCACCAGCTCCTGGAAAGGGTGACATTAGCACTTCCTCCTGTTATATGTTCTCTTCCATCTCCCTGTCCATGTTTGGGTGTGAGGTTGCTCTTGCAACAGTAACCCAGGCCATAAAAATACCCTTCAGGTCATTGCCACACATCTGGACATTTTCGCAAGGGACCTCTTCAAGACCGTCCCATTTTCCCACCTTGTTCATTTCCTTTGTCCTGCCAAGGTCTTTGAACTCAAAGCTCAAAAACATTAAAAGATAGATCCCAGTGCACATCATGTACAGCTGGACACAGGGAGTTTGTGTAATTTTTAAAAATCTAAGAATTGTCAAAAAATACATCTGACCCTTTCATATAAGGGACTTTTCAGAATGAACAACAGTGATGTGGATCCCTGGCTTGCAGATGTATAGAAACAGGTGATTCTGGGTATTTGGGTGTCTTGCCTTTGAGACAAAGTGTGTCAGACAACAGTAAGGTTTTGTTCCTGTTTGCAAATGTATATTTGACTGGGACTAACATTCCAATGAGTTCTTTATCCATCTTGCTACCACAGATAGACTTATTTATCCATGATTTCAGTATGATAAGAGGTGGTGTGGTAAATGTTGGTAATGGCACGCAAATTATTCCTCCTCACCCAAAGCACCAAACCAGCACAGAAGGTGACAATGAAATTTATAAATCTATGGCTTGTATTTTTATTAGAGTAGTAGATAAATAATGAGAAAAAAATTTTATAACTATTTTCCATTTAAGAAAACTATCGAGGGAGCTCGTTTCAAAATCAGACATGTGGCCCAAATGTTGATAATTAACTTACATTTATTAATGTAACATGAGACTTGTGACATTTATAAATTGTGATATTTATGGAGGCTGAATTGAGGTAGATGTGCCAACACAATGCCAGTGATCTCAAAAAGAACAATGCATTACCATACAGGGTTACCGTCCAAAAAGAATGAGGAAAAGGTAGGATTGAGGAACGGTGCATGTATTTTTCCAGCAACAGCTGGTGTCAATGTCCCCATAAGAGGTAAGGGGGGGGGGGGGGTGATGTCTTCCCTGGGGGGCTTGGTGTGTGTTTCTGATTCTTAATACTTACATTTAATGTCCAGTTCATTAAGAGATAGCTAAATATGTCTGTGCATGTAATAAGAGTATACAGTGGGACCACTGTATCCATGGTTTCAAAATGGAAAATTTCAGAAATAAGTTCATACGTTTTAAACTGTGCATCAAGCAAGTACAGGCTGTGACAAGGTGAAGTCCACCAATCCAGGCACGCCCAGTATGTGGCTCACCTCCCATGACCAATACATATGTTTCCCTGCAGAACTCTCATCCAGTCTGCATCCAGTCTTCTCACTGATCAAGTTTGTTGGCATGTTCTCAGTGTGTGCTATAAAAAAAATGCAGAAAGCATGATTTTCATTGCTCTGTCATCCCTTAAAACATGTCTTCAGTACTCTGTTGCCTCGTGAGAATTAGGCTACATCATCAGAATCCCTTTCATTTGAGAGAGTACAGTACTTTATTACTGGTATAGCACATTTCCACAACATTATATTGTCTCAAAGCCCTTTTCCATTATCCCTGCCCAAAGCCCCCAGTGAGCAAGCCAGAGGTGACAGTGGCAAGGAAAAACTGCTTAGGAGGAAGAAGCCTTGGGAGGAACTGGATTCCATCCTCCAGGGGGCAGCAGAGAAAGTTGTACTGTGTGTAATGTTATCTATTAACCTTAACATATGTTATATATGTGGTCCACGGATGGTTCGCCATTCCCCACAGTTCTGGCCATCTGCAGAAGGTCTTGGAATGTATCAGCCATAGATAATGGGGGATTACTGTACTTATGGTCTGGAGAACAGCACATCTCTCAGGGCCACTCAGCCGGACCATTTAACATTTTGGTGGTGATAGTACATCTGAAAATTGTACGTTCAACAGATTGCATTATCCCTCAATTGTCGATCGTGTTACTCTCCAGAAAATGGGTCTGGTGCCTGGAAAATGGAAGTCTCCCCTATTGGTTTAGTGGAATGCAAAGTGATGCATATGTAATATAATGTCCAACTTTATTTAATTTTCTAGATTTTATTATGTGAAATTAAGTACAGTGTATGATACCTGAAAACAGAAATAAAGCAATAAAGCAGTACTGCCTAGTAATGACCTCATAAAACCACCTTAAATTGCACCTTTCTTTGTTTCTATTTGGTACATGATTATTTTTTTGTACATTTTTAGCTCCTTTTTTCATTGGGTGCAGTTTTTGGTCAAGATCCAACAACCATGGTCCTTATTCTTATTGAAATGCTATTTTTGGAAAAGTGACAAAAGTTAAAATGAGATGAAAGCAATGACAATGATGATGTGACGTGTTTCAGAATGTTACGGAGCTGCTCTGACCTGCCCCTTGTTATCTGTTTCAGCATAATCAGGCACCTGTCAATTGCTGTCACATATTTCAGTATCAATAAGAAACAAAAGGTGACATAAGAACATAAAAACTATATAAACGAGAGGAGGCCATTTGGCCCATCAAGCTCGTAACTAGAATCGCAGTGTTGTAATCAAGAAGATCTAGGTTTGCTCTGTTAAAATGCACTCTACTTGTGTTTATAATAATGGTGAGCTCACAGAAACCTACCAGATTAATATCAGCATTCTAATAATCTCTCCAGGATCAAGTAATGAGGAGTGGTATTTAGAACAACACAGGCAGAGATCCTCCAGGACAAGCACAGAGATGACCAGCCTCGATTGCACCTAAAGCCCTACCTTCATTTCACAGCAATGCAGCACTGCTAGTCCAATATCCACCTGAGCTACAGGAACATGCTGACATGCATGCACTTTGTGTAAATGGAATGCCTGTATCTCTTGTTTTCCTGTACTTTTACAATTTCTCTAAAGAAATGTGTGAACAAAATTGTTTTATTTCAATAAAGTACAGCTTTTGGTTTATACACGTATGATGTTCTCTGCAATTCTCAAAACAGTAATATTAATATTAACTTAATCAAAACTAAGACTGGAGAAACAAAACTTTTTGTACCCTTTTCGTGCTACAGGATCATTTAGCTATATGTATTCATTATGTACCTCCTTGATATAATGAAACTATTAGAGGTATTTTACTTGGAAGCCTTAATACTGTTAAATTTGAATGTTATTGTACCTTAAGTATTATTTGCACTGTCAAAATCAAAATATTGTGTCTGTAATAGTATATACTGTTTTCCTGCTTATAACAGCACATGCATTTGAAAACTAGTTATAGGAATGACAAAAATGTATTCCCTGTATGGCCCCATCACTCTCCCTATGTAATCCCTACTACTCACACCCCCACCCCCCAACCACTACAATCTCTAACTCCCCTATATACTCTCCCCACCCCTCTAAAAAATCTTAATTAAAAGCACACCTTTGGGTTACTAATCTTGGTGTCACCAGGTTCGCCATATTTGTGTCTATCCTTTCACGCCCTACACTTCGCGATACTGGTTCAGTTTTGGTGCAGTTGTCCCAGAGTTCCCAACTTTTTAAGAAACACCCGGCAAATACTTTCAAAGATAGTGTTTACAAGATGAAGTGTCTAAAGCTGCTCTTTCCTTCCTTTGCTTCCTGTAATTTGTCACAAAATTAAATCAGGTGCTTCATCCACACAATGTTTTGGTGAAGTGATAATCAAGACCTTTTGCTTTACTGACACTATGCAGCATTGCTTCAATTTTGGTGTTGTCAGTCACAAAATTTGATCAGTTCCAGACCTTAAGGTGACCAATTACAGTCAAACTGGCCAAGAAGGAGTGGGTACATAGGTAAAGAATGAGAGCGATTCACAAATGTTTCCCAAAAGCCTTCATTATTCCAGAATTAATGAACTTGAGAAAGTACCTTGTTGGCTCCTCCCCAGCCTCTGAGTAAGAAAGGCACAGATTGTTGCCAACAGGAACAGAGATCCCACATATTAATAGTGAAATGTTATATGACTGTCATGTTGGAAGTAAGCAAATATAAAAAATACATAACTTAGAAATTTGCTAAACACATGAAAAACTAAAATTAATGTCAAAATAAATTTACCTATTTGTTGAAAATGTCGGCCTGTTTGTCCCAGTTATTTCTGTCTTTTTCCTGTTTGGCCAGAAGATGTTGCTGTCCATCCTGTCCCCCCTGTTGTCAGTCCTTGTGTTTTTTTTTCTCTGCAACCCATCAGCCACATGGCACAATGAGCTAAGTGTGTGGCTGTCAATTTCTGAATCTTGTGTTTGAATCCCACCTCTTCTCATTTTGTATTTTTGTAGATTTTTTTTATTTTGTTAGTATTTATTTTTTTATTTTATTTTTTTAGCTGTATGATGCTCTGTAGAGTATTCTTTTGGAAATGGTTGCGGTTGATGTTCTGACTAAAGCCAGGTTGCTGAGGGGGAGGGGTGGGATTTGAACCCTGGTCTCTGGGCTGC
>JAABNY020000108.1:22520426-22535963 GCA_015164015.2 Brevimyrus niger
ACCGGGTTCTGTGTTTGGCATTGATCATCACTGCTGGATTTCAGCTTTGATTAATTTGAAATTTCGGGAAAAAATACAGAGGACATGACCTCGGTGTCCTCAATGGTAGATATGGCACTGCCCAGAAGATATAGTCTCTGATTAGGGACCT
This sequence comes from Brevimyrus niger, assembly GCA_015164015.2. Classification (NCBI taxonomy): domain Eukaryota; kingdom Metazoa; phylum Chordata; class Actinopteri; order Osteoglossiformes; family Mormyridae; genus Brevimyrus; species Brevimyrus niger. The sequence continues at coordinate 22,520,578 of JAABNY020000108.1, forward strand.
TATTTCATGTCTAAAGTCTTCCAGACCATTTGCTCCCTTCTTAATATCTCACTCAGTCATCCCCACAGAGATAACTAACCCAGAGTTGGCTAAGATGCTTTGTTTGCTGTGTGTGTTACAACTGGCAGAATGGGCCAGGTATCTTGGTGAATTATACCCATAATGATTTCATATAGCAGGATACCCAGCTCACTCCCTTACAATGTGTTCTGGGATACCAATTGCCCCCTTCCAGTGGGACTCTTAGCCCAGCACTGTACCTTCTATGGAAGATTGGTATTGCAAGATGGTGGACTCCAAGGCGATCATGTGGCCTTTCAAGATTGTGAATGCAGAATAACATCTTCAACTGCCTGTTGCTGCTTTGCCTACGCCTGAAGCCCACTTACCTGTTGCTGCTTCGCCGCCCAAGGTTCCTGCACCTCCTGCTTCGCTGCCTGAGGATCTTGCACCTCCTGCTTCGCCGCTGCCTGTGCCTGATGCTCCGATTCTGCCTATAGAGTAGGGTTCTTTAACTCTGGACCTCGATTCCAAATCTAGGCTGTGTTTTCAGTTCTCCCAGGTAGTTGTTTAATAATTATTTATTCTGATTGATCAGAGGCTTCACACCTGACTGACAGGTAAAGGAAGGCTGGAAAACCAGCAGTGCTCGGACCTTGAGGACCGTGAGTTGAAGAACCCTGCTATAGAGGCTCTGGCTTTACCCATAGAGGCTCTGGCTCCAGTCCCCCTGGCTCCAGACCCTCCTGTTCTGGATCCTGCTCCCATGCCCCCAGCTCCCTGTCTCTGAAGAGGTCCCGGACTATCAAATCACTGCTTTTTCCTTCTTGGTTGAAGAGGAGCTCAAATGGGGCCCCTCGGGGATTTCCCTGATGGCCCCACTGGAGTCTTCTGGTGCAGTACCCCAGTCACCACCCCAGCGTGGCAGATCCCAGCCAGGCCCATGCCTCTCGGTCTCCCAAAAAGGGTTCCCCTGGCTCCAGCTTGGTGGGCGCCTGTGGGTCCTCTGGCTCCAGCTCAGCAGTCACTTGTGGGTCCTCCAGCATTGGCGGTTGCCTGCGATCACTGGCTTCTGCTCAGGGGTTACCCTCAGTTCTGCCTGTGATGCCTCATCAGCCGGCTGTGGTCCCACCTCTGACACCTCATTGGTCAACTGCGGGTCCCCCGTCTCCGACTCCTTGGTCACCAGCGCCTTGGCCGGCAGCAGCTGTGCCATCGCCTGCCACAACATTTGTTCCATCTTCCCTTCCACCTGTGTCCCCTTCATCTTCCTCCTTGCCCCCTCCATTGGTCCCTCTGCCTTACTCCTCGCCGCCTTCGGTGTCCACTCCTGCTCCACCCTTGCACTTGCTGAGGGTCCCTTCGGCTCCACCCTCACGATCACCTGCTGCCCCTGCGACTTCCACCTCTCTCCTGCCCGGGTTTCCCTCCAGCTCCCTGTTTTCCCCCGCCCTTTGCCTCCTTGCTCTCTGCCTTTGTGCCCTCTGTGTCTGCTCTTCGTCCTCCTGTTTCTCCTTCGTTCACTTCTCTCCCCTTCGTTCCTCTCATTGGTGTTCCCCCCATGCTTCTGTTTTTGTTGCCACTGTGCCTGTTTGCTTTTCCCATTGTTTATCAGTTGTTGTCTGGGTTGCTGCCTTTGTGTCTGTTCTGCATGTCTGTCTTGTTCCTGGTGCCTTGTTGATGCTTTGCTTTTGTTTTCCAGGTCCTGTGTCCCCAATCTTGTTCCTTGCTCCCCTTAGGTGTTTGCGCCTTTTGGGGTGGGTTCTGTCATGACCCTCTCATCCGATCTTTCTGCGTGCATTACCCGTCCTCTACCCTGTGAGGATTCCCCATGTTTACCAGCTAATTTTTCATTATTTCCGATTAGTTCAGTGTATTTAAATCCACGTCAGAGTATGTTTCCCCTGTCCTGTCATTCATGTTATGTGTTAGGATTGAGTCCAAATAAAACCCTGTTTATTTGTATCTTTGGCTCTCTTCTCCTACTTATCTGCTCCCAACATAACACCTCTGGTCTGCACACCTTGGTTCATACTCGTTGAATAAATCCGTTGAGCAATAGTGACCTAGAGGAGAGTGTTTCTGGGTGTGCAGGTTGCCCCACCAGCATGGATGATTTTGTCCTTCCCTCTGTGATGTGGATGATCTGCCCACACTGCTCCTTCCAGAGCCTCATGCTTCCGCCTCTCTGGATTAGCCAGTGTCTGGTCCAGAAAAGTCCCAGGCTCCCAGTCCCAAGAGGGCCATTCTACTTGCAATCCAGGCTCCCGGCCTGGAGAGGGCCACTCTAGGCTCTTACCCCAAAAAGGGCCACCTTGTCCATACTCGACCTTTGCACCACCATGCCGACCTGCTTGCCTCCTGGTGTCCCAACCTCACCCCACTTGTTTATGCAAATGAAATAGCTAACATAAAAATTTGACATATTTATTGATGAGTTGATACTTTTCCTTTATTTTCCATTTCATCTATATATATATATATATATATAATTATTCCTCTCATTATTACACAATTAGTTGTTGTCTAGTTCCGTGACACAACGGTTGTTGTGTTGCTTGGTGATATTTCTATTAAGCCAGGGATGGCCAGTCTTATCCACAAAGAGCAGGTTTTTCCTGCAACTCCCTAATTAGATTACTAATTAGAGGACCAATTGGCTGAAGAGTCCTCACACTTGGGTTGCAACAGCTGACCTACAGGTTATCCCAAAAACCCGCATACACAACGGCCCTTTGCGGATAAGATTGGCCACCCCTGTATTAGGCCGGTTCAATAGAATCCACCTAAGAATACTATCATTCTAAAAAACTCTACTGGCAAGTTTTTTTAAAAAAATTTTTTAATAAGAGCATAACCCTGGAAGTGATAATCCAAGTAATTCTGAAAGAGGTAGGTTTTTAGTCATCATTTGAAGATACCTAGTCACTCAGCTGTTTGGACATCTAGGGTAAGTTCATTCCACCACATAGGTGCCAAAACAGGGAAAAGTCTACATGCATGCCATGCTTGCGCCTTGAGAAATGGTTGGATATGGCCTCACCAAGAGATCTAGTATAGAGGGAGAACAGAAGAGGGCCAAGAACTGAGCCCTGAGAGATGCCAGTGGAGAGTCTGTGTGGAGTAGATGTGGATCCCTTTCACATCACTTGCTATGACATACCGTCTAGGTAGGAAGCAAGCCATTGCCAGGCTGAGCCACGAATTCCAAAACTCATAAGGATGGACAAGAGAGTCTTGTGGCTGACTGTCAAATGCTACTGAAAGGTCAAGGAGGATGAGAACAGATGACAATTTGGCTGTTAGCCGATAAACAATATATTTAGTTCACCTTTATACATAATAAAACTGGAATAATAGCAGTGCATAAGGGCATTATGTCTAAGTATTAGCTTCTTTACAAAGTACAATAAAATCTAGCATATTTACCTATACTTCCATGTAAATATTGTGTTGCTACGCTGTAATGTAGAATACATCAATATTATATATACTACCTGTTCAGAAAAATACTACAGCTGAATGAATAGATCATTTTTGTTACTGTGTATTTCTTGCTAGCCAGTGGCACAGCAGGTTTATGCTGAACCAAATCCCTTTACATTAGCAAAAAAACTTAATCTCCTTTCATGGCAAATAAACAAATGGTTTCATGTACAAACTTGTGCACATTTGCCCAGACTGCATTGTTAGTCCGCACATTTATGCGTCCCAATAATGAGCTAGGAATATAATTAGTTATTTTGACCTCTTAAACACATCTTCACACACAACACATAACTATTTATAAGTGTTTAGTTCCTATCTTCAATTGCCACTAATAATCATGAATCAAACTAATTTAAAGGTACACTATATTGCCAAAAGTATTGAGACACCCCGCCAAATCATTGAATTCAGGTGTTCCAATCACTTCTGTAGCCACAGGTGTATAAAATTAAGCACCTAGGCACGCAAACTGCTTCTACAAACATTTGTGAACAAATGGGTTATTTGGGAAGGTATTAGGAACAACAGCAACTCAGCCATGAAGTGGTAGGCGATGTAAAATCACAGATCGGGGACAATGTATGCTGAGACACACAGTGTGAAGAAGTTTCCATCTGTCTGCAGCGTCAATAACGACAATTGGACAATTTCATGCTCCCAACTTTGTTTGGGGATGGCTTCTTCCCCTTCCAACATGACTGTGCGCCAGTGCACAAAGCAAGGTCCATAAGGACATGGATAAGGGAGTCTGGTGTGAAGGAACTTGACTGGCCTGCACAGAGCCCTGACCTCAACATGATAGAACGGCTTTGGGATGAATTACAGTGGAGACTGTTAGCCAGGCCTTTTTGTCCAACATTAGTGCCTGACCTTACAAATGCTCTCCAGGAAGAATGGTCAAAAATTCCCATAAACATACTCCTAATCCAGAGGAGTTGAAGCTGTTAATGCTGCAAAGGGTAGGACAACTCCATATTGGAGCCTATGTATTAATAATGGAATGTTATTAATGTTCATGTGTATAAATACTTTGGACAATTTAGTGTATATATTTTCTTTAAAAGACACCATAAATATTAAAGCATCCAAAAATATACCGTAAAACCCATCGTAGTTATGCAATTCTGTGTGATCCAGAATGAGCGGTAAATAGCCAAAATGTCCGCCGCATTGTTTCCTCTTTATAAACAAAACAAAAAAATTAATTGGTGTATTACAAAGGAGTGGCACATTGGTTAGCACTCTTGCCTCACACCTCGTGAATTGGGGTTAGACATTCCACACAGGCTCAGTGTGTGGAGTTTGCCTGTTCTCCCCATGTCATCGTGGAGTTTACTCTGGGTACTCCGGTTTCCCCCACAGTCCAAAAACATGCTATGGTGAATTAGTCCCCAAGTTGCCCATAGATGTGCATGTATGACTGAATGGTGTGTGAGCGTGCCCTGTGATGGGTTGGCGCCCCGTCCTGGGTTGTTTCCTGCCTAGTGCCTGCAGCCTCCTGGATAGGCTCCAGATCCCCATGACCCTGAATAGGACAAGTGGGAAAATGTATGTATGGATGGATGGACATGTTATGCAATGTTTTTAAAACACTGGATATTTTTTTCTGCACGTTCCTCTTTTTGTCAATGCTACTGTACTGCAATAACAGCTGGCCTCCAGGAGGGGGTGCTATTGCTCCAAGCTTCTTACTACTTCAAGCTAGGGTCCTTAGAACAGCATTAAATAGTAAGATAAACATACAATAAATGTTCCATAATAAGATTAACTAATTGTTTACACAATACTTCTCCATGCTGTCCTCTGAGTCTTTATGGTTCTCTGAGATGCAGGAGAACTATTTGACTGACAAAATAAACAAATAAACAAATTAATACTTTGGGCAGATGGATGTATTCTGTAACAGCAGGTGAATCTGTAGTTACAAATAATATTTCCCCGTCTCTCACGAGCACAGCAAACACCAGCTGAACTGACAACGCATTCCCAGCCTAAATACCACATTTTATTTTTAGATTAGATTGTATATTTAAAGGCCTGTGCAAAGATCCTGTGTACTTTTGCAACATTTTTCCAAGGCAATTGTCTGATAAAATAGTTTTGTCTCAGAGTGTGGGGGGAAGACATTCAAAGTTTATTCCACTCATTTTTGAGACACAAGCACCCTCTCTCATTAGTAAATCTCTTGCCTTCCCTTACTCTTATGCTAAGTGTAGCACTCAAATCTGTGTCACAGGTGCATTACATTTATGAATCAATACTGACCCTTCACTCAAGTACCATGGAAGCTCAACAAAGCACAAGAATTTCACCGACCCCATATTTTCTTTGAGAAAATGTGTGAGCTTGAAGAACAGGAGCTATATTTAAGATGACAGGTTGAAGATAGCAAGTAAATCCATCTTTTGTGGTGGGTTTTGCTCTTGGGTCTCCTCCATAGCAGGCAAAGTTCTGTTGCTTTGCTGTTTCATTACCAGACACAGTCAAAGCTCTTTGATTTAAATGGGGCATTTAAATCTGAATTTGCAGTTCTTTGCGCCAATTAAAATGCCAAACCATCTAAGTGGAGCTTGAGATTTCCCAGGTATTTTTTTTTGTGCAAAGTTTCAATAACCAGCCTGTACTGCCTTAGGACAGCACAGGATTCACACATTATATATATCCTCCTGAGACCCAAGGAGAAAAGTGTCCTTCAATTATAGGTTATTTGTCTTTGGAGGAAATAAGACAGCTTACAATTTAGATTTTTTCATTTTTAATTTCACAGCATGTCCTCTTTAGTGTACAACAGGAATAAATATGTCCTTACATCTGTGAAAAGAGAGATGCAAAAATAAAATGTCCACTACAACTGACATAAATGAGTGGGTGGGGTCTCAGGAGGATATATATATAGCCCAAATAGCCATACCTTTTAAAACCACCTGCTTAATATTGTTTAGGCCCCACTTGTATTGCTAAAACAGTTCTGACCCATAAAGGCGTAGACTCCAAAAGACCTCTGAAGGTGGTCTGTGGTATGTGGCACCAAGACATTAGCGGCAGATCCTTAAAGTTCTGAAAATTGTGATGTGGGGCCTCCATGGATCAGACTTGTTTGTCCAGCACATTCCACAATTGCTTGATTGGAATGAGATGTGGGACATTTGGGTACCAACACTTTGAACTCTTTTTCATGTTCATTAAACCATTCCTGAACAATTTTTGTAGTGTGGCAGTGTGCATTATCCTGCTGAAATAGGCCACTGGCATACGGGAATCCCATTGCCACAAAGAGGGGTACTTGGTCTACAGTCATGTTAAGGTAGGTAGTACATGGGGGTACATACACATGAATGCCAGGACCCAAGGTTTCCCAGAGTATCACACTGAGTTTTCCCCATAGAAATAAATGGAGAGTCCCCACAAAGATATAATTACAAACCTGTGTGTGCATGCACATATGCACACACATGCCTGCCTACCAAGGATATACAAGAAGGATGCCTGTAACTGTCTCTGCTAACGCCTCACATGTAAGCCCAGAACCTTCATATCTAAGCAGTGGTGCGTGTTCTGCCTTCACAAAGTGATCAAGCTAGCTGCTGTAGTACGTAGGGCCTCTTCAATCAGTGCTCATGCATTAATGTCACTGAAAAATAATCACTTTCATAAGGAAACAGGCAGGCTCTTTTCAAGCTTTCTCTCACACCCATATGCACCAGTATACCTGCATCTGTCTTTCTGCAATGTAACCAGTATGTGCATTGTAAAAAAATGTGTGCATCATGTGTTACCTGTGACCAATTGTTACGGTCCGTGAGTGACGAGCGGACAAGGGAGGCAGGAGAACTCAAGTTGAGGGTAACAAAGGGGTTTAATGACAAAGAACAGGCAGGGTACTCACACATGGAAACATCAATGACCAATCTGGGGAACACTAACAGAAACACTGACTAAATACAAAAGACAAGCTAGACTAAACGAGCAACAGGTGACTCCAATTAGGGCAAAACAGGAGGTAACGAGGTGGGTGTGGCACACAATCAGGATTGTTGGGAGCAGGACGTTACACCAATGTTGTTATTCATGGCAACTATATTAATATAAAAGAGCAGTACAAAAAGGCATGCAATGCAGACGTACTATAAATTACCATACAACACTTGAGTGAAAAGAACAGAACATAATAGTACAGAATACTTGGCATTTATCCTTTAAAGAAGTACTAACTTAAAATACAGTATAATATTCCTTAGGCCTATAGGGTTGCAGACCCAACAGGAAACATTTAATTTAAAATGCCTGTATAACAACCAGTAAAGAGGTGAGTGCTCATAGCAGTTGTAATAAAGCAAGTTACTCTACGTCATTGGAATTACATTGAATTGCCATGTGTTGTATATTGAGCATATTTTCTGAGAAATGCATCTTTAGGCAATTTATTCATTATGGGGACATCATAGAGTGTACTTGCACATTGTGCATAACACATACAGTTTTACAATAAACTTTTTGTTATAAGTATGAAGAGCAACACTCTAAGAGTGACACAGAAATAACTCACTTTTTATGTTGATGATATCGGGATAAGGTGGTTTGGTGTTAAGTGATGGTAGAACGTGTTACATAGTATAAAGTAACGCGTTACTCTAATTTCACCACTTTTATGAGTAATGTAACTAATTCGTTTCTAATTAAATAATGCAATTAGAAGTACTGAAATTTTAAATGGGCTCAATACTCGTTACATTTTGTCATAGGTGAAAATATTAACGGACAAATGCAGCCTATTCCCCTAATATTCAGTTTATGATTTAATGTCATCTGACTTTACTGTGGCGGATTGAATGGATGATATTAGCTACAATGATAGATGAAATTTGACAATTATAATGTGTCACACTGTATCGTAGCACAAAAACTAAAATAATATAACTACCCATACGGCACTCATGCATTGGCACATCTCTGTGATCATTGAAAATCTATTGGCAAAGCATCTCAATTGTGGCAGAGAGTACTGAATATTGATTTGACATTCCCCAAAGTCTGCGCGATGTATTTCAACAGCAACAACATGTTAATGAGGTCACTATGCAACATTTAGCCTACTGTTATTTTTCCCAATTAGGCTATGTAAAACACACAACAGCCCGATACTACATATATTTATGTAATATAGGGTAGATTTGTTCTATTTACCCCACAGGTAGTCATAACAATTTAACTGACTAAAAGTTGTACGTTTATCATTTTAAATATTGACATGACAAACTGTAACAATATGCCTAACAGTTATGCTCAACTGATTGAAGCAAAATTTAGGAAAAAATGTCCTCAAAAACAAATTAGCTTACAGTATGTAATAATTTAAATATTGCTAATATGTCTAAATGAAATGTGATCATTTAATCTTAAACCAAGAACGCACTGATGTATGTGTGCTGTCTGATATGTATGCATGTATGTATGTATTAATAAGATAACTGAAGTAATGCAGCACATACTTTCCCTGGTAACTAATTGCTTTCATATGCAGTACTTGGTAAAGTAATTGAATTGCTTTTGAATTAAGTATTTAGTAACTGTAACTGACTGCTAGTTTTCAGTAACTAACACAACACTGTGGAATAACAAACTGTGGCATGACAGTATACCAGGAAGTGACTAAATACAGGCACTGAACTCTTTGATATCTGAGCCTTTGGCTAGAGAACTGCGATTGCTCTGGAAGCCATCTCCGATCAAACACGTTCGTAACCAACCAACCAAACAAACAAATGAATGAATAAATAAATAAGACGCAGTAAACCTGTCCTAATGCCAAACACAGCAAATATGACATGTAAGAACGTGTTGCGTCAGAAAATGACACAATGAGTCCATAAACGAAAAGAGGAACAGCACGAGGGAGAAATGAACACCATAAAATCGGGCGGATGCAAGAAATCAAAGCTTGTCAAGGAAATTCTCCCTAGCTGGGTATCTCTCTAAACTCCACACTCCAAAAGCGTATATGTGTTGAGGGTGATTACCTTTTGAGGTGAGACTTGGCTTTAAGAACTGATGTTTAGTTATATTATTTATTTACAGTTCATTGCTTTTATTTTTTTATTAAAACAAATGCTGAGCAAAAGTACTAACCCTGTTTTTTTTCCCCTTGAGGTTTTAGAATTAACATAAGGAGATTATAAAACTTATGTGGTGAATGACACCAAAGCAGCAGTCTGTGAAATGCCTAAGTTTCTTTCTCACCATTACGCGTCCTTGATCTTTCTCAGGTAAATCTCTATGCAGCTGACATGGGATTTAGAAAAAGGTCCCTTAGTGCAACATGCTGGAAATCTGAAGACACAAATAAGCAACACAGTGAAGAAGTTTAGCTGATTCCTCCTATTGCTGCGTTTCTGATTCCTGACCTGGATACTGAAACTATGCCACTTTTAATGCTCGTTATTGAATGTATGTGATAAGTTATCTTTCTTTTTTTCCCTCCTCTTACAGGAAGGTAGACATATTCTGGCTGGATGTGGCTTTGATGAGGAATGCTCTCATTTTCCTAGCAAATGCTAGCAGTTTTCTGTTGTTCCCTTTTTTCTATATTGTGAAAGTTTCATTAAAAGTTGGAACTATAAATGATGCATGATTTTAAACAGAATAGTAGTCTTTGCCATTCTTTGAACACAGCGCTCATGGCAAATGCACGGTTAGCATCACACTCATGGTGTCCAGCTGACACAAATCTGAAAACTTCAAACTCAGAAAAAAAACACGATTGCTTGACTACATTATGAGGCAGACAAGATGAAAGTCTGCCCTAAGTATTGATAAGCTACCATGTTTTAAGGAATTACTTGGTCATGACGTATGAAGCTTGGATTCAGTTCAAATGAGCTGTGGCAGGACACACCCCTCTGCTGAGCCCCCTTGTTAAAGACAAACTGAGGCATCTCCCTGGCCTATGGGCTGGGCTTTATTCTGCGCCTAAATTAGTTTCTTTTATATGTTGCACAGAATGATCCGCTGTCTAGTGATGGCGAAAAAAAAGAGAATGGGGTGATTCCTGCATAGGATCTTTAACAAGGGAAGATAAAACGGTGAACATATTTTGTCTTTCATTCTGGCAGAGGCTTCAAAAGCAGGAGGAACAGGTGACGGGAATGTGGAGAAGGACGGACGCAAGGCTCCTGGCTCACGCCATGTCCACGGTCCACCCTGCAAGCAATAAAACCAAAGCTGTTGGTGAAAGCGAAGAGACGCAGTCTGACACAGCCTGTAAACGGATGTAGCTAATAAAAACATGACCACCATCAGATATGTGTCATATGGTTACCTGGGAGGGCACGCTCGAGTAGGTGACACCAGAAAAAAATGTTTGTTGGCATTCCTGTCACTGGTAAGATGCAGCAAACAATGATATTTTAGCTTATATACCCATGCGAAAAAAGCCTTATTTGAACCATGCGCGTTATCAATATTTTTTCTGATTTCAATTACAGTATATATAACAACGCATGATGTTTTTTTATAAGTTTGCTATAGTACAAGTCAGTGTTTTTTCTTGTATGATTATGGCCACATTCATACAAAAACACACATTTGACGTAAAACCCTCTCAAGGGAAAAGCCATTTGGATAAATATATATCTCTTACATGCAGTATATCATGTACATTTTACATGGCTCTATTTATAAATACATTTTTATTTTGTGGTGTTTCTTAATGAAATTTTATATTGCTTTTATATTATGCTAATGAAAGACATGTATGATCTCTCTACATTCATTTGGTTAAATTAGACATGAGAAGATTCAGTGATCTCATCTATGTTATCTTCTCAGAACACAAAGTGAATGTGTCAATTGAAAAAGGATGTTTCCTTTTCAAAATACCCACTGTAGTTTGGAATCGCTGTCCGTCATTCAACTGAGCACATCCAAAGAATTATGCATAAAAACTAATACTGAGAACATTAATATGCATTGTACATATATATAGGATGTGTATGTTTGACCATACATTAACTTAATATACATTTACCATGAATGTATAATTTTTATATTGGACAGAACATTAATTTAATATGCATTCTACATTAGGGAAATTTTCAGGGTTACTCATCACAACTTAAAATATTAGCATTGTGCAGGTTTGTTTGCGATGGTGGTTAAGAGGCACGGCATGGTGAAGCAGCTCATGGGGAAGAATGCATTTAATAATCCATTAATGCACCAGAGAGTGAGAGAGGAGGCTGCAACCCACATATATCACCCCTGGGTTTTCAAGCAGACATGAAAGATAGCAATGAATAAATGTCAGGACTGAGATGAGGTGTTTTTTTTCTCCCCTGAAGTGATGGAAGTCTGTGACTAAGAACTATATGTAAGTAAATGTACCCTTCTGTGAAACTGCAAAATGCAGAAAGATGAGCAGTGGCCTCACAATACATATTCACATATTTTTGGTATCTCATGCAGATGGTTATGACATCACATATTAAACACAACAGCCATACATGTAGAGGATTAGCCAGGAAAGTCAAACGGCAATGATTTCATTCCTTCCCCCATTACAACTATGTTGGTACTGCATGGCAGTGTTTCTCAAACCTGTCCGGGGCGGCAGGCAGCCCATGTTTTTGCTCCTAGTTACATGTAATGGCCTTCCGTTACTGAGAAAAAATATGTAATTGAATTACAGTCAGTAATAAAAATGTTGGTGATGACAAAGGGGGTTAGATTTAAATATATTTTGTTTGTTAAAAAGCTTACCTGAAGAATATAACATTCATTTAGTTGCTTTGCATCTTTTCACTGTAGATAAATGCCGCCTTCTGGCATATTTCCAGACAATGTGAGTCAGCAAAGCTATTGGGACCTTTCAACTTTATTGCACAGTTTAATACGTTTGTTTGAAAAGTAGTAAAAAAGTTAGCAAATCGAATAAGTAACATTACTTTGAAATAAGAGAGTTACATTACTTAACAGGGTAACTAGAAATCTGTAACCTTCCCAATATTGACTATATGATAGTATTTCCTTTCAAATATTTTAGTACCATTGATATGTAGATATTAAACTAGAATCCTTAGGACTGTACCACCTTACAGACAGAGGGGGATGGTAGGAATTCATTAATAGCCAGTGCATACTGTACATACTGTAGGGAATACAGCAGTGATGGTGTCCATTTGGTAGAGTCTAGAGGTGGAATGTTCAGGTCCAGAAAGTACAAATCGAAACCAAGGTTTTCTTTCAGCCAACCAGATGAGTATAAAGCATCACATTAACAGAGTACTCTGCTGGTTGGTTGAAACAAAACCTTGGCTGGGATTTTTACTTTCTGGACCTGAAGTTTCCACCTCTAGTGGAGTCTAGGTTAGAGACGCTGCATACAAAATCCAGTTACAATTAGGCATACCTGTACTTCCAGTTTCATTCTCCCTCTTGTGTGGCATTTGTTTTGGTTTACTGGCTTATAATTATTTTTCTGTGTATTCCTGGGCTGTTTTACAGAGCAGGAGTCTGTGCTGCACTGTTCTGTCTAGTAGCCTCCAGGAGTGCTGGTTCCCTGGCTCATACTGGACTCCTCCCACAGAACCAAAGAGGCCTGCTTGTACTAGGTGTGTAGTTTGCGCTGGCAGGCAAATGGCCACTGTGTTCGTCTTTAGGAAGTGAGTGGAGAGAAATCCCTTTAGGCTGGAAGTGTTTCGTCCTCTCTGCTGACACTCTAGATTACAGGGGTGTCATTTTAAGATGCTACCCACTACCTCCTGAAATGCACCACGAGACGTTTTGAGCCTTCCCTGACCTCGTCTGGCCCTTGACCTCATCTGCTGCCTCTTGGGCGCAGTCATATACATGCAATCAATCGCACAAAAAGTTATTTTTCAGCTTTCAGTTGGGTAAGGATTTTATCTTCCTGCTTTTTGTATTTTCTGATGCAAAAAAACATTTTTTAAAAAACATCTGATACTTATAAACAGAGTATATACTTGACTTGTAAATGACTCTTCCTTGGGGTTCTTTCTTTGATAAAATGGTGTGAATTTCTACAAATGTTAAATAGCTCATCTCTGCCATCCTTCGAAGTCTATCACTTCAGTAAAGCAAACATGGTACATTGGATTACAGAGACTGGGCGAGTGCCAGAAACAATTAAGATTTCTTTAGAATACATCCTAGACAATGTTGTGTTTTCATTCTCAACTTCAGACAGTGCCATATAAAGAGAGTAATGCTTATAATCAAAATAAGTGACACTGTTCCTGTATGTATTGACACCATTAATGACACTTTACAACACTCTCGTAATCAGCTTATTTGCGATGACTCACTCATATTTAATTCATTGCTGAAGTGCAGAGAATGCCATGAACTGCAATTTCTGTGAGCTGCCAACCTCTGAAAGTTTTTGCCTTTTTTTAAAAGTTTGGATTCTTAAGTCTCAAAACAATAATTGTCTCTAATCATATTCTCCCATCAAAGAGAAGATGCACATCAAAGTCGCAGTAAGCCAAGTTTTGGCCCTAGAATTTAGACAAAATTCAAAAAATGCATTCGCTTGAATTGTAATTTCAAAATCTGCATGCATGTCAAGTCCACATTCCTCCTTTCAGCGAATCCTGGATTTTTGGAATGACAAGGGAGAATTCAGGAGATATTAGACGCATGCATTTTGAGTAGATGAAGTGACATTTGAGCAATAGTTCTGGAGTGCATTATGTCAAAAGGTGGATGAGGCAGAAAGTTCTCACCTTTATTTGATGCCAGTAAATAGAACAAGAGCTGACATACACATGAGAGCAGGGGCCTCATGCATAACTACGTGCGTAGAATTCACACTAAAACATGGCGTACGGACAAAAGTAGGAATGTGCGTAAGCAAGAAAAAAATCCAGATGCACAGATCTATGCACATTCTCTTTCTAAATCCCAATGAGCGTGAAATTTTACGTACGTGAACGAGCCCACAGCCACTCCCCCGACCCGCCCATAATCATGTATATTTGCATATGTAAATATGTATACACGCCCGCTTTGTTCTATGTTTTTACTAAACAAAAATGGATAAACCACGTGGGGAAAAAGTATTTCAGCGAGTGTGAAGTGGAGATCACGTTAACAGAAAAAAGAGAAAAGAAAAGTGATATTATTTGGTGGTATAAGTGGCATCAGCAATACACGAAAGTTGACGGAGTGGCACAGCGTGGCGGAGTCAGTTAGTGTTGGTTCCGAAATTTGCATGGTGGCCAAAATTAAAAATAAGTGGTCGGACATTAAAATCGACGTGAAAAAACGAGCGGCTGCTAACTGTAAGAGCCTTAACAGCAAAGACGGAGGTAGCGGAATTCCCGGTCTCACACCCTTTGAGCAACTGTGGCACTGTCGGTCTGCATGTTCTCGCTGAAAAGCACTTGTGGCTAAGAACCCGCAAGTGGACAGAACTTGTAAAGGAACAGGTAGCCTATAGCGCAATTCCTTATCATCTACCTTTGTAATGCTGGCCCCAGTTTAGCACACGGCTCCAAAAGGATTGCTCTTGGAAATATGAATCGATATAAAAGCCAGCCATAATCAGTATATAATCCCTGTGTACGTGCTCTTTTCTAATTCTTCCATGAGCTATGTCTTCCAATAACGCAAGAGCTGCCATAGTAGTTGTAATAGTTTGGTCATTGTCTGCACCGTTTTATTGTTACAGATTAAATAAAACACAGGTGCCGTACTTTCAGGGCCCCCCCGGCCCTGCTATAGGAACTTTAAAGGGAAATGGGTGCATGGGAGCCTACTTTTAGACAGCCCTCTTAGGCCCTCCTATTATGGTCCTGGCTTCTAGCTACCAGGGGGTCCTAGGGAGGATGGGGGCTTTTAGAGGGCCCTCTGATTATGAGGGCCCTACTAGGAGGCCCTAG